>JAQPZY010001319.1:832500-2082966 GCA_029931535.1 Margaritifera margaritifera | reverse complement strand
CAGGAGAGTTCCCAAGAAACTGGACATGAATGATCTTGCAAGACTCAAGTCTCCCTATCTCGCTGAGTAAGTTGAGTAATTCTATATTTTTTAAAGTTCTGTTTTTGTTTGATCGAAGATTGTGGCTGTGTATTAAATATATGTGCGCTTACTTTTCATAAGAAAGTAAAAAGAAAAATAACAGCAATTAAAGAACATCATCCCCACAGAAGTTAATTCAAATTCCATTTTGAAGAAAAAAGATAGTAAACTTCGAACAATTATAATTTATGATCTTGAATATGCATATTCCTTGAAATATCGGTTTCCAATTTTAAGCTTGAACGAGAATTATATTTGATAGAAATTACTTGAAATAAATAGAATAAAATTAAAAATACTAGAACGCATTTTGATTCAGGTTGTATGGAATTTTCCAATACAACAGCCACCGATGGATCACGTACGTGGAGGCAAAATATGGGGGTTTACATTCGCTTCTCAGGCAAGACCTACAGAGGTACGAATATTTTTTTTTATTGCTTGCTTAATTTATTTATTTATTGATTGATTGATTGATTTACAACAGCCACTCTGATCATTAATTACTCGCACGTACATAGATGTGTGTTGTGTATGTTGTCTTCTTTAAGTGCCAACCTTGATTAAACCCTTGTATAGTTGTCATGCCCTAATTTTCAACTGAAATGTCCTAAATAGCATGCACCCAACTTTTTCTCTCTCCAAGAATTCTTCGCATATACAAGAATTATGTTTTTGAAGCTTCTTTATTTATATTGTTATGTCAGTTTATTCTTTTCTAAAATCAAATGCAAAATTATTATCTGTGAAATGTGAAAAATGTTCCCTTTTGGAAACTATTCATCTTTAGGCACAAAAACATCGAAATATATCAGATACAACAAACACTACCACATTTCCATTTCACTAAAATCCAGTCACATATGTATTTCTCTAGAATCAATTATGGATAGATGCGGTCGATTTGCCCCTCTACGGTCTCGGCATCGGTTCTTGGTCCGGCAAGTGCATGGTACGCCCAAGCAAGATAAAGGTTATCTCCAGGTTCTCCGGTTTAGTCGTCCTAAACTACAACATTAACGCCAGTATCTAAATCGTCATGAGTTCCTTTTGTAACTGGCAAACTTGTTGCACAATCGAACGAAATGAATTAAAGCAAGAAAAGAATTGAACAAATCTGCATAGTACCGCTAAATGCTTCATTTTCAGTGTCATGCTGTTGAAAAAAGAACTGTCTCTTTTCAGGACCGTATTTGGTGAATACGAAGCGAAGTTCGTGGTTGTAAGGTTGCTCTCTGCTCTTGAATACCTCCATAGACAGGGGGTGGTACATGGGGACATCAGGCCAAGAAAGATATTTATAAATAATTTGGGAATGCCCCTGTTGGTAAGTGAATTGGAATATATATGTGCAGGAAACTAGGGAAATTTAAATATGATCCACCATGCTTTTCGAAGAAAACAAATGTATTATGTAATATGGCGTCACCGTGCCATTTGAATCTCCTTCGGTTCTTAAATATAGAGATTTCAAACAGTGAAATGTTAATAATATATATATTTTTTTACTCAACCTCAAGGTACTGAACACATAATGGGATTGATGGAACCATGGGGACGGGTGGATAAATTGAATCATTGTCCGAGAAAAACATTGGGATTGATGTTTTCATATTTTTAACTTACACCATCCATCATCCATCTTTGAATGATAAAAACTATTAGTTGAATCAACTTATTTTTATTTCTAAATATGAGGGAGTTTATTTGCTTGTTATCAATATAGGACGTGGACGTGGGTTACTTTAAATAATTTATTCTAAGATTTTTGTAAAAGTTACAAAAGTATCATTGAAAAGAAAAATTTATATTTTGATTTACGAAATGTTTGTGATATGACACATAACGCTATATATATATATATATATATATATATATATATATATATATATATATATATATATATATACGCACACACACATGTATATATTTTCGCTCATTTGCAAGTCTCTACCATCATTTTACAGGGTGGACTTGAAACTGTGACATGGCCATCGAATAAAGCTCTCGTCATGAAAAGTCCAAACTCCATGAAAATTGGGTTTGTGGCTCCTGAAGTAGTGACTGGGTTCAGACCACAGGCGGAATCTGATATTTTCTCAGTGGGCTGTGTCGCTTATTTCATCGCCACCGGCAGGTAATTGTTTATTTAAATAACGATTTATGGTATTATTTATTATAGTAGTTGTTGTTGTTGTAGTCGCAGTAGGAGTATTAGGAGAAGAAGAAGCAGTAGTAGTAGTCTTAGTAGTAGAAGTATCAATAGGAGTAATAAGAGGAGAAGGAGCAGTAGTAATTACAGAAAGGGTAGAAGTAGTGGTGGTAGTAGTAGAAGTAGCAACAAGAAAAGTAGGAGAAGGAATTTAGTACTAGTGGTAGTAGTATTAGTAGCAAAGATTGTGTTGTTGTTGATGATTTGGAAGTGGTTGTAACAACATTAGCCATAGTGGTAGTAGTAGTTGTACTAGTAGTAATGATTGCTGTTAGAGGTGTTCTTAATGATTTGGAACTGGTGGTAATAGCATTAGCAATAGTGGTAGTAGTAGTAGCAGTAGTAGTAGTAGTCGTAATGATTGTTGTTAGTGTTGTTGTTGATGATTTGGAAGTGGTGGTGATATCAGTAGCAATAGTGGTAGTAGTAGTAATGACTACTCTTACAGTTGTTGTTGATGATTTGGAAGTGGTGGCAAGAGTGATAGTAGTGGTGGTAATAATTATTGTTGTTAGTGTTATTGTTGATGATTTGGAAGTGGTGGTAACAGTATTAGCAATAGTGTTTGTAGTAGTGGTAGTAATGATTGTTGTTAGTGTTGTTGCTGATGATTTGGAGGTGTAGTAATAGCATTATCAATATTGGAAGTACTATTACTGACCGTTGTTATTGTTGTTCTTGATGATTTGAAAGTGGTGGTAACAGTATCAGCAATAGTGGTAGTAGAAGTAGTGGTAGTAGTAGTAGTAGTAGTAATGTTTGTTGTTAGTGTTGTTGATGATGATTTGGAAGTGGTAGTAATAGCATTAGCAATAGTGGTAGTAGTAGTAGTAATGATTGCTGTTAGTGTTGTTGTTGGTGATTTGGAAGTGGTGCTAATAGCATTAGCAATAGTAACAGTAGTAGTAGTAGTAATGATAGTTGTTAGTGTTGTTGATGAAGATTTGTATCTCAGTTTATTACAATGCACTGGTTGATGTTTTTCTGTTGTTTTTGTTTCAGTCGTCCATTTTCTAAACGGAACGAACTCCTCAACATGAAGGCCAGACCAAAATTAACGGATACAAAACTCTCTCTTGACGCCTTAGAGTTTATCAGCGCTTGTTTGCAGTGAGTATTGACTGAATATTTAAAGTCAGCAACAACTTTACCAAGTATGACAGCTTTCATTACGTTGTAAATATAGAATGCAGAGATACCCAAACAAGCAGACATACATACATACATACATACATACATACATACATACATACATACATACACTTCATTAGCGACAATTTGAAAATGGATGGATGCTTAGAAATGAGATAGATAAGAATAGATAAGTTTGCGACTGTGTTATGGAAGAAATGAATATCCCAACGATTATTAATAGGAATGATGTTGAAGTTAATAAAATACAGTTTATCATACATCATTTCGTTCGTAGTATTCATTGCTTTGCAAGATGTTCTTACAATGCCTATGGTTTTTTTTAAATGCCAAACGTAGAATTCCAATACATAAATAAATAAATAAATAAATAAATAGATAAATAAATAATTTTCCTTTAACCACTTCTTTGAATTATAATGCTTAAGAAAAGTACATTTTAGCTGAACTGTCTGTTAAGAAATTTTCCGTGTCTATAACTACAGTTTGAAAAAAGCATTTTTTTTTTTTTTTTTTTTTTTTTTGTAGAAAGCCTATGCGAAAGAGATTTCATGTGGGTATTGGATTGAGATACGTCCGCCAAACAGAGTAAGTCTTCATCATGTCTTTTAATATATGTACTTCATACTGAATTATTACTATACTAATAATCATATTGTTCCGTGTATCTGTGCGTATTGTACATGTTCACCGGGAATAACAATATATTTTTCCTATACTATGACTATGCAAAGAATATGTTCTACGCGTAGAATAGGTTAAAAATAAGTGTCTAATTGCTAGTTTGAGGTAAATTGTTATTCATATTCTCATTTAAGCGTCTTACTTTATTGAAAAGGTGTAGCCCACGGAACATCACAGTCAGTCTGTTCACCGAAAGTCATTTAATTGTGGTAAATACTCTGCTGTTGTTACATTTTTCGACACTATGTGCCTGCGGTATACAAAACTTTAACTTGGATATCTTGTTTTATCAAATTTCTCTCTTAAAATACGTATATACCCGACTCGCGCAACATACATCCAACGGGCAATTAGCCACGTGTTTGGAACGTTTCCGCGTGTTGTCATCGTATCATCAAAGTTAAGATTATCCCCTGCGACGTAAAATATTTGAAAACAATTAAGTTGTAAACATTGAGAGACTGTCAAAATTTAACGATTGATTATAGAATCGATTGTCATCGTGTGCTATTCAGTGGTGCAAGTAAGCCGGTACGGTCAGGTACGCCGTACCGTTAAGACATGTATTGCCGTTACGACCGTACAGGAAAGACGGAATCGGGGGGTCGGTACCGTACCGGTAAGAATTAAAATCCACTTGCACCACTGGTGCTATTTGTTCTTCGTCTGGATTAGGAAGTCTTTATGAAGCATTCTGTCCTTAGATGTATAGAAACATATTTACTTTAATGATTAAACCTCTCATTGAAATACACTGAATCTTTATTTAAATGCTTCACCCGCACCCCATCCCCAGCCTTACCCCCACACCTCCTGAATAAAAACAAAACAAACACAACAACAAGAAGCCAACAAACAAAATAACAATCCAAACATCTAATTACAACTTCCAATAAATCGTTTTTATCATATCACATTTTTGCAGATATATTGCGATTGGTCATATTCATTGTCTCTATGTGTCAGTCACCATCGATCACTTTTTCCTCGAAATATGAATTCCGTCTACACAGATTGATGGGGGTGATCATATTTATTATGATGTTTCTCGAGGATGAGTATGTGACAAAAAAGTTTTCGGACTCTGGATACAGACCCCGGGGGAGGAGGGGTGGGAGTCAAAGAAAGAGAGTGATAGATAAAGAGATATATGGTTCCTTCCTTGTGACCTGAATTCCATCTACACCAGTTTAGGGCGGATACTCATATTTGCTATGTTGTTTCAATAAAATAAGTACAGAACAACTAAGTTTCGGATCCTGGATGAAGCCCTCGTGTGAGGAGGTTGGGGGTTAAAGATCACATTGTCATGGGCAGTAAGGACTCTTCTTGTTATTGGAACATGATCTACATCAGTCGAGAGAAGCACATCATAATTATTTAGTAGGATGTTTCACGAGGATGAGTAGATGACTTCAAATCCTGAATGCAGCTTCTGTAATTCGGGTGGGGTGCAGGACGATTACAGTTTCAAAAATATGGATATTTGTGATGGCTTCCACCTCTAATTTTTCTTTAGTTAGTCTGTGCATCAATCAGTTCGTCTCTCCATTTTTGTCCATTTTTTAACAACAAAAAAACAAACAAACATTGAAACCCAATGCCACTTATCGTGCACTGTGTGTACGAACGTGTACTGCACTCCAAAATTGAATTTTATACACAGCTTGAGGTGAATGTGTTTCGCACTTCTAAACTGGGTCACTTTAGCTTTCTAGTACTTACAATAAATATATGTCGTGAAATAATTTAAGATGTTATGTACTGTTTCTTATGAACAAGGCATCGACTTTTCTTGCTGTTGCTGCTATATCCGCACTTTCGCAGATATACTGTGGTATTTCACGTCCGTCCATTTGTCCGTCTGTGTGTATATGCGTTTCTCAGTTCTCCTTGTAACCTGAACCCAATGAACTCGATGTATACAAACTGAGTGATACTGATCATATTTGTTATAGGAAGATGACAACAAAGGTTTTAGATCCTGGATGGACCCCATGAAGAGGAGGGGATCAAAGGTCACATTTTCATATTATAGCAACAACTCTTCCTTGTTACCTGAACTCCATCTATACCGATTGAGGGAGTGTGAGCATATTTGGTATGTTGTTTCAGAAGCAAAAGTAGATAACAAAGAAAGGGTCGATACAAAATGCAGCCTGGGGAAATATGGGGTTGGGACTGGCTTGAGGGTGGATTTTGGGGCAAAATAAGTGCTGATATTTGGGCAAAGCTTCCATCTCTAGCTAAAGCTGTTGCTATTGCTGAATGTTGTTGTTGTTGTTATTGTTGTTTATATTATTATTATTATTATTATTATTTCAGTTGGTTTGCAGACATGGACGTTTATGAGGTCTCTCCAAGATCCCCACTGATCAAAGCAGTATGTTTTTGTTTGTTTGTTTCTTGTTCTCATGTTTGTTTGTGTGTCTGATTTCCGTCTGCTTATATGCTACATTGTTTGTTTGAGTCTCTGTCTGCTTGTTTCTAAGCTTGCATCTGGGGCCTTTCATTCGCTTCCCAGCTACCCTAGCTACTGGATTCGACACAATATATTAAACATTTACTTAATCGATCTTTTAATTTTGTCAACATTTAAGAATAAGCAAAAACAAAACATGTGTATCGTCATTCAGTTTAACTCTGTTCGAGCTGGAAATATTTTTGTCTTCATTTCCCTAGAAGTTGCGCATGATACAACATATTTTGTTGTTGTTGGTTTGGTTTTACGGTACAGCAACACAAGTAGGTTGTTTAGTGCCAATGCAATTCTAATAAAGCGCATTGCCTAAAGATACAATATGTTTTATTTACGGAAGTTTCGCGAAACCACCAGATCAACAGAAAAGGTCCTCCAATATATGGAAAGAAATATTCTTGTTTTCAAGCTTTCGCGATATAAACATGCATTACTGCGCACTTCAACTGCAGTTCGTAAAATGTGCATTAAAAAAATGAAGTTAAGCTTCTTGAAACTGTCGGTTATTTTCAATTTGTAGAGTTAATCTTTTCGATTAAATTCTGTCCTCCTTCCTTCTTGAAGAAAATGTCTCTTTTACTTTTGAGCCAATGAAGGAGGTTTTTCTGCAATACTAAATGTGTTGAGCGTGACATTAAAACGATGTTTTTGCACATTGTGTTTGATGGAGAACAGACTAAAATTAAAATAGTGCTAATTATGTCATCATCGTCTGTATCGTTGTTATCGTCATAATTATCTTCTTATTATTCTCATTTCTGCATTAAAACATTTGTATATACCTATGTTTAATTTTTGATGATTTATCTTATGTAAATTGTTCAGATAGATAGATAGATAGATAGATAGATAGATGGATTAATGGAGGTGTGGATGGGTGGGTGGATGGATTGATTAAGAACAACGGCAAGTTCAGAGATAAAGAGGAAAGAGAGAAAACATCACTGATTTTTTAGGAGCTGTAACTGATGAATACTTATTCAAGAATTGGACACTTTTTGGGGTACAAAGGCAAGACAAATTGTACACTCTTTGTGGTGCGAAGGCATGGCATGACAAATTATATACTCTTTGGGGTGCGAAGGCCTGGCGTGACAAATTATACACTCTTTAGGGTATGAAAGCAAGACAAATTATTAATGTAAATTTCTTTGAAACGCCTTAGGCTTAGCGTCGTTTGCTGATATAGATTTCTGTTAAACTCTCAAAACTCCAACTTATTGTCAATCGATCAGCGAATCAAATTTATGTTCTTTCAATATGGAAAGTTGTCGAGAAGACAGAGACTGTTATCGTGAAGAAACTTCGTCGTTGATTCGAAACAAGGTTATCATTAAAGAGTCAATGAACATTTTATTTCCTCACCCTAATTTTATGCAAGTAAATTCAAATAATTTTGTATGATTCTAACAATTTTCAAGTTCAAATGTCAAAATTTATAATTGCACAGGATATTCTCAACTCAAAAGGCCTCTTCCCTGTCCTTCCTTGTGCTGAACACAAATAATAACGCGTGCACGCACGCACGCACGCACGCGCACACACACACACACACACATATATATATATATATATATATATATATATATATATATAAAATATTCGTGACAAACGGCGACATGACATACGTAGACAAGATTAAAATTATTTTGAAAGGAAAAGGATGTATCTCTGGCACATGCTATTTTGTTGTCAAATATATTATAAAAGTGCTTACTTTACTCATTTACAAGGAATGAGTTAAAAATAAAAATAAAACATACAAAAATATTACATACAAAAAGATTCACTGTATTTCAACTCTTTTATTACAATCTTATCAAAATATTTATTATACAAAATCAGGAAGATTCCACATTTTTACTTCTTTCTCTGTTGCTACTAAATATTATTAAGATTACCGTTAATATAACCAGTCATTATTCTAATTACTTCACTGTATTAAATTATCCCAACCAAGGAAAGGGTTTAGCACGAGGCCATGATACTCACTTTTGAGGCGGTTATAAAATTCATGCTGGTGTAGTTGCAGTCAAAAGTGTTTCATCATATTTTTAGTGTGTTGATATTTTTTTTTTTTTTTTTTTTTTTAGGGTGCGTGTGTGTATAAATTTCTGCTGCTGCTATTATTATTTTAATTATCTGTTTCAGATACTTTACGGGATATGAAATTTTGGTTTCTGATGAGCCTACGTAGCACCAAAATAAGATAATACACCCCCATTGACTCAAACATTATCCCCTTGTAGGGCAAAATGCTATACTGTAGATTACAAATAGTAAACCGACGAGATGTTTATATACTTTATACTTTATTTATTTATTTGGGGGTGGGGAGTAGGTTTATTAAACTCTTCCAGGTACAGTATGCTTTCTGGCTGAATACAATATTACAATACTACGTAATCTGAGTGACGATTGCGAACAAGATGGCAAATATCTCAACCAATTGGAACATCGCTCGGCCATTTCCGTAAACTCGCGAAAAAATCCGACTTGACGGAAAAGATGAGAATGTTCAGCTTAATATCTCAATCTCCCTCGCACAGTTTTGCCCTTAACAAAAGTATATCATTCACCCCTCTTGTCAACAATGGACTCACCGTTTATACTGATTGCTTGGACACAGATAGCATCGACACTGGATTACACGACAGATTATATAGATGTATACATTGAACCATATACTACTTCAGGCAAGATATTCTATGGGTTTAGAGTGATAAAATGTTCAACTAGACGATGTATTCAGATGTTATTTTACTGAGGATATAAGCCTTCGTGGAATCAAGTAAATCGATTCTATAGACAACAACGTAGCTACACCCACATACCATTCACCTGTATTCGCACAGCTCCTAAGTGAAGTTTGGAAAATATCTCAAGCAGGAAGTGATACATTTTACAATGGCAGAAGCTCAAGACAGTACAAGCAGACAATTGTGTTGTCCCATATGTTTGGAAACGTTCAATTCTCCTAAATCCCTGCCATGCATGCACACATTTTGTGAGAAGTGTATATGTAAGCATGCGAGCGATCTAAGTGAAGAGGGGACACAGTCTTCCATAATTTCATGCCCCGTTTGTAGGAGTCCTATTCCAGCTTTCGCGACAAAACAGAACCCGGATGAATGGGCCGCCAAACTTCCTAACAATTCAGTTGTACTAGCGCTTTCTGCATCAAATCAGGCTGGCAACGATGTTCCTGTGTATTGCGAACCATGTGTAACGCTTGGAGAACGGCATATGTCTGTGTCATTCTGCGTCACATGTTCAGAGTATCTATGTCAAGCCTGTTATAAGTCTCACACAATTTTCAAGATGAGCAGGGATCATCAGATCACAGTTCACTCAGTGCCGGAACACCAAATTTCGAATTCAACGCATGAAGCTATGTATAGATGCCAAACACATAACAAAAAATTGACTTACTTCTGTTCAGAACACAGGGAGCTTTGCTGCATGAAATGTGCCCTCAAGAATCACAGAAAATGTAAAGAATTGCTGTCTGCAGAAGATCGAGTCAGTGATGTGACAGACAGGCAAGACTTCAAGCAAGCACTAGAAAACTTGGATGTTCTGAGGAAGATGTTTGTTGTATTGGTTGATAATAGGACGACCACTCTAGAATCCATTCAGAAGCAAAAGTCGGATGTTGTTAAGTCAATTAAAGATTGGTCTAGTTTTATAAAAGAGCAAGTGGACAAACTTGAGACTACTACAATACACGAACTGGAGCATATATGCAAAGAAGGAACGATTATAATCTCTGATCAAGTTGTGGAATGTAAAATCGCTATTGCAGCCATTGAAACTTCTCAGACAATGCTAGTTGAATCCACAAAATCAGATGACAGAGGCAAAATATTTGTGACACTGACAAAAGTATCACAACAACTTCTGAAGTACCTACAGAAGTATGACAGGATTGAAAATAGATCAAACGAGATTAAAATTGGATTTCAGCGGAACAAGAATTTAGAAGAAATTATCCAAACTCTAGGCTCATTAGGTCGAGTGTCAAGTGAAACTTCCAGGATCCCTAAGTTGTCTCTTGGCTTTTCATTTGAAGGGATCTTTATGACGCCATCACGTGTTCAATTGAACTCAACAGTCACTTTCGATGCTAAAATCCCCGATGATGAAAAAGTATGTAACATTACTTCAGGTGTTTATCTTCCTGATAAAAGAATTGTGCTCTCTGATGTGGGAAATAAAAAGATGAAACTGTTTGACAAACATTTTCATTTCGTATCACATTTAAATTTGCATAATATCGAAGGGTCCATTTGCATTGTTGACGCAACGATTGTGGCCGCTTCTACCTTTGGTGTGTTCTTCACAGGGGCGAGTATAGTTTTAGTGTCAGTGACCGATAGCCTGAAGACAATAAGAAAGATTGATGTCGGAAAAAACTGCTATGGAATCGCTTCATATCAACAAAACCTAATGGTATGTTTCAATGGAGAGATACTAATATATGATGATTCATATCAAGTCTCCAAAAGAATTAAACCATTCGTCAGCCATGTCCACAATGGTATTTCTGTCAGCCCAGATGGACAAAGGATTCATTACAAAGTTCGGGATAAAATTGTTAAAATGAATATGAACGGTGAAAAGTTGGAAACATTTGAAAGTGATAAACTCAAAGACGTGGTAGCAATCACTGTAGATAAAAATGGAATAATCTACTGCTGTAGTAAAAAGTCCAATAACGTTGTTCTGTTTACTCCAGAAGGACGACAACTCTGCGTGTTATTGTCAGGTGAACATGGATTAAAAAACCCTAAAGGCATATGTTTGAATGACAAGAGCAAGAAACTTATTGTGTTTCAAAGTGATTCATCGGAGATTAAGGTTTTTACACTAATCTGATTATCCATCTTTATCAAAACTTTAACTTCGATCTAATAACTTGTCATCATCTCAACAAACGGTAGGTATATGACTGTCAGGGGACATAACTGTTTCTGGCTTCCCGATTTCTCGAGCCGCTTAGGTTCCAGAACAGTGGTCTGCTTCTACGGTATATTTTTTGATAAATTTGGACATTTTTTAATGCAAAACGTTGGAACCCAACAGAATAGACATCAGGACAAATGTTTATGACACTAAGCGGCCCGTGGATTGAAAAATAATTTTTTTTTAGAAGCATTGAAAATTTCAGAATTTTTATTTCAACATATTAAGAGAAGGTATTAATCATAAACACCGTAGGTCTTAAGCTGCCAACCATTTTGAAGTTATCCATGTATGTTTCATATTTCTGAGTAATCTCTATTTATCGTACGAAGCCTCAATTCACGAGTCCTATTTAGTCATTTCAGCCATATGCCTGACCGGTGCTTACGCCAAATTATCCCTCAAATATTTTAGCGCATTATCAGTCACCAGTGTTATTCAATTATTGTGTGAAATTCGATTTAGTAAGATAACTTTCGCGAAGTTATTTCATATATATATAATGATTTTCATTCAGATAAACAAAATAATGTTCATGTTTCTTCTCTGGAAATGTATGTATTCAATGTATTTCACTGAAACGGTGTCACGGCCAAAATATACCTGTATGAATTTTGTCCTTGAAGAAAGATCGATTCAAAATAATATATATAAATGACAAAGAATGAAATAAACGATATTTTTGGTTTGTTTCACATATTTCAAATTCTTCTCTACCAGAAGCCTTCCTTACAGAATCAAATGTTAACAAAAATAAATTCTAACTATCAATGCAGTAGTTATTTTTATATTGAAGGTTACAACTTGAACTTCTATACAAGTTGTATTGTTGAGTAAAGCTGGAGTGACACCTGACAAAGTCAGTTGTTGAGAACCATTTTTAAAAAAATGTAAGTATTTTACAACCTGTTTAAATTCTGTGCTTCATTTGTTAATTGAAAAAAGATGCTAATTTTGTGCATTAATTTTATGATATTCTGTAGCAATTGCCGAAAATAATGTCTCTAATTGAGTACTCAATTTCAAAATGATCATCAAACTCAATTGCTCAAGCATTATGGATTTAAAGCAATTAGTACTAAATTAAAGATTATATTCAAATCAATTCAAGTAAGACCTATTAGATACTGAGATACAAGTTTTTACTTAAGCATGGATGTATTTTGTTGAAATAAGTTTATAAACACATATGAAACACTTGTAATGAAAGTCCAACAGTTGTGTTAGATTTCATGAAAATAGATATATGGTTGGGAAAAGGGTACATGTATTCCTCAGATGGCTACCAACAAATGTGACTTAATATAGCTTTCATTCTTCGTCCTAATTAAAACTGAAGCTATAAACTTGTGTTTTAGCACTATCAAGAGTTACAGACTATATTCATTTTCATGAAATTAAGTGGGACCACGTTTTTCTGAAAATTGAAAAAATGAATTTTGGGAATTGCACACCCCCACCCCTTTCGTGTCCAGAAATCATGTCAAGTAGCATCACAGAGACAGTTCAGACTTCATTTTTATCATTCTTAGATGTGTCTCCATTGAAAAATAGCTTGGTTTAGTTGCAAAAACTGGTACATCATTTTTCATGTCCTATACCTACAAACGGGAAATGATGTTTCATTTTCATTACAACTGTAACAAGTTTTCGAGTAGACGTAATAGCGGTCAAGAATATATAAACTTTTGTAGTCCTTGTTATTCATAATGACGTGAACTTTCTTTCTATCCATCAATATATGTGCTGATTAAGTGGTCGTTGCTCAATTTTAATCGCATATTGATAAAGGTGACCTCGGATGCTTATTTGTTATATTCTTGCATAGCACGCAATATATATATTTCTAATCACGAAGTTGACTCAAATATATTACGTTTAGCAACCACTGTGTAAAATGTTAAAAATTAAGTTTTAAAATTGTCAATCAAATCAAATTTGTATATCCATCAACCCAACCATCTTCTTTCTATCTATTTATATATCTATCTATCTGCACAAACACACACACACATTGAATCAATACACATTTGATCTATGTATTATGTATATAAGGTGGTGTTGGATGTGTTGGTGTTTTACGGCACAGCGAAACAAAAAAGTTACATAGTTCCGAGCCAATTGGAGTAAAGTGCCTTGTTCAATGGTCTGTCTGCTCTATGTTTTAAATTCTGTATTATGTTAAACTTCTGATTCGTATCAAAAAATCCATTTGAACGGTGGACAGAGCATGGAGTTGTATCACACACAGACACACACACACCGAGAATTCTAACATAGTCCATGTATCTAACTCTACAAAAAAGATCTTGAAACAGTTCAATAAATATACGGTAACCGAAGCATACACATTGTACCATGTTCTGAGGCTAGTTATGAGTTGTTTCTTTGAACAGTACTTTTAATACATTATTGGAGTTATCTTGCCGAGGAAATGGGAGCTAAGTACCTTTTTCAAGGACACCGATGCAGCCGATCTAAGCTGGCCTGGAGGGGTATCGAACCCGCGACTGTTTGATTTCGAGTTTGACGCTTTACCAGCTGAGCTACCGTGGATCCTGGCCCAGTCATTTTAACCACCGCTTTCTTGCTATAATCCTGGGGAAGGAGCCTAAAATTGTTTCAGTATAACGGCCTTCAGGTATTAATAAATCTTTTAAGTTTTTCAGAAAATGTTTTTAATAAAGTTTTTATCACATGATATTTTAATTGTGTACTTGGACTAACTTCTACAATATTATTTATTATTGTTGTATGTATGATAGTGCATATTTTTCAATATGCGTTTCTTCATAAATATGAGTTAATGTTAATAAAAATCACGTACAGGTTCTATCCGAGTTGTACTATAGTATACAACGAAATCAAGATTGATTTCTTAATTAAATCTCTGTTATCAATATGAACATTGCAAGTATTGTTGTCCGGTCTAAGTGCTTCGACCATATTGAAAACAGTTAGGACTGAAAGCAATTCAGACCATGAGATGAGCAAATAATAATAATAATAATAATAATAATAATAATGATAATGGTAATAATGTTATTTTTAGTATTAATTTCATGTTTAAGTTCCTCATGATTTATTATCTTTGAGACATCCTACTTCCTCCAGAATTACAATGACTAGTTGTCCAACTGAAGCATATATGAAAGAACCAATGAATGTTTGTCCAAAACTATTATATGACGGTTACATTTTCGTTTGCAGTAGATCGAAGAAGGAACAAATTTATTCTTTTCAAACTTCACATTTAAGTTCCTTATGATGTAATGTTTTTGAAACAACACTACCTCCTCAGTAGCGTAGCAAGAAATTCTGCCCCCCCCCCCCCGCAAAACTTAATTATGAGACCCCCTAACAATAAAAAAAAGTTGCTTGATGGGAATTTTGATCCGTCTTCATCCTCCACTCCCCCCCCCCAACACACTCACAATGTTGCGGGGGTTGCTTGGACGGTTGCTACGCCACAGTACCTCCTCCATGAAAACGGCAGTTATGAAGTAGTCAACCAATAGCCGATTTTGAAAAACGCAAAGTTTTTCAAACGTATGATCATAATTTTTACAGATTTATTTCATTTTTCACTGCGTTGGCTTTTGCACGCTTTATGTGAAGAAGTTTCTCTTTACTTATAGTAGAATCCTTTTCATTTCTTCTATGCTTCTCAGATTTAAGCGACTGCAGTCTGTCATCATAATCAGGAGACATCACGCTTCAGTTCAACTTTATAAACACCCAGTGGGAGAGGCAGAAAATGAAAATTATGTTACTTTTTTCAAACTTCTACAAATTGACAAAGTCAATAATGAAGCAAAAGCTGTGTATTTGAGCTATAATGTCTTACTCTATGATACTCTGAGTAAAAGCACATTCTAACAAATTGCACTATTTGAGAAGAAAATCAAATTCTCGTATATATTTTTTATTAGGGGTTAACAACTGATACAACAGAGTCTGTACATTTCTAAATAGCGACCATTTATGCCACAAATAATGAAAAATACCAATGTCTCTAATATTTGAAGATGGCAGAAGCATTATGATTTACATTATTGAAACACAAAAGAGAGAATAAATCTAGTTCTGATGTAAATGGCTATCTTCTGGTGCTGCGGGGGCACGAGTTGTCTAAGGCGTGGATTCTAGTCTCGGCTCGGCCAACGTGGGTATGTGAGAAAGCTTTCCAGTAGCTTCCCGTGGGTCGGTGGTTCTTCCCGGGGTTTTAACGGGTTCTTCCTCCACTAAATATACTGACCGCCGTGTATAGCCTACCACGTGTTGTTAAAAAGTGGCATTAAATCCACAAAAAACAAACAAACAAACAAATGACTATCTTTAGACAAGGACCTGGACGCATGGAACTCGCCAAACTACACTAAGTACCCCATCAAACTTCCGGTGGTTGTGAAGACGGCAGATATCTATGAACTGCCATCTTTGTAAAAGGTACAAAATTTTTTTACTTTGTGCATATCATGTATGGCGCCTATGCGAAACTACCAACCAATTAATGCATTTTTTTTTTTTTAAAGGAGTTTCAAAACCAGCCGTTATGGAAATTACGTCACTGTTGTGCGAATGACGGACATTTTACCAGTGACCAAATGATTATGTCGGCCAGTGGCGGCGCGAGGGTTCGAGGCGCATGAGGGCAATGTTCTTAAGTGGCACCCCTACTTTGCCACAGAGAACAGTTTTTATGTCAGTTGCCAACCTCCATCCTCCCCCCCCCCCCATACAGTTTTGTGAATAATTGCCCCCGTTATACTAAAGTGAGGTGAAATAATATGACAATTTCAACTGCAAAAAAAAAAAAAGAAGCTCCAGACAGCGCCCCCGTTCGCCTGGCGCCCGGGGGCAATTGCCTCCCGCCCTTGCGTCGCCACTGATGTCGGCTTGCCAATTTAGGCAAGGTAACCAGCTAATCAAACGTTAGATGACGTCAATGTGCGAGTTCTAGACTGGTTCTTTCAGTAGACTCAGCAGTCTTGTATTTTGCACAGGGAGACTTTCGAAACAAAAGGAGAATCCGACATTTGAACTGTGGGATCGTGTACTGTTTAAAATAGAATTCAGGGACGCTTATTCTGGCGAGATTCAGTTTTGTTAAAGCATTCATGCAATATGTACCAGATGCTCTGATTAGCTCAGTCTGATTATCACAGGGTTCTAATGCGGAACTATGAGTGAATGCCTGCTTTTTTAAAAGCAAAAATGTGTATCAACCGTTTGAGATGAAATATACCATGTTTGATCAAAACTGGCTGATTTGTTCCAGAAAAGAAGTCAAAAATAAGTTTTCCAAACTGTTGCTAAGTAAGCCACACTATTGCTAGTTGAGTCACCATGGATATAATTTGACAGTGCATGTCCTAATAAAACATTGATATAAAGTTTGATCAACATTAGTCAGCTGTTCTGGAGAAGAAGTAAAAAATATGTTTTCCAACCAGTTTTTAAGGAACCCACACCACTGCTTGGGGAACCACCATATAATTTTTTTTGGACAGAGTATGTCCTAAGAAACACTCCTACCAAGTTCGATCAAACTGGCTTAGCCATTCTAGAGATGTCAAAAAGGCTTTCCAAGTGGTTGCTATGGAAGCCACATTATTGCTAGGGGAGCAACCCTCCACAAAATGTTGATACATTATGCTATAAGAAACATTCCTATCAAGGTTAATGCACATTTGATGAATCCATTATGGACCAGAAGTCAAAAATAGGTTTGAAAACTGGTTGCTATGAAATATATATAATTGTTAGGGGAGCCACCCCAAGCACAATTATAGTAGCACAGGAACATTTCTACAAAGTGTGATTGAAATTGACCCAGCGTTTTTTGTTTGTTTTTTTTTTAAAGTTGAAAACAGCACTGTGAACGGACAACACACAATGGACAACTGATGATGGATGATGTACCCCAACCACAGATGATGGGCCAAACCATAAGCTCATCTGTCCTTATGGACAGGTGAGCTAAAGAAACTATACTCAGATCAGAGTTTTTTTTTTTTTTTTTAAATATAAAATGGGGCAAAAATGACAAAGTGAAAAAGTATTCAAACAAAAGTAACATCATTACATTTTTTTAATGTATACAGAATATTTCATTACAAGTTTCTTTCCTCTAATACTGATACAAAAAGAGCAAAGTGGTTTATTAAAAGATATATACCACTCATGGATGAGTACAATTTTCAGTTAACTCAAAGGTTTTACTTTTATCAAAACCAGCATACCAAGTGAAAAGAAACTACATCAGTGCATTTTCATCTCTCAAAAATGTAAAGATACAAATCAGGTACTGTAAGGTAATGTCTCATGTGACTGGAAGCTTTGGTGGCACAACACAGATTTTTGGTGTGGCAGAGGAGAGGTATATCCCTGTGTAATTCAAGTTTCCGATTCAAACCTAGCTTGACCTGTACGATTTTGTAATGTCGGCTGAACTAAGACATTGGAACTGCATATGGTCATTGATTCAGGCATTTTCATACTTACAGAATTATTTTTTCATAGATAATTTGTAATTAATTGTGTAATTTTTAACTGATTGTAAAAATAACAATCATTAATGGTTTTCTATGTGCAAATTGTAGACTGGAGCAGTCGAGAAAGACTATGAACATGTGTACTACAACTTTTCCCTAGCACTCCAACAAATGTCTGAACAAATCATACCTTGTATGCTCCCAATTAAAGATTTAAAGATAGATAGATCAAATTATATACAGTCAAACTAGGAATCAATTAATATTCTTCCATCTAAATAAAAAAGGTGTGACAAAAAACTAAATTTGGACTATTTACAATTCCATGCAATATGTCTATTGTCAGTTGTATGTTGAGCTCTCTATTGTAATGATGTGCAGGCAAAGCTTACATCATATTTTTCATATTTTTATTGTCTACATACAAATAGCAGTGTTTAAATGTGTACCATATATACTCACTTATAAATCAAGTCCTACTGCAAACTGCACAGACCAAAATCTGCCTTTGCATAATGTGCCAGCAAATCTGGGTTTATGCAGTTTGTAAGGAGCAATATGTAGAACAAACAACATATAACCTGATTTGCTGGTGCATTATGCAATGGCAGATCAGGGTCTATGCTGTTTGCAACTGGACTTAACTTATAAGCAAGTATAGATGGTATATACATGCATGTACATTTATATTTTAAAATACACACAATTTATGCACACTTACAAACATGATATTATATTTTTTAATGTGCAAAGCTATTACTCAGATATGCATAAAAGATATGTATACAAAACTGTCATAAATAATAAACTTTAACTTTAGGTACTATCCGAAAAAGACCAACATCTAATACACAAAATGATTGTCTGAGCAATGGTTGACCTAAACTGACACTGAGGTCCCCAATACACGTCACCTTAAGATTCACAGATATCAGAAATACATAGAGGTCAACAATAATTTTGACAACTTTCCTAAGAGTGCTCTAATAAAAATGATTAAAACACAACCTAATCTTGTTGATACATTTTCTTTTAATATGAATATAACTTAAATATGGTGCAATAATGTGAATAATTTATTTAAAGATCACTTACTGTATATACTCGCGTATAATCCGAGTCCAAATGCAAACAACATAGATCCTTATCTGCTGTTGCATAATGCGCTGACAGATCAGGGTCTACCGTATTTACCGTATATGTTGGGACACCGTATATGTTAGGACACCATAAATTAATTTTTAAAGTAATTTTTTTGTGCACTGTAAGTTCTGGGACAGATCGTTTTTTTCGAGTCGTAAGTTTTGGGACACCTTTTAAATCATAATATCGATGCTTAGCTGGTAAAAAAAATGCACTAGAACTTTTATTTTATTAAATAAATAAAATAAAAACCGCTGTCAGTGTTGTTTGTTTACACTTGTCTTCTTATCTGCAAACTTTTGGAGAACAAAATTTAATAAATCTAAGGGCAATATAGGAGACTAGATGTTTGCACTACGTACTTTTAAAATACGTGCAAGTCGGAGCAACCCGTACTTGTCTTATATTTTGTTTTGCTGTATAAACACTATTGGATGCAATAAAAGTTTTGAGTTGATTTATATTTGCCTTTTTCATAAGCCAGATCCAATTCCCAAGTAATATTTCCTCAGTTATCTGCCAGTGCAAATCCCTTAGCTTGTAAAGACAGCCTCACTTTGTTTTCACAACCCTTTGATCGAGCCGCCGAGTTAATACTTGTTCATTGCCAAGTAGAGTCCTATATTCAGCTGACAGAATTTATGTGAACTTCCTGTGATCATGCCGCACAATTGACACCTGTTCAGTTGTGGCAAATCCTTTAATACCAGTACATTTCACAATGTATGCTCAAACTGTCACTTACAGACTCCGACTGTTCCACTGTTTCAATTTATTTTCAAAATTCCTGTGAATACTGCTAAAAGAAACCAAAGCCGGCTTCCCTTGGTCTGCCGACTTTGAATATAAAAAATCTGCACACTTAAAAGAATTCAAAGTTGGCTTCAAGGGTCTGCTTGCTTTGTAATAAAATAAACTTTGTATTTGAAATCCTACTGGTCAGTTGAAACAATGAGTTTATTGCTCGCTACCAGCTGTGTTTATTCACCACCCGGTCTTCTTTTGTTTGCCATCTGTAATCGTAACCGTAACAAACAGGCATTGATGTCTGCAGGGTAAATAATATGCACGGCATTAGTTGTTTTTAAGAATACATTCTGTATCCCATGCTAGCGAAAATATTGTCATTTGCTCTTACGGTGAATGTATTTCCTAATAATGATTTTTATTTGCGAAATGTTGTTATATTGTTAACCTGGATATAATACACTCTTGGTTATTTTGCACCATACACCGGATCATGCGTGAATTGCTGGTGCCTTCAAGCAATCGGTCGTTATTTATGTCTCTCTCTTTCTATTGTTTGTGATTTTGCTGGATCCAGTTTTAAGTTTGATAATATACCGGTATTCAAACTTCTGAGGACACCTATATTCACGTCAATAAAATAATGTGTCAATGTTGTTACCTGACATAAGCGATACACACGACCGGTACTCTAGATTACCGGACCATGTGTTAGTGGATACGTTTGTGTCTTTTATGCATAAATTGCTTATGAAGATCAAAAAAGAGGAATAAATGAGAACAGTACAAGGTTAGTTTCTTTCAGTTTATTATCAAATAAACGTTTAATTTACATACCTTATTTTAACATGAAGTGCTGCGGGGGGGGGGGGGGGGGCAAATTCAACACAATTTGTTTCGGTTCATAAGTTTTGGGACATATGATCTAGTTGAAAAAATGTTTAACCATAAGTTATGGGACAGGAAAAAATTCATTTATTTTATCCTGTCCCAATATATACGGTAAATATGGTATGTTGTTTGTTTTACTGATTAGTCCCTACAAACTGCATAGACCCAGATCTGATGGTGCATTATAAGATGGCAGATCTGGGTCTATGCAGTTTGCAGTTGGTAATGGTAATAGTTTACATGGTTTATCTAATAGTTGGATTGCCACCTCACGTCTCAATTCATTTACCTTACTGTCTTAACAAGAGTTTGTTAGAATAATAAGACAATAATGGAAAAAGGAAATGATTTGTACAGTGGTCCCTCATTATAAAACTCCTGATGCCCCTTGTATAATGTTGGTAAGTTAATGGAGCCCATTAAATTGTCTTGATTCAGTTCTAAGATGAAATGAGGGACATCTATAACTAACAAATTATCTAGGAAAAAATTGTAGTCAAACCCATCTTCAGCAGTCACCCATGGTAAGTGAGAAAAGTGTCTCTGATGACAGGTGGTTGCATAATAGGGGTTCATTTCTTCAATATTTTGGTTTATAGGACTTAAAAATACTGGTTGTTTAAGACAGGCTATTCTGACCTTCAAACAGATGCAAAGTATCTCACTGATATGTGCCGCTGTGACTATGATAATGTAAGCTTATTTACCAAGGTGATGCTAAATCTGATTGGAATTTGGTCTAATGAGTGATAAAAAGCTTCGCATATCAGATACATGATTACCTTTTACAAGAAGCTGTTATACTTAAAACTATATTCCAAGAATTAAAATTGTGATAATATTGTTCATGGTGAATTAAAAACAAATAAAATGCATCATTATTTGCAAACTAGCAAATACTGAAAAGATGCCAGAGAATACACACACAGAAACTGTGACTGCTATTTATAGCATATGTATCAAGTCCACCCATGCAATGTGATCATGTGACAGCTGCTTAAATAATAGTACTGGATTGGGCTGTGTGTGTACACTTTAATAATTATCACATGGTAGACAGTGCAAGACAATGGATTTATATGACTTTAAAGCCAGACATGTGTGTACACTTTAATAATTATCACATGGTAGACAGTGCAAGACAATGGATTTATATGACTTTAAAGCCAGACATGTGTGTACACTTTAATAATTATCACATGGTAGACAGTGCAAGACAATGGATTTATATGACTTTAAAGCCAGACATGAGTGGGGGCTTGGGAATAGATACATACACTAATTATTTTGCACAGAATATATCCACACTTGGCTGAAATGGTTGAGAACTTGACTCACACAATTGGTAATTAGAGGTATGATTTGTATATGCCAGTCTTAAGTTGGGCATATGATGCTACGGTGCTGTCTCTCCATCTGTCTGACAATTAACATTTGCTTGTTTGGCTCATAACATTGTAATAGTTAGAGAAATTTTCATTAAACATGTCTCAAGTATATCATGGTATGGGGCAATTATGTGACTTGTTTTCTTGCTAGAAGTATAATTCTTGAACCAATGAAGCCATCTGAATGTAACTCGTGCCAATTACATGCCAGGTATACATGGATTGTCGTGTACCATAGTCACACCTCCTGCCTCAAGGTCCAGGTCACAGTTAGGTAAAATGTAATTCCGTGGCTGGTATCCTTGTCTGGAGTGTACCTTTTGAACAATTCTAGATATTTTAATGAAACTTTGCACAAGTATATATCATGTATACACAGTGTATCACATAATATATTCATGCCCCCCTGCCTCAAGGTGAAAGTCACATCAAGGGAAAATGTGACTACGACTTGTATCCTTGTCTGGAGTACTTCTGAACCAGTGAAGATAATTTAATAAAACTTTAACCAGTATATATCACAACTAGACAGTGTACCACATACCAAAGCCATGCTTCCTGCCCCAATGTCGAGGTCACAGCAAGGGAAATTATAAATCAGACGGATATAACTTCTGAACCAATAACAATATTTTAAAGATACGTATTTATTTGGCTACATATCTTTACTTGACAGTGTCTCTCATATTAACAGTCATACCACCTGCCCTTAAGGTTAAGGTCACAACATGGGTTAATGTAAGTCAGTGGCCTGTTCCTTGTTCAGGTTGTCAAATTCATGGCAATGTACTGTATATACTCGTTTATAAGCCGAGTCCAACTTTAAACTGCACAGACCCAGATCTACCATTACATAATGCACTACGAGATCAAAGTCTATGTTGTTTTGCAGTTTGACTCGACTTATACACAAGGATGTATGGTCTGTAGCAAGTTTGGAGAATTTTCACCCAGAGGTTTAGGGGATGTGGTACCAGGCAGACAGACGGTATCATAATATCCCCTTGCTAAAGCATGGAAATAACTAATTAAGGAAAACTCTAATGAAAATAGTAACATACGTTACAATATTTTGTTTATACACATAAGGTAGTATGATGGGCCTTTGAAAAAACATAAACAACACTGATGCTAACATCATGGTACTTACCGTTTATACTCGCGTATAGGGTAATACCAACTGCAAACTGCATAGACCCAGATCTGCTGTCGCATAATGTGCTGGCAGATCTGGGTCTATGCAGTTTGCAAGGACTAATCAGTAGAACAAACAACATAGACCCTGACCTGCTGTCGCATTATGCTACAGTAGATCAGGATCTATGTTGGTTGCATTTGGACCAGACATATATGTGAGTACATATGGTAAAAGATAAAATCACTCAAACAGTATTTGGATTTCCCTTAAGCTTGCTAATATAAGTGCTTCAAAAATATGAGACACAAGCTAGTCACAACAAAAATATGTAAAATTGTAAACTATCAAATATTTGATTTGCAATAATTTTAGCTAAATATATCTTGATAATAACAAGGAATTTAGGTCTCTTTGACAAAGACATTATTCAGTGTAATTTTGACTAGTGCAGGTGCAAAATGATGGGCTGACTTGTGGGTTGTTTTGAGGTTTACAAGATTACAGTGGCAGAAAAACCTGGGACAAGTTGAAAAGTCTGTGCTCGGTAAGTGCAATTCACCATATGCGACAGCAGATCGCGGTCTATGCAGTTTGCAGATGGTATTGGATTATACATGAGTGTATATGGTATATCATGAATCAATCTTTTATTTGGTAGAAAACTGGTTTCAATCATGTAAACGCTAGTCGTCTTTCTCTTAATGTGAGGTCCTATGAAAATGTTCCCATTACACACTGGTTGCTGGCAAATAAAAACCAGTACATTGAGAGTTCATGTATCATTTATAAACTTTAAAATTTAAAATATATGAAATATACAATTATTTTGTATATACTGGTATCTTACATTCTCTTAAATATAAAGGCACTTCAATGTGAATCTTCGAATGACTTGGTTTATACCAATTTTAGTACTGGACAGCCTAGAATAGGATCAGTTGATTAGTTAAGGAATATTTAAGTTGACCAAAAACATGCTTTCTACTTTGCCACAAATAGAAAGTAAATACCTCTAAGCAATGTTGGCGATCTACACATAACACTTGAATCAATGAACAAAGTACAAGAAGACTGTATAAAAGATCCTTCAATTAAAGCCGACATAATCCACTGCCCGAGTTTTTCTGCAGTTAATGAAATATGTATCCTCATGATTATACAAACAAACATGTCCCCAATGCCTTGTTCTGTTTAACAAAATGACAAAAATGAGCAATAAGTTGATATATAAACTGCAACCATAATAACAGCAACAACAACAACCATAACCAACACCACCAAATCACCAATATTTGGGCGTAGTAATAAAAAATACTTTTATTCATACTATTTAAAGGCAAAGTAATATCCATAGTCATCTTGTTTATTATGACTAAACAATTACATTTCTTTTTCAAGGTCTAAGATTCAAATCATGTAAAGTTGGTGCCACCAAACTGAAACCTTGAAAAATTGATTTAATAAAAAGGCACTCCCAAATTTGAAGTTGGAATATTTTACAAAAGATGGCAATATAAGGCTAATTATATTTTTATGGTATGGAAAAAGCCGTTCTATCCACAAAGAATTTATTGCTGGACAAGTTCATTCCGATGCTGGGCAAGTAACATTTAGTTTATTTTGTCCAGTGGGCAGTGGAAGAAAATGAAATTTTTCCAGAACTGCAGAATAAGCAAGTTGTTCAAATAATTGATGTTTAAATTTAATATTAAAGTTTTACTTGCAATTCAATATTTTTTTTTATACATCTGAATAAAATGACATGAGACATATGACATATAAAATTGAAAACCCTCTATATACAAATCCTGACTTTCAAATGGACAACAGAACTGGATTTGTTCAAAATTAGTTGATACAAATATTTATGTATTAACTTTGTTTGGCTTTAGCGGACTTCTTTTTGTTTTTATCTGTCTCTGGCTTTTCTTCAGTTTTGCTTTCTGCTGCTGGCGTCCTACATGCTTGTGGAAGGTAAGCAGATGTAATTTGGTTCAAACCAATCACAGGTATCACTGCTAAACAGGCGAAACAAACCCACCATACAATATCTCCAACTTGCTGTGTGAACCAATTTGAGTAAAAAGCTGTTAGAAGAGTGCAACTCACAAGTGCAAAGACAATAGAGCCAGATGTTGCATGGTACAATTTTATAGCTGATAGTTTCATTTTAAAAATGTTGCGTAGAGCTGGGTACTTGGCAATAGCACCACCCGTCATCTGTAAAGGAACATAACAAACTGTTGCCACTCCAAGAGTTCCATGCCAAGATGTGAAATGATCCTTGTTGTTCAGGTTCTTATTGTAATATATAACAAGAAAGCCAAGCAAGGCAAAGATAAATGCCCCAATGTTCATTAACTGATGGGCAAGTATCTTTGATGGATGACTCACATTCGAAAATAAAGAACTTTGTCGATTGAACACAAGCAGGCCTTCAAACATCAGACAGATAAACTGAAAGAAGACAAATTTTCCATTAAATACGATAAAATACCATAGTAACTACTTGCAAACTATAAACAATTAAAAAATCAAAATTAGTGTTAAGGGAAGAATCTTGGAGTTTTTTCTTATATAAATTAAGTTCAAAAACTCAAATTCTAATCAAATCTTAAGTGGAACAATGTCAATGTGTTTTGTTTTCACTGACACAGAAAATTCTTGCAACCATCATGATACTTGGACAGGATTTATAACAAAAGTCAAATTATGGTTACTTTAAGAACAGATGGGAGACTCAAAGCAATGGAAAATAAAATACTGCTAATTAAATCGGTGAAAAACTGATACTGTATAATTCTGTGAAAGCAGTAAAGCATGGAGACACACTAAGGCAAGTTGTATCTACTTGTGATATATTTCAACTATGACGTGCATTTAGTTTACTTTGCAAAATTAAAATGTAGATACAATTGAGAAATATGTTTTTTTTATGTACATGAAGTTGTAAGTAGTTGGTTCAATGTATATTCTGATAAACAATTTTACAAAATGACTCTTTGCAAAAATGACCAATGGAAAAAAGCTTTCAAAATAATATTTCCAAACAATATCCTTTATAAAAGATTCTGTGTACAATTTGACCACATCTTTCTTTAAAAAATAAACTTCATGAAATTCTCTTTAAATCTGATTTTTGATACATGTAGGTTGTTAAAACACTGAACAGTATTTTCTCCATTGTCACAAGCCATGGGCAGAACTCCACTATGATCTCTTTTCACCTGTGGCTGCCTGTTATAAGATTTCTTCATTTCTAATGAATATGCATAAACCTGCTGAACCAATCAATGCCAGCCCAAGTAACATTTTCTCTGAAGGTTGATACAATGATCCTTCATGCTGATTGAGTGAGTCAATCAGAGTTTCTCTTCCAAAAACAGTCACATATCAGAGTATGAGAGATCAACATCTGTTGATGTATAAGAGTGTATTTCATTGGATCGCTGATGATAAATTTAAGTTTTTGTTTATGCATATTCATGAAAAATGAGAAACTCTTTTTCAAGGCAGCCACAGGTGAAAAGACAGCGTAGTGGATTTTAAATATTCCTTTCAAGGAAGGGGTAGAAACTTACAAAAAGAAGTTTGTGCTCTGTTCTCAAATTGAATGCTAATTAGATGATTATAAATGCCAGAATTTATATTGCTGTATCTACAGAATTCCTGCCAAAAATTCACGCATAATCCTTAAAAAAACGATTGGAAAACTTAATTTATGTAGATCGATCAGAAGCAAATTATGCCTCAGCCAACGTATACAGGTCCATTACAAATAATCATTTTATTCAATATTTCATCCTATAAAAATTGACGAGGATTTCTACTATAGAAACAGTTGATGATTTTCTACTATAACCTTTTTTTGAGGTTGACATTTGTACAAAAAATATGTTATACAACCACTGTATTGAAGCAAAATAAGAAAATTGTTAATATTTATATGAAGTTTTAATTATAGCATTTCATCAATATTTTAATCTGGCATGAAAATGTGCAAAAACAGACCCAAGTGACTATTCTGAACTTGTACATTTTGAACTTTCAACACTCACTTTCCCTATTTTCGACAACTTCACCCTATTCCGGCTGGACCCTGTGTACTATGAGAATCTTGTTGATTGACTGGTTTTAGTGATCAATTCTGGGCTGCATTTACTGACATAACACAGATAATTATCGTATGTACTCACTCATAACTTGGGTCCAACTGCAAACAACACATATCCTGATCTACTGTCACATAATGCACCAGCAAATCAGGGTCTATGTCATTTGTTCCACTGATTACTTCTAACAACTGCATAGACCCAGATCTGCCAGTGAATTATGTGATAGTAGATCTGGGTCTGTGCAGTTTGCAGTTGGACTCGACTTATAAGCAAGTATAGATGGTATGTAAGTTCAAAGATTATCTTACCGCCAGAGCCATGCAAGTTGGGTGCCAAGAAAACAGACCTGCAAGAGAAAATTGTAAATTGTTCTTATTAAATAATCATCAGTTTAAGTGCAATTAACTTGTATCCATACAAAATCCTTGAAATATGCAAAGTATCATTTAATTAAGAATTCATTAATTTATAAATAAAGTCTTTACAAGTGAGAAATAATTTCTATATGATGTCAGGTGCAGTTTCATATTTACTTTTTCTATTTCTTCCTATGACAGAAGATAATTAAATCTGAAAAGATCAAAAAGCATATTCCTAAAGATAAAAGAAACCTTTTCTATAATGCCTATATACTGTCAATAATTACTATTTAACTATATGGGAAAATTGTTCTAGAGCTGATACCAACTGCAAACTGCATAGACCCAGATCTGCCGTCGCATAATGCGCTGGCAGATCTGGATCTATGCAGTTTGTAAGGACTAATCAGCAGAACAAACAACATGAGCTGTCTCTGTTCGTATTTAAATGAGAAAATGTATGTTATGATAACTTTAGAAGTAGTTGTCAAGCAAGCCGATAGTTACTCTGAGTTTGCTACATTATTTTTGCAAGGAAGGTAATCAGGACGATTTGGAGAAGGAATTTTTTTTTGAAAGTGGTGGGATAAAACATAAGACTGCTACTGAGTGTGAGGTAGCTATTTCTCCAAAGAGACATAAGCCAGAATCCGTGGTAGCAAAAAATATGGCAACTTAATCATCTTGAAGTGATTTTCAAACAGGAAGACCATCATGCCATTCATGAGCAGTATCTAAAGTTCAAAGCAAAAGATGAGAGCATACAAGCAGTCACTGGATCCACCTGTTGAAATTCTTGGAATACTCTTAGTGAATACTCCACCTTGTCTCAGTCTGTTATGCAAACTATTAGAAATCATGTTTGTTATAAGCCCATCCACTGCCGAGTTTGAATGAGAATTTAGTTAAATGAACTTAATCAAAACTTCATTAAGGAATTCCTTAAACCAAGATAGTTTACAAATTCTAATGAACATTTCCGCAAATGGACCAGAGCTTGAGGACTTTAACCCAGACACAGCTATCAACTGCTGGCTTAGTGCTGGTGCAGGTGGCAGACATGTACATGGACATTTTTTCAAATTCAACAGCTAAAACATATATGCCTTAAGTAGCCAAATGTATAACAACCAATGTTTTTGAGAAATTAAATTCTTTTAAGAAATAATTATGTCGTATATTATTTCATTTGTTCTTTCTATGGATTAAGTGCATACATCTCATCAAATCTTGGCAAGTGATCACAATTTTGGGACAAGTGAAAATTAAGGTGGGACAAGTGAAAAGTAATGTGGGAAATGTGAATTTTCTGAAACCACTTGTCCTGGACAAGTGGATGAAAAAAAAATTTGCTCAGCCCTGATACACAACCAATGATACACTATGGTATATACAAAGTAATTTAAGTGTGTTTCCACTGTGTTTGGTGCATTTTTGGTGTCTCTATGCACTCAAGCAAATGAATATTCTACATCAAAGATATATTTAATTTGAAATATCTAATTAAAAGAAGCATATCTATGCGTAATGTGCACTCATTCCCTTCATAGAAAGACAACGTGTGGATGGATGGGTGGAACACTGGTGTTTATAGTATGGGCCCATTCCATTCTGAATTGTACACCACCTTTGGTCTTCGAAAGTATTTACCTGGGCCAGTTACTATCTAGCTGAGGATTATTTAATCCCTTTATACCTTACAAAATTTCAAATGAAGCCTTGTTCTGTCTGAGCAAATGTTTTTAATTTGCCACACATTTCAAAATAATGCAGTCTGAACTACATTTAAAGTAATAATTAAAATATTCAGATGACAATATTTTTTACACTTTTTTACCAAATCAGTGATGAATACAAATAAAGATAGAAATGTAAAATCAAATAGTTGATACTTTTATTGTAAGGTGCATGGTTGTGATGTGGATCTATACTGTATAACCATGCAAGATGCCTACTACTTCAATGACTATAATAAATGGATACAAAACAACATTAACAAAATTCTCTAATCATATGTCATTCTCTGAATCATATATATGTCAGATAATTAAATTATAGATTTGTATCATTTTTATATCATATGTTAAACATTCCACAAAAATACAGTATGAACAGAAGTGTCTTCACCATTTAAATATATTGAATTCATATTTACATGGCATTTAGCATGCAAGCAATTTGATTAACATTTAAAAAGAGCATGTAATGTAGACATTATAATTATAATTATTATTATTGATGTTGTTGAATATACAAATAATTCCCAAATATAAGTGTAAATGTCTGATAAATGTCTGATAAACATACAATTGATTAAATTTCTTAATTTTAAAATTGTAATAAAAAAATATCAGCATTATTATACAATATTATTTCTATTTTTATTTGTATTCATTTTTGAAAAAAGTATCGTCATCTAATATTTTAATTATTACTTATTCTGCATGCATGTGTATATGTTTTTGTATGTTTTTTTGTGTTCTGTAATAATAACAATGTCTAAATTACTTGCAATTTTACATTTACTTAATTATGATTTGTACAAAAATATTATAATGCCATTTTTATTCAGACTGCATTATTTTGAAATGTGTGGCATATAATTAACAAAGAAATGATAAAGTCTATATTCTACTTACATTACATTTTTATGATTCTGACAATGTTTTTCATTGTAGTTTCATAGCCTTTATTTTAATTTTACTGATTATAGTGGATAGTATTGTGCATGTTTTATACAGTATAAATGTACCGATATTTAGTTTTACCTGCGCGAGGATCCGCGTCGCAACCATGCACCTTACGACGTGTATTAGGCTGTGCTGGTACCATAAATAGCATTTCTTTAACATTGCTCTCGCTGTTCACTACTTTATTTTAACAAATTAAAAAAGTTTGCTCAGACGGAACAAGGCTTCATTTGAAATTTCGTAAGGTATAAAGGGATTAAATAATCATCAGCTAGATAGTAACTGGCCCAGGTAAAGTCTTTTGAAGACCGAGGGTAGTGTACAATTCAGAACGGAACGGGACATAGCCTCGAGTAACGACTTTTCGTGGACTTAACGTGAATTTTAACACGTTCATTATAATAATATGATAATCTATTCAAATAAACCATAAAAAGTGTTCAACCATATCTACTTCATTTAATCAGCGTTAAATTTTTTTTTTGGCATTCATGTACATTAGTTCATAATTACCGTTTTTCCAAGCGTGTGTATCTTTACTTATTTCCGGAAGTGATGTCCATGGTTCGTGACACTCACTAAAAAGTCACGTGGCATATGACTGGAATGTGCCAGTTAGACCAAGCTATGGATATTATTCGTTTATTGCGTCTCAGTGTTTTTGAAATTAAAAAAAAAATTAATTTAAAAATTAATAATTTTTTTCCGTTAATTCTATATGCAGTTTGTGCACTTACATTACTGCTTGCTTTTCTTTACCATATAGATACATGACTCAACAGACTGACAGAGAGACAGACAGACATACAGAGAAATTTAAAAATAGACTGGTGAATGGATACACATTTATTATAATAGATTCAGTGTCTTTTGATATAGAATATATGTTTATTATGAAATAATACTGAAACAAAAAAGTCCATAGTGAATATACATTTCATGTGTACATTTTTCTTACGTTGTATAAGAAGCCAACATGATTAAAACCAAATATTTACATTGGCTAACCTGTTGTAGAAATTCCCAAAGTGGATTATCCTGTTCAAAATATGTAAACAAAGCCAGTATGTGATCGGCACAGCTGTCTGTAGCATATAATAGAAAATTCAAGGTCAAAAAGTCGGACAAAAAAAAGGTATTAGTGAAAACATCGATTTTCATTATGATTTTTTTAGATTACATGAAATTACCTTTTTGAATCTCATTTTGTATGCTTTTACTATAAAATTATATTCTTTCGCTTCTGAAAAACGCTGGTGACACAGCTGATGACATCATTATCTCGAAACAAGCGCGTTATATCGCGAGAAACATGGCGCACGATTGAAGGAGTTCAACGACAACTGGAATCTTGACGATACTATAGTGGATTATAAGCCAGGAATACACAACATATAGCCCGCCGACATATTTTGTGCGGCCCGTGTCCTTACTTATAGCATGTGCATTTATGCTTTTATTATAGACATAAAACTTTTGCAGTGCGTCCCGCTTAGTTCCAATCTGGTCCATGTACATGTTTTAGTTGTGCACCACTGATGTAAGTGATCAACGAAAATATGTGACTCTCGTTTCAAGAATATGCAACGGTGCCAGTATGCAACATTCTATTCAATTGCCGGACTCATGGTCCATCAAAACTTACTGGATCCCGGCCATGCTGTATAGATGATGAAAGCAGCAAGTCCTACCGCTACTACATGAGCTGCCATTTTCAAGTGCAAACCACACAGTGAAGACAAAGCACACACGTCACCACAGCAAGGAACAAAGTTCGTCTCACAAATTTAGCCGAGTTTTCCAAATGAAGCACGGTAGTTTTAACTAAAACCTGATACAACGCAGAGTTTGTATTCGTCTTGTTTCTTATTCTTCTTTTCGGTTTTTTATTATTATTTTTTTAAACTTTTCTTCACATAAATACTACTCAGCCACCTACTAAAATAATTCTTTGCATTCCATTAAAAAAAATATATTGTTTCATTTTAATAGAATCTAATTTAATGTAATTTAATTAGATATAAATAACATTTGAGTTTTCGGACATTTAAAACAAATTCCTTCAACAGCCACGCCAAATCTCCTCTGATTCGAAGCAATAAAACAAACAAAGGAAGAAACTGTGATGTGACTTTCTTATGACTGTCTAGAGCATTTATATTACCAGCATTTCGCCTTTATCAAACATTTGCAGTGTAAATGATCACAGACTCTCTCGCTTCTAGTTTATTATAAAATTGGAAATGTTGTGAGCAGATAGAAAATCAATGTCCTCGAACGCTGGTAAAATTTAAATGGTACGATTTTTTTTGTCTCCCACAAACAGCAAACAAAATAAAAAATGATTCACTGATAAATTTAAAAAAACAAAAAAAAAACAAAAAAAAAACCAAATTTGTCTCACAGGTGGAGGTCGATACAACAGAATGTGTGCCACTGTCAGCGAACACTGGTAGGGTAAGTACTCTGGTCGATACAACAGAATGTGTTCCACTGTCGGTGGACACTGGTAGGGTAAGTACTCTGGTTGAGTTTCACATTTCAGGAGGTAATGTTATCTCATCTCTGCATGCCATTTTCCAATGATGGGTTTGAAGTTCCGAAGCTTGTTTTTGTAATTTCATTTCACATATTTTCCTAGGATATAGAACCCGTCGATTTGTATAATATCTGAAGTCAGTTTATGGAATCTTCCATTCAGAAACGGGTGATTGCAAGGCAGCTTTGGCTGCTTAAGCAAACCTTTCATTACCCTTAACACAAACGTAACCGGGCAGAAAACAGTACAGGACACTTTTTCCATATTGTATGAGCGAATCATGTTTCTATAAGATTTGAGATATTGATGAATTGTCAAATTCAAGGTTTTGCAAGGCTTTTAGTGTAGAAAGGGAACCCGAAAGATGATGAAATTTGTTTTTGGAGAGGTTTCAATATAATTTATGAATATGTCTATAATTTCTGCTGTAAAAATGGAAGCTTTATTTGGTAAATGGCTGGAGATGGTGCCATGGAGTGTTGCAACGACAACTCCAACTTTATCTCCATTCTTTCGAACTGTCTGAATACAGGGACGTATGGTCACGATAGAAAGCTCTGAATTAATTTAATTTTCTCGGAAAAAGGAGAGGATTTGTTGAACACTTTGGGAATTGACAAAAATAGGAATCTTGGACTAACATACACACAGTCTCTGATGGAACTAAAATTGTATTTGAAGGAATCGTCTTCATCTTTCCAGATAGATGTAGATGATATGATGATTTTCCTTTGAGCCACATATACAGCTTTTATGTTTATTGTGAAAATTCGTACAAATTTGGAACACAAACAAATAGAATATTAAACTAAACAAGTTTTGAGACTTTTCAAAATCATAGATATCGGCCATCTTGCCCTAGTCTAATTAATCTTTAATATCCAAAATTGTTTTACTTAATTTAATTAAATTTTAATTTATACAGTTACCGAGGGGATATTGTAATGAACTTTTTGAACTCTAAAGCTCTGTCATCGCTTTCTAAAATCGACATCTACCTTTAATTTTTATAAAATTAAGTCTTTCCTACTGCATTTCTTTTATATGTGCCGTGGATGCGTGGTTTTGAGGCTTTGTAATCATGTACTCTAGGATACACACCCTGGTTCAAGCACGAGGAAAGGAAAGTCAGTGGAACTCTCTGTGTTTTTCTTTATTGAAATGTATATTTGTTGCCATAGTACAAAACATTATTTCATATTGTCGTATTGCCTCATTTAAAGATTTTGACGTGGTCTGAGACAGAAAATGTAAGAATGAAGCCAGGACAATAGTTTATTTCGCGATTGAGTACACATAGTAAGATCAATGAAAACAACTGAGTGTTGGATGATAGATTTTATAGACTACGAAGCTATGAAAACATGAGTAAACTTCTTCATCACAAGTTATCAGTGGTGTTATTTTATTGTCAATTTAAATTTTTCTTGATACGCTTTATTGAGTAGACTATTTACGGGCTCCATTTCAGTTTGGAACGAATTAAAACTCTCTAACGTGCTTGATGTTAGTCTCTGTCTCTGCCTTTCTACACACACACACACACACACACACACACACACACACAAATAGATATATATATATATATATATATATATATATATATATATATATATATATATATGCTCGTGTATAACGTGTTCACCACTGCAAACAGCTTAGTTTCAAAACTGCAGTTTCATACTGAGCCGGCAAATATGGGACTACGTTGTTTGTTCAATTTATGATTTAGGACGAACATACGATGGGTATTTGAAGCGTTAAAGTTTAAAGTTTAAAATCTAAACATCTGATCAAGAAAACTGCATGATTTTTTCAGCACTACTTTCAATGACTTCAATAACAACAACAAATTCATGCAAATACTCCGCACTTAAACTTGAATTTAATATGATTTCTGAAAGTTTAGGTCCAGGTATGAGACTGAGTGATGAGTTCGAAAAGTTCAGTGAATTTTAGACCTAGTTAGCATCCAACTGATGGGAAAAAAAGAATCTTCCAAGTTGGAGTGTAATAATTTACACTCGCGATTAAAACAAGAAACAGAAAAATGAAATACAGTGAAACTAACTTAAGTGTGTGTGTGTGTTCGGCCTTATAGGTTGTGTCACCAATAGCTCTGGTATGATCTGCTCTGTTTTGTTCTATTCTGTTATGTTATATTACGTCACGTCACGTTACGTTACGTTACGTTGTGGTGTGTCAGGTCATATTATCTTATGTCGTGTTAAGTTATGTCAGGGTCTAACCAGAGTGAAGTATTCAAAGTCTGATGTAATATTAAGATACATACACAAGATGTGATACCTGCATAATGACACGACCATGTGAGAATTATTGTCTGTAATCATTTCTAAATAAAGTTTGCCACCTCGCTTTAAATTGCTGCTGAATGGCATCACACATTCAGTATAGGACCTTACCTACGCATTAATTATGAGAACTATCTGATACATAGATCAATAAACAGACAGACGGATATATATATATATATATATATATATATATATATATATATATATATATATATATATATATATATATATATATACATATACACACACACACATAGATGGAGATAGGGATAGATGGATGGGTAGATGGAGGGAGGAAGGGATAGATAGACGAATAAAGGAAGGAGAGAAATAAAAAGAAAGTAACAGATGAGACAAATGACAAATAGATGGATATTAAGACGGAAAAACACAGACAGATATATACATACATAGGAAAAAGACATAAGGAAAGGGGTAAAAGGAAAAATTAATTTTCAGATGGACAAAAAGACAGACATAAAAACATACATACAGACAAATAAAGACGTTGTCTTATACATACATGCATATAAATGCATACAGAAACTGATTGATGCATAGGTTGATTAACTGATTGGTCTATCTATTAATCATCTGATTGATACATATTGGCATGTGTAACTTCCTCCAGGGCACGGGCCAGATAGCGATTGTTAAATGTACCCTCGAGCTACACCGATTGGCGGATAAAACCAAGTAGCGACCCGCGGGCCGTACGTTTGCACATACCTAAATCTACATAGAAAGATTCATTCTGTCATGTAGATACGATTGTTTTTAAATATTCAAAGTCGCCTTTGGAGGAGAGGGAGACACAGGAGAATTAATGGCACTAATACATATTTTACAAACAAAATTGTACAACTTTATTTTATGAGATATACAGTCTAGATACTTTATATGTCGTATCACGAAATCTCAATACATAGTTTCCAACTCATAAAAGAATGCAATGCAAAATCAGCTGCGTGTGCATTTGTGTTTCAATCAGACATCTAAACCTCTGTTATTGAAAGAAATGTACTAATCGTACAATAATCAGACACGTATTTTGATTTCTATAGACATATATTAGACGTGTATTTTCTATTCCTTATATTAGACACATTTGTCCTATTCCTTATGTATACCTTTAGACATGCATTGGACATGTATTTCCTTTAAATCTAAATATCTATGTACTATTGAATATAATGGAGATGAAAGTCAAACGGCTTATTTGGATCTAATCCAACGATTACATTTAAATATCTATGTACTGTTTAATATATAATACAGATGAAAGTCAAAAGGCTTATTTGGGGATAATCCAACTATTACATCTAAGACGTAAGATCTTTTTTTTTCCTTTTTCCTTTTTCATTGAATATAATTTGTCAGGATTTACATGTCCCCCTACATCACAAGTAGATTAGTATGAATAGATTCTTACTGTGGACATTGCAGATGTCACCCAAATGTATCATTTCTTCCTCACACAAGATAATTTTATCGTACTTTTATATAAATTACTATGCAGTGCTATTCTGTACTTTGTATAAATTACTATGCAGTGCTATTCTGTACTTTTGTATAAATTACTATGCAGTGCTATTCTGTATTTTTGTATAAATTACTATGCAGTGCTATTCTTTACTTTTGTATAAATTACTATGCAGTGCTATTCTGTACTTTTGTATTCAAGCAAAACTTTCCCGTTCTTCAATGGTCTTAATATTTTGCTCCTCATTTTTTAGTCTCAATGTATCTTGTTCAACATCTCCCTGGGTGCGTTCGACCTCCGTGAATGCTATTTTAGGTTTCACTGGAATTTGGGAAATATCTCTATTCATTTCAGATGTATTAGGTCTGGGAATATTGCTTTCGATCAATTTTGTATCAGGTCGGAGAGAGACAATCTGATCTGTATCAGTTGCATCAGTTTTGCCTCGGATTCCTTTTGCACTGGTATTATTTCTGGTCATTACCACATCTTCATCAGAAGTGCCCAGTTGTGTCATGGGTGCCACTCTATGTCTTTTCTTTCTCTTTTTCCTCTTGGCCTCCAGTTCTATTATATCATCAACTGTCTCTATATTTTCTCTTTCGACTTCCTGCGCGTGGTGTTTCTTTTTCTTCTTCTTTTTCTGTTTCTTTTCTGATCTATATGCTACATCTTCACTTGGTACGACTTTTGATTGACGGATGTCACTGGCCAAGTCACCGAATGTTGAAGTATCAACAATGCTCATGGTTGGAACTTCTGACGAACTTTTTCTGGTAATGGTTTTATCTTTTTCTCCTCTGTCTGTTCTTATTGCATCTTGGTCCGATGTTGGATCTTTTACCTCATCGCCAACATATTCGTCTTTCGTCTCTTTGACTAGATCCACCCTATGCTTCTTTTTCTTCTTTTTCCTTTTCTCCCTTTTCGTATCAACACCATTGATAGATTCACTTTGCAACAAATCCTCTGCATCCTTTTTGTGCTTCCTTTCCTCTCTCTCTTCTTTCTTATCATAGTATTGAACAAACTCTTTCTGCAACAAATCCTCCATCTCAGCTCCATGCTTCCTTTTCTTCTTCTTTTTCTCGGATTTCCTTTTGAGGTCATGAACAAATTCTTTTTCTTGTTTATCTTCACCATTTCGTCGATGCTTTTTCTTTCTCTTTTTCCTTTTATCCGCTTTAATATCCGAAGACTCGCAGGCTTGTTCGGTAGCCTCGCCATTAACCGTATCTTTACTTGATTTTCTAGTCTCATCTGTATTTGTTATATCATTAGTGCCTTTTGAATCGTATGACGGTTTGTACTCTTTCTCTTTCAATGAGTTTGCCGTAGACTCTGTTTCTGCTGATTCACCTGTTGAAATGTCCATAATTGCTCTTTTGTCTTTCTTTTTCTTACTTCTTTTCTTCCTTTTACTTATGACAACGTCTGGTGTACCTAATGCCTCATGTACGCTCCTGGCTTCTATTTCTTCAGTTTTGTCATCTTTTGATGAAATATCTATATATTAAAAAAAAAAACTTCTTTAAAGATTACAATAATTATCATAAAGAGCATGAACGCACGCTTAAAGAATAATTTGCGGACAGGAAAGTATAGAGCAGAATTGAAGAGGAAGTTTATAATTAGGCAAAATGAATGACAGTGTCACACCTATATCTGCTGAAATACATTTGTTTAACATGTTTTTGACAAAAAATATGTGAGAGAAATGTCCGGAACGGCTGTTTAAATCGACTACAAATGAAATTGTTGTGATTCACTGTGTCTGTCCCGATATTTTTTTTTTTTTTTAGAAATATCCAGTGATCATAAGTATGTTGGTATATTCAGCTCTGGACCATTAAATTTAACATCTGACCCCATTCTCTTTGGACTCAAAAAAGTCTACGTAATTTAATATGTTGCTATATATCAAGATAATGTCGTTCTCAAAGTATCATTCAGTGACAAAAGTTTATCTTCGTAGAGTTGAAAGCGAGAGAAATAAAAAGTCCGTCCAGGACAAAGTAGTTAATTGACAGTCAAGTTTAAAAAACAAACAAAAAAACCCCACAAATAACTTGAAAAATTTGAAAAAGGACAAGATCAATTATGTTTTAAGAACAATTAAAAGCCATGCCTTTGTTTGTTTTCTCCAATCGAAATCAAAATTACATTTCCACAAACAAGATGAAACAAAGAAATTTAACTGAAAAGCATCAGAATAAAGACGACAAAATTAATTTCAGTCAACAGCAAAAATCTCCAAAACGTTTCATTGTTTTCGTTTAATTGCACTATTTGTTTATAATTGATGCGTTTCTGTGTATTAAGACGGATAAGACTCGTTGAGTTTCTGGGTCTTCAGAGTACAACCTATTAATTATAGTTTCACGATTTAGTGGAAAAGGTAATATTTATGGAGAACAAATTACATACCTTCTCCTGCATCCGTTTGAATATCCTTAGGTTTATGTGTTCTTTTTTTCTTTTTTTTCCACGAGTCTCCAACCTCTTTCATCCAATTCAGCTGGGGCGCTATTGGGGGCAGTGGTCCCCATTTCTTCCTATCAAATGTCGATTTGGGGGCCATGGGCTTTGTGATCTCTATCTCTGTTAAAGGTGGGAATATTGAGGGTCTCTTCTATAAAACAAAAAGTGTACCTCACTTTGATACCAGGTTCTACACTTAATTTTATTTAATACTCTGCAACAATCTCTGACAAGTAAAAAAAATTAAAAAGAAAAGAAGGAAAAAATCATACTAAAAGAACAAGCAGGTTTATATATTCTAATCAAAACCAAAATGTTACATTTTGTGTATAAAATATCACAAGAAGCATTATTGCATATGTCATACCTTTTTACCCTTCTCTAGTAAGTGAATTACTGTGCATTGTGAAGTTTAAAGTGGCTGTATACGAACAACAAATGTGAACAAGAGTCCATCGAAAGGACTGACGCTCTAGTGGCTGAAAAGAATTTCCAGGAATCCTCAATAAGTCCGTTTCTTTTGTCCTTTCATTCTCTCTAGCTCCTGAGTATTAAAACCATCAAACTTCATAAGTTCAGGTTTCTTTTTTTTTGCTTTAAAAACCGACAACTTCCATTGAGGCATTACGCAATTGCGGACTACATGCAAGATTTACTTACCTCCGAAATTGAAGAGCTTGACAACGTGCAAAACCTACGTTCCTCCGAAACTGAAGATTCAACGGAAGTGCTCCAATGCACATAGGCAAGTTTACGTTTCGCAAAAACACAAGTTAACACATGTTTACGAAAACTTTTACTTAGTTTAAATTACAATCAAGACATATATTAGATTGACCGTAGCAAGTCATCACAACATATAGAAAAAGACCAAATGTTTGGAGCTATTTTGTTAGACTCTTAACATACATTCATGTCCATCAAGCTGTTCGGCGTGAAGATAATATCCAAAATAGTATAGTCAATCGCCAGATAGCAGAGGCGCTTACTTAGCGACGATGGTGCAGAGTGGTGAAACCATTTCTAATATACTTTAGAAACTCCAACATACCAAATTTGGTAACAAAATTATTTTCTTACAGAGTTAGCATGTTGACAAGATACTTGTAAGCGCAGTACAAAATAATTTGTCATGGCCTTTGAATTGAACTTGGTATAATGGATAGCATATCATTGCATTTATCTCAGACAATCTAAGTTTGGTTAAAGTTATCAATAAATATTTGTTTTGAAAAAAAAGTTATCAAAGTGGTATCGTAGTTATTCTTCAGATTTATCCACAAACTGCGTTTGATAACAAAATCCATTCATACTTGTTTGTGTTATCATAATCACAAGCCAGTTAAGCTAAAAACCTGGTCAAGACCTTTGACCTTAAAATCAAGGGCAGAGATCTGACTATGAGCCTGTTCATTGGAATGCAACTAAATATAAATACCGGTCAAAATTAATTTCTATATGCACATAAATGCAAGCAATGACCTTTGCTTTGATCCCAGATTAAATTAGGTCTGGTTTTCAAAACTCCTTCAGAAATTGCGAATACTAGTATGTTGCTGATCAGGTGTTCAAACCCAATGTCAATGCCACCATTCATTCAACAGAAGTAGTGATAACAAGACTTTCGATATGGCCAATATGGTGCCATATTGGAGGTCAGATGAGCACCATTTTCATCCAGAACCAAGTACGTACTGATATATTATTTTAGTGAAAACCTATTCCGATACAACCATCTGTTCAGGAGAAGTCACAGAATGATTTTCATGATAGCATTCAAGGCAGTCATTTTGGAATCCTCCCAGTAGATGACGATGAGTAACGATAACAAACTTGTACAGACGGTCGACTGACGAAGGACGACAGGCCATCGCATAAGTTCTTCTGGTCTATGACCACTAGAGCCAAAAAACTGGATCACTTAAAAGCAACATCTGAATTGTATGAACAGTCTGTAAAGATATTCTAATTTGACAACTTTAATCATTCAAATTCACACAATAGTAGTAGTAGTAGTAATAATAATAGTTGTTGTTGATGGTGGTGCTGTTGTGGGTGGGGCGGGTGATTGTGATTATGCTGAAGCAACAACTGCTGCTGATTATAAAGGTGGTGATTACTGCAGATGATAAAGGTAATTTTCAAAACCTTGTGTTGGTGATTGTGATATTTCTGAAGCAATATATACTGCTGCTGATGATGTTAATACAACCTTTAAAATAAAATTCGGCGGACGAAGTGAGGCAATTTTAGCCGTTCTTAGAACACTAAGAATTTTATTTGATTGTCATGAATAAAACTTGCAGATTACAACATACTTCATGCTGAAAATACAAAGAAAATATTAAGAAATAAAATAAGTTCTTACCATTTTAGATGTGCTTGGCTCTGGTACATTCCCTGCAACCTGGTCCTCAATATCTTCCTGTAAAAAATCGATAATTGATAATGGACGCATAAATCTGGATATCTAACAGATGATTTATACAAATTAGAATCAATCTGGCAAGCGTTTTCTGGTGACAGATATCGAACAATTATCCATTCAATATTTTTACAAAATATGTTTAACTGAAAATTCGCTGAAGTTCCTGATATGAAAAAAATCTCTCTGAGAACATATTAACATGAAATCCAAATATACTGGGTAATAGTTTCTAATACTGACGAATTTAGGCTATATGATTCTGTTTTAATATGGGTATATAAACGTCCTCGACTTCATTGTCCATTGACCATGGGTATATAAGCGTTCTCGATTTGATTGTTCCTTGATTCTAAGTTATCATTTCATCCACACAAAAAATAATCAAGCAGTAGGATGAGCCGTCAGGATATTTTAAACGGTTTACGCTTTGGCTTTTCTTTTCTTTTTTTCTTTATCATAATATATTGCTTCATCATGTTTAAAGTGCATGTCTTTGTTCATGCCCGTGTATTGGTAACTAGTTTACCTATTAAGACATGCGAACGATTTACCAAATCTTACCTGCTATTCAGTTCATGAATCTCAATATGTTAAATTGGATTTCGAAACCTTCTCGACATGAAAACGATTAATGACAGTGTGTGCTACAACAACAACAATCTGGACAATGAAAATTCTGATGAAAAACAAAAGCCTTCGTTATAAAACATCACAGACCTATCTCAGACTCGCAACATTTTTTAACAATATTATTTTCTTTTCTTTGTATCAGCAGAATGTTAAAATAGTGATTTTAGCAATAATTGCGTGCATCAAATATTGTATACATACGGATCGTGTTCGTCTCCTTTTCTTCTTGAGGTTGCATATCAATAAACACAAAATGGAAAACATTAGCAGGAGCACACATCCTACTACAGCACCTATTATCACTCGAAGGTCTGGACCTATCCAAAAATGATTGATATATTTGTAATGATATATAACACTACAATTAATAAGAACCACAGTTTGGATATGATATTGATCAAAAGAATCCACGCATCCCTGAACACGCCATTATTCTACTCGATACTCTCTTAATATAACTCTGTAATACCGATTTTAATATTATGTAAACCCAAACTTATTAATAATAAGCTTATATCGACTTTCGAATAGTAGTTGCAAAATTTAAAATTAATGCGAATGAGACACCGGTATTAAATTCTTGACTGGAACTTAGCAAAATCACTTTCACAATCGTAAATGAAGTTATCATAAACTAAAAATTATTATCTTTTAGCTTAAGTTATTCATTTATTAACAAATTCCTTCAACATCATTCTTCATCATTGCGCCCCTAACGGGGACATAAAAAGTCTTCAATTGCATTGCACTTAAATAAAATATTACCTAACATATTTTAGGATTTCGATCTCTATCCTGAAAATTGCAGGAGAGTTGGGCGACATTGCGTACATACGCATAAACGGACTAACAGGAACACACTTGCCCCTATTTTTCCTCAAGAAGGGCTGAGGTAATTACAAAACGATTCCTTTACCAAATAACGATACAAACTTTTAGAAGTGGCGCTGATTCCATACACTCCAGAAGATACCAAAGATGACTGTCCAGATTTGGTGGAAGAATATCCACTAAACATGTCGCTATTGAATGTACTTGTCACGTATGTGGACATGGTTGCATTGTGGGAACGTACTATAAACGCACTTTTAGAAGTCACAGAAAATATTTCATATCCTGCTGTTTTCAGTTCTTGAACAGTTGATTCGATTTTTGGTGAAGTATTTATAACCGATGCATCATTCGATATCCAAATGGCTGTTAAAGTCACGGAAAAATTTTTTTTATGTGTTGTGCTCAGTACTGAGGACGTAGTTTCAGTCTGCATCCAAACGTAGCTACTTGCTTCACAGCCTGTTGAGCAAATTGTAAAGTTTGGAAAGGAAGCCGCCTGGGTAGGACTTATGGGTAGAATGGAAGTCAACATTATTTCTTGATTGCTCGAAGCAGATGGTTCGTCTGATATTACGAGAGAAGGCGTTTTAGATTGGTCAATTGTAGATGACAAATTTTTGAGTTCAGTGCTGGCCAATGTTTGTGACACCCCTGTCATCAATAGTAAAGACGCAGTTTCGATGCTTGTATAAGTGTTTGTAGCATCTGCAATCTCTGAGATCAAGGTGGTTGATGAAGTCACATAAAGTGATGATGAAGACATTGATTCTATTTTTGTTGACGTGTTGATATACGATGCCTTCTCTGATCCCCAGGTGGTTGTTAAAGTCACAGAAAATGTTACTGAGGGCACTGTATTTAACATTAAAGACGTAGTTTCGGATTGTGTTGAGTTGATTGTAAAGTTTGGAAAGGAAGCCTCCTGAGTAGGACTTATGGGTAGAATGGAAGTCAACATTGTTTCTTGATTGCTCGAAGCAGATGGTTCTTCGGATAGTATGAGAGAAGGCGTTTTAGATTGGTTAAATGTAGATAATGAATTCTCGAGTTCTTTGCTGGACAATATTTGTGACGCCCCTGTCATCATAATTAAAGACGTAGTTCCGATTTTTGTAGAAGTGTTTGTAGTATCTGCAATCTCTGAGATCAAGGTGGTTGATAAAGTCACATAAAGTGATGATGAAGACATTGATTCTATTTTTGTTGACGTGTTTATAAACGATGTCGTCTCTGATCCCCAGGTGGTTAAAATCACAGAAAATGTTACTGAGGGCACTGCATTTAACATTAAAGACGTAGTTTCGAATTGTGTTGAAGTATTTAAAAGAGCATCCATCTCTGACGTCCAGATGGATGAAAACGAAACAGAAAACCTTTCCGACGGCTCTGAGATTGGTACTGAGGAAGTGGATACTGTTTTTGTTGAAGTGTTGAAAATGGTTGAGATCTCTGATAACCGTATGTCTGTTGAAGCCACTGAAAATAATTCTGATTCTGTTGTGTTCAATTCAAAGGACACTGATTCTATTTTTGTTGACGTATTGATATACGATGCCTTCTCTGATCCCCATGTAGTTGTTAAAGGCACGTTAAGTATTTGTGATGGCGTTTTGCTCAGTACTGAGGTCGTAGTTTCGGTCTGCATAAAAACGTAGCTACTTGCTTCATAATTTGTTGAGTAAATTGTAAAGTTTGGAAAGGAAGCCACCTGGGTAGGACTTATGGGTAGAATGGAAGTCAACATTGTTTCTTGATTGCTCGAAGTAGATGGTTCGTCTGATATTATGAGAGAAGGCGTTTTAGATTGGTCAATTGTCGATGGCATATTTTTGAGTTCTGTGCTGGCCAATGTTTGTGACACCCCTGTCATCAATAGTAAAGACGCAGTTTCGATGCTTGTAGAAGTGTTTGTAGCCTCTGCAATCTCTGAGATCAAGGTGGTTGATGAAGTCACATAAAGTGACGATGAAGACATTGATTCTATTTGTGTTGACGTGTTTATATACAACGACTTCTCTGATCCCCATGTAGTTGTTAAAGGCACGTTAAGTATTTGTGATGGCGTTGTGCTCAGTACTGAGGTGGTAGTTTCGGTCTGCATCCAAACGTAGCTACTTGCTTCATTACCTGTTGAGTTGATTGTAAAGTTTGGAAAAGAAGCCTCCTGAGTAGGACTTATGGGTAGAATGGAAGTCAACATTGTTTTTTGATTGCTCGAAGCAGATGGTTCTTCTGATAGTATGAGAAAAGGCGTTTTGGATTGGTTAAATGTAGTTAACGAATTCTCGATTTCTGTGCTGGACAATATTTGTGATGCCCCTGTCATCATTATTAAAGACATAGTTTCGATTTTTGTAGAAGTGTTTGTAGAATCTGCAATCTCTGAGATCAAGGTGGTTGATGAAGTCACATAAAGTGATGATGAAGACATTGATTCTATTTTTGTTGACGTGTTTATAAACGATGTCGTCTCTGATCCCCAAGTGGCTGTTAAAGTCACATAAAATGTTACTGAGGGCGCTGTATTTAACATTAAAGACGTAGTTTCGGATTGTGTTGAAGTATTTAAAACAGCATCCATCTCTGACGTCCAGATGGATGTAAATGAAACAGAAACCCTTTGCGACGGCTCTGAGCTTATTATTGAGGAAGTGGATACTGGTTTTGTTAAAGTGTTAAAAATAGTTGAAATCTCTGATAATCGTATGTCTGTTGAAGCCACTGAAAATAATTCTGATTCTGTTGTGTTCAATTCAAAGGACACTGATTCTATTTTTGTTGACGTGTTTATATACGATGCCTCCTCTGATCCCCATGTAGTTGTTAAAGACACGTTAAGTATTTGTGATGGCGCTGTGCTCAGTAGTGAGGACGCAGTTTCGGTCTGCATCCAAACGTAGCTACTTGCTTCATAATTTGTTGAGTAAATTGTAAAGTTTGGAAAGGAAGCCACCTGGGTAGGACTTATGGGTAGAATGGAAGTCAACATTGTTTCTTGATTGCTCGAAGCAGATGGTTCGTCTGATATTATGAGAGAAGGCGTTTTAGATTGGTCAATTGTCGATGGCATATTTTTGAGTTCTGTGCTGGCCAATGTTTGTGACACCCCTGTCATCAATAGTAAAGACGCAGTTTCGATGCTTGTAGAAGTGTTTGTAGAATCTGCAATCTCTGAGATCAAGGTGGTTGATGAAGTCACATAAATTGATGATGAAGACATTGATTCTATTTTTGTTGACGTGTTTATAAACGATGTCGTCTCTGATCCCCAGGTGGTTAAAATCACAGAAAATGTTACTGAGGGCACTGCATTTAACATTAAAGACGTAGTTTCGAATTGTGTTGAAGTATTTAAAAGAGCATCCATCTCTGACGTCCAGATGGATGCAAACGAAACAGAAAACCTTTCCGACGGCTCTGAGATTGGTACTGAGGAAGTGGATACTGTTTTTGTTGAAGTGTTGAAAATGGTTGAGATCTCTGATAACCGTATGTCTGTTGAAGCCACTGAAAATAATTCTGATTCTGTTGTGTTCAATTCAAAGGACACTGATTCTATTTTTGTTGACGTGTTTATATACGATGCCTTCTCTGATCCCCATGAAGTTGTTAAAGGCACGTTAAGTATTTGTGATGGCGTTGTGCTCAGTACTGAGGTCGTAGTTTCGGTCTGCATCCAAAGGTAGCTACTTGCTTCATTACCTGTTGAGTTGATTGTAAAGTTTGGAAAGGAAGCCTCCTGAGTAGGACTTATGAGTAGAATGGAAGTCAACATTGTTTCTTGATTGCTCGAAGTAGATAGTTCGTCTAATATTATGGGAGAAGGCGTTTTGGATTGGTCAAATGGAGATAACGAATTCTCGAGTTCTGTTCTGGACAATATTTGTGACGCCCCTGTCATCATTATTAAAGACGTTGTTTCGATTTTTGTAGAAGTGTTTGTAGAATCTGCAATCTCTGAGATCAAGGTGGTTGATGAAGTCACATAAAGTGATGATGAAGACATTGATTCTATTTTTGTTGACGTGTTTATAAACGATGTCGTCTCTGATCCCCAGGTGGCTGTTAAAGTCACAGAAAATATTACTGAGGGCACTGTATTTAACATTAAAGACGTAGTTTCGGATTGTGTTGAAGTATTTAAAACAGCATCCATCTCTGACGTCCAGATGGATGTAAACGAAACAGAAAACCTTTGCGACGGCTCTGAGCTTATTATTGAGTAAATGGATACTGTTTTTGTTGAAGTGATGAAAATGGTTGAGATCTCTGATAACCGTATGTCTGCTGAAACCAATGAAAATAATTCTGATTCTGTTGTGTTCAATTCAAAGGACACTGATTCTATTTTTGTTGACGTATTGATATACGATGCCTTCTCCGATCCCCATGTAGTTGTTAAAGGCACGTTAAGTATATGTGATATCGTTGTGCTCAGTACTGAGGTCATAGTTTCGGTCTGCATCCAAAGGTAGCTACTTTCTTCATTACCTGTTGTGATGATTGTAAAGTTTGGAATGGAAACCTCCTGAGTAGGACTAGTGGGTAGAATGGAAGTCAACATTGTTTTTTGATTGCTCGAAGCAGATGGTTCTTCTGATAGTATGAGAGAAGGCGTTTTGGATTGGTCAATTGTAGATACCGCATTCTCGAGTTCTGTGCTGGACAATATTTGTGACGCCCCTGTCATCATTATTAAAGACGTAGTTTCGATTTTTGTAGAAGTGTTTGTAGTATCTGCAATCTCTGAGATCAAGGTGGTTGATGAAGTCATATAAAGTGATGATGAAGACATTGATTCTATTTTTGTTGACGTGTTTATAAACGATATCGTCTCTGATCCCCAAGTGGCTGTTAAAGTCACAGAAAATGTTACTGAGGGCACTGTATTTAACATTAAAGACGTAGTTTCGGATTGTGTTGAAGTATTTAAAAGAGCATCCATCTGTAACGTCCAGATGGATGTAAACGAAACAGAAAACCTTTCCGACGGCACTGAGCTTATCACTGAGGAAGTGGATACTGTTTTTGTTAAAGTGTTGAAAATAGTTGAAATCTCTGATAACCGTATGTCTATTGAAGCCACTGAAAATAATTCTGATTCTGTTGTGTTCAATTCAAAGGACACTGATTCTATTTTTATTGACGTGTTGATATACGATGCCTCCTCTGATCCCCATGTAGTTGTTAAAGGCACGTTAAGTATTTGTGATGGCGCAGTGCTCAGTACTGAGGACGTAGTATCGGGCTGCATCCAAACGTAGCTACTTGCTTCATAATTTGTTGAGTAAATTGTAAAGCTTGGAAAGGAAGCCGCCTGGGTAGGACTTATGGGTAGAATGGAAGTCAACATTGTTTCTTGATTGCTCGAAGTAGATGTTTCGTCTGATATTATGAGAGAAGACGTTTTAGATTGGTCAATTGTCGATGGCAAATTTTTGAGTTCTGTGCTGGCCAATGTTTGTGACACCCCTGTCATCAATAGTAAAGACGCAGTTTCGATGCTTGTAGAAGTGTTTGTAGCCTCTGCAATCTCTGAGATCAAGGTGGTTGATGAAGTCACATAAAGTGACGATGAAGACATTGATTCTATTTGTGTTGACGTGTTTATATACAACGCCTTCTCTGATCCCCATGTAGTTGTTAAAGGCACGTTAAGTATTTGTGATGGCGTTGTGCTCAGTACTGAGGTCATAGTTTCGGTCTGCATCCAAACATAGCTACTTGCTTCGTCACCTGTTGAGCTGATTGTAAAGTTTGGAAAGGAAGCCTCCTGAGTAGGACTTATGGGTAGAACGGAAGTCAACATTGTTTCTTGATTGCTCGAAGCAAATGGTTCTTCTGATAATATGAGAGAAGGCGTTTTGGATTGGTCAAATGTAGATAACGCATTCTCGATTTCTGTGCTTGACAATATTTGTGACGCCCCTGTCATCATTATTAAAGACGTAGTTTCGATTTTTGTAGAAGTGTTTGTAGAATCTGCAATCTCTGAGATCAAGGTGGTTGATGAAGTCACATAAAGTGATGATGAAGACATTGATTCTATTTGTGTTGACGTGTTTATAAACGATGTCGTCTTTGATCCCCAGGTGGCTGTTAAAGTCAAAGAAAATGTTACTGAGGGCGCTGTATTTAACATTAAAGACGTAGTTTCGGATTGTGTTGAAGAATTTAAAAGAGCATCCATCTCTGACGTCCTGATGGATGAAAATGAAACAGAAACCCTTTGCGACGGCTCTGAGCTTATTATTGAGGAAGTGGATACTGTTTTTGTTGAAGTGTTGAAAATGGTTGAAATCTCTGATAACCGAATGTCTGTTGAAGCCACTGAAAATAATTCTGATTCTGTTGTGTTCAAGTCAAAGGACACTGATTCTATTTTTGTTGACGTGTTTATATATGATGCCTTCTCTGATCCCCATGTAGATGTTAAAGACACGTTAAGTATTTGTGATGGCGCTGTGCTCAGTAGTGAGGACGTAGTTTCGGTCTGCATCCAAACGTTGCTACTTGCTTCACAGCATGTTGAGCAAATTGTAAAGTTTGGAAAGGAAGCCGCCTGGGTAGGACTTATGGGTAGAATGGAAGTCAACATTATTTCTTGATTGCTCGAAGCAGATGGTTCGTCTGATATTACGAGAGAAGGCGTTTTAGATTGGTCAATTGTTGATGGCAAATTTTTTAGTTCTGTGCTGGCCAATGTTTGTGACACCCCTGTCATCAATAGCAAAGACGCAGTTTCGATGCTTGTAGAAGTGTTTGTACCCTCTGCAATCTCTGAGATCAAGGTGGTTGATGAAGTCACATAATGTGATGTTGAAGACATTGATTTTATTTGTGTTGACGTGTTGATATACAATGCCTTCTCTGATCCCCAGGTGGTTGTTAAAGTCACAGAAAATGTTACTGAGGGCAATGTATTTAACATTAAAGACGTAGTTTCGGATTGTGTTGAAGTATTTAAAAGAGCGTCCATCTCTGACGTCCAGATGGATGAAAACGAAACAGGAAACCTTTCCAATGGCTCTGAGCTTAGTACTGAGGAAATGGATTCTGTTTTTGTTGAAGTGTTGAAAATGGTTGAAATCTCTGATAGCCGTATGTCTGTTGAAGCCACTGAAAATAATTCTGATTCTGTTGTGTTCAATTCAAAGGACAGTGTTTTTATTTTTGTTGAAATGTTTATATACGATGCCTCCTCTGATCCCCAGGTGGATGGTAAAGGCACGTTAAGTATTTGTGATGGCGCTGTGCTCAGTAGTGAGGACGCAGTTTCGGTCTGCATCCAAAGGTAGCTACTTGCTTCATAACCTGTTGAGTAAATTGTCAAGTTTGGAAAGGAAGCCGCCTGGGTAGGACTTATGGGTAGAATGGAAGTCAACATTGTTTCTTTACTGCTCGGAGCAGATGGTTCTTCTGATAGTATGAGAGAAAGCGTTTTAGATTGGTCAATTGCAGATAACGAATTCTCGAGTTCTGTGCTGGACAATATTTGTGACGCCCCTGTCATCATTATTAAAGACGTAGTTTCGATTTTTGTAGAAGTCTTTGTAGAATCTGCAATCTCTGAGATCAAGGTGGTTGATGAAGTCATATAAAGTGATGATGAAGACATTGATTCTATTTTTGTTGACGTGTTTATAAACGATGTCGTCTCTGATCCAAAGTTGGTCGTTAAAGTCACAGAAAATGTTACTGAGGGCAATGCATTTAACTTTAAAGACGTAGTTTCGGGCTGTGTTGAAGTATTTAAAAGAGCATCCATCTCTGACGTCCAGATGGATGAAAACGAAACAGAAAACCTTTCCAATGGCTCTGAGCTTAGTATTGAGTAAATGGATACTGTTTTTGTTGAAGTGTTGACAATGGTTGAAATCTCTGATAGCCGAATGTCTGTTGAAGCCACTGAACATAATTCTGATTCTGTTGTGTTCAGTTCTAAGGACACTGATTCTATTTTTATTGACGTGTTTATATACGATGCCTCCTCTGATCCCCATATGGTTGTTAAAGGCACGTTAAGTATTTGTGATGGCGCTGTGCTCAGTACTGAGGTCGTAGTTTCGGGCTGCATCCAAAGGTAGCTACTTGCTTCATAAACTGTTGAGTAAATTGTAACGTTTGGAAAGGAAGCCACCTGGGTAGGACTTATGGGTAGAATGGAAGTCAACATTGTTTCTTGATTGCTCGAAGTAGATGGTTCGTTTAATATTATGAGAAAAGGCGTTTTAGATTGGTCAATTGTCGATGGCAAATTTTTTAGTTCTGTGCTCGACAATGTTTGTGACATCCCTGTCATCAATATTAAAGACGCAGTTTCGATGTTTGCAGAAGTGTTTGTAGCCTCTGCAATCTCTGAGATGAAGGTGGTTGATGAAGACACATAAAGTGATGATGAAGACATTGATTCTAGTTTTGTTGACGTGTTGATATACAATGCCTTCTCTGATCCCCAGGTGGTTGTTAAAGGCACGTTAAGTATTTGTGATGGCGTTATGTTCAGTACTGAGGTCGTAGTTTCGGTCTGCATCCAAACGTAGCTACTTGCTTCATTACCTGTTAAGTTGATTGTAAAGTGTTCAAAGGAAGCTGCATTGGTAGGACTTATGGGTACAATGGAAGTCAACATTGTTTCTTGATTGCTCGAAGCAGATGGTTCGTCTGATAGTGTGAGAGAAGACGTTTTAGATTGGTTAAGTATAGATAACGAATTCTCGAGTTCTGTGCTGGATAATATTTGTGACGCCCCTGTCATGAATATTAAAGACGTAGTTTCGATAGTTTCAATGTTTGTAGAAGTGTTTGTCGCATCTGCAATCTCTGATATCAAGGTGGTTGATGAAGTCACATAAAGTGATGATGAAGACATTGATTCTATTTTTGTTGGCGTGTTTATAAACGATGTCGTCTCTGATTCCCAGGTGGCTGTTAAAGTCACAGAACATTTTACTGAGGGCAATGTATTTAACATTAAAGACGTAGTTTCGGATTGTGTTGAAGTATTTAAAAGAGCATCCATCTCTGACGTCCAGATGGATGAAAACGAAACAGAAAACATTTCCAACGGCTCTGAGCTTATTATTGAGGAAGTGGATACTGTTTTTGTTGAAGTGTTGAAAATGGATAAAATTTCTGATAACGGTATGTCTGTTGAATTCACAGAAAATAATTCTGATTCTATTGAGTAAACGAATGAACGACTAGCCGTGGCTTTAGTCTTGTCCGTTTGGTTGTTAGCTGCAAAGAAAAACAGTTGCGAATAATACATTTCATATCAAGTGTATGATAAAAATGTAATAATGTATGATAAAAATGTAATAGTGTACAGACATAGTTGGACATTATTTTCAGATTTATCCCATTTAACCAAGACATTCTATACTGCTATATACTTTTTTTGAATTTCTTCGAAAAGTCACAACAATTCCTATGTGGACTGAACTTGGTTAATACAAATCAATTATAGACTTGAAACAATTGTAAACCTCAAAGAAATGATCGGGTTAGGGTACTAATTACACTGGTGAGATAGTTCTCACTGGCACTATGAAAGATAAAAAGGAACAATTATCGACAGGAATTTTAGTGATAAAATAATAATAATCTCTCTCTCTCTCTCTCACACACACACACACACACGCACACACAAAACAACCTACCCACACGCAAGTACAAACCAAATTCATCTACTAAATTTACTGTAATTACAAGGGCATTTCATCCAATTACTACGACATCCCATTTAAGTTGAGCTGATTCATACCTCTGAAAGTCTTTCACCTTGGTTAAGAGTCCTAATCGATTGTGACCAAACCCTATCAAATTGAGCAATTAATCTTTTCGTCGACTGTATTTTTCAGGTTAAGATTGGTTTGATGCAGTATTTCTCGAGATTTATCCAACTTTTTTTTATTTTGGTATTCAATTTTTTAAATATTTTTGTTCTTATTTAATTATTGTAACAGTAATTGGAATAAAATCTAAGGGAGTAAGGTTCTGTTTCTCAAACTACAAATATATCTAAGCTTGTTTTACAATGATGAACATGCAGAGAAAACAAGAAATAGGAAAGATTTATCCTTACCTATTGATATCTCTCCCAAGAGTGAAATTATCAACATAACTTTGGAAGCTACCTCAAAAGTCCCCATTTTCTGATCCACGAAGTCGAAATTGTAAGCATGAAGTCAACTCGAAAAATTACACCGTTTAAGTCAATGTACTACCAATCCCTACATAATATTATTAGTCTGTAACCCTTTTATTGCCGTAAAATAAACTGACGAGACATCCGTTGGATCACAATGGCATGAATTTAAGGTGAAGCAAAAGGGAAGCCGTTATTTAAAAAAGAAGCTCTGAATTATATCATAATACGAGTGTCCAACCCCCGAAAAAGGTGAGAAAGGTATCGCTTTCGTAAAGAATTAGAACATTATTCGTCAAAAATATTAAATCAATAAAGACCGCAAGGAATTATTGGACATTATCCATTTCGTACTCAACGGGTTCTAGTTCTTTGAGCTTGTTTTTACCTAAGATTAGATTGTAAAGGTAAATAAGAAGTGAAAGAAAAACAAACATTTTACACAGGTTTCAGTATAACTGCAATGTATATGCCAGATATTATCAGCAAAATATCACGAAACTATGTACTAAACGGCAAGTGCTAAACCCTTTTGTAGTATCTATATTACATTTTAAATGATATCAAACGACATGTCAGAATCCAAGAGTGCACCACGCCCTGTAGCTCGCACTAATTTGTTTATAAAAACTAACCAACTGAATAAACATCAACCAACCTTTCAAGAAAAAAATAGCTGCCTTGAACTATTAGCAATGAATATTTATAATATACGTTGCTGAATATGTCAATGAAAGATAATGCTTTGAGTCAGAATAAAAATGTCCTGGTCGATATCGCTTACAACTTCACAATAGCCTTTCATCATGTTTTATGGAATTAAAAAATACATAATGTGTTGTTTTGTTGTTGTCGTTATTTTTTTTTTTTTAATTTTGTTTACAACTATTTTGTGCAGCTTTGGGAAGCGGAAAGGTTCGCAAAGTCCAGCAGGGATATTTATAAATATTGACAGCTTTATTTAAATAAAGCCCTTTTTGATAATCATAAATTTTAACTACTACCTAGCAATTTAATCTGAGCTTTTGTTTACAATAAATACAAATATGGTTCATATATATATTCCAATGTCAAACTGACATTTTAGCTCGAAAGTCGTGTGTTTCCTCACGTTTATCGAGCTCTATAACAAACACGCCCCTTTCCATACAGCTAACAAGTTCAGTGTTAGCGTAGATAAGAATAATATAAATTATTAAAAGTGTATAACATGACTTAGTGTGTACGTATGGCGGTTTTTGTAAGCAAAATCTTGCGTTGCTTTGCTTCTTTTGTCTCGTGCATTTTATATGTTATGTTCTCTTCTAAACTGATCAATTTTATTTTAGGATTGATTGTATTTTAACACACTGGGAAAGACCATTACACCGAATTCAAGAGGTGTCAGATGACCTCTCGCTCAGTCGCGGCATATATCAATCAACTGTCGATAACGAACAGTTCAGTGAACCGATGTCTAATCTGATCACCAAGTTAGGAGTGTCAATGTTTCCCTACTAGCATAGTTGCATGCATTGTTTGGGTGGTCGGACAAGAGCTTATCTAACTTTTTGGGTCACCTAGTCTCTTTGGGTTATATAAAGTGTACAATTTCAAATCTTGTAAACTTTTAATAAAATTTTCACAATTTACTTAGATGCATTTTGTCAATAACCATATTTATTTTAGGAAGAAAAATGCCGATTTAAAATAAACAGGTCTTCTAATTAGAGGGAGGTGAATTCTCCTTAAATCAAAGATTCCCATTTTCAAAAGGAGTGGTTCGTTTCGCTTACAATGGCCAGCTTTCTTGTTTTACACTTCAAAGTGCAAACATTTTAACGGGAAAGTTAGGGTTTAACGGGGTTCGACTGAATCTTTTAAACCCCCATCGGGATCCGCCACTAGAATTCTATTCTTTTGATTCCTCTGACTATCAAGTCAAGTCTATTTACAAATTTCCTATACAAGTTATGAAGATATTATCTGTAGCAGCTTTCCACTTCCAGGACAAGCTAGTTTTAATACAAGCAATACAGTCTATACAACCAATAATACTATTTATCTGTTTAAGTATCAAAATATTGTTACGACTCTATGGCCTAAGAAAAATTTAACAGAAAGAAGTGAAACCAACAAATCAAGTATAAATCAACAAGCAATTTATTTACAGACAATTAAAGTGAAAATTCGAAAGGCACTTACAATAACGTGATTAAAATCCAAAAAATCCAATAATTCTAAGTGTCCTAATCACAAGTCCTAAATATAGAATGTTCCGAATGAATTACTGTATCCTTGAATGTGCTGATGTGCCAATAGTCATTAATGTCATGATGTGCCAGTAGTCTTTAATGTGCTGATATGCCAAAATGAACTACTCCAGAATATATTTCAATAAGTTCACATAAATTCCAAAATCATCAGTTGAAAATCCAAAATCCAAAAATCTATGAGCACTTTTATAATCCAATGAATATTATAAATAATTCCTCTCTCTGAATTTGGAATGATTTTTCACAACTGTAATAACTCTTTAAAAGACTGATGGTAAGGTCGAAACTGAAAAACTGTCCACTAAACATGGTACATATAAAGATAGGTCACATGACACAATGTTCTAGAATATTATGGTGTATGTGACTTTTGACACATAACTCTAAAGGAAATTCTAGTTTTATCTGTAAGCAAAATCAACCCTGACCTCAAATGTAATAAGCAACTTGTTTACCAAAACCGTCCTTGAACTCAAATACTAAGTAAACAACTTAATTCAAGGACAATAGCTAAACATGTCAACATTATACGTAACATTATGGTTTAAGCAAATATTAAAGTCAAGAAACATTTATAATTTCCTAAAATATTTATAATATTATATAAACATCACACATAACAATACGTGTACCTTGTTCCACTAAATACAGATTATAGATTCAGCGGATGGAATAATGATGCTTTAATTAGTACTCCATATAAATACTGGACATGGTGTGTCAATTTGCATTATACATAGAGGCAGAATGTGACAGGAGCAGTAAGTGGAGATATAGAAGATATCTAGGTTGGTTTTGTTTTGTAGATATAAGGAAATATTTCACTCGTGACGTGGAAACGTATTGTCAATAGTGCCGAAGTCATGAGTGACAGTAGAAAATGTTTCCAGTTCACAAGTGAAATATTTCTTTATTATCTACTGAAACACGTGGGTCTTCTTTTTATTATATATTTTATAAAGGTAAAAACCATCGACTTGCGTGAAATTTTTGAATCTGTTCCAATGCGGTTAACGGCTGTATGACTGCATCATTAAAAAGAAGTTCCGAAATTTTACAATAATTTAGGCTAGTGACTTTTTACAAACTTGTTTCCTACATATACTGCTTCAAACTGTGTATTTTGTCAAATAAATGATTCTTTTATACTAAAAATGCAACTATTTTTATATTCGTTAAGATAGTTCTTGCGCGGATTGATAGAGTGAGCATTGGAAGGGTGGAATCGACCGGATCTGACAGGTTTCGAAGCGTAACGTCTTTAAACAAGACATTTTAATGATTGCGAGTTTATGTTACCTATAAAGATTTTTTTTTTTCTTCATTCAGACTTGAATTCTGTAGCATTGGAAAGCTTTCAGACTCTTTCGGTAATTGACGCTACACACAGATTTCGATAGTCACTTAATTTCGGTTTTGCAATCAATATTCATCTACCTCTGATTTCTTCATCGTTTTCACACATGATTATGAGTGTGATGATATTAAATATAGTTTTTTTAATATAAAAAAATTCGTATAATATTTAATCAAGAATTTTGCCCTAAATACTTTTACCGCTGGTCGCAGAGTGCAACAGGTAGAATATAGATGACACTGAATATAGAATAGAAACAGATCATGCGAGTTTAGTCAATAACGATTTGCACGAATTAAGTGGAAAACTATTTTAAATAAGCTAATACTTGAAACCTGCTTGTTGTTGTTTGCAATTTATGTTTGGCATTTTTGATGGCACCTCCTTGTTGATTACATGAATACACAGCATTGGCATAATTTAAACTATTTTCATCCTTATGGAACTAGAGAAAGAGAGGAGGAGGGAGGATAGAAGAAGAAGTAATTGACTTAGGCCTAACTATGTAAATATAATATACATATGGGCAGACCTGTTTCCCAATGGTAAAAGAACGTAACTCCAGAGGTGATATCACGACAGTGGCTATACGACTGTTATCACCACTGAGGCGACCTAATTTTCTTCTCAAACTGATATATTTCAAGAATGTAAAGTGAAATACTGTCCAGAGAAGTTTAATATATTTATAAATAATGTCGAGAAGGATGGCTCGAAATATTGTTTCATACCAGATGGTAATATAACAGCAGAAAGAGGAATATCTAAGCTGAATCAGAGTATCAAACTATATTTACTAAAAGGATTATTATCATATCAAAATATTTAATAGGATTATCATATCAAACTATATTTAATAGGATTATCATATCAAACTATATTTAATAGGATTATTATAATATCAAACTATATTTAATAGGATTATCATATCAAACTCTATTTTATAGGATTACCATATCAAACTATTTTGAATAGGATTATTATCATATCAAACTATATTGAATAGGATTATCATATCAAACTCTATTTAATAGGATTATCATATCAAACTCTATTTAATAGGATTATTATCATATCAAACTGTATTTAATAGGATTATCATATCAAACTATATTTAATAGGATTATTATAATATCAAACTATATTTAATAGGATTATTATCATATCAAACTATATTTAATAGGATTATCATATCAAACTATATTTAATAGGATTATCATCATATCAAATTGTATGTAATAGAATTATTATCATATCAAATTGTATGTAATAGAATTATTATCATATCAAATTGTATGTAATAGAATTATTATCATATCAAATTGTATGTAATACGATTATTATCATGTCAAATTATATGTAATACGATTATTATCGTATCAAATTGTATGTAATACCATTATTATTATTATGTCAAATTATATGTAATACGATTATTATCATATCAAATTGTATGTAATACGATTATTATCATGTCAAATTATATGTAATACGATTATTATCATTTCAAACTATATGTAATACGATTATTATTATATCAAACTATATGTAATTGGATTACCATCAGCACAACTTGAGAACACAATATCAGTAGTAAATTCACCAGAAATAGTCGAGAAAGCTTTCTTCCAAGCTAATAGATCAATTTGTATTAGGTCAAGAAGAATTAAATAGTGATGAGAACATGCTTCAGATGTATCAGACCACGATTCAACAAACTTGTGTAAAGCTAAATTATGCTGTTGATGGTAACAAAGATTCTGCTCATTCCTAATGACATAGAAATGAAGGATAAACAATTTGAAAGACATTACAGTAAATTGAAGACATCAATAAATAGGTGTCCCGACAAAAGCGCGCAGGACAAAAGCGCGCTGACAAAAGAGCGCCGTCAGAAGCGCGCAGCTTAAAACCCCCGACAAAAACGCGCCGACAAAACCTGAAACACCCGGACAGAATCGCGCAAAAAGAAAAGCGCGCAGAGAAGAAGTAGACATGAAAAGTGAGATAATTTCTAAGTTCCAAAATTTATTTGAAGAGTCATTCTTCAAAGCTACTTGCGTACCAGAAACTGTATAAATAGCACAAATATGTTTAGGCCGAAACATTTGCACTCATGGAAAGAACCGAAAGAAAGCTAGTCAAAACGCGTGCATAGCCGTCTTTCCGGCAGCCCGGATAGTTCGAGGTTTTTTCCATCTCGACCAGTGTCTTTGGCGCAAAGTGCAAGAATTTCATTTGGCAGATTCGTATCGTGATGACGAAAACTTGCGCATGCACGTCAACATGATGCTAGCTCTCTGCTTCTTCCCAGTTGGTAACACACCGGCAGCGTTTGACGAGTTGGTTGAATCCAGTCCTCCACAATTAGCACCGATAACCGATTATTGGGATTTTAATGAATGGATGATGTAATTAGTTCTTTAACGCCGTATTTCTGCATATCGAAATATTAATGAATAGATGATTTTATTTGTTCTTTAATGCCATATTTCTGCATATCGAGATGTTAATTAATCCACGATGCTTAATGATCTTTAATGCTCTATTTATTAGTTTTGTTTCTTTACTAGAGACACAAAATGGTAATTGTTGTACGCTTTCGTCTTTGCGCTCTTTTGTCTTGCGCGTTTTTGTCGGCGCGCTTTTGTCGACGCGCTTTTGTCCTGCGCGCTTTTGTCGGGGTGCCCAATAAATAGTATGGTATTATGGTTCAATGATATAAATAAAAAGATAGTTGTAAACAAAGTTCCAAAGCCTGGTAAGAAACTGTAACCTGTAAGAAAAAGATTGAAAATAAAGTTAGTGATGAAAATGCTAAAAAGAATCATGTTGATAAGCAACTGGATTTTTAAAAAATGTATGCGTTATGATTTAGCAACAAATTAGATTTTGATAGTTTTGAAACAGAGGTAACCAAGCTAACTCCGTCCATTGAGAATGTACTAATGGTGTATACACTTGTCATAAGTGGAATTGGTGCTCGAATAATTATTTGAAGACGATGCTCTAACCTTCTAAGTAACTTTAGACCAATCTACGCAGTAATTATAAATACTGTATTCTCAGCCAGTATCTCAACAACATTTGCAGCTGATTTGAAAAGTCAGCTAAATAATATTGCCGGATAAGTCCTGGCACAGAATCGCGAGCTTTTTCAGCTACTTTCTTTAAATATTTAGCAATTTCTTTTAATCCTTCCTTAATGTCATTAAATATTCCTCCTTTACTTGGAGTTGGAGTAGCAGAAAGAGGCCACCGCCACCAACACAACAAATAGATCCTTTTAACAATTTAGCTATAGCTATTACTAGTGAAGATGCAATAATTCCTTGTGCAGCAGCTATTGTAGCTCTTTTTACGCCATTTCTTTTAAAGCATTCCTTTAATCTTTCAGCAAGTGGAAGATTCTTGTCACGAAAGTTTACTATTTGTCTTTCATACGCTTAAGTTTGACCAATTCTCTCCTCCTGAGCACTAATTATTTCTAATTTCTTTGATTTAACTGCACTAATTCTTTCATTTAATATTTTCTGTTCTTTGTTTGAGTCTACATCAATCTTAACTAAAGCTATTAAGCAATCTAAGTTCTCTTCTTGAGCTTCCAAATCTTCAATTTCAATCTTTAATACGTGAAGATTTGATTTAAATCTTTCCAGAGCATCAACATAAACATTCATTTCCCTAATATCTTGCTCCGTGAAATTAGATATTACATTTTTATTAATTTCTGTATTAGATTTAAAATCGAATATCTGCATTTCAATGTTTTCAATTTTATTGATAAGTTGATTATTATCGACACCATGTTCATCGATAATGACACTAGGTTCTAATGGTTCTGGTTGCTCTTCTGGCTTTCCACTCTTCATCCTTACAGTCTAATTATGTATACCAGTACCTTCCAGAAAAATTAAGTTGCAAATTTACTTGTTAATAAGGATGATGAGTTGAGAAATATATTTTCCTTAGTTTTCATAGGCAATTATTACAGTATCCTTGTATACAATATATTTTTACATCTAATTTCTTCAACTTTTACATCTGCAGATAATACTTTTGTTACTACATCATTAACTGTATAACCACCATCAGCAAGGAAATGTACAAATTTATCTCTACTTCCGTTTATAAAATTCAATTATGTTTGCTGTTTAACTGTTACACGATTATCTGATACTTTGGGTAAATCAGGCATATGGCCAGCAATGTTATAATTTTTATCATCAAGTAAGTAGTTTGTATCATCAAGTTCATACTGTTCACTTTCAATTCGATCACTATCTCTTTCAATAGTTTGTTCTACTTCCCCGAACACATTTGCCTTATTTAGTCGCAAATAAATGGCAAATTAGCTAGAAAGACAGCTAGGCTTTATAAAAATGATGAAAAATCAAATGAATTAAATGATAGGAAACAGCAGCTAACAGTCGTGTCAGTAGAACATAAAGAGAGATTACAGGAAGAACATTACCAGAGAAATATTTGAATAAAATGGATGAGAATAAATTAAAGAAAATTTATTAAATATTTGTGAATGCCAGAACTGCTAAGATTTTAAAGCCAATATTAGATATTATAATAGATATCCTGACAACGGTGATAAGCAAAGAAAGTCCAATTGATGTTCTGAGTAAACTCCAAAAAATTTAATGGGTGATTCCATAGCTTCAAAAGAAATTAAATATGCAACAGGATTCTTGTCACTTAAATTTGGATTTTCACTGGCAGTAATATCAGCATCAGTTATAACAGCTAAGCATATAAAGGTAGGAAGGAAACAAGAGGAAGTTGTTGAGGTAATAATAGTACCTGAAATCATTGAAGTAAATACTAGTTCAACAAGTGGAAAGAAAGATTATACCGCGAAATCAAACTATGACAAATAGTAACAGACTAATAACAGGTAGACTGCAAGAAATAGCTCAGGAAAGGAAAATTTAAAATGGTGTGTAGGATGATAGCCCTTATAAATGGGACAGAATTGTTACTACAGAGAGTCAATAACTCATGCTGGGACAACAATTGTTGCAGTAATTGTAGGACTAGCAAATGTCTGCTGCTGCTTCAAATTTTTAAATATCAGGAGTCAGCTCAAGAAACTGATCAACTATGGCAGAATGATTCCTTACTTGTTTCCTAGTGGGTAACTTATAACCTTTTCTATTTTCAACTGCTATAGCGTATCTAGCGCCAGTTAAATACTCGTTTGTGCTGATCAGAATTATTTAATAAAACTTGGATAATGGAAAGAAATGGTGTGCCTGTAGTTCACTTTCACCAATGTTCTGATGATATCTGGTAAAGTGTAACCACTTCTAATATTGATCCCATGATGGTAGACTAATTAGTTTAAGAGTTGGCCTAGAGTTATTATTCTTTAGTGCATACCAATATCTATAAGTAGTGTTATATGCAACTTTAAATTAATTATCATTCTTTCGTTTATTACTATAGTGACTATTAAAACATGGCTTGCAATAACCACCTAAAGTCATCGTTTCATTAACTGGTTCAACTATTTTACATTTACTACACTTGTTATGAGTTAATGTTTCTCTTTCCTTTAAGTTACACTGATAACTCTACTTATTATGACTATCTACAATACTTTTTATTTTTCTCAAAGTCAGTTAACTTATCATTTTCCACTCATTTAAGTACATTATTTCATATTTTCCATTTAATATCCCAGCTAGATTTTCAATAAATTTAACATGATCTTGAGCTTCTTAAAATTATCTTCGACTTTATTTGAAATATTTTCAAAATATACTGAAAATATTTAACATGTGTGAGGAATGAAATAAAGTTGAAATATCACCAAGTAAGGTAAGTACACCAGTAAAGAAGAAGGATCCTAAAAGAATTTCACCTGGCAAGCAACTTGGATTGAGATCAGCTGTTTTTAAAAGGATCAAGGCAGAGAAGATGAAAAAGGAATCTACTTTTATTCATTTGTCTTATATAAGATGAAATAACAGAAAGTATTTATACAAGACATGGTCAATAACCGTCACCACACGTAACAAAGCGAATAGTTGAGAACATACAATAAGAGAAACCAATGCAGGTCTTTCAAATTCCAGAGATGTTGTGTACTATTTCCTAAATTAATCAAAACCCCATTAGAAACTGTTGGACCAAAAAAGAATCTCTATGAAGAGATAGGAAAGGATATTGTGAACGACGAGTGAGTTTCTCGGTTTTAACCGCATTAACAGTCCAACTGCAATGATATACAGGAATATGTCTGGATTGAAATTTTTACCAGTTTCAAAGACCAATATGAAATCATTCTTTGATTATCTTCTCGTTTCTATTCATGCAATGCTTATTATAGATGGACTTCAAGCTAGTGGATTACTTAACAGAATAATTAATTAATCAATTGATGAGATTAGAGAGATAATTTGTTGTTTTGTTGTTTTTCGTCCTTCGAGTTCGAAGATGACCATCTCATCACTAACTGGTTTGGTTTCTGTGAGCACGTGAGTGGCTGATCAGGCCAATTTGTGCTCTGAACTGTCTGTGGCACAGTGGACAGGAGATGCCGCTTGAGGTTACTTGATCAAAAGAGGACGTGCCGCAGCTCCGAGATTTATCCCGCTCGCGTTTCTGCAATGCCTCTGCAATTCTCCTCAAATAATTGCCTGAAGCTCCAGTATGGATGAGACTGCGTCAAATGGAACGAATCTGTGCGAGATCTTCCCAAGACTCAGGGTCAATGTTGAAGTGTTTCAAGGATGATTTGAGTCTTTGAGGCGTTTCTTCTGACCTCCCTGAGATCGCTTTCCCTCCTGGTTGGTGCATCACCTCTGTCCTCTCAATACTGATTGTGAGATCGAAATTCTCACAAGCTGAAGAGAAATGGTCTATACTATGTTGCATGTCAGACTCAGATTTGGCATTCCGGGAACAGTCATCAGCAAACAGGAGATCACAAACAGTCACTTCTTGTAACTTTGTCTTCGCCCGTAGTCTCCTCAGTTTGAAGAGTTTGACATCAGTCTGGTATCTGATGTCGATCCCAGTGTCGCAGTCACAGAAGGCACCGTAAGCAGGACAGAGAACCTCATACTGAAGAGGGTTGGGGCCAGAACGCAGTCTTGATTGACTCCATTGGTGACTAGGAATGGTTCAGATGACTCACCATCGTCCACGATGCTAGAGAGCATGCCATCACGGAATTGCCGAAACATTACGATCGATTTTTCAGGTTAACCAATTTTTGCCATGATCTTCCAAAGGCTCCAACTACTGACTGTATCAGAGTCTTTTGTCAGGTCGACGAATGTCGTGTACAGGTTGGAATTCTGTTCGTGGCATTTCTCCTGGACTTTGACGAGCTGCAAACACCATGTCTGTGGTCCCAGGTCCTTTCCTGAAGCCACAATGACTCTCTGGCAGAAGACCTTTATCGATGTGGTGTACAAGGCGATTCAGCAGAATTCTGGCGTGGATGTTGCCAACTATTGACAGCAAGGAAATGCCCAAATAGTTGTCTCAGGATTGTTTGTTGCCTTTCGCTTGTACAAGTAGTTGATGGATGCATCCTTGTACTCATGTTGTATATTTCCTTGATTCCACATTGACTGGAAGAGTTCAGTCAGTTTCTAAGCCATGTGCGAGCCTCCGGTTTTGTAGAGTTCTGCTGGTATAGCATCTGTTCCAGGAGCTTTGTCCTTTGACAGCAGGTCAATTGCTTTCTCAATGTCAGTCACCTTTGGAAGATAAGCAATATATATGTTGATTTCCACTTGGGGTAGTCGATCAATTGCCTCCTCACTGATAGATGATTGTTGATCGAGGATGTTGTTGAAGTGTTCAACCCATCTTTGTTGTATTTTTTCTTTGTCAGTGAGTAGTGTGGTGCCATCAACACTCAGTATTGCAGATGTTCCTGATGACTGTGGCCCGAAGATTGTCTTCAAAGCATCTTCGTGTCATTTCTGTCGTCGTAGGACCAAGCCTCGTCTGCCTTCTTGCACAAGAATAAGTTTTGCAACTCAATGAGTTTGAAATGGACAGTCCTATTAGATGCCTTCTTAGATGATGAAGTGACGTCTTCTAAACAGGCCTTTTGGAGCCGATGTTTCTCGTTCAGTAGTCTCCGTATAACAGCATCGTTCTCATCAAACCAATTTTGATGTTTACATGTGTTGGGACTGAGGGTTTTGGATGCAGCCGAGTACGCAGACATTCTGAAGGATGTCCAGTTTTCCTTGAAGTTCTCAGAGTTCGCATCAATTGTTTCTAGCTCTCTGCACAGTTCTTCAACAAATGTCTGTTTCACATTCTCCTGTTTCAATTTGGTGACATTACGCTTTTGGGCGCTTTTTTGCCTTTGTGGTCATCTGCTAGGCTGAATCCGGATATTAAGCTTGGAGACTATAATTAAGCCTATGGTCAATCCAGCATTCTGCACTTCTCATAGCCTTCATCACTCAGACATCCTGTCTGTCTCTTCTCCTGACGATAATGTAGTCAGTGAGATGCCTGCGCTTAGAGCGTGGGTGCATCCAAGATGTCTTGTTGCAGTTTGGCATGCGGAAGACTGTGTTGGTGATTAGGAGGTCGTGTTCAGCGCATTTCCCCAGTACGAGGAGTCCGTTATTGCATCTGCCAAACCCATTTTAGTCGATGACGCCTGGCCATGTCTGGTGATCTGTGCCAACTCTAATATCGAAGTCAGCAAGCATTATGAGCTTGTCTGCCTTCGGTACTTCTGTGATAAGAGACTCCAGATCTCCATAAAATTTGTCCTTGATCTCATCTGGGTTGGTGATGGTAGGTGCATAGGTGCTGATGATAGTTGCATCTCTTTTTCCAGACAGTGGGATCTCATTCGCATTAGTCTGTCATTCACACCCTTTGGGAGATTTGTCAACTTGCAGACTAGCTGTGATTTTGATGGCAAACCCAACACCGGCATCACATTGCTCTTCTTTACTTCGGCCACTCCAGAAGATGGTGAAGCCTGGCTGTTACTTTGGTGACCTTTCTCAGCTAGGCGAGTTTCACTGAAGGCCACTATCTGGATGTTAAATCTGGCAAGTTTTCTCCTAACTAGAGCTGTTCTTCTCTCTGGTCTATCTTCTGATGTACTGCCCATTAGTGTGCAGAAGTTCCAGGCACTGATGGTGAGTGGCATAACATGTCTCCTTTCTAGAATTTCCACTGCTAAGTTGGGAGCTTGTATCATTGCTTACAATTTACCTATAATATATGTACTATATATAATAATACATATCTAATTATTAGGTAAATTGTAAGCAATGATAAGAGCCCGTGTGGCTGCAGGGATGAGCATATGAGCTTGGCCACCTGATCCACCATAGGGACTATCAAGAGGGAGCTAGGTACACTCTGGGTCAACAGTCACAGGTAGTACCATCTACTGTTATTCACTGTAGCAGGTGTAGCCTGATCCGACTGTAAACTGTGAACTGAGAGATGATTAGCACAATAAAGGAACATATTCAAAGGGTTATTATCAAGATCGATAAGTTTAGTATGAAACAAAGTGGTAACATGGTTAGAATGGATGAGATACGTTTAACTAATGAAATACGTCATTACAAGGGTGCTAGAAAAAGTACATGTACAATAATGCGCATCAATTCTTTAACTGGATTTAAGTTGGTGCAATACCAGAAAATATGGGAACAGTAGCTGCATCAAGAAGAGTAGATGGAGCAGTTACTGGCTTAATAGTCCCATTAACATTTGCAGCTGTTGGTTGTTCAGTTTCCTGCATTATTTCCAAGACAATTAGAGAGATACTAATTACCAATAAGTTAAAGAAGCATAATGAGATAGAAACACTTGCAACTGTTAAGTTGAATAGTGTTGAAGAGATGAGTAGTATTTCAGTTAGTGATAATGTTGTCTTGCATGCGGAATTTAAGCTCCTAATGGATGAATGCACCAAGTACATGTATATCGAGTAAAAGAATATTAGATTTAAATATGATGTTATAAATGGAGATATAAGTAAAGTAATCAATATAATTATTCATACCTATTCTAATGGAGAAAACTACATACTTCACTCAGTTGATGATAGATGTGGATTTTTTAATATTTCACAAAGAAAGAAATGGTCTTTGTAGCAGGATATTACTTCATTGGTACTAAGTTGAACAATAATATATACTACTATAATGCTGATAACACAAATGAAAGCAGAGTTGTGAGAATACCTGATGGTTTGTACAATTTTGAATGGGTATGCACATGTTGTAAAGGAAGGAATTAGCTCACTATGTGATGATGAGAATAGTATTAATGTAAAGTGTTCTCAATTGGATCCAACTTACAGTTACTACTACTAATGAGTACAGCTTGTTCATAACTGAATCTAATTTTAAACTATTATGATTTAATTCCCGTTTCACTATTCAGGGTGAGGCAACCTCACCTAATTCATACAATTTCTTGTACCCCAAGAATGTTGTTTTCATTATTATAGAGATCAATAACAAGCAAACATTTATGAATGGCAAAGGTGTTAACTGTATTGCCTCATTTCCAATAAAGAATTTCATTCATGGATCATTCATACAAGAGACTAACACACATTACCATTAACAAGTTTAAAATCTCAGTGAATGATGAAGATGGTAAGGAAATCAACTTTAATAGTTGCAAAATTACTTACATATTTTCAATTCTCAGGAATCATTTACTACCAGATTCAGAATATTATCTCAAGCACTACATGATTTGCAGAAGTTATGAAGGAAAGAAAGATGGACATGAAGTCGAATAAATTAAAATTTGGATTAATGAGGAGATAAAACTTCTCAAAACTGACTTTACTAAGTTAAAGGAGTGGGGATAATCAGTTCACCACATTGCAGAACATGATTGAGAAGCTCAAGGAAAATATATGAAGTTAAATGATCTGATAATGGCAATGAATGATACATTTGCTATCTCAGATAAATTATTATTAATTAATACTAATACATTAAACGTACTAAAGAATTAGCATAACAACTTTTTGGTGAACCAGATAGATGATATGAGAAGCAAATTCAACACAAGTCAGAAAGCATTCAATTCTTTAAAAATTATTCTATCACTATCAATGACATACTTAAATGATAAAATCAAGAAGTTTGAAACCGAATCCAAGAATAGAGAGAATTGAACACTTGAATTGGAAAAGAAGATAGATAATGCTATTATACTATTTATTTAGATAATGCTATTATACTATTTATTTAGATAATGCTATTATACTATTTATTTAGATAATGCTATTATACTATTTATTTAGATAATGCTATTATACTATTTATTTAGATAATGCTATTATACTATTTATTTAGATAATGCTATTATACTATTTATTTAGATAATGCTATTATACTATTTATTTAGATAATGCTATTATACTATTTATTTAGATAATGCTATTATACTATTTTAGGAGACTATTTATAGCTATAAGTCTGAGATTGATAATATGTGTATTGATTGGGAGAGTATAAATATACTACTTAATGACATCAGAGTAAGTATAAACCTTTTCGAGATACAGAAAATTTATAACATTGGCATACCAGATTGTAATTACTTTAATAGATTAGTAACACCTGAAACTTTAGACTCTTACTTTGACATTGATTATCATAGATCAATTGCAGCATTTACTAATGCTAGTGTTTGAGTTAATGAATCAGGAATATATGCATTCATAGTGAATCTTAAATTTAAACTAGAGTTTAGTGATAAAGGACAGGGTTCTATATACTAATAAAACAAATTCAGAGAACACATGAACAAATGGAAGGTGAGATATTACAAAGAATTTTCACCTTAAAGGAAACTGTACTTACAGGAGATAATAGTCATAGATTATCTATTTTTATCAGAGAAGATTCAATAATGAATTTAAGTTTTAGGTCTGACAATTATGTTAAAATAAATGAGACTCAGGGATGTTAGTATTACTTCTGATGATGCTGTTAAAATGTATTACTCTTAAATCGCAGTAGTTAGTTATCCCTGCATTTGCTCTTACAGGTGTTGGATTCTTGGGACAGTTAGTTGATCCAAGTGGTCACAGAGAAGAATCAATTAAGCGTGGGGAAGCAAAATCTGAATATCAAAAGGCAATGGATAAGTATTATGATAATGTGAGAAAAATTAACCAATTCCTAATTATTGGAAGAAAGTTTATAAGTCAGACAAAAAATGGATGATATTGCAGCATACAGTATATACTCGTGTATTTTTCGGGTCTAAATGCAAACAACATAGATCCTGATCTGCTCTCGCATAATGCGCCAGCAGATCAGGGTTTATATTGTTTGTTCTACTGATTAGTCCTTACAAATTGCATAGACCCAGATCTGCCAGCGCATTATGTGACGGCATATCTGGGTCTACGCAGTTTGCAGTTGGTATTAGCTTATACACGAGTATATAATAACTTTTACAAGTCTTCAGATAGTCAAATAGTTATAGAATGCATTGTTGTGAAAAGTATACCGTATATACATGCAGATAATCCGATACCAACTGCAAACTGCATAAAGCCAGATCTGCCATCACATAATGGCCAGCAGATCTGGGTCTATGCAGTTTGTAAGGACTAATCAGTAGAACAAACAACATAGACCCTGATCCACTGGCACATTTTTTGATGGCAGATCAGGGTCTATGTTGTTTGCATTTGGACATGGCTTATACATGAGTATAAATGGTAGTAGGTGGATTAACTGCTGCAATAATTTATCTCATATAGATGAGTATGAGAAGAAACCTGGATCCAGGTGGAGAAAAAAAAAATCCCTCAGTGAATCAAATGGATAAATCCTACACATGTGCCAAGTACTGCAAAGCTGAATGATACACTGTAAGTACCGAATATACTCCCACATAAGCTAGGTCCAAATGCAAACAACATAGACCCTGATGTGCCATCGCATAATGCGCCAGCAGATCAGTGTCTTTGTTGTTTGTCTACTGATTAGCCCTTACAAACTGCACAGACCCAAGTCTGCTGATGCATTATGCGATGGCAGATCTGGGTCTATGCAGTTTGCAATTGCTATTGGATTATACACGAGTGTATACGGTATATGTGCCAAAACTCAGCCCTAATATGCTGATAGTTCCCGACACACACAACATTATGTTTACAATGGCTGTAAAGGGTGATGCCAGTGGTTTTGCTGCAAATAATATAGGAACCAGATTTGTCAATAATATTAAGCTAGATTACGGTACTAATACTCTGATAAATATGGTAGATGCCAATATTTTCAATATATACAAAGATGTCTGGTTAATGGAACAAGTGAGTAATAGCCCAGTTTCACAAGGAATTATGACTATTGAGTAGTTTCGAGAAAAACGAAATGAAGATCAGATATTGTACTATGAGCTGCTATTGTACAGGAAACAGATGATGAGGCTTGGTTGACAGCAATATATGGAAAGAAATTCAGGATGACGATAGATTTCGATATTCTTAAGGACCATGGACAAATTTAATCATATACACTTCCACTGAATATTGTATTCAGAATTTCACTTGCTCCAGCATCAGAAGTCATACAAGGAGCTAATTAAGATTATGAAATGTAGGATATTTGCTTGGAATATGATACTGTTACAGCTGAGAGTTTTGCACAGGAACTAAATGATACACAATGGAATGAAGTAGCATATTTCTATGATTATATCCCAATGGAGGTATATGGATATCCCAGATAATATCCCAACTATGAATCTGATACTCAAAATTCCAAGAATTCCACTGAAAGGTATATTCATACTCTGCAAGAAAGGAACCGAGACAAAATGAGATATTATAAATTACTTGCTGATGATATTAATGTTAACACTGAATGTATACCTAATATGGTGTATACACAAGGCTTAAGACTCAAACAAAAGTATGAGGAGGCAAATAAATATTTTCTCGATGAACTCCTGATGAATTATGAGAATAGTAATGTAAATTAGATAACTTCTTCACAAAGTATCTTTGTATATGGCTTGATATAAGGTCAACACATGATCATAATTTGCATGAAAGTGGACTCAAATTAGCTAATGTTCACAAAGTATCACTGTATATTGCTTGATATAAGGTCAACACATGTTCATAATTTGCATGAAAGTGGACTCAAATTAGCTAATGTTCACAAAGTATCACTGTATATTGCTTGATATATGGTCAACACATGTTCATTATTTGCATGAAAGTGGGCTCAAATTAGTTAATGTTCACAAAGTATCACTGTATATTGCTTGATATATGGTCAACACATGTTCATAATTTGCATGACAGTGGACTCAAATTAGCTAATGTTCAACAAAGAATTCTGCTTAGGATACCAAGAAAGGAAATGATATCCACAAGATGTGGGTTTATTTTGTTGCAGATGGTCAAGTAATATTCCAGAGTAATTATTTTAAGAGTATTGCCAATTATTAAATGGATATAAGCAAATACAGTTATTTAGAGTGTCCCAGATGTTAGAGGCTGGATTAATAGGCAATGGTAGAGTTGTGGGGTGGATAATTTGTGGATTCGAGACTGGAATTGAACGAGGCACAAATATTTACCCTAACAAGTTAACTCATTTACAAAAATATTTTTAAGAGATTAATAGTTTTTCAGGTTAGTGAATCTTTCTTTGATAATCTGGACAAGAATTTCACCTCATTTAAAGAAGTTAGCATTATATTGAAGAATAAATATGGGAAAAGAGATTGTAGGCTATTTTTTAAGATTTTTAATTTTAAAAAATGGAGGAAAAAAACTTACAAAAAGTGATATTGAAGATGTTTTTATCTATTTCAAAGTGTTTGCATTTTTTTTTCTTCACTAAATAACTCAGTATTCCTATCAATTACCAATTTTGTACTTTACAGAATCATGAAATATATCAGCTTTGATATAACATGAAATATATCAGCTGTGATATAACATGAAATATATCAGCTGCAATTAGGACAGGGAAAGTTAAAGAATCAGCTTATTATGATTTGGGAAGAATTTGTTCAGTATTTTGAAACAATACCAGAGAAAAGTAATGTGATTGTCAGCATTGACTATGATTGTGAACCAAAAGTAAACTTTATATACTATATAAATGAGTTGGTTAAAGGAACCATTTAACATGATTACCTGTGGAGTTAACAAGTGTAGGAAAACAAAGTTTGTACTTGATTTGTTGAAGAGTGCATATATGAATTTCTTCAAATTTATAATCATTATTTGTATTACTCACATTTACAACAAGACATATAATAGAAAGTGGGTACACAATGATAAGGCTGTATTCATTATTGATCCAGAAAATAAACTAGTCATACTTGGATATGTTAAGTATGCTATTCACTGATAAGAATATTTTAGTCATACTTGAATATGTTAACTATGCTATTCACTGATAAGAATACTTTAGTAATACTTGGATATGTTAACTATGCTATTCACAGATAAGAATACTGAGAGTCATACTGTGATATGTTAACTATGCAATTCAGTGATAAGAATACTAGAGTTATACTGGGATATGTTAACTATGCTATTCACTGATAAGAATATTTTAGTCATACTTGGATATGTCAACTATGCTATTCAGTGATAAGAATACTAGAGTCATACTGGGATATGTTAACTATGCTATTCACTGATAAGAATACTTTAGTAATACTTGGATATGTTAACTATGCTATTCAGTGATAAGAATACTAGAGTCATACTGGGATATGTTAACTATGCTATTCACTGATAAGAATATTTTAGTCATACTTAGATATGTTAACTATGCTATTCACTGATAAGAATATTTTAGTCATACTTGGATATGTCAACTATGCTATTCACTGATAAGAATACTAGGGTCATACTTGGATATGTTAACTATGCTATTCACTGATAAGAATACTCTATTCATAATAGATGATTGTTCTAACAAGCAGGATACAAAGAAAAAGGCAAGCAGTTTAACAAAGTTAGCATTTAGTGGTAGACACTACAAGATAAATGTGTGGTTAATAGATCCAAAATATATTTCAGTAATAAAGGATTTCAGAGAGAATGTTAGAATGTTAGTAATGTTCTATTGAAAGGATAAAGAGGCAAATTATTCAGTATTTGAAGCAAAAAGCATAGTGCCAGATGACTAAAAGGGTGAAGTAACTCAAGAGTAAAAAATGAAACAAAATAAATTAGTTATGAGACTATTATTTCCATTAAATTATTGGTTAGAATCCTAAAGTGTACGCAAGATAGTGTTCTTATACATCTCTTATCTTGATAATGTTACTTTATTTACTCATATTAAGTATACATTATGTTTATGCAATCTTTGTTTTTTTCTTGCATACTTTTTATATGTCTTTCAACATTCTTTATATTCTTCAAATTTCAATTTCTTATTAATTATATACTTTTTAATACCTCTGCATAGCTTTTTCTTCTTTTCGTTTGCTGTAAAGGAATACAATTTAGATCTTAGTCCAACAAACTCCTCGATTGGTACCCCATTTAACTCATCTTTGAATAAACCAAGTACTTCCTTGTTTGACTGTATAGTCTGATTATCCTTTGGATTGTCACTAGTGTCAAAGAATTAATAATTATCTTTCATTTGGAGCCATCTTTCTCTGAAAATTATATGTTTAATAGAAATCAAACTGAATAAAAAGATACCATCTATACTTGTGTATAGGTTGATACCAACTGCAAACTGCATAGACCCAGATCTGTCAGTGCATTATGTGATGGCAGATCAGGGTCTATGTTGTTTGCATTTGGACTAAGATTATACACGAGTATAAATATGGTAATCTTCCCTCTTCAAGGACTTCAAACAATTTGTCAGGTACACAATGTGACTATTGTGTGTGGCAAGATGATGTTACCAATGCAAATAGTCTTGCACAGGAATGTGCAAATATAATGCACATAACAAAGTATGTGGAGGAAAAATATGCGATTTTTAATTGTATTTGGAGATGTGGAAATGTGTTATTTATAGTCATATCTGGATACGACTCATGCATCATACTATATACATGTGAATATTATAAAAAGCGGAGATAGTGAATGGCTATTCAAGTTATTTTAAATTTGACAATGAGTGCCACAAAGATGATACTTGATGCAGCCATTGGGTTTATTATGAAATTTTTAAAAAGTTGAGCTACAATATTGATGTCTATTTCTGATTTTGTATAAAAGGCAATGTCTATTTGGTTAATGCTTTATCTGAATTTATTTAATCTGTGTTGATACTATTATTTGTTCAATCAATGCAATTAAATCTAAAAACATAGAAACAACTAATTCTCATACAGGGTTCACACAGTTGTTAGTAAAACAAATTCCAGACTTTTTCCAGACTGATTTTTGCAATTTTTTCCAGACCCCTCTGGCACATGTATTTGAAGTATGTGTCACAATAAATGAGAATTTGGTATCCGCATAATACAAAATAGTAACCACCAATCACAAGTGGGTGATAGGTCAAGCGTCTCAGCAACCGCACTGAACCAGCAGGGCTGTCCCTAGACCAAATGGCACCCTAGGCGATGAGTATCTTCAGCAAATTAAAACACAGCAACCCAAAATTCCATACTTTTTCCAAACCTTTAAGTCAAAAGCTTTATTTTCCATACTTTTTCCAGGTCTGGAAAAAGCACTCTTTTTTCCCATACTTTCCAGACTTTGTATGAACCCTGCTCATAAGAAAGTATTGCAGTCGAGATTTTCTTCAGACTGCAGCAGCATGACTTTTTACCTTCCAGCTTGAAATGTAGTGGGTCTATTAGTTTCCAGTGAAAATACATCTATGGAAGTGTGAAGTCTACATATGAAACAATGCAAGAAGCCATATGATTTCTTTTGGTCAAAGTGACCTTCGCCTGTCAGGTTTTTACTTACAAGCAACCTACTCATGAATTTTAGTTAAGGTATAAACATGCAGCATGACTTAAGAAATCACTTGGTACCTGCATCCTTCATCTTGGTTCGTAATGACTTTGACCTTTTGCATATGGCCTTGGAATTGCAAAACTTATTGGTACATTGAGTGGCATCATATCTGTTAGAACCATATTCAGTTAAAAACTCAATGCATAAAGCAGAAATCATGTACACATGTAGAACTTACAAGATTGCATTGAAACTAAAAAGCTACCGCATGGACTTATGAATAAATCCATAGCATTATATGTCCTTCCATAGACAGGTGAATAACAATCAACACAGATATTGTTATTTGCTTTTTCTTAAATTTTCAATTATCCTTTATTGAAAAATTGAATGGTTTGAATGGTTTGATTTGTTTACAGTAGCAAAGGTGCTACTGAAATTGAGTTTATATCCTTGAAAGTTTAGCTTGACCTCTGACCTCTGCTTTGTGATGAAGTTTCTGAGAAAAAAAAGGGCAACATTGTTTTTAAAGTCTCATGGTTTAAGCTTTACAATGATCTATGTTGCCAACTTTCCACACATAATTCCCCCAGATGGCAAATATATGACAACTGGCTCCTAGACTAGATGTGACTGACCTTGAATGGGAAGGATTAAATGATTCAGAAATATGCAAGTACTGGCACTTAAACAGTTCTGACAATTCCTAATTCCAGGACTTTAAGGTTTGCACAAGCATGCATGTAATGAAGATGTAGGTCAACTAAAAACAAAGCTAAGGCAGTCATTTGTTTAGTCAGCTGTAAACATTAGAACACATAATGTCAAGGTTAAACCGGACTCTTGGTTATATTTTACTGTGGGAAACTATGTTACTGGCTGACCTTGGGAACTAGCAATAATTACACAATCTTACCAAGCCTTTGAAACAAGCATTTAGATTGGTTAAAATCACATCATGTGATGCAGAAAACCATACATTATTTGTTCATAACACCAGAGAAGAACTACTTATGTATTCATGTGCCATTCTTGTTTGCTTGTACAATTTTGGCAAAACAAATGGTTAAAATATAGACCTGTTACTTACTTCTCAAAATTCGTTATTTTTTTATAACTAGAGTCAAACCTGTTGTGTTGCTCTGCCATAAAACACCAAACCAAAAACTAAATATTCTGCTACACTCATGTACTCCAGCATCTATACCCTCATATAAGCCTATGAGCATTATCTCAGCCAAGGTGAATCCCAGAATAAGATCATCACGCATAATTTTGAAATAACTAATGTTCTAAAATATATTATAAGGCGAAACAATTATTGCAAAAGGATGAATCTTTCCTAAAAAAAAAAGGTCTTACTGAACACCGTTGATATTTGCATATTTGCTCTCTCCCCCTCTGTCTCATACAGCTTAGACTTACCACATACAGACTTTTCCACATTAAATGTTTTTTTCTCCTTATCCAAAATTTTCTTTTTTATTTAAAAAAAACCCACATTGAAATGATATTGATCAACCTACATTCAAATAATATATAATGATCAAAAGGTTATTACATCTGCAAAGTTGACTTCATTTGATTTGCTAGTAAGCAGATGTAGAAAGGGGCACCTAATATTTTGTTTGTTTGGATGTAAGTCCAAGTGAGCCATATTTCTGTCCGATCTTGATAAAATGTTGAATATAAACTTATATCAGCAAGATACAAGACTAGTTATACAATAAGCGAGATCCATGCATATTAAATAGTTGATCAGGCATCTGAACTTGTCTGAACTTCTCGAGATGGTATTTCTGACCCAATTCTGATTAAACTGCATAAACAGGCTAATATCTTCAAGATGTTTATAAGTTTTATTATGAGTGAGACCTATGCATTAATAATGAGGTGATCTTGCATCTGAATTGCTGAGCCTGTGACTATTCTAGAGACTATTTTTGATAGAGTTTTGATCAAACTTGACAAATAGGCTTGCATCATAAAGATCTCTGATGATTACATTGTTGCGAGCCAGGGGCAAAAATGTGCTATGTAGAGATGATGCATTTTCTTCTTCCTTTCTAATTTAACTGCTTTTTAATAACTTTGATACAGATACAGCTGTCGTAACCATAACCCTGACCATTGATCTATACATATAGCTCACCTGGCCATAGACCATGTGATCTTATGGCATCGTCCATCTATCAAAATTTGCTATTTTTAACTTCTCCAAAAATCATTTGAAAGGATTTGACCAAATTTCACAGGAAGTACACTGGCATCAAGTTCTCACAAGTCTGTACAAATTATGCTGATGTGTCATTATATATTACTGCTGACTGCTGTTACCAAAAACAGAAAGTCCTGTAAAGAACTTGTATCAAAAATTGCCTATCAGACACCCTGACAAAATGCCTTTCAAATGCGTATAAATGATGCCAATCTGCCATCAAATATGGAGACCCAAAATTGACAGAAAGCACCCTGACAAATAGGCCCAGACCCCATCAATATGGCTGCTCTTACTAAAAATAGAAAAATCTTTAAATTAATTCTTCTCTAAAACTCCTGAACAGAATGTGGTCACATCTGACAGAAAGTACCCTGGCATGAATGCCTTTCAAATTTATACAAATGATGATGCCCTGCCATAGACATACCATTAAACAACTTCTCAAAAACCACTTAAAAGCATTTGACTAAATTTGACAGAAAGCACCCTAGCATAATAACCTTTCAAATTTATAAACATTATGCCATTCTGAAACCAAATATGACTGCTGTTGCTAAAAATAAAATTGTATGTCTCAAACATGTAAAAGAATTTCACCAAATGTTACAGAAGCACTCTGGCATTAATACCTTAGAATTTTATACAAATGATACAGATTAATCATCAATAATGACAACTGTTCCCACAAATATTATAAAAAAAACTGTTTAATGACTTCTTCAAAATACAATTCAGTAGAAACTGACCTAATCTGAGAGAAAGACACTTTCATTAACACTTTTACATTTGTACAAATGATACTAATTAGTCGTCAAACATAGCCACCATTTCTACAACTATATAAACTTTTAAATGACATTAACTCAAAGAGTGCTCTACAAAGATAAACCAAACATGATAGAAAGGCATACAGGCCTTTTAATGTTATACAAATGATGCTGATCTGTCATCAAATATGGATGAAAAGACTAAAACAGAAACCTTGACACAGTTGTGTTTTCATAAAATGCGTAATCACAGAAGTGAAAGAAATTTCTCCAGAAAGCATCCACTAAACCAGATTTCATTGCATTTGGTTATTAAGCAAAATGTCAGCACAGTAAGTTACCTCAGGCACACTTGGACTTCATGTTAGCTTATCTGATTACTGACCAGAACATTTATACAATGGCCCAATTCCTTGCATGTGCTGTCTTTTTTTTAAAGGTCAAATACGGAGACAATTTTCAATTAGTACATTTTTCCTGCCTGCTGCAGAACAATATGTGTAAATTAAACATCAGCTTTTCCAGTAAAATTTACTTCCACTGAATTCCCCAAATATACAGCTAAATCTAATGAAGAGTTAGATTGTCTAAAATTGCCAACTGCATTACCTCCCTTGATTTTAGGCTTGGTTTGCTCTTATGTGCGACGTTCATCCAGAATGAACCAACCATCCATTACTGTACGGGTGTATTGACAGATTGGTTATTTCAAAATAAAAATAAGTTTTTTTGGTGCAGCAACTTGTGATCCAAGAACCAAAAAAAGGTCACTTTTTAGAAAAAAATTCATTCTAAAGGAGAAAAAGTGAGAAAATATGGTTCTACCAATTACACTGTGTCGACGACAAACATACAAACAGCTGTGTGAGTTCTGCTCATTCTAAATTTTTGTCCAAACATATTACAAACTAAAAAAAATTATCATAAACCCTTCTAAATGTGTAAAATAAGACTTAGATATAAAAGTTTAGCAACCATCATGGGAAAAATGAGATAGAGAGGCAGAAGAAGAAAAAAATACTGACAAATAAGTTGTTGCCTTTCATGGGGTACAGAAATTTAAACTGAAAACATATCTTTCTTTTATTCTTTGCTCTACTGATTAATGAAGGAGAAATAAATAAAAACTGCATATATCACTGTAGATTGTGGTGAAAAATTATCGTAGGAGATAAGGGGTGACATTTAAGGGGGGGGAATTCCTATCACTCTATGAACTTTCAAGGGTGTGCCATGGAAACCATTACAACTTATAACATAACTGAAGTTGAAGGAAGTGCTCAAGTTAATTTCAAATTTGCAGGCCCAAAATCAACTAGAACCTTTTTTTGGATAGATGCACCGGCACATGCATTACAAAATAATTCTACACAGAACAGAAAAGCATGATTTATAACGGGATAAGGATTGGCTTGGTTTGGTTTTGTGGGTTTAACGCCATTTTTTTTCAGCACATGTTGTAAAGGGATAAAGAACTGATGTATAAAAATGTAAACCACAGCATTTATTCAGTGGCATGAAATCAGGTAAAAGATAACTTTTTAGACACTTTGCAACATTTTCAAAAGCCATTTTAATTTCAGTTCAAAATTTCTCACCAATAGTTTTCTCTAAAATGGAATATTTAAAAAGTACACTCCCAAAAATCATTGTTAGGTGTCTAGAATAAACAATGCATCATAGATTCAGAGATTTAGCGATGTCAAAATAATTTCTTTCTTAAACAGTGCATATGAAAATTTTCAGCTTTGTGTATTTCTGACTTGCATCATTCATGGCATATGTATCATAAATTAAGAAAGTATTGGCTCCATTTTTATTAAAAATAAATGCTTTTTCATAATTATATACATGAATATATGTAAAGCACAATTCTAACATGTTTCTGTAAATATCTGTGTGCACAATTTTTAACAGAAATGGACAGTAATTTCTAAGTTATGTACCTTAAGCCTCACATGTTATAAGGAATAACCCTGAAAAATAATTTTAAACAGCAGGCATATCTTCTACAAAATGAACACATTATTTGTTTCTCACTTACAACAGTAAGAAACAATCTTATAAAACTTCGATTACAAGTTCAAAAAACATGAATCTATTGTGCTATTATAGTATGATGAATTGACCTATGTTATCCTAGAACATGATGAGACTGAACTAAAACTCTTCACATCGAGTTAGTACAAAACAATAAAAAAAAATATCACCAATGTTCTGATTGAAAATACACCACTTCATCTGTAATTACATTGGGCATAAAATAATACACAGACCATGAATCATTTTGGGCACCATGAAATTTATTGCATTCACATCACTATTACAATGGCAGACACTTTTTGGTGTCAGAGCTGGGATCTATCACCACTGGAAGAAATAGGCAAGTTCCTCTTCCTCTCTGCTGGCCAGATCAGCACTGAGATCTTCCTTTTTCTTGAGTCTTGGGGGTTCTGACCTGAACACAAGCTTTCTTCCAGTCTGCAAAGGAGTGATATTTAATACTGTAAATAATATGAAATTTTCACAAGCATTTAATCTGCGTGAATTCACTGAGAACCTTACTTGCAAAACTATTATTCATGTTAAGGGGCTGCATAGTCATAAATAAATTTTGCCATAAAATATGCCACATTTTCAAAATTTACAAAAATATAAATAATACTAAAATGTTTCTATTTAATAAACATTACGAGTTATCTCCATTTTTTAAAATGGCATTTTATATATATATATATATATATATATATATATATATATATATATATATTTATATATCGGAGATCCAAAAATCACTTTATTTGCCAGACATGTCCAGTAGATCAAAGGTTTTGACTGGCACATAATACACTAAGCAACCAGATATCCAGACATTGGTCATAACATATCTCAAATATCATTATATCAAATTGTTTTTGATTTGTTTATCCATAATAACACCCTAACAAAGTTAAATTCAAAGTTCATTAGGTCTAGTTTACAGATTGTTTCTTTGTCGGACAATCAATAAAGGTGTTGCCAACTAAACTTAATTCAAAGGTGACTAGGTAAAGTTTACACAGTGTTTCTTTGTCAGACAATCAATAGAGGTGTTGCTCACTAAAGCTTGTTTGGTCATTGTATTTTCCCATTTGTTTAAACACTCTATAGCCACAAAGCACAAAACAAAAGGTGTGAAAGTTTATTTCCTGGACTTATAAAAAGGACTATAATTGAACAATTGCCCCAGGGTCTCTACTACAGGCATTACATCAGTCTTCATACCATGTGTATTTTAACTATATTGTATTATGGTGTGTCAGCACATAATACCTTGAGAACAAAATATGTGAAGCCAGACCTGAATTAAGAAAAAAATGATACTAGCAACAGCAACTAACTTTTATTATCATCCTCCAAGACTTATTTGGTGACCTCATCAAATAAAATTTCACCATCCAACAGGAAATGCCCATCCATTAGGTGTTTCATATTTTTGAGGTAGTAAGTCTGCTTGTTATCAATTAATAATTAATTTTTAAAAACAGAAGAGTGGAATAAAATCCTGTTTTGGAGTGAAATTCTATTGTTTAGTGTTTTTAACAGAAAAAAATGATTTTTGTAAATAATTAGTTTGACAGGAAACCAGTGAATCATGAAAGAATAATACTAATACTAAATCAGTATCAAATCTGGAAGCAAACAATTATACATTTTCCAGTGCATTTAATAATAAGATATATTAATCTTTTCTTTTTTTTTGTCAGAACTTGTTATATCTCCTTTAAATGTTCTTATATTAAATTTCACAAATACATGCCATGTTCATTTTCAAAAGCCATTAGAATTTAAACATATATTGTACTGAGGAAGGGTCGTTTTAAAACAAATATGTAAGTTTTCCTAGTAAACCTAAGTAACAATGGAAACAGATGCAAAATCCCAAGGAAAACAAATGCATAAATGCACATAGTGGGTTACCACATCTGAGATTTCCTTCTACAAGTACTTGGTATATTTTAATGGAAAAGTCCTCGAAAGCTTTTAATTTACAAACTAATGATTGAGAATTTTTTTAGTCTGATTTGTCAGTTAATTTTTGTTAACACCAATAATGTTCAATTATTGTGTTTAATTGATGTAATGTTCAACTTAATTTGTACAATGTATTTTCATTAAAAAAATACTTTTTTTATTTTGATATCTGGACAAGGGTTAAATTTTGAAGGTGGAAAAGCATACAATAAGTTTTAGCTGAATTTCAAACAACAAAACATGCAGATACACATACATGTGGGATTTCTTTATCACCACATTGTACATCTAGAATTTTGGAACTGCTGTGACTGTCTGCTAGTATTGTACTTTAATATCATTCAACCAATCAAACCTTAATACATAATATATTGTGAAATAAAATGATTACTATCTTTGCATCTCTTGGGACAACACCAAAATTTGTGTTAGCATACATCCATAATGTTAGAATGTCTGTAATACCCTAAAAATTTGAAATTAAGCTGAACTTTAAAGAAAACCTACCAAAACAAAGCTGTCAAATCCCTACAATGCCTTGCCCAAAAAAGTAACCCAGTATTAAAAATAAGCTGTCTAATATATTTAATTTACATACCTTGTATGCATACAAGTGAACATGTTAAGTGAGAAAACATTTCTCTTCAGAGAAGAAACACTAAGGTTCTACTTGGATGTGAAAATCTAACTGTAAAGTCCTGTATCAGTGAAGAAGGAAATAACATTCTTCATCAAAATCGAATTGAAAAGTATGAACTTAAAAAACAAAATCACATTCTTGTACTATATATAAATAATTTTATGTACACAAAAACCATTTTCCCATCATCTAACAATATTTTTACTCAAAAATATGTCTACACTGAAATTATACTGTCCCTGAAAAAAAAGGCAAAGAAAAATTACACATGATTAATAGAAGTAACAGCCTAATTAGGTCTTAAGGTATATGACTTCCTGAATTGTAGTTTTACACATAATTCAAACAATCAATTCCTTTATTTATGTCCTATAATATAATTTAATAAAATTACAGTTGTTTTGTCTCCAATAACAAACCAAGGGGTGGGGGTGGGGGTTGGGGTGGGGGTGGGGGAAAATCATATGGTGTAGTTAATTACTAACCTGCTTCTTGGGTTCTGCTTTTGCTCTCTCCAAGGCTCGCTTGACTCTTTCTTCCTGGTGTATTCTCTGCTGCTCCATCTTCTCCTCTCTCAACTTCAGCCGTCTCTCCTTCTCTTTAGCCTGGAAAAAAAATTGGTTACAATTGTAAAAAAAATAGTGGACCCTTTCTTCAAACCAATCATTTAATGATAGTAAACTTCACAGCTACACTTCTACCCTCTGTTCCATAATTTCTAAAATCTTGAATACTGTAAATGAACTATTATTCAGTTGGTAAAAATTTATGTGAATTTCATGCTTGCTACAAACAATGAATTTTAAGACATCATGAATAATGATAGATCTCTGATAACAAGAGACTCACTCTTTGTCAAGTCCACCTTTCTAACTAGGAAGTGAAAACTGTAACATTGACCTTAATCTATGGTGTGGGCAGACATATATGAGCACATATATGGATGCCAAAGTAATCATTATGTCATGCTTCCACCAATGTGTGCTCAACAAAATATCAATAAAATCAAGTACTGACAAAAATGGCATTTTCTACAAAACTACAAAATCAGATAAAAATTAACTATTTTGCCTGAGTGCTATGAAGTGGAGTTGAATTAATCCCAATAAAACCACTTGGGCCTCTTGTTTGTGGTCATTACTCCATAAATCCTTGTATTATGTAGTAGCAAAAATCAGTAAAAGAAAACAACAGAGGATCTTGTGTGAATGCCCATTTGAGCAGAAATTTATGAAAAAGTCAGTTCACTTCTATCATTTACAGGCATTGAACAGCAAATGTCTACAATTATTTTAGTTCAAAAATTTCATTTGAAATGAGCACAAATATATACAAGTATATTTATGACATGACCAAAAATACTGATTTTATTAACTAAAAACAAAAATATAGTGTGGTGAAATGACTTTTAAGTACATTCAGATGACTAGGACATTATGCATGTAAGACACCATGACATCATCTGTAACATTACAGTACTCCCTCATTATAACACAGCCCATGGAAGCCATTAAGTATACGGTCTTATAGCGAGACCACCTTATAATGAAGTACATGATACAATACTCCCTGATTATAATGCTGGCAATGGGAGCCACGGAGTATACTGCCTTATAGTGAGACCACCCTATCATGAAGTACATGATACAGTACTCCCTCATTATAATACTGTTCATGACAGTCATAGAGTATAATGTCATATAGCGAGACCAAATTATAATGAAGTATATGATACAGTACTCCCTGATTATAATACTGTCCATGGGAGCCACAGAGAATACTGCCTTATAGTGAGAATGCCTTATGATGAAGTATATGATACAGTACTCCTTGATTATAATGCTGTCCATGGGAGCCACAGAGAATACTGCCTTATAGTGAGAACGCCTTATGATGAAGTACATAATGCAGTACTCCTTGATTATAATGCTGTCCATGGGAGTCATGGAGTATACTGCCTTATAGTGACACCACCTATAAAGAAATACATTATACATCTAATTTTACCACATGATGCACTTAATGAAAGAGGATCCATGACCATACTCATCTTATAACAGGAACTGTGTTATAATGAATGGTCTTATAGTGAGGGAGTGCTGTACAAGGTGACACAATATTTTTAAAAAATACTATATGGGTTAATTAATAACAAAGTACAGCAGAGTGCCATACATGCATGATTCCACTTTTTTGAAAATCCCACAGATTTCTACAGTAATTGATACTTAAAAATAATAAACAATGGAAATTATATGAGATGTTATATTTAATTTAATTATGTATTCAAACTGAAAACTATTCCAATAGCAAATTTTTGAGTAAGTCCAGATATAAATTTGATTGCTTTTAAGTGTAATTAGATTCTAACTACTGACAAAAAATCATAAAAAGCTAGTAAAAAATGGAAGCCTATGGGGATTTGACTATGTACAATTTAATGATTCAAAATTTTCAAATGCCTTCTTAAAAGTAAACTTTTTTGTATCCAAGAAACATTCATTTTTTTAAAATACTTTCTTTTCACTAAATAATTTGAATAAATATGGGAAAATTTCACCCATGAATGACTGATTTTGTAAAAATGTCAATTACCGTAAAAATATATGGGATTTGGAAAAAGAGGAATCATTTTTAGCACCATACTGTAGTCATGTAATAAATGTCCCGTTCAACACCATCCGCATATCAGATCAAATGAGACCAAAACAAGTTAGTTTATTTCTGCTCTGATGCTCTACAGTGAAATAATAAAACAAACAAAACCAGATTGCAACACTAGACTTATGATAGACTTGTCAAATATAGCAGAATTTCAAAACTCAATGCACTGCAGACCAAACATTTTGGTTAGAGCTTTCTTTTGTTTCATGTTTATCAATGCGACTGTCAAGAGAATGCCATACATCAGATGTGAGCTTATCATTCAAGCGATGCCAGGTATACAAGTGACTGATGTTTACATTATCAAAATTGTACTGTGTGTAAAAGGGCTTCCATGTAATACTATGCCGCACCTATGAAAAATTACTACACTGGTCCTTCAATATAAGGCACTTCAGTATAGCACAGTCCCTTACATAAAGTGGGTATAGTCAAAGATCCCAATATATTATGCAATAGTAACACTATTCATTATGTAAACCAGTTAAAGGCAATCTCACATATAACATGGTACACTTTTATGACTCCCTTGAACAGCATTATAGTTAGGGATTATACAATATCATAACAATTGACATATAAAAATAACCTGAAAGGCCAGTGGATCTATACTTTGTTACTAAATTTAGTAACACAATCCACGTTTATGGCTCCCCTGAACAGCATTATAGCGAGGGAATACTGTGTGACAAAAACTTCAACAAAAAATCATAAATTTGTTTTGTCATCCATGACACTAATGACACCTTCATCATCTTAAGAGTGATACCAATGTCTCACCTACCACATGTTAAAGCAGGTGAGACAAAATCAAAGCATTGAGAATACTGAAGAGTTGCAGTGATATTAATTTACATTAGATCCGATAGAAGAACACAATTGAGAGATACTGTTATTCATGGTCCTTTTTACTATTGTAAACATACTGCTCTAGTTAATTTTTATATTTTCTAAAGTTTCTTTTCTTTATATGTCACATGAGATTTTATATTAACATCTGAAACATTATTTGAGGAACTACTGTGGTGATTTCATGTTAAAAACATTTTCTACTATTGTTCAAAGTACCTCCATCAGTGGAACAATATCCAAGGAAGATAACTACTTTCATGTCTAATCATTACATAAATCCGAGTAATAATAATACCATACATGATGTACCCCAGTAAAAGGTGACTTCACCTATAAAAAGGTACACTTTTATGACCTTTGAACAGAATTATAGTCAGGGATTAGGTATACAATATTAAAAAAATTTACGTATAAAATTGACTTGAAAGGCCAGTGGATCTAAACTTTCTTACCGGTAATAATTTTAATAAATTCATAAGGTTTGTTACTAATAATAGTAATATGAACTACATTTGGCAAAAGTGAATAGTCACAATGCAACAGGCAAGGAGTAACTAAAATCTTTCTGTACAGGCAACAAGCTAGAAAAATATTAAGGGTGATTGTTTGAGAAATATTGGGGTATTTAACTTTTTGAAAAATTGACATTTTACGCAGCAAACAAAAATCACAAACAAATGTATAGGCTCGTGTGCATTTCTGCACTACTCTTAACTGAACATCTATCCCCCAGTAAGGGTCATTACATTCTATTATGGGCACTAATTGACAAAAGACTAACAGCTAGCTGACCGAGTATTTAAAAATTCATAAAATTTGCACTGATTGATAATCATTGACTCCCGTATCAAATACACATATGATGGGTACATTGGTGAATGAATTTTTTCAGTATGACACAATTATTAACATCACGCTGGTTTTCCACAATGGAAAGTCTGCATGACTGATTTACATCGGGTTGTTAATCACTTTATGATTTCAAAAGGTCTCATATACTTTTCCTATATTTTATCATTTTCCTTCAAATGACTGTTATTGTGGTTATTAAAACTGATTAGGAATTTTTCTTTTTTATTATTTACAATAAGAGAAAGAAGTCATAACCACATCATTTTACCTCCAATCTCTCGGAGAGTTCACAGCACTATGATACACTTATGATACACTTAAAAAGTAAAAAGTGATGTCATATCTATGACATCATAATGTAATGATCACATCATTTCAAGTTGTGCCATGAGTACTGATTTTACAAAAGTGGACTACCTTAATTTACTTGTCTTTCAGTTGGTGTGTATGTCATATTGCTCATCAAAAATTTTCTGTCAGAAAATAAAATACTGAGGTATCGTTTATTTTCGTGGGTCTCAATTTTCGTGGTTTTGTAAAACAAGACATTTTTGTGGGTACTAAAATTCAGTTTTGCCTGTCAAGGTTTGTAGCTTTATAAGTATTTAATCTTGTTCATTAACCTCTACAAATACCCCCAAAAAAGAATACAAAAGGACAAAACTATGCCGACAACGCCGGTCACTTCAATGGTTAAAACATTACTACCACCTGTATGAGCACAAATCAAACACCTGTCAAGATAAATCACTTGCACTCAACATCAAAAGGGAGCTGGTGCAGTCAACAACACTGAGCTAATCGGTTATTCAAGTACATGTGTATGATCTCTTCCTTAAAACACTGTCCATAAATTTGCACCATCAATTACTTTCTGATGACCATGGCATTAACAAAGTGGCTTAAGAGTGATAAAATTCAACTTAGATCCCTGTTGGTTTGGATAATGTCATCATTCCATATGTGAACCAAACACATGACCAGCTGCCCCATAATCAATGCAATCAGCAAACAGTATCAACATTTTATGTGTTCAGAGCCCATCAAAGTTTGAAGATGCTAACTAAATTGAAAAACAATGGAATCACTCCTTTGTTTGAGCCTGCCTCATGTACAAACCAACTTTAACCACTAGACTTTGCAATAAATAAAGACTACAAAGAAGAATTCAAATCACATTTCCACAACTGGTATGCTAAATAGGTCATGGAGACCATCAGAGAAAAAGATGTCACTGGTGAAGATCAGTGTGCGGTCTTAGTGGACCTTAAAAGCTCATCAATCAAGCTGATTCATGCTGAATGGATAACTGTGGCTAACACAAAATTGTGTGAAAGATTAGACCTAATTATCCGTGGCTTTAAGTATGCTGGACTTGTTTAATTCAACAATTTCAAGAGCAGACTTGATGGACATGATGTTGATTCAGTGGTTTTGTCTGAAATTCAGTGAAGTATGAGCTTCAATACTCTGCTGTAATTAGTGTATATACATAGTGTTTCATTAGTAATTGTGCTTCAAGCAATAGTTCTATTTTCAGTCATGTTGTTCATTGGGATTACGGAAGCATGGATAAAAATGAGATGTGCTTTCACAAGGATTTAAATATTTCGACAACAGTTTCACTTGAATGAAGAACCCATCTGACTAAGTATTAAATCTAATTTTCATATACAAGTATCATTTATTATTCTTTCTTTCATTTTCAGTAATACTAGTGTTTCAATACCTTATGCTTTTTCTAGTTTCTCTCTATCCTTACTTATGTCACAAAATATCAATTTAAGGCAGAGTGGAAATTACATCTACCAGATACCATGCATATAGGTACGTGTACATTGAAACAACACAAAATGCTTTATAATTCTTATTTTTAAACGGTTAAAATAAAACAAACACATGTAAAAGCTAATATTTTATTACCAAATTACAGAAATGATGTTGATTTATCAAACCGCTTTGTTGATCTCTAGGAATGAAACACAGTAAGAAAATGATGGGGGGGGGGAAGCTTCTTTATCATATGTGGCTAAGTTTTCATTCAGTCTTTAAATTCATGGTTTTGGGTAACAATGAAATCCATGAAAATTGGTACCCCACAAAAATTATTGATACTACAGTTAACAATTACTGCCCAGAGAAGGCCTTTTTCTTAAGCAGCAAAGATAAAAAGCTGATCCTTCTGTGCCCAACTCAATACAAACTAAAAGTCATCATGATGTAATATCATATTTCCTTTTTGCAAAATCTTCAAGAGAAATAACATATTTACATCTGATCTCACATGATCCAATACCAGAAAAATGTCAAAATAATCAAAATTAATGTTTTGATGAAATGTTGTGTTTCTATAACAGACACAGTTTGCTCTCATAGTGGCTCCAAAAAAGCATTTCATATCTCAATTGTACTTACCTTAGTCCAGTCATGCTGTCAGTCAAACTCAAAGGTGTCAAAATGTTGGCTTTGAAAGCAAAGCGGTTTTTGTCCTTACATGAGAGAATCGAAGCAATTTGTTTGCTGGATAGTGGACAAAGTAGTCATGTAGTTGCAGCAGAAATAGGAGTTGGCCAAACTCAGATCCAAGGGATTATTAAGCGTAAATTTTGAGAACAACATTAATCCAGAATGTAAGAGATTACATACAATCACACCAAATGAGTAGAAATACATGTACACTGCACTTGTGATATCCCTTATGGTTTATAAGCTACTAACAACAACCGCAGGAAGCTACTTTTAATTTCCTAATCATCAAAGGTCTCTTGCAAAAGCCAACTGTCTTTTGATCTCTGTGAGTTTGAGCCACTGCTTAATCCTTCAATTGTTTTAAGTGTGAGCACCTGTTTTCATGCCTAATTATACAAGCAGGCCTAACAAAAAGTCAGTCCAGGTGTGTTTGACAATCACAGGTAAGCTGTCAATTAGTAATTTTATTTAGATGCCATTTCTACTGATAAGTGATGATTTAATGTACATGATAGATTAAAGTGGAACTTTTATTTTATTATTTTGTTATCTTTCTTTTTCCTAAATAGCTAAACTAAATAAATGTATCTTGATAGCATATTAATACTAATAATAATACTGTTAATGCTATTTGGTGCGTACTACATGTATTTGTCATGAACCAAGTTTGAGAGCTGAACCTGCTTCAGAGGTCACCTGTCTACAAAGGTCACTTTGACCTTTTCCCATGGATGGCCACTATAGACAGGTTTGACTGTATTTACATCAAAACCAACATCACAGCTGCTACAGAAAAAAACCTATCTAAAAGCATTACAGTTTGTTGAATATAATTGTCTTTTTAATCTTCATTACATTGTAATATAAGCTTTTGGCTTGGAGTCATTGCCTGCTATTTTAACTTAATAAAAAGAAGCTTTTCCTTTAGATTATACTCCATAGTTTTCACAAAATTTCACTTTCTAACATATACCATGTATACTTGCGTATAAGCGGATACCAACAGCAAAATACATAGACCCAGATCTACCACTGCATAATGCACCAGCAGATCTGGGTCTATGCAGTTTGTAAGAACTAATCAGTAGAACAAACAACATAGACTCTGATCTGCCGGTGCATTATGTGATGGTAGATCAGGGTCTATGTTGTTTGCATTTGAACCCAGCTTATTCACGAGTACATACGGTATGTTATCTGCCTGAAGTTCAATCTTTGTGGTGAAAACTGCCAACAACTGGGACTTTTTTCATCTTGTATGATCCAAAATAAATTCTCTATCTGTCTAGCTAGTGATTTTATCATATTTTTCAGTCAGACTTATTCTGCACCCTTTTAAATCCAGCTTGTGAACAAGCAAAAATATTTCAAAAATAGCCCAAATTTGGTATTTTTACGCTGTCTTTTCTCTGACGACAAAAAAATCCTACACTTACACTTTTAATGAAATTTAAGTACCTTAATTTACTCTTCTCCAGGAGAAATTTTAAGAAAATCTGACTGCTGAACTGTTTAACTTTCATCTAAAACATTTGGCACACATTGTTGCTTTCTAAAACTGGGCATTCACTCTGAGCACATAATTTTGTGTTTGAACCCTGTGGTATTCATATTGAACTAGATTCCTGCAGTATCTGGTACAAATTAAATTCATAAATTAAACTGATTCACGCAAAGAAATGTATTCCCAGATTCTTCTTTAAATAACATATGACCTAACAGAAATTGAACCCTGTGTAAAATATGAAACTGTGGAGTGGAACCTTGAGGCCCTAATGGGTCTTGTTAACTTTATTTATTCAGCTATTTTCCCTCTTTTCTTAATTCTTGTTTCTTTCTGTAATTAAAGGTATAAAATTTCCAATATTTTGATGATATCTATTCTTCTTACAAGGCATAATTTCACCAAGTGAATTGTATGATTTTGCTGAATTAGGGGAATTTTACACCAAAAAATCAACTATGATGTCCATACCTCCCTAGAGTAATATAAATCCTTGGATTGGACATGATATGACATACTTTTGATGGAAAACTTCATGTCCAGATAATAACATATTCAAATATGTGAATATTTTGTGTAAAGAGGTTTATCCAGTGCATTTGTGACTCAGTACTGCAATTTCTTTATACACTTTGGCTAAAAATAGGTTCTGCTATTATGGCTCCTATTCCCCAATTACCCTCACCTTTTACACCCTGAAAAAAAGCTGAAATAAAACCACAAAGCCTAAAATGACACTGATAACAATTTAAAGTTGGAATCTTGTTATTTAATGTACATTGTGTTGCTGTAAAATATGCCATCTACCGATCATATTTTCAAGTGAGACTCATTCTGCAATGATTTAAATCCAGCTTGTAAACTAGCAAAAAAATGTTTCAAAAGTAGCTGAAAATTCAGTATTTTGACCCCTGTCCCTGTTTTGACATAGAAATTATCCTTCACCTACATTCATATGGAGATTTAAGTAGAGGTCTGTAGACTTCCTACCCTGACCCCGCCAGCCACCTTATAATGAGAATGGGGCATTAAATTGGGACTGATTTTGATTCCGTTTCCCTGTTTAAAACACTTAGAAGGGGGAGCTATGGACCTTTTGTGATGAGGGCATTTATTTACCAATTTAGCCAGGCCCAGTACCACAGCCAAGTGACTAGCGTTGATGATCTCTCCAATCTGAGTAGCATCTCCGCATCAGGAGGGGTGGCCTCCTTTTCCTATGATTCAGCAAACCTTTGATGACTAAGAGGCTGCATCCCTTTGCAGGTAAAATAGCTCTGCAAAGAGTGCCATTGACATCGAGAGCACAAGTATCACTGTGTTGGCCACAGCCTCTTACAGTCTCTGCAATACAGCTGGAGAAAATGATTCCTCCTTCAACAGATTGAAGGAGGCAGCCAAAAAAGATCAGCATGCGAGGCTATGGTAACTAGTGTCCATGCCTTCAGTTCTAAAGTCTCAAGAGCCTTGCCAGAGAGATGGGTTCAGGTCTCTGCCAAAATCCCCACCCAAATCCAAGGTCAGGGTCTTAAGGGGCCATGAAGGTGAATGGACCCTGAAGCTATTGGCTGAGACCAGAGGCCGAAGTGTAGGAGAGAGGACAGACCACTCCTTCTGCTGTATGGCCATCTCTTGGCCTTTAGACAATTTTTGAGTTAGCTCCCTTACCATCACAGAGTGAGGTAGCAACAGCAGGTCCAACTTGGGCTGTGCCCCTGACAGCCTCTCCAAACTGGAGAGGATCCTAACCTCTGATGATCCTGAAGGTTTGGGACACAGATCTGGGGGAAGCAGGTGGCAAACCTCATTGATCACCTTATCAAAATTCTACACCTCTTCCTCCTCTGTAACCTCACCCATTGGGTGGGACAAAGAAGGTGAACCCAACAGATAAGAAGGACCCGGAATCATGTTTTTTTTTTATTCTAGAACACCAATCGCTAATTGGAGCAGAAAATAATGTCCTTAGACTGGGGACTAGTGCCAGGAAAAGATACAGCAATGCAATAATAGCAGTTAATGTATTACTGGTATTAAAATCAGAGATAGAGACAGTTAAGGAGTTTTCTGGTTATAATATAGTTACTTATGGTGCAGAGGTAGTATTAAAGGTACCCACAACATGTATACATAAAATATACAGTAACATAAAACATGTCCTACAAAAAAACAAACACTGTGAGAGATGGAATATTAGCCAGAACAGCAAATCAGTGCATTGCTACATGGCAGGTCATTTTTCCTGGGAAACTGAAACTCAGGCTGGAGTATCATTTATTATGCTCAAGATCTTCATGGGATTCAGTACTGGTTTGAGACCAGGGAACCATTCAGAATTTCAAATGGTGGCATGATACTTTAGAGTCATGGACTTGTTCCTCAATAATATCACCTGTGATTCAAGGGCAGATAACAACAGATGTGTCTCAAAGTGGCTGGGGAGCCACATTCCAGGACATCAAATGCCCAAGATTTCTGAAACCTAAAATATAGTAATCTTCTTCAAATCATAGAGATATGTGGACAGTTCTTATTGCACTGACTGCCTTCTGAATGGAGGTCTCACACAAAACTATCCAAGTTATTTCAGATAATATAGCAACAGTGGCATACTTAAATTGTATGGGAGGACAAAGTCAAGAGCTGTGTTGGCTGACAGAGGCAATATGGACAGAAGTTATAGATAATCATGTAAAACTTGTCTGCCACCCTGTTCAAGGGGTCTGGAACACAGCTGTAAACCAATTCAGCAGGTTGAAAGACAAATCTGAATGGCAGCTGCAACCAGCATTATTCAACATGCGAGACAATATGTGGGGCTCACATACCATGAATGTCTCAATACTCTCCAGACTGCGTATTTGCCAGGATTCAATGCCAGATTCTATCATCTGCTGTTGGAAGAAGTTGATGCATTGGCTCTACGAAATTGATCTCAAGAAAACAACTTTTTAATACCTCTGTTCCAACTAATTCCTCGGCTGTTAGATGTTCTTCAAGCACAAACTGCAGAGGCAACTATAATCACAACTTTTTTGGCACAACGATGGTTACACCTCCTAAGACAGGCTTCCATGTGCCCCCCCCCCCCCCCAGTCTGCTTACCATGGAACCAGTGGGCCATTCTAAGTATTGGAAGCCTAGTAAGAAACCATTTATGGAGACTGCACACATGGAGGGTCTCTGAGAATAAACTCTGAAACATAAGGGCTAATCAGATCGAGCTATAAAACAGTTTCCCATGTGTTTAGCTGCCTCTCTTCTACATTTATATAATGGATTCTTATCTCAGTGCTTTGCCTTCTGTGCAAGAAAGGACTCTGACTTCAAAACTTTGGATTCTGCAAAACTGGTTGAATTTTTGCATCAGTTTCCAACTCTAGTGAAAGACCCAAGTCAAAACTGAACTCAGCCATTGCAGCTTTAAATTTAGCCTTTAATGCACTGGAACTATATAGCCCAGACAGAAACTCATTTGTGGGACATTCTTTTGAGGCTTTGATCAAATCTGTTACACATGCTCCCAGAAAAAGATCTACAGTCCTACCGATTTCAAAAATAATAATTTTGTTTATTTCATGGCTGAAAAAATGAAAGATGTGTGATAAAATACATGTGCATAAAGGCAATTTGTTTGCTGAGTATAACTTCAGTGCTCAGACCATTGGATACTGCTCCATGATCAAAAACATTTAACCCTACAGCATTATGTATGATGTTTTCTGCACTGAACAGATAGCATTATTGGACAATGGTTCCCTAAAAATTCACTGTTTTGGAATCAAGAACAAGTCATCATTAGTTGGCTTTAAAGTGACTACCGGTATTCCACCTACCGGTAATAGTACTTTTACAAACTTGGACCCTGCCATAATGTCATGCATTTATATTGATAGAACAAAAGATATTAGAGACCATCAAGTCACCTATTTTTATAGTTTTGCATTCAACTTACAGAGCTACTTATGCTTCTACAGCATAAAATGTGTTGTAAGAGGTCATTCACTTGGCAGGCTTAGGTGACCAAGGATTTTCAGGAAAATCCTTCAGACCTACTGGGCCTTTGATGCTGTAGAGCACAAACATGACCCTTCTGTCATTCAAAAAACTGGTAGGTGGAAAGCAGAATTGGTACTTTTTGATCACTACATACTTCTAAGACTCCAGTTGACTATCTGACAGCTCTACTCTAACCCTAACAAGGCCTTCTCAGTAAGGCAGTGGTTATTTAATTTGTAAGTTAGACCAATTTTCATTAATGTAAGGTACTGCTATTGTTAACTTGGAAGACATAAATCTGAAAATTCAGAAGTGTGATCTGATGCAGTGAAGGCAACATTATGTTCAACTAAAAAGTTTGCAAAGTACACATAGACCTTAAGGACCCTTCGGTTCAGTTTCAAAAAATGCACTTCTAAATCCCATGGAGGTCATTGGCTTCTTGCTAGATCCCTCAATCTAACATAATCTTTATTTTTTTAATTTCATGAGGTGGAGGCAATCATCTCTCCTACTATATGCAATATTCAAATCAACATGACATGATGTCCAATAAATGCAATTGTTGCCTTTCCTGACTTTTTTTCCAAGCAAGGCCAAATATCTGAATATTCCATTTTATGCTACTGTGCTGACTGTTTGAAATTTTTAAGTGACTTAAGAGATTATTCCACATAATAGTACTTATACAAGCTTGGACCCTGCCACAACATCACACATTTATATTGATAGGACAAGAGATATCAGAGACTCATCAAGTTTGCCTATTTTTATAGTTTTGCAGGCAACTTACAGAGCTACTGATGCTTTTACAGCATAAAATGTGTTGTCACTTTGCAGACTTAGGTGACCAAGGATTTTCTACAAAATCCTTCAGATATTTTCTACAAAATCCTTCAGACCTACTGGGGTGACTCATTTTAATTTGTTGGACATTTCTTGATAACACTAAAAGCATAAGCTTGATCATACATGTGTTTTGCATGAAAAAAAAAGTTGGATTAAATTGTCTGAGGTATTGCTGTAAAGTTTTTCTGGTTCCCTAGCCAACTCTACTAATCTAATATGAAAACCAGGATGTGGACAAAACCCGAACAAGCCAATATCCTGATTTGACTGCAATGAAAGTATTTTGTAATTTTTGCTATTATTTCATATGTCCATAATTTAAGGGTAATTTCAGTACGACTTATGGTCAAATCATAAGGGTTGGCAGGTCTTCTATACTGAATAATTACAAAAATGCAGATACTTTGTTCTAGCACTGGATTTTCTTTGTCCACAATGCAGTAAATTCAAATATTCTATATCACCATATATGCAATGTTTCATTTCAATAAAACTTTTATATAGAGAAATTCTTATTCTGATGGCTGTCTCTACATGACATAGGTTTATAAAAAGGTGTATTCAGGGGAAATAACCACAACTTTACTATATATGCTACCTTCTTCAATTCTGGCTTAGTGACTCAGTTTCTTTTTTTGTAATATGTGCCCAAAATACCATGTTTCATTGTATTATTCTGTGATGAAGCCTTAGTACAGTACAAAGGCAATGTTTCATTTCAATAAAACTTTTGTGTAAAGAAATTCTGATTGTGGTGGTTATCTCCCCAACATGTACTTTACAAAAAACATTGCATCTTCCAAGCTCTTTGATTCCACATTTGCATTAATAATGCTATAGATTAAAGAAACTTCTACATTTAAGGAAATAATTCAAAAATTTATGAAATCAATTTCTGCCTTGCATTTTGTATTAATGGAAACTAGTAAGATGACAGGGAGATAATTATAAAAGCATATGATATCTTACAAAAACTCTCTACAAAAAGAGACCAGAAAGAGAGTCCCATATACTTTAATTTTATGAGCATGAAACTCAGGTTTAAAAACTGAAGGTTTAACAATTTTAACATTTTGAAACTTTAATTAAACAAAGCTAGAATAGCTGAACTTTCAGAATCATTCTAACTTTCTTGTACAAACAAGCTAAATTTCAATGACAGATTTACCAATACAGTGAAACCTGTCTTGAGTGGAGAACACCCCTTCTGCAAACACAAAAGACTCCCTTTTCACTGAACCTGCCTTTGATTCAGCTAGAAAGCAAAAAACTTTAACATTTAGCTTAATTCAATAACCTTTAACATAGACCCTAAACTAGGGTGTGGATGGGTGTACAGACATATCGATGGACAGATAGATGGATGGCCAGACATGCATACAAACAACATAGGCTGGCTTGATAAGAAAGTGGTCTTTCAGGACAAGTTGTCTCTGATTAGAGGTCATCACACTATATAAAACAGTGGATGCATACATGAAAAAAATCTCGTCTTTTATGACAGGTGTCTTCAAAAAACAGGTTTTACTGTAGTATTGGTATATTTGGAAACAAAAAATTTTTGTGAGCACACAATTTTAATGAATCAGGCAAGGAAACTACATGCAAAAAAATATTTTTTGACAAAATGTTTTGATAAAGTATTAATATTAGTTACTCATAGTGTTGGGAAATAGGCTGAAATCTAAAGATCAATGATTGGTTCAACATAACTGATCAACTATAGATTTTAATCAGTTTCACACATTTACTATATTTTTTCATTTACAATGTCAATTTTACATACTTGGCATTGATTATGTTGCTTGGATTCCATAAAGCTGAATGGTTTACAAGCAGATTTTTCATCAGCCATGAAGTTGGCACATGAGCTGAACTAACCAAGGCTATGTTAACATACATATATTGTACTTCCTGGAAGATTTAGTCCCAAATGTCAAACAGTCACAGAAAGAAAACTATGATCATTTACATTCGATAGTGAAAATCATAATCTAACACTTGGTCATTTGACTTTCTAACCAGTCTTTGATTATTTTTAATAATTGTCACACCACTAGTTACTCTGGAAAATGTTCTGTCGCTAAAATGCTGAATCAGCAGTATTTGTTAATATTTAATGATGGTAAATATCATGATCTACAGAACTTGTTTTTAGGGGCGTCAGTTTGAGCTGGCATTTCATACTCAACATGTACATACAATATTACCTTTTCTGCGGCTTCGACCTTTTCCTGTGGCATGTTCTCTATCTGTTCAAACAGTTCCTCTAATCGGTTCTCTATATTTGTCAACATCTGTAAAGTACTTTAGAGCAAAACATGCAACAGTTCATTAATCTGCTTCAAAATGAAAAATTTTGAATTAAAATTTTATGGAACATGTAATCGCTTATAACAAAGCTCCCTTGTGCAACAATCAACACTACCTGGCAGAAATATTAATATTTATGGAGAATATGTGCATCATATTCAATTTTCTTCAGAAATAAAATAATTTGCTAGCACTTTTAAAATAGATATTATCTTTATTTGACAATTTACATGTACAACTTGTCTAATTGGATATTATCCAAAATTATGGCTAAGTATTGAAAGATTCATCACTGGGCCACATTTTTAGTGACTCTTCCACTCCACGTGTGGCTCCTTTTCAAAGCCCCTCTCAAGGGAGACTACTCCCTAATCAAAGGCCACCTTGTCTAACACCAAAATAGTATATTTTTACAATATGTCCCCCTTATGATAGTCCACCTCTCCATTGCAGAAAGGGTGGCCTCATAAGATAGGGACTACTGAACTTCCATTTGCATTTGAAGCTCTGTGGACCATGGGGACCACAGTGGATCAAACAAAGCACATACATTATGGGAGAGTGGGCCAATTCTGTAGACATTACCAAAGCCTTTCGACCACTGCTTCATTTTCAGCTGTATTTGGAGTGTCCAGTCATGTTGTAGTGATCTCTGAATCCCAGTGGGTGAAGGAGTATGACTAGTCAACTAAGCTAGAAAAAGCTGGGAATTAGCCTGTGAAAGCCATGAGTACTCAATTTAACAGTGATTCAAAATAAAGCTAAATAATCTAAATCTAATGTGTGAATACAACAAAGATCCAGCATGCAAACTATTGGACTCCTATGAAGCCAATATATTATCCAAATGTGGAGGTAAAAGGCAATACCTAGGTGAAGTATTTATACATGAAAAGAAAATTTCCCTGTGATTTCACTGTAGCCAGTGCTAAATATGAAAGCGTTTAATCACAGTTACCTGTAAAACCATGCACTCATGTAGAACAATTATAACTGCAGCTTTTGATAAATGGGTTGTTTTATTTTTTTAATTCTAATTTCTTTCTTTCATTTGTTAACGAGATGCAATGATACCAAGTTCCCACACACAAATAGATTTTGAATTAATTCTTAGATTTTTCTCAAGTCCATTTTAAAAACAGTTTCACATACTTTTCCAATGTTTTAAAACTCTCATTTATCTTCTGATAAATGGACATTATTGACCTAATAATGACACCTATGTATTAATTATTGCCAAAAAAACCAAAGCAAATTTGAATCAGACTCATATTCTTCAAATGGCATCTAAACTGCCATAGAGATCAACATGCTTCAATGGTTTTAATGGTTCCCAAACCTGTTATTTCACTAGTGATATCAAGGAGGAAAGTGTAAAATGTAGGTCAAAGAACCTCCAAGTACTGCAAGGATTGCATCTGGATAATTTTCATTGACATCAAATTTTGACATCAACTGTCTGCTGTAGACTCACTAATCATAAAAAATGTTAATATATCAAGCTGCAGGGAGTTAACAGACCTGCTTATAATTGTTCTATAGTGAAGAGCACAGATCTAAAGGGTGTTAAAGGTGATTGCAGAAACAATGGTGGTCTCTTCTGTAAATCTGTTCTTACTCTGTATCAGTAGAAGCTTATTGAATCTAAGTCTACAATTAACATTTCCTCAAGTAATAAAGTATCATGGGAGCATACTCCAAAAATGATGCTCAGTGTCACACTGATGCTTGATGACATCATTGTGATTTTGAACAATAGTACTTTGGTGACACTGATTTGTGAACATTTTCCCATAATGCTTATCCATTGCAGAAATGGTCCATAACTAGAACTTGAAAAATGGTATACTAAAAGCATGAACATTATGAACGAAATAGTTACTAAATTTAATTCACAGTGCAAAAAAACCCAAACAAAACAAAAAATACCCAGCTGAATCTTATTTGTTTATTTTTTATGGTGACAAAATTGAAATGAAAATATAGATCCATCTCTCTGGGAAAAAAGATGGCAATTAATTTTACATAAAAACAGAAACTAGATGAATCTGAACAATAACAAATAAACAATAACAACAAAGAGGCAAAAGAATGGCCTAAAATGGTATAATTCACCCCAGAATTTATACAATACGGAGGCCTACTAGTTAATGCACTTGACTGGTATCTATACTACTTTGAGAAAATTATGCTTGTAATTCATTCTTGGCATGGATTTTTTAAATCACTTTTAATATGATTTAACCTGAAACCTGAGGAATGGTGGTGATGATTTATGGCAAGTCATAAATTCCTGATAATTCCAACAAGCTTTACATATTTTTAACAGTTATTTATTTTTTTAGAACAATCTTATTTCTTTGAATATAATTTTTATATTTACATCAGTTTTTATCATTGTATAGGTCAAATGAAGTAAGTGTTTGTAATTATAGTATAATAACATAAAATCTCTCCTATAATTTCTAATACTATGTTACCTAATTGTAATGAATGACATCATAAGACAGATGTAATAATGGACTGATTATTCTTTAAGTGTTGTGTAGTAAGTGTTCATTGGTCACCAGGAAGCATCCTTTAATATTAGCATGTACAATGTACATTGTATCAATGTACAATACCTTACATATCGATAATATTATTTATCATATTTGGGTAATGACAGTTAAAAAATTAAAAAACTGGACACTTCAAAAATATTAAAACAGAGCTGTATGACAAATTTTTGTTTCGGTAATTACTAGCCATTTTCACAATTTTAATGGATGCAAAAAATTAGGATTATACATAACAAAGTAAATAAAGGTAAATTCTAAAAGTTTTTCACAGAACTTGTCTGATTCAAAATATTCTTGTTGTTTCATAGTAATTTCAGATCAACTTAGAATGAAATTAAAACTGTAAAATTTGGAGGACAATACTATGCATTTTCTTAATAGGTAGGCTGGTACATAATGCTATTGTTTGTTTCCAAATAAGGGGACATAACTTATAGGTTATTGTGTTCACTACAAAATTGTTCGAGTTTCATTATGGGAACCTATTTTGGGTGCTATAATACTAAAATGTCATCTGATTTAAATGGTTCTGAATAGTCTCATGTTTTTCTTGAATAAGCATCATACAGCATGTCTAATAAACTTCTTTGAAAAGTGAATTCATTTTCCTTTTTTAGAGCAAAGACTGTATATTAAATCTAGAAATTTCATGTAAACTATACTTCCTCCCCCTAAACAAAATCACTGCTTTAATTTTTTCAGTAAACTTTGATGTTTATATTGTACATTTTTGTCTACACAAATGAACTTTGTGAATAAGTCTGCAGTAAAAACCCTCCAGTGTCCTTGGTGTTATACCAACTGATTTTCCTGGGAAGACAACTTTATAATTAAAAACAAAAACAAAAAACAAAAATTGGTTACAAATATTCCCATGAATATCAAAAGGTTTTATTAAATTACATTTTTATTATATACTCTCAAAACAAGAATGAACTAAACTAATTTTTCATATTACTACCTGTCCTGATTATCTTGTACAGAGCATATATATCTGTGTGTGGAGAGAAAATGATTTCAACAATTTTAATTAGTGGCAGCCAAAACAATAAAACATTAAAATTAATTTTTGAGATGAAGACAGGGAAAGCATGTAAGAGTATATAATAATGTAAAAAATAACTATATTGGTCAATTAAAAAAGAACCAAAATGCATAATTATTAAAATACAAATTGTGTGTTCCAGCAATCTACCTGATAACCAGTATAATATCATTAATGTCTTCGTCCCTATTCAGAAAATAAATGAATATATTCATAATGGTGAAAAACGTTTTGCATGAAGCAGGTGACAAAAATGTAAGTAAATGAACACAACAGTCAATTATAAACAAATGTTATATCGAACCATAGCTCTAAACTGCAGCTATATTGCATATATTTACATATAAAACATAATAATGTAACTTGTGCAAGTGAAGAAACATTACACTCCACCGATTCTAACACATGTATTGTTTATTTAAAATCTCAATATACAACTAACCAATCACAAACTATATAATTACAAAATCACAAATATAATTCTAAGCTTCTCTAGGAAGCAACTTAAACAAATTCAAATTGTTATTAATTCACTATTTTTTTGTTCAATCTTCAAGAAATTGTAATGATCACCCAAAACTTTTAATGAAATGAAATGGTAAATTTTCCTTGGAAAAAATTTGATTTTTCAGAAAATGCTTAAGTTAAAGAGTAGGCATCATCTAATATCCTGACTATGGCAATTTGAAAATTAAGCTTCATGGAATTGTTATTATCAAATAAATACCATAATATTTGAAAAAAGTAAATTAGAGTTTTAAACTAAGTTTGCTTCCAAATGTTTTAACAAATTTTTATCCAACCCTCTCAACTCCAATTTGAAACTGGAAATAGCAAATTTGCATTTGTATTGATTTTCATTTCAGTTAATAGATAAACTTTGTAACTTTCTTCAAGGATTACCACACGGTAAAGAAATACATGTATTACCAACTCTGAAATGAAAAGTCAGTGATTGAAAACCAAAATAAATTAGATCAGATACAATTTTAAAATCAATCTCTGCATTTCCATTTCTGTCCTCCATGGATAGGTAAAAGACAAATATTTTAAAATTTAATGTGAAGCAAGAAAACAATACAAAAACACTACATGCCACTGGACAGAAAACAATCAATTCTACCATAGTAAACCTTATAAATTCAGGAATCAAGTGTTAATGAAATGTGCTTGCTCTACTGGTAAGCATATATATGAAATTAGTTGCCTAGCACTCTAATGCATTGCTATTGTGGGATAACATCTATGGACATTACATGTCCAGCCATTAAATGCGCCATACAAATTTGCCACTAGCGTACATGTGCTTCAAATGAGCAATACAACACTTGTACTGTACAAATAATGGATAGAAACTGGACTTTGGTTCGGTCTATCGACAGATGGACAATACACAGAGACAACACCATATAAGTATCAGGCAAACAACCCATGGTAGATAGACAGACAGACAGACAGACTGAAAAATGGAGACAGAGATGGAAGATACAAAAGAACCCCAGAAGGAAACAGAGACTAAGAGTTTTCAAATTTTAGTAAGGTTGAGACAGCTCTAAAATTAAATCAAACAACTGTTTATTTGTAAGTTTTTAATAAAATTCTTACACCTTGTGTCAATTTACTTTAATTTCTTTTTCTGTTATATTATTCATTTTGCAACCAGTTCAATTTGCTCTATCTTTTTAAAGTTATTTAATTAACTATGACCTATCACCATAGAAAGAAACCAAATCTAAATTCTCACATCTTTCATTATAAAAAATTCTTATATAATTTTTGAGGTACCTTTCTTGATAGTCAATGAAAGAAGCTAATGTTATACCGGAATAAAATAATTCAAAGGCAAGCATAGAATGAGGAAGTAAAAATAGAAATCGGTAATGACATACTCAAAAACATATGTAAGAGTCCTATATTATATCTATAAATTCCTTGAAAAACTCAACTTCTAATTTGGCTTCAAGTAAAACAAGATCCATTACATACTGCATCAAGTAAACTATAATCCATCATATACTTTATATTTGAAGACAATATATGATGAAGACATTTTTAAAAACAGGAAAAAGAATGCTAATGCAGTGTTTACTCTCTATAAAGCCCCTTAGTATACTGCCAATCCTCTTATAACACAGGTTTGGTCGTATATCCCATTAATTGGTCAATTTTGTTTTATTATTTCTGTTTATTTTACTGTAGTGTAGTTCTGGGCTCATAAGGACCAATTATATAACATCCTTCAATATAAGGTTGGCTCACTTATAACACAGGTCATTTGTATGGCTCTCATGAACAACATTATAAAGAGGATGCTATGTAGTTGTTTACAAGTATCTTTGAGTGGTGAAGATGCAGGTATCATCAAGGTTCTTAATTTCTACTCATCCTGCAGGAAATGTAACAATAATGAGAATAATTTTGTATTGTCTGATGAGGAAAAATTCACTCACCCTTACCCACCCACTGGTCACAAGGATCAGTGGACAAGTGGATTTTAAAGAGCTGACAAGTGGATATTTCAAACCTTTAGCCATATGCACTGACAAGTGCCAAAAGGATGACTGATAATTTACATAAGAGAGAGTTGTTTGCCTCACCACATATTTTTCTCTATGAAATGTCCATCTTACATGGTCAATGCATTGGCCCACTCACCTAATGTTTGCCTCATTGTCTCCAATACAGCTGCGATACACTTCCTCCACTTTCTTATTTAGCTGCTGCAGCATCAACTCCTGGTCCTCTGCTTTAAACTCTCCATAGGAAAATAATCTACAATGAAGGAAACATAAAGGATCTCAAAGGAAATAAACTCAGAAAGGCAATAAAATATTCATTGTCCAGATGCAAACTAAATCTGTCATTAAGCGAGTGCTTACAGAATACCCCCTGCAAGATATGATGTGTAAATACAATTTTCAAATGGGAGATAACTCTAAAAGACTAATCTGACAAAGCTGAATCTTATATGGGACACAAATTTGTCACGATACAAATGCATACCAACTTTCATTAAAATATCTCAGAAATTTCTTGAGCTATTAACTGGACAAGAGTGCAATGGACAGATGAATAGAAAGACATGATTTGTAAACAAATTGGGATAATTCTTAAAATGCTGATCAGACAGATTCCATTTGCTACAGGACACAATGTATGGTCATAATACAAAGCATACAAAGTTTCATGAGGATACCTCAGAGGGTTCAGGAGATATGAAGTAAACAAATGTGTTACAGACAGATGGACAAGCTGACTCCAATATACCCCCCTCCAAAAATAACTTCATTTACAGGGGGTATAATTACATGAATTTGCTATTATTCATGGGGTACCAATTTTCATGGATTTGGTGGCTACAACAAACCTGATTTTAAAGACCCAATGAACATTGATTCATCTGTGAAGTCCACAGGACCCCTGTTCCAAATCCACAAATTTGATGTACCGATGAAAATGTCACTTTTTGCACAACCAGGAACATTAATACGCATGAAAATAAATTAAATAATCACAGTATTCCACTTAATCTTTGAGGATGATGACAATCAAACTGTCCCCTCCTCTATATAATTTTAGTACTTTTTGAATGCTGTCCGCCTACAATCCAGACAAAATTTACATCTGCAGATAAGTCCTAATAACTGACTTTTCAAATTACTATGTACAAACTATCAGTACAGCTTCCAGTACATCTATGTACATGGTGATGATGCACATTTTGCACAAAATCCTTTGATCTGCATTTAGGGAAATCAATCTGCATGTGATGGAAAATAATAAGGATATTAGGTAAAATTAGTACCAAAATTCAAAGTACCATACTTGCTTATAAATCAAGTCCAAATGCAAACTGCACAGACCCAGATCTGCCATCACATAATGTGCTGGGAGATCTGGGTCTATGCAGTTTGTTAGGAGTAATCAGTAGAAGAAACATAGATCCTGATTTGCCAGTGCATTATGTGATGGCAGATCAGGGTCTATGTTGTTTGCAGTTGGACTCAACTTACAAGCATGTATATATGGTACCTATTATTTGAGAGATATTTCATTTCATTCACTCCTCAGCTGGCAATACTTCCAATTATCAGCTACATTTTGAAAGAAAGATAAACAGCATATGTAAAAATTGAAGAAAGTAGCAACCTTCGCAGAGCAATTTTGATCATGACAAAATGCATACTCTTGGATTATCTATCTGCATATTCACATCTCTGACAAAAAAATTAACAAATAAGGACAAATCTGCACATGTGATCAGCCAGATAGATAGATAGATAGATAGATAGATAGATAGATAGATAGATAGATAGATAGATAGATGGATGGATGGACGGACAGACGGACGGACGGACGGATGGACGGATGGATGGACAGATAGATAGATAGATAGATAGATAGATAGATAGATAGATAGATAGATAGATAGATAGATAGATAGATAGATAGATAGATAGATAGATAGGTAGGTAGATAGATAAACTATCTATCTCACACAGATCTATCTATCTCATGATAAGACATTCTATCTGTCTGACTCACACTTGTACTCACAGATTAACTAAACTGAGAGAACTGCTGAGGTTAATAATGTTCCCTGAAAAGTCTAAAAAAAAACACAACAAAGGGATACATTTTTTCCAAAGATTTTGATGTCCTGAAGCATACTCTACGCTAATAAAGTTTAATGTTCTAACGGTACATTACACACACACCCAATTCCACCCATATAAAAGCCTTAAATAAAACATTTAAACAAAAAAGCCTAAACTTCCAATTTCTGATCATGTTTTATCAACAAGTCAACTTCAATCTTCAAAAAGGTGATGTCTATTTCCAACATTTTTGAATAGGACAAAAACCAACAACAACATGATACTTACTTGGATTTTATTCTGAGGTCATCTCATGATACTTACTTGGATTTTATTCTGAGGTCATCTCAAGATACTTACTTGGATTTTATTCTGAGGTCATCTCAAGATACTTACTTAGATTTTATTCTGAGGTCATCTCATGATACTTACTTGGATTTTATTCTGAGGTCCTCTGCTTTCTTTTCCTCTTTATTAATCTGCTCATTTAATTTTTCTATTTGTTCTTTTAATATTTGAGTTTCTTTCTCCCTGAAAATAGATATAAAGATAACTTCATGGCAAGCATCCATGCATACTGCAATGAATAATGTTTGAACTCAAGGTCTTCCTCATAAAAAAAGTTTTGAGGTCATACATATCAAGAATATAAGATGCAAGTCACCTCTTGAATTTGCATTTTGGTTATTCATTAATTTTCAAATGCTCATTTAGAGCCATGATGACTCAGTGGTTATTGTGTCGGACTCACAACCAAAAGGGCAAGAGTTTCAAATCCTGCAGAGACGAGGGTAGATATAGCAACATGTCATGTCTAGGGAAGGCACTTGTACTCCAACTGCCTCTGTACAATATAACCTTACAATAAGTTGATATGCTGTTAAACACTAATCAATCATCAATCAATCATTTAAATGTTCATTTCAATAAACTATTAATAAGAGCATTGAGAAAATCAGAAGACTATTTACTAAACACAGTGTCAAACAGCAGAAATTTGATTACAATTATCAAAATTTAACCATGTTTTTTTTGTTTTTTTCCCCAGTGGAAATGTTTCCTGGATTATAAAGGAGATATGACAAGAATGCAACAGGAACATACCTGGCAACTTTCTAGACAATGGTGATTGGTTTTGCACTCTCATATGGGGGATTTCGGGGTTTAAAGAGATGGGGATGGGCCATGTGTATGGCCAGAGTCAATCACAATTTATATTGAATAAAAAGTATTAGTTATTATTGTTTTTAGCCCTTTGCTTTTTTAGAATTTTAAATTCAAGAGAAGAATAGTGATATGTATCATTATTGATTCAAGATACCTAAAATATGTTCTTGCCTTTACACAATAACAAAAACATCACAAGCTTTAATAGCACGCCAGAACTGTATGACTGTGACTATCAATACCATTGTGATTTCTATTGTAACTTATTCATTTTATTTTATTTTTCATAGACAATGCCCTCTATCTAGTACAAAAGAAATTTATTTCTTATTATTTCCAGATTTTTCTTCTGTGATTTTCATTCTCCATGTCAGTGTTCTTAAACATAATCTACCAGTTACTTCCCCTGCAAGTAAATCCTTGTTTGCCAACAGAATGTCATTCATTGGCAGCTATAGTGCATTTTACTGTATAACTTGTGTAATAGAACCTGTTCATTCCTGGTCTATATCTTGCTGAAGGCACTATTTAGCTGTAAAAACTTCCATATAGGTAGGATATTCCTTCAAAACAGACTTTTATAGAAGTGTTTGAAAATATACCCCTTCCCTCCCTCTTTTTTTTTAAATGGATGCATTTCTTTAAATCTGTGTTTTTCAGAACCTGATCATATCTGTGTGTTGTGAGTAGTAGTTTAAAATAGAGTTTTTAGTGTGACATGCCATGACCTGGCAGGTATGCGTTAAATAATTATATTCCATATTTAGTTGATGTGACAGAATTGTGTAATAAAATTTTCACAAGTCACTTATTATTATGTATGTGTTGCACTATATACCTTAACATAACATTTTCATGACTTCAGTTTAAAGTCTAAACTCATAAGATGATGATGATGATTGCATTAACGTCGTGTGCGCCCATTCGGGCATGTACGACGAAAAACTCATAAGAATTTTATTGTTCTTAAAATTATATTAAAAATTAAGTTCAAAATGGGATTTAATTATCACTCTCTCTCTCTCTCTTTCTAATTATTGCTCCCAATGAAAAATCATACATTTTGACTTTCGTGTTTTTAATATTTTGTTTCATTTCTTCTAAAGCTTCTTCAGTTTCCTGACTGTTCTGTATCAATGACAAATTCTGCTCTTCTAGCTCAGCAAAAATGTTCAGCAACTCCTGTGGATCCTTGAAAAATAGCTCCAGATCCTAAAAACAAAATGAATAAGCATTGTGGACAAGAGGTTAAGAAATATGTTTGAATTTAATTGACTTTACTTTATACATACACACACTGGATCATTACAAAATGTAGATTTACAGTGTTGCAAGCATAACATTTTATTCCCAAATGAACAAACTTGATTTCAGGTCAATTATATGGAAATAATGACTTAATACAACCCCATGTCATTTGTATTAATAAACAGAGTCAGCATATGGCAGTTGCCCCGTCCTAAAATACTACATTCAGACCAAGAAGAAAAAAATTAAACCAAAATGAAAGAAATATGTACAGTTTATTAGAACTTGCAAGTTATTTTTGAATGTATCACTGCAAAATTTAAAGAACAACCCACAGATTAGTCAAAGGCAAAAACTTAGGAGTTGTCTACTGTGTGTGATTTCAACAAGAAATAAGGCTGATCGACATCTGGGTGTGATGTCAGAACCTTTCATGTACTGTAATCAGCTGGAGAAAACTAAGCTGTTCATTAACTTGTGTCACTGTGTCAAAGGAACATTAAGATCGGAACACTTGTCAAAATAAAATGAGCCCAGCTAATGAATAAGCACTTAATTGGGTTCTCATGGAAGTGCACATGAGCATTGCCATAACAGCTGATTGACTCTTTTCATATTTGAATACATGAGGGCATATCACATTAATGATGATTACACTGAAACCCAATTAAAAGATAAAATTAAAACACAAATTTCACCTGACAAGACTTCCTGAATTGGTATTTATTGTATATAAGTGTTGCCACAAGTAAGCATTTACCAAGATTCTGCTGCATAATGCTATTCACTGAGAAAATATTTTTCTTAAAGAAAATTTAATAAAATATCTGATTTCTTATTAAAATGTGCAAATTTCATAATGATTAAAAATGCATTTTTACTAATATAATGAGCAATATACTGAGTTTTCATTTACCAATTTCAATCAAAATTTTTTAATGTTAAGCAAACAGGAGCATATGTTTCGTCAGATCTTTAAGAAAAAAAATGAGATTCACACCTGCCTCCAAGTTATAAGTGGGTTTACAAGTTATCTGGGCTTACAAAAACGAGGAAACAGTGTACATTTAAGCATGCATACATATATGTAACTGTAAAACATCTCTATCTATCAATCTTTCTATTGATCTCTCTATCAAACATATATACATTCATACATACATACATATATATGTAACATACATACAAAGATTATGTCAAAATCTGAACAGGAAATGAATTGTCCTAGGGGATGGAATATATAGACACAAATTGTTCTGACACTATGCAGCATCATAGCAATAAAGAAATTTCACAAATATACCAACGGAAAATATGATATACTTATATACTGTAATATCATTTATTTTTGTGGGTCTCAATTTTTGTGGTTTTGTAAAAAAAAATAATTTGTGGGTACTTATAATCATGGTTTTGCTTTTCAAAGTTTGCAAATTAGAAGGTATTTAATTTTGTGGATTAACCTCTACAAATACCCAAAATAAAGAATACAAAAGAACAAAACTATGCTGACAACAAATGGTGGTTGCTTTAATGGTTAAACCAATACTACCACCTGTATGAGCACAAATCAAACACCTGTCAAGATAAATCACTTGCACTCAACATCAAAGGGAGCTGACACAGCCAACAACATTAAGCTAATCGGTTATTAAAGTACATGTGTATGATCTCTTCCTTACAACACTGCCCAAGAGTTGCACCATCAATTACTTTGGCGTTAACACTGTGGCTTAAGAGAAGTAAAATTTAACTTAGATCCCTGTTAGTTTGGATTATGTCAACCAAACACATGACCAGCTGCCCCTTACTCAATGCAATTAGCAAGCAGTGTCAACATCTGATGTCAAAGTGCAAAGATGCTGACTAAATTGAAATATAAAGGAAGCCCTCCTTTATTTGGGCATGCCACATGTACAAATCAACTTCAACCACTAGACTTTACAATAAATAAAGACTACAAAGAAGAATTAAAATCACATTTCCACAACTGGTATGCTATATAGGTCATGGAGGCCTTAAAACCTCATCAATCAAGCTGATTCATCCTGAATTGATAATTGCGGCTCATGCAAAAATGTTTGAAAGATCAGACCTAATTATCCATGGCTTTGTGAATGCTGGACTTGTTTAATTCAACAATTTCAGGACTATTTGCCTGACAAACATTTGTGTGTACCAGCAGGCTTGATTGACACAATGTTGATTCAGTGGTTTTGTCCAAAAATCAGTGAAGTATGAGCTACAATACTCTGCAGTAATTAGTGTATATACATAGCGTTTCATTAGTAATTGTACTTCACGCAATAGTTCTAGTATTTTAGTCATGTTGTTCATTAGGATTAAGCATGCATGGATAAAATAAGACGTGCTTTAATGACAATTTTAATCTTTTGACAACAGTTTCACCTGAATGAAGAATTGATTTGAGCAAGTATTAAATTTAATTTTCATATGCATGTATCATTTAATTTTTCTTTCTTTCATCTTCAGTAATACTAGTGTTTGAAAACCTTATGCTTTTTCTTTTTTTTCTCTATCCTTACTTATGTCACAACATATTGATTGAAGGTAGTGAGTGGAAATTACAGCTATTAGATACTGTATAGATACATGTGCACTGAAACAATATAAAATACTTTATAATTCTTTTTTGAAAAACAAATGCATGTAAAAGCTAATATTTTATTACCAGATTACTGAAATGATGTTGATTTATCAAATAGCTTTGTTGATCTCTAGTAATGAAACACAGTAAGAAAATTGGTGGTGGGGGTGGGCTTCTTCATCCATACCTGCCATATTCCAGACAGTGTTGGGGGGGGGGGGTTTAGACTCAAAAAGTGTGTTTTGAGGTCCCAAGGGGGGGGTCAGTGTGCATGACCCCCTCCCCAAAAAAAATGACATCATCCAATAGAGAATAAGCTATCTTTTCATATAAGACTACAGAAAATGATTGGAAATTCAAATCTGAATAAAAGAAAATAACTTGTCTGTTTTCTTTAAAGCAATCACAACCACACTGACATTAATAAAAACATACACCAAGTTTCTATCCTTAAAATTTACTGGATGGCAAAATATTGTCTGAATTAGATGCAGTATTTGTGGCTCTCAATAGTTCAATAGGAAGGTGTTTGAAGGTAATGCAAGTGTCATTTGTGTTCTTCTCTGCACTCATTAGAGACTGGATGGTACTACTGTTCAAACTTCCCACCTGGATTCTCTGAACAAATCATGGTCAGAACCGAGTTGTTCCTGACAACTATAACATTAGCATTGTCAGAACTGTATCTGATGCATTTTGACCACGAGATATGCTTGTCACTATAGAAAAAAGAATATACATCACATCTGGAACTGACCATTTCATTGGGGGAAAGGGGGGTGGAGAGGAGGGGACATAATATTTTCAAATTAAATGGGGGCCTTACATACAACTGAAATAAATGCCTCTGTCCAGTACAGGTGCTAACACGTTATCAACACAAATCAACTGTGCAAACAAAAGTGTGTTTTTATTATTGTCTTTCAATCAATCTATTTCATAGATAAAATCATCCTGAAAAGCATCTGTCAATTAATAGTTGGTATTTTAACAAGATTAAAATAATGAATAATAATAAAGACAACTAATCTGAATGTTCAATTCAGTGTGTCAAATATGTTCTGGTTTGTCCCAATGTTACATACGGGTGGTGCTGCTATTTCAATGGATATCGTACACTCCAGAATGACTTATGTTGATATGTTGTTTGCAGTATGTGCAAGAATTCAATGCAACCACCTTGCTGCTATACTTCACAAAGTCAAACTCCATCAACAAGGAGGTCTGAAATTTAGTTTTGCTGAGCTTTGCTTGCTTCGCTGATAGGTTATTGCTTCCTGACACAGGAAATGCATTTTGATATTTTTGGCTAAAAAAATTAATCATACTTAAATACTATTCTGACTACTGAAATAATGCTGCTTTGCCTTTCATATATGGACTAAAATCAAACTTCAAAGAAACATTGCTGCTGTTCACAAGCTTGCCAATAATCTCTAATACAGATGGCTAAAGCATTCTCATTCATGGCAGTGATTTGTAATAACTTTTGTTCTTCAATATGCATTTCTTTGATTTACCTATAACTTAAAACCAATCGAGTTGTTCCATTTTGTGAACTTTACATAATGAGCTTCCCCACAGCTGTCTTCAAAGGACTTAACACATCACCCTAGCTATTGTCAACCAATTAAGTAATATGTGAAATGGTGGTTGTTTATACCTGACCACCTTGCGTTTTAATTGCCTCTGTGACAATTAGCTGTATAAACTGCCCCAAGGATAGTTTTACATGAGCTCTAAGCAAGACTGTTTACCGTTTATACATGCTACATGTTAACTGGAATATATTGAGGACTTTGTTTTGGGTTTTTTCCCCCAAAGATGACTGAAAATCGTGTTTTTCAAAACACAACCATGTCGGGGGTTTGGGAGTAAAAAGTTGTGATTTTAGTGTGACACGTTGTGTTATGGCAGGTATCTCTTCATCATATGTTGCTAAATTTTTTTGGGGTCCTTAAATTTGTGGTTCAGACCAACAATGAAATCCATGAAAATTGGTACCCAACAAAAACTTTGTGAAACCACAGTACTTGCATCAAATATTAACACATTCATAACGATGCTTTGGCATTCAAGTTTCTTGGCTAAATTCAAGTTTCTTGTCTAAATTCACAACAGAGGCTACAGGGAGCAATCTGTCTTGTCTTGCCTGAATCAACAGCATAATAATGTACCCATCTTTTGTTTGACTTGCAAAAGCTTAGACACCAAATGTTAAGATTATTGATGATGGATGTCATCCTTGCAAAAACAGTGATACCTATTTCTCTCATTCCTGTAATTATGTGTGACACAATTTATCCAAGTTGAGAAAGCCATGTGAGATACCCCTATCCCACATGAGTGCACTCAATGACACTATTGATGGTATCATTATGGTTATGACATTATGAATATTTGTAGTGTTTCCAGCATTTTAAATACTAAAAAGACAAACTTTTCTATCTTATAAACAGAAATTCTTGTATACAAGTCTTTTATTGTAAAACTAAAAGTTATGTTCTATCTAATGACATAAAAACTGTCAGAAAATCATTGGTCTTCCTATAGCTAGACCCATACTCATGATCCAACATCATTCTTTTTTCTGAAATTATCAAATCAAACTATATTCCATCATATCAGTGCCAATTCAAGCACTAAAAGTTCTGCTGAAAAATCTAAGTTCATCTAAAATGGAAATCTGAAAGACCTTTAAAAAAAATACCTATCAGTCATAAAGATCCAATTAGTCTTCAAAGGTTGGTCATATTGACTAACTTTAATACTGTCCTGTATTTATTAAATTTCATAAATATGCCGCAAATTTATATGGGTAGAAACTTTAATGCAAGCTAGGTAAAAAATATATACAATATTTGATGATATATAATGAACACACAACACTAAAACTGTTCACAGGTGGTGTGTATCATACATGGATAAATTGGGTAATCATATTTTCTCTCTGTTTGGTATATAGGTATATAGGTTTCAATTTATAATTATAAGTTAATGTATATACCTTGCATTTTTATATAGAAATCCAGTGTGTTTGTGCATATAGCTCAGTATTAAATTCCACTTGGCTAGCAAGTGAGTTGTTGTGTTCCTGGAGTCCTTACCTGCAACCTTGTTTCATCTTCTTTCTGGGGATGAATGCATGGGTGAATGGGTTGGGGTGCTGGTGCATGAAAGCTAGGCAATAGATGCCATTAATCAATTCCTGCTTGGAATAAATTATAACTCTCTAACCTGTTTAATAATATTTGTGATTTGTGTCATTCTATCTATATATCTCTCTCTTAATATATATATATATATATATATATATATATATATATATATATATATATATATATATATATATATATATATATATATATATATATATATACCTCATCTGAGTCAGAGTCTTCATCTGGCGTTGACACTAAACCGTCTCCTTCTGTGGCCCTGTAAAGAAAAAAACTTCAATGGATGGACAGACAGTCAGGGGGTATCACAATATCCCTAACACTTTTCAACAGGAGTACTGTGAATGGCACATCATACACCTGCCATGTGTTTAATAGTCCTCTGTGTAGGCACTAATAGGGTATGGTGGACTCTGGAGGTTATTGACCCATGGGTCTCAATTACCTGGTCAAGGTATACAGTCTTGAACTGAACTTAATGTGCAGAAACCATTATTTTCTTATTAGACTTACCATGACTGTGACCTCTGACCTTTAGACCCCAGAATCTATAGGTTTCTTTATTCACATAAGTGCAAGCCATCCACAAAAATTGGTCAAGGAACTTACTCTAGAACAAAAATTATTTTGCAAAATCCATGTTTTTTTGAGCCACAATGACCTTGACCTTTGACCTTTTGACTACAAAATCAATAGACCTCTTACATATATTTAGTGCAAGTCAATCCACAAACTTTGATCATGGTACATGGCTTAGAACAAAAGTTATTATGCAAAAACATTTTGTCTTTTTTCAGTTGCATTGCCCCTGACCTTTGACCTTTTGACCCTAGAATGAATAGGTTTCTTCCTTATCCAACATGTAAGCCATCCACAAGGTTTGGTCCAGGTCTATGATGTACAATTAATGTTACTGTGCAGAAACTTGATTTTTCTTGTTTCAGTCAGTGACATTGACCTTTTTCCTTTCAGCCCTAAAATGAATTGGCTTCTTCCTTACCCCAAGTGTCACCCATCCACAAAGTTTGGTACAGGTTTGTGATGTAAAACTAGTGTCATTGTGCAGAAACCATTATTCTTCTTTCAGTGACAGTGACCTTTGACCCAAAATCAATAGGCATCTTCTGTACCCCAAGTGCAACCCATCCACAAAGTTTGCTCCAATTTTATGTTGTAAAACTAATGTTATTGTGTGGAAACTAATTTTCTTCTTTTATTCACACTGCCCTTGATCTTTGACCATTTGATACCAAAACCAACTGGCTTCCCCAATATGCAAGCCATCCACAAAGTTTGGTAACTTCAGATGGTGGAGAACTCAAGTTATTGTGCAAAAACCATTTTTCTTCTTTCAGTCGCACTGACCTTGACCTTTGACCATTTGACCCAAAGAACACTACAGTTTCTTTCTTATCCCAAGTGCAAGCCATCCATAAAGTTTGGTAACTGTTGGAGAACTCAAGGTATTGTACAGATACCATTTTGCTCCTTTCAGTCACAGTGGCCTTGACCTTTGACTGAAATCAATGGGGTAAAGGAGATAGTGGACAACTTGATCATTCCATATGTGAACATTCAAAATGAACATTCTTTTCATAAGTGCTCAAAGTAGACAATGCTGCAACAAAATTCTAAGAGTTGTTACTCAAGTCTCACAGCTAATAAATATGGATGGCAAATCATGGATTCCTTGAAACAATAGAATAAACCTGAGGAATGGTGAGCAATTTCTTTATGTAAATATACCCCACCTCTCCTGTATCCCACCCCTACTATGATGGAGATGATTCTATATATATATATATATATATATATATATATATATATATATATATATATATATATATATATATATATATATATAAGTGCTTAACTCTTCTGAAAATAGTGTGAGTACAATGATTTATCAACATGCATATCTTCTTCTGATGACCATAATATGTACTATTTCAAAGCAATCCACTAAACACTGTAAGAGTAGCTGCAATCACAAAATTCTGTCATACACTGCATCCATCTGCAAGTCAAAAAGGACAATAACTCAATTAAAAAAAATCATGAGTGCACAAAGATTGGTCAATATGTGCATCTTTAGATGATGACCATATGATATACCAAGTTTCACAGTGATCCATAAAAACTGCAACACAACTGCAGTCTAGTTACATTAACAAGATTGTCTCAGACACTTCATGAAGCTACAAGACAAAAAGAGCAACAACTCTAACAAAAACTGTGGGAACAAAGCGATTTGTTGATATGCACATTTGCAGGTGATGAACATAATATTTACAAAGTTTCATGCCAATTCAAAAAAAAAAATGTGGGAATAGTTGTGCTAACAAGATTGTGTCATACTTTGCTACAAGACAAAACAGGCAATAACAAAAATTGCAGGAGCAAAGTGATTTGTCAATGTGCACATCTACAGCCAATGACCATAATATTTACCAAATTCCATGGCAATTCATAAAAAAATCTGTTGGATTAATTGTGCCAACACATGCTGGACAGGAGGACAGATGGACATACATGAGGATTACGATACCCCCCACCTAGAATATATTTTTAATACCTTCAAAATTTGAAATTATGCCAATGTGAAAAAGAAAAAAAAACTACCATATATACTCACATATAATCCGAATAATTTAGGGGAAAAAAAGCTGGAAGGGACGTCAGCTTATCCATGGGCAAAGGTCTATTATAGCTGTACTAGCACCATATAAGCCATTAACCAGGTAACCTCAGTACATAAGGACCCGGGGGTTCAGATTAGAAGGGTATATATATATGTGTGTGTGTTTTGGGTTATTTTACCGGTTTCCTCTATTTTTCTCATTATATTTCATCATTATATGTTGCCTTTGACTTATGGGTTGGCTTATGCATGGGTCATGCACTTTTTAATGTTTTTACCTATTCAGCTTGGGGGGTCAGCTTATATGCAAATGGGATTATATGCGAGTATAAACACTAAGCCAGCCTTGATAATACATGTAAGCCACCTAACACATATATGAATACATATGGAGAGAATTTTCATGTTCATTGAAGATATTTAAATTTATGTAAAAGTAAGATAAAATAAAATATAAAATCATGCATCAGTGAAGATAAAATATAAGTACTCTTTAAATACTGCTGAATTAAAAGATATGAATCGTGACAATTCTTTCCAGTTCTGTGCATCAGCAGTTTTAGGTACAATAGAAGCAACTTTCCCTATCTGTCAATATTTATACTCAAAAATAATCCAACCTAACAAAATTAGTCAACACTGAAAACAAACCAAAACAGAATTACAAATTATTAATTTATAAGCTATGGCCAATGTTAAATTTTTTAAGGATATGCTGATGGTTGAGATTCAGTCTGTATTCTCAATATACACTTATACAATCTCTTCAGAAGAGGAGAGAACTGTTTGGATAATAGGAATGTGGATGAGCTTATCTGTATTTTTATATATGTATTCAAAAAGTTTGAAAGACATGGCATTAATCTGAATGAAGTGACAATTTTAATAACTGAGGTATGGATAACTGAAGCTCTACCGTATGTTAGAAGTTAAAATAGTGATTGAGGTTTCTAACCTCTTTGTGGCTGAACTTGTTTTTTGCACTCCTGCTCCTGCCTTCCCCACTGTCTTCTTTTTACCTTTGGTATCTGATGCCTGACCACCCATGTCAGACCCTGATTTTTTTAGGTTTTGCAGATTCTTTTCTTTTTCTCTTCTTCTTTCATCTCTCCTTTTTAGTCTTGCTTTCTCTCTTTCTGCTTTCCATTCCTGTAGATGAAAATTATCAATCTTATTATATGTCCAGTATGCACCATCTATACTTGCTTATAAGTCAAATCCAACTGCAAACTGCACAGACCCAGATCTGCCATTGCATAGTGTGCAGGCAGATCTGTCAATGCAGTTTGTTAGGAGTAATCAGTAGAACAAACAACATAGACCCTCATCTGCCAGTGCATTATGTGACAGCAGATCAGGGTCAATGTTGTTTGCAGTTGGATTTTACTTATTTGCGAGTGTAAATGGTACAGGAACGTCCATCAGTGCTCAAGGTTTCTCTCAGAGGGAGGGAAATATAGCTTGCTAGAAAAGAAGCCAAAATTAAGGACATCCTGAAAGGTCTATGATTCTAACTTTATTCTAATAAAAGTTATAGAATCTATCAAAAGTCTTAGACTTTAAAAAAGAGTTTAATTTAATAAATCTCAACTCAAATTTTCAAGATGAATCATTCAGAAATTGCAAGCAAAAACATGGCAATTAACCTTTCTCTTTGAACTATGTAGTTTCTTTCTAATGACCCAATAACATGTTGTCTTTCTGAGTTTTCTAAGATTTTATTGAGGGACAAAACTTGGGTTGAGTATAGACTCAAGTTAAGAAGTTTTATACAAGTGGGGCTTAACTTATTCGATGTGATGATCAATCCGATGTCTACAGTATTTTTTCCTATGAGAAGCCCTTGAGGCAAGCCTTGTATAATTTTTGGAAATATGGGGTGGGCCTATCATTGGGTAAAAGCTATATTATGTAAAAATAATAGCCAAAATTTTGTAAAGTTTGAGGGTCGGGTTATCATCAAGCATGGGAATATCATAGGAGATTTACAGTATATGTTGGCACATTCTATCAGCTGATGTCAACTTAAATCAACATTCTATCAGCAGATGTCAACTTAAATGGACATTATATCAGTATATGTTGGCACATTCTATTAGTAGATGTCAACTTAAATTGACATTCTATCAGTATATGTCAACTTAAATGGACATTCTATCAGCAGATGTCAACTTAAATGGACATTCTATCAGCTGATGTCAACTTAATGGACATTATATCAGTATATGTCAACTTAAATAGACATTCTATCTGTATATATCAACTTAAATTAGTTCTCTATCAGTATATATCAGCTTTAATGGATATTCTATCTGTATATATCAACTTAAATGGACATTCTTTCAGTATATGTCAACTTAAATGGACATTCTATCAGTATATATCAACTTAAATCAGTTCTATCAGTATATGTCAACTTAAATGGACATTATATCAGTAGAAGTCAACTTAAATGGATATTCTATCAGTATATATCAACGTACCAAATATACTCACGTATAAGCCGGGTCCAAATGCAAACAACATAGACCCTGATCTGCCGGTGCATTATGCGTCAGCAGATCAGGATCTATGTTGTTTGTTCTACTAATTAGTCATTACAAACTGCATAGACCCAGATCTGCCAGCGCATGTCAGATCTGGGTCTATGCAGTTTGCAGTTGGTATTGGCTTATATGTGAGTATATATGGTAAAGTGACATATATCAGTATATGTCAACTTAAATGGACATTCTATCAATATATATGAACATTCTATCAACTGATGATAACAATATACAAGAATGTACAAATAAGAATATAGCCATACTGGTGATGTCAAGCTTTCCAGGAACCTTCTGTACAGCTGGTACTCTTTCAGTGTGTCCTCATATTTTGAGATCTCTGACTTAATTGTCATCATCAGTGTGTTGATTCTCTTAATCTCCTGAACCTTCTCCAGCTTGGCTTTGGTCTCAGATTCAGCTCTATAAATAGACACTCTCTGTATTATCTGCAACATTTTGTGTACCTCAAATTTTTTTTACACCACTCATCCATAAAAATCATAATATTTATTTCCTTCGATTTTTCAAAACGACAACTCTATACCTGAATATTAAGTTGGGTCCAACTGCAAACAACACAGACCTGATCAACGTTCACATAATGTGACAGCAGATCAGGGTCTATGTTGTTTGTTTTTCTCATTAGTCGAAAGAAACTGGGTGCATGCAGTTTGCATTTGGATCCAACTTATATGCATGTATATATGGTAAGATTTTTAATTGGTACCTAAGAATCCACTAAATGATATGATAAATTTTGTTTTCTTGTAATTGTTTTATCAATTATAAAAGTGCAAGAAAACTTAAATACCATATAGAAATACATGTAGCTTGCTCATTAGAAATTAAATTTATGGAAAAGATTGCATCATTCCTACTTTGTAAGCCTTGACAAGAAAATCATTGAAATTATTCCATGAGTTTCATAAACTTCATATAAAGGTGAGCAAATGCAAAATTCTATCATATGAAGAATATTGAACAATACATCCGTGGATATTTTGTTCTGTAAATAACTCGAAGTTCTATGGAAAATTAAACAGGTATATTTTGTATAATCACAAAATCCAAAACACTACACAATTTTAATTATATTTCTTGATGTGGGATTCATGGTTTTTAACAGCCATATTGGGTTTTCTTAACATTGTACATGTATATATATATATATATATATATATATATATATATATATATATATATATATATATATATATATATATATATATATATATATATATATATATGTATATACACACACATATACACACCATATATACTTGCTATCAAGTGGAGTTCAACTGCAACATAGACCCTGATCTGCCATCACATAATATGCCAGCAGATCAGGATCTATGTTGTTTGGTTGTACTGATTACTCCTAACAAGCTGCACAGACCCAGATCTGATGGTGCTTTATGTAATTGCAGATCTGGGTCTATGCAGTTTGCAGTTGGACTCAACTTATATGTGAGTACATATGGTACATACATACATACATACATACATACATACATACATACATACATACATACATACATACATACATACATACATACATATATTATCAAATGGAGTTCTTCTAATCATTCTAAAATTACTAAAATCAAAATTTTTTTAATAACTGACATTCGGATGGCCTCAACCGAGTTCTTATCATTCTCCTTGAGGAATTCGTCAAACATAGCAGCATCTTCCTCAAGGTATTGCTCAGCCAACTCCAACTTTCTCTCTTCAGCTTGGGCTATTTCCTCCAACTTCCTCATCTCATCTCTCTTAACTCCCAAGGAGTACTGATATGAAATAGTTATTCAAAAATTACTAAAGATATATAATGTGTCATGAAGTTATAACATATGCATATTTGTGTATCATCTGTATAGCTACTACATCAAATACTGTATTTAATCTTGATGGATGATGAGGAAAAACTATGAATTTTTTTTTACAAATTAGTGTGGGTTTACAATACAAAACTATGTTGCAAAAATAAAATCACCTCTTTGCTAACACTGTGAAAACAACAAGGAATACAATTTAAGTACATTCATCATGGTATGAGAAAAATATAAATAAGATTCATTACATTTAATTTAAGTCAAAGCAAACATATGGGTTATGTAATGTAAACATGCCAATTGGCTCAATGACAACAGGCCTCTATGATATATATATATATATATATATATATATATATATATATATATATATATATATATATATATATATATATATATATATATATATATATATATATATATATGTGTCTGTGTGTGTGTGTCACATAATTGTGTGCATGAAAATACCCTTGTAATATATATGAATATAAATCTAGATGGGTTTCATTGCTGCATACAGCATTACCCACGGTGGAATTGGCTTTAATCTTGGCAATTGCAAAATACCGATTTCTGTTCACTCACTGAAGCATGCACAAAGTGCCAAAAGTGGGGAGAGGAGGGGTTGATCCCAAGTTTACTGGCTGTGGATTGACCATGACTATAGCACTTATAGTCTTATACTGCTAATTCTCTATGACCATAGCACTTATACTGCTAATTCACTATGACCATAACACTTATACTGCTAATTCACTATGACCATAGCACTTATACTGCTAATTCTCTATGACCATAACACTTATACTGCTAATTCACTATGACCATAACACTTATACTGCTAATTCACTATGACCATAGCACTTATACTGCTAATTCTCTATGACCATAGCACTTATACTGCTAATTCACTATGACCATAACACTTATACTGCTAATTCACTATGACCATAGCACTTATACTGCTAATTCTCTATGACCATAACACTTATACTGCTAATTCACTATGACCATAGCACTTATACTGCTAATTCTCTATGACCATAGCACTTATACTGCTAATTCTCTATGTATCATCACAATGCAGACAAGCCTTGTCAGGAAGCTGCTTTACGGAAGCAATCTTTCGCTGTTGAGGTATGTGTAAAGGAAACACGGCATTATTTCTTGCTATCCATTCTATGTGATCGAATTGTTTTATATACTGAATGTTTCCGAATTTATTCTAAATTTAAAAGAAAGTCAGACCCATGTCACAAAATGCCATGTTATTGAATAGAAAATAGTCTGTTTCAAGGCTAGACATTTTATAGCTGAACAGACAAGCAATGAATTCAAATATATGTTGAACACACTGAATGATGAGAAACATCTGAGTTTTTAAAATCCAGTGTGATTATTCTCGTCAGAAACAGATTCATTTATGAATGTGATTATTATAATAATAATCTCATACAGTTGTTCTTATGAAAGAATTTAATGTGTAACAAAATCAGTTTGTGTGTACAAATGTGTAATTTATATCACTGTATTCACACTTAAACATGACTCGTGTATTACACAGCTCAGTTATTGTATTTCTAACTGTTACAGGGAGTTGTCAAACTGGGTGGGGTTTGTAACATGGATACTGGGGTCATTGGTGATGTTGGTTCAAGGAACAATACTGGTTAACTTAGTGTGAGAGGCCGAAGGTTCTGGGCCAATGGGTCTGCTTGGTAGGAGGGTTCCTAAGGGATCCTTCAGCAGGTCAGGAGCAGCAAACTATATATATATATATATATATATATATATATATATATATATATATATATATATATATATATATATATATGAGGTTTTGAACCTAAAAGTCAATGTCATCATATGTGTGACAGTTTCATTCCAGCGTCATATTTGATGATAACACCATACATTGATCATATTTGTTGATGATTCCATACATTTAATCATATCTGTTGATAATTTGATGTATCAGTCATATCAGTTCATCCAATCTATTCATTAATCATATCTGTTGACAAATGATATCATTTGTGATTATTTGTTGAAAATCCAGGCTTTGATCATATCCACTGAGGAACAATACCATTTTGTTATATCTGTTGTTGAACTCTGTACACATGCGTAAGGTAGGGTTTTCAGTTGTTACAGTTTAGTTTATGAGAGATGGAAGTAAGGGTGTCAGAGATTCAAGTATCATTAATTTGCATTATAAATAAATATCTCATTTACATGCTTGTGTTATGTGTCTTCACTAGATCCAATCCCACTCTTTTTCATCCTGTTACAATATATATATATATATATATATATATATATATATATATATATATATATATATATAGAGAGAGAGAGAGAGAGAGAGAGAGAGAGAGAGAGAGAGAGAGAGAGAAAAAGAGAGACTTATTTCTACCTTTTCTCAAGAGTGAGCTTTTCATAAACTCATTATTTTTTTAAACCCATAATTGCACTAAAAAGAGGGTTTTTATGTATGACTTTTAGTTTAGTTTTAAATTTTTATTGATAAAAAAGTACATTGTCAATTTTTAATGTTTAATATACCACTGTCTGACTTATTAGATCAACCAGGGGTAGAGTAATGTTATGCAATGATAGTAGCCCTCACAACCCAATCTGACTTTATATAGCTGTTTACACCTTAGCATGAAGAGCAAAATGGAAAATAACTGAGCAATCCAAAAAAGTGACTGTTTTCTTGGGTTACTCATGTACAAAAAGACAAGATGATGTACACAGCATCAAGCATCCCTTCATTAAAAAAACCTCTGACCATTTTTTCAACTCACCTGAACGAGGAACATCTCTCGCTTCTTTCCAATATATTCTGCAAGGGACTCTTTCTCCACATGCCGATCTGTCCAAGAAATATTAGAATTTTTTAAAAATAAACATACTTATTAATAAAGATTCAAGCAAGTCACCAATACAAAGGGTTGAGAAACCTCTATGAACTTTTATATCAAGCTGTTTCAACTCAAAATGCATTAAAAAAAAAAATTAAAAATGTAATCAAATACTGTGGTTTCAGTTTTTTTCATGGGGTACCAATTTTCATAGATTTTGTGGTTGCTCTAAACCGAGATTAAAGACCCAATGAAAAATGAGCCGCATGTGATGCAGAAAGCCCTTCCACCCAGTTTTCTTACTAATACATTCCTAGCAATCAACAAAGCTCAGATATTTGATAATACAACTTCATTACTGAAATAAATTATTGTCTGTTATGTTTGTTTTATTTTAACTCTTTTCTAAAGAAATATAAAGCATTTTTTTTTATTTCAATGCATATGTATGTATGCAATATCTGCCTGTTCTGCTCACTATCTTAAATCGATATGTAAGATCACTAAGGAGAAACAGAGGAAAAAAGAAAGAGTTTATATCATTTAAGTACTAGTATTATTGAAAATTAAAGAAAGGATAATAAAATGATCAATGGAAATAAATTTAATGCTTATTTACGTCGATCCTATGTTAAAGTGAAACTGCTGTTGAAAATACTTGTATGTAAAAATCGCACTTACTTTATTCTCTGCAATTCTCTGTGATTTAGGATTGACCCATAGTTATAATCCATCTGAATGAATAATTTACATAAAGCATATATACATGCAAGCATTTATGCTTCTAATTATGGGTAGGAGACTTTCATGTTAAAATTAAAACCCTCCTGATAGCACATTCCATGTTATGTTAAAATTGAAACCCTCCTGATAGCACATCCCATTTTATCCATGCAGTTTTAACCCAAAGGAACAACAAGACCATAAAATACTAAAACAATTGCTTGTAGCACAAGTACCAATTAAATACTATTTATATATACAATAATTACAGCCCAGAACCAAGCTCAAATCTCGCTGATTTTCTGACAAAACCACTAAATAAACATTGCTCTTTACAAGTGTTTGATTTGTGCTAATACTGGCATCAGTATTGTTTGGACCATTCAGGCAACCAACTTCTGTTGTTGGTATAGTTTTAATCTTTTGTAATTTCCTTATTTTGGGTATCTAAAGAGAGTAATACCTGAAATTAAATACCAATTAAATATGCAAACTTTGACGGAGGCAAATCCATGAATTCAAGTACCCACAAAAATGTTTTATTTGACAAAACCACGAAAATGTATACCCACAGAAATAAATGAAACCACAGTACTCTTGACACTACAGGATGTATTTGAACATGCATGGCACACACACAACTGTGAATATAGCACACACCCAGATCAGCTGTCACATAATGAACAAGCAGATCAGGGTCTACACTGTTAATTCTAGCTGTGATTTCAAGTCAACAGCACTGACCCTGTTATACTGGCACATTATGCAATAAAATATCTGGCCTATCTGTAATAAAACTTTGCTCATATTTTTGAGTAATAAATGTTACTCCAGACCTGGAAATCTTACTTGAAATGTAGAAATGCAGTCTTTGATAAATCAGAATATTTTAAAGTAACATTTGGAGCTAAGTTTTATGATGGAAGGGCCTGACTTGGAGATCATAAAACTCTGAAACTGAGCTTGACATTGAGTTTTCAGTCTGAACCAATCAAATGTTACTTTAGAAGAGTAAAGTCCTTTTGATTGGCTGACACAAAATCTCATGCTCAAACCAAAGCTTAAAAGTTGTATTATTTCCAGGCCTGGCCTGGCGATCATAAACTCAGAGCTTGAGTCTGAGATTAGGTTTCCAATTTCATCCAATCAATAATGACATTTCAAAAGTAACATCACTCGTGATTGGTTGAAACAAAACCTCAAGCTTAAATTCAAGCTCAAGAGCTTTATGATTTGAAGACCTTGGTCTTTGCTGTTCACAGTTAAGAGATCAATATACTAGTGTAAATACAGTATAAAATTCATCTTTATTTTGCTTTACACAAATTGTACAATAAGTTTTGTTAGTGTACTCTCTGTGGCTCAGTTGGTGGACCTTAAGGTGGTCCATAAGGTGGAGGAAACCCAAGAATCCAGAGAAAAACCACACTTGGAATACCTTGGATTTTTAGAATAACACCTTAGATGCAATTGTCCAAACTACTTTACATACCAGAAAGGTCATGGACATTGTTTTTCTGGTTGAATACAATTGAATGCCATTTTCTTCCACCCCATTCAGACTGCTTATTACATTTTTTAAACAATGATATACATCATTTACATGTGCCTGGCAAACCATTATAAGATGATGCAACAGATATGTCACAATGTTACTTCCAACATCACGTAATGAAGTAGTCGTAGTGTTTTGGATTTCTTATATAAAAAAAAACAATTAAAAGATTGTTAAACTAATCTATATTTCCACCATTTCAGTGGAATTTAACTCTAAAACTTCTTTTCAAAAATCTAAATCCATCTAAGTAGGAAATGTGAAAGATACTGTATTAAATACCATATATAGTCACTTGAAGGTTGAGAACAAATGTAAACTGCACAGATCCAAATCTGCCATCACATAATACACCAGCAGATCTGGGTCATTGCAGTTTATTAAGAGTAAGCAGAAGGAAACTCAACATAGACCCTGATCTGCCGGTGCAGTTGGACTTCACTTAGAAGTGACTATATATGGTTCCCAGAGGTCATGAAGGGCAAATCATTCCTCAAAGGTTGGCAATACTGATTTCTTTTTATCTTGTTATGTATTTGTTCAAGTCTTAAAATACACTGCAGATGTATATGTGCAGAACCTTCACATGAATATAGGGAACAGCATAGATACTGAGCTGACAGCACATTATGTAATGGAAAATCAGGTTCAATACTATTTGCAATTGGGTGTGCATTATACATGATAACAGACAGAACCTCTTGTGACTGCAATAGTGAACTGGGGATCATCTTTGACAGCCACAGCCTTATCTGAATCCTCTTCTTCCTCTTTTTCCTCATCAGAATCAGCAGGTTTGATCATAGTAGCAGTCTTGAAATTTACCCTGGAGGCATAAGTGGTCTTCTCATGTACTTTAAGTTGACGCTGTTTGAGCCTTTCCTACAAGTTAAGAAAAATTTCATCCTTAAATGTGTAAACTAAAATGGCAGATTTAAAGGCTAAATTCCCAATTAATATACAATTAATTTAGCAATAATTCCAGTACTTTTTAATGATGTAATAACATGTACTCTAGCACAATTTATGTTTTATATACAGGAATTTACAAATCCACTTGCCCGACTCTTGGGACAAGCTCAGATTTGGTTTGGGCAAGCTCAAGTTTGCAAGGCACTTGCCCACAGGCAAGTCCAAAAAATTGAGAGAGGGATGCAAGATACAAGAAATTTTATTTAACGTTGGTGATCTGGGTCTGTGCAAGCTATTTTAAGTACAAGGGGTCATGTTCAGTTTCTAATGTTTTATATTCTGCAAGTTTTTTATACCCTGCGATCTTGCCACAGTACATATATCAACACCTTTATTTTGCATTTATATGTAGCGCATTCTTCTTCTACATAACTGGCCAGTTTCTTTCATCTACTGTATGTGTCATTTCCATTTGTAGTCAATGTCAAGGTCAGTCTTGCTTTTTCTTGCACAGACATGATAATGTGAATATTTACTATTTAAAGCAAGTTTTGACAAATAACGAATAAATATTTATATTTTAACTTATCAGTTACACTTTAATCATAATATTTGTACATATATGGGATTCACTGACTTACAGGTCCTAAGTTAGCCTCAGGCAGTTTGTCAGATTGCCGACTCTAAACAATCCACTTTTCAAAGATTGTTCTGATGCTGATTTTATGGTGAGTAGGTTAACTGTTAATAATACAACTCGTGAGATTTCATTGACAGGTGTGTTTGGAAATAAAGGGCACTCGTCTCTAATGATTAACCATAAGGAGGATTTCATTCAAAGCGTGATTGATGTTATGAAAATGTAGCTCCCTCAAGCAGTGTTTATGATCTGTTGTTTACATGATAATTACAGGAGACCAGTACATACTTACTGCTTGGCAAAAAATTCCATGGACAAAAAGTGTTCTCAACTCATTCTCAAAAGTCAGATTGTCAAATATTTTGATGCATGTCGCCGATGATGATTGTTATGTGAAAGGATAAAATAAGTGTTTACAAATCCTTCAGCTCTGAGTATAAATAAATCATTTCAAACAGTTTAGCTTTCATCATCTATCTCTCTCTTTCTCTCTCTTACTTAAAAATCTAACTTTTTCCAAACCCTTTTCTACCTATCCATTTATCTGTCCATGATGATGATGTACATGTCTGCTTTTGCTCTTCTAACTATATCTGCATTCTAACTCTTTCGAATCTACATATCTATCTACATGTATTATTTACATATATATTGTTTGATAACTTTAATTATCTGCATATGGCTTTGAGGTGCCAACAAAGATAAAAAGAAAACAAAAGTTAAAATAAATATAACACAATTTCCTTAAAATATACCATACTTTATTTTATCTTATTGTTTTATTCATGTTGGAATATTATGTTTGGGGCAAGATCAAATTTTCCAAGGGCAAGTTCAATTTTCCAGACAGCTTGCCTAGGGCAAGCTGACTCTTATAAAATCTGTAAATCCCTGATATTTCACCATATGATTTGTACTCTTTACATACTCTTTATATATATATATATATATATACATGCAAGCATTCAGTCACCTGTTTCTTCTTTTGTCTCTCTTTGTCTCTCAACATGAAGATATCACTGTCCTGAGGCATCTTAAATGGATTTCCACTTGGAAGTTCCTCATCTAAAACACAAAAGTCTGTTAATACATATCATTTTCCATGCTGAATATACTTTAAAATTGTAACTGCTTAAAAAAAGGAGTTTGCAAAATGAACATTTTAAAGTTGAAGGAATGAAAATTATTGTCTCTGTTATCACTGCACAAATCTGATACAAATGAATACAACTTTTTATCCCCATCTTCATGCTAGTACTAAATTACAATAAGCTGTAGATATAGATGGCCAGATGAATATCACAGAAAATATTACTAACGAGAATCAAGCCTGTTATACACAGCAATAATAATGATCTTTTTTCCTAATATTTAACATGTAACATGTTTTATTCAAGGAAATAAAAGCCGAGCTGCCATACATGTATGTATGTAAGAAAAATCTTAATAAACTGTGCACATTTTCATTATAACAGATTGTAAATATTTTTTTTAAAACAATCAAATCTAAAAGAAAATGATTCAAAATGATAAATGGAAAATATGAGCTCAATGAATTTTGCAGCTATATCACTACCTTCAGATAGCACAGATGTGGATTCTGACTTGGCTGAATTTGGGAATGTCACTCTGCCTGATTGACGTGACTGATTTTCTTGTCCTGCAATAAAGACGTTCCAAGAATGACCTTACCATTATTTCATGTTTCCATTCATTTTTACCATGCTGTAACAAACTTCATTACAATAAAATTTCAGATATAACACAGTCATGGTGTGGCTCCCAAATTTTCACAACCTCTTTGCCAATTTCTCCTGACTAATTTTAGAATTACAACAAAGTTTGATATTTGCCACAGTAAATAGTTTTATCTGTTAATCTGGTGAGATGTATTATATTCTTGACAAAATAAAATTGTCTTTCTTTAAAAAAATAAAAATTTTAAAAGTTTCTATTTATGAATATTCAATGCAAATCTGTCAATAAGACATTACTGGACTTTCTTTTTAGCTTGTCACTTTTTAAAGATGCCAGCTCTTACAAAAAGCTGATAATTGTTAATCTAATTTGCACTGAACCAAAGCTATTAATTCTTCCTTCACAGAGCAGAAAATAGACCCCCAAAACTTGCAAAATCAACCAGCATACACATCCATGCACCAAACAATGCTGCTGTTGAAATAAGTTTATCACTTGAATTGATAAATTAAACAATTTACATATCTAATTAAGTAATTGCAAATCATTACATATTATCCTATAGTGACTATTAGGTGCTGCTTGATTACCCCCCACCCCCAATTATTATGTCTTTAATTAGTGTTTTTTGTTGTCATTATATGAATTTACCAATATGCTTAAAATCTGACTCTATCCTTTTTATTTCATTAAAATGTAGTCAAAAATGCAGACATCATCTTCAGATCACTCTGATATACATGGGATAATTGTCATTTTGATGCTACACTACGTTACATATAGATTTTTATTGTGAATATAATACTTAAATGCTTGTATTGTGGTTGGACTTCGGCACTGAACCATTTATGTTGTCGGGCTGGAGGGGTTTGCTGCTATAATAATCAAACATACTACTCCCTGTTTTGCTGTGTAGTAGTGCAATGTCATAGTCATCAACATATTTTTCATACAATATAGTGCTCATTTCATTTATTCTTGTCTATCTCTGTTAGAGAATAATTCAACTGTTTCTTGGAGATCCCTCTTTACTGATAAAATCTAATGGTTACTCACAGACTGTGATAAAATTGCACTGTTTACAGAGAATCCCTAAGATAGTTTGACACATGTTAAATTGTAACAATACAAGGTCAATATCCATGTATAAGTTTCAACAGTAATAATTATTTGTCAGGCCTGAATTTGAGTTTCTTATTAGAAACTCCAATGTACAATTTGTGTGAGTTGATCAGCAAGGAATTAAATATTCAGATTCAAATAGAATTTTAGCAGAGAAAATTCTACAGGTTTGAAATGTATACAACATTAATTAGTGACCCTGACATGTGTACATGTGCATACTGAAATGTAATTGTGTTAGATCCTTTTTTACATTATTCTTAGAACAATTTTTGGATTAAATTCAGACACATCATGATCTGTGATGGGATGATTAAACACTATGCTTCTCTGTGCATGTTTTCAAGGGAATTATTATGGATTCACTGTTACAAATGCATCAAGATTAGTTGGTGAGTACACATGTACTTTAACTATTCATGCTATTCATTTGCTGATTATCTCATAAATATATGAACCAATGCATGATTCTCTGCAAAAAAAGTAAATATTAATTATTCAATCACTGTGTTTTAAGTATTTCTCATTTAATACACATCAATTTAAGTTAGTAACTGCATAATTAAAGTCAGTAGTTTTGCACCTACCCCCATCCCTTATTTTTCACAGTCTATGTGACATAGACATGTAACATTTACTTCAGTTAACTGACTTGTTTCGATACTGCATGATATGTTACATAATGCAATGGCACTCTGTGGACCCCAACCATCGTGTTGTAGTGGGGTTTCTCTGTACCTGGATGAAATCTAAGTAGCCAAGTTTCTGACGACTTCTCAACAGCATTTTCTACAGGACATGTGATTGTGTGAATCAAATGAAATCTATGTTTAATAAATGCCCCTTAAAATTGAGTGAGTGTTCAAAAATTGCATGCTGTCAATTTGCAAAAACTGTAGCATTCAAAAATACAAACAAAGCTCAATCTGATCATGCAAGTGCTTGACTTCTAGCTCAACAACCATAATCAAGCGCTTACTAAATGACTTTTTGCAATTCAGCAAAAAGATGCTTTAATTGATTATCTAGTTATTAAAATTGTTTTCACACTTGGCAAGGTTGTACATTATGGTGCAAATGCAGTTTTGGGAATTCAGTGGTAATGTCTCTTCTCTGCTGCTACATGCAGTAATGCATCCAGCATAATGCTAATGTCATAGCACACAATTGCTACGACTGTGTCGATAATGAAGATAAACAACTGTAAGTTTTATCTTTATTCATTAAAAGTTATTTATCACACATATGTTGCTGAATTATAAGGGATCTATTCACAGATACTGTTTTCATATAAAAAGTGCCCCCCCCCCTCTTAAAATTGAAAATCCCATCCTCCCCTTATGAAAATGCCAGATGATGAATTCCCATTCTGTGTGAAAGTCCTGGAGAATTCACTGTTCTCAAGTTTGTCCAGGTCATCCTGTGTCAAGTTGTGTCTTGGAAGAGAGGAAATATATCTGTTGATCTTGGAATCATCCGCAAATAATTTTTTTTTTTATAAAACATAACATTTTTGTTAATTTCGTGGTAGATATAGGACTAAATTTACAAAAAATATTTTTAACAGAAGGGACTCTGATGCAAGGTAGTTTGTTTAGTATAGTTTTCCGACTAAAAAATCTGTGGAATTAAAAAATCGTTAAATTTCATAATTTACTGTATCAATACTTACTTGATTTATTTCCGGATCTATCTGAGACTGCTGGTGAGGCAACATTTGATCGGTTGGGTGAGTCTGCCATTTTTACTCTTGTCTGCAATTAAAATGACATGACCTTTAACTGATAAAATCCACAGGTACGGTCTCAAATACTTGAACAGTCCTGTCACATAAGAAGAAAGACATCTGACCACCTGTTTTTATTAGTAAAGGAACACATGACTATTAGAAATTACAATGTAACAATATATGTGTGTACACTATCGACGGGTTTCCCCATCCAGTCGCTGCTAAATGTCACTGCTACTTCAGAAATGCCGAAAAGGCAAATTATTATGCTTTTCAATTGTCACAAGTATGTTATAGTCATCTTCTGACATCTAACAGTTTACACTTAATAGTAGTTTGTGCAAATAATTGTGGAAATCTACCTTTTGTCAATTATAATATGCGGAAATGTCCGCCATATCGCGTCACTATAGCAACCGTTGACTGGTTTATGATTTGTTCTATTTCCATGGAAATTATAACCAATTTGGTGACCAGTCAAAATGTCAAAGAACAATAACTCCAGCTTACTACCAGCAGAGAACTATTTCCTTTGAACCACAAATACATATATCCTTGAACAGCAATATTTCGTGAACTTAACGTGAATTTTAACGCGTTCGTTATAATATTGTGAGAATCTATTCAAATAACCATAGAAAGTGTTCAACTATATCTACTTCATTTAATCATAGTTATAAAATTTTGGGCATTCATGTATCGATACATTAGTTCAGAATTACCGTTTTTCCGAGCGTGTGTAAGTTTACTTATTTCCGAAAGTGCATCCATGGTTCGTGACACTGACGAAAAGTCACGTAGCATATGACCGGAACGTGCCAGTAAGGTATGGATATTATTAGTTTATAGCGTCTCCGTGTTTTTGAAATTTAAAAAATTAAATTTAAAAATGAAACATTTTTTCCCGTTAATTCTATATGCAGTTTGTGCACTTACATTACTGCTTGCTTGTTCTTTACCATATGAATACATGAATCAATAGACTGAGACAGAGAGAGAGAGAGAGAGAGTCAGAGGGAGAGACAAATTTAAAAATAGACACTGGTGAATAGATACACAATTTATTATAATAGATTCAATGTCTTTTGATGAAGAATATATGTTTATTATGAAATAATACTGAAACGAAAAAGTCAGTAGTGAATATACATTTCCAGTGTAAATTTTTCTTACGTTGTGTAAGAACCCAACATGATTGAAACCAAATATTTTCACTGGCTTTGCCGTTGTATAAATTCCTAAAGTGGGTTTTCCTGTTCAAGAAATGTAAACAAAGCTAACATGTGATCAACGGACCTATCTTTAGTATATGATACAAAATTCAAGGCGAAAATGTCTGACACAAATAAGGCATCAGTTAAAATATTGATTTTCATTCAGATTTTTTAAATAACATGAAATTACCTGTTTAAATCTCATTTTGTCTGATTTTACTTGTTAAATACTTGCTGCCACACTTGAAGAACGCTGGTGACCCAGTTGATGACGTCATTATCTCGAAAGAAGCGCTTTAGGTCGCGAGAAACATGGCGCACGATTCAAGGATAAGTAAGAAGTTAGGAGGATTGACGTCATATACTTTAGCCAGATTAAGACCTTTAGAGGTATGTAATTTAAAAAAAAAATTAAAAAAAAAACGTAATGTCTCATCTTTTTTGGTGCCCCTGCTTTGCTGGTGCCCTAATAAATAAATAAAAACGTAATGTCTCATCTTTTTTGGTGCCCGTGCTTTGCTGGTGCCCTAATCAAAAAAAAAAAAAAAAGATTAGAAAACTTAATTTTTCATTTTTTTTTTGGTGCCCCTGCCTTGCTGGTGCCCTAAGCATGTGCTTAGTGTGCCTGTTGGGTAATCCAGCACTGAGTATTGATATTACTTCTTCCATTATTCTATCTCTGTTATTTGTTTCGTCTCCCTGTATATTAAGATTTAAAAGCTCTGTGTCCTCTCCTCGTCTCAATTCTTCCCTTTTATATATTCTTTTTCCTTGCTTGTATGGCCAGTCAAATTTCCCTGTCCTTGTTTTGTCTCCATTTTCTTTAAATTTTGTTAATTTCTCTAATAATGTTTTTTATTTCCCCTTTGTGTCTTGCTCGATGTTTATTATTCTTCTACATTCTTTCTAGAGCATTTTCCTACTTTCATTTTTGATTGTTCCATAGTATTTTGATATTGTTTTGACGATTTTTATTGTTTTTTCCCAATCAGCTAATATGTCTCTGCTTCTTTGCAGTATCTCTAATATATTTCTGATTTCCTTTTGATATAGAACATTTTCCAATAATGTATTATTTAATTTCCAATGTCCTATCCCCCAGATGGGTTTAATTTTATGATGATTCAAACAGATAATGGTCTGATAGTGTTTCCCTTATTATGGTACAAGCTTTTATTTGCTCTCTGACATTATTACTTATATAGAATTTGTCCAACCTACTCCCCATCTGATCTCCATATCTATAAGTGTAATTCCTTTGTTGATCATTTAATTTTCTATATGTGTCAATTATTTGTTGTTTCTCCATTATAGGTTCAATTATTTGTAATGTTACCTTATCTTTTTCTTTTATGCCTCCTTGTTCTATCATTCTCTGTTATTATGTGGTTTAAGTCACCTCCTAATATTAATTTATTGTCATGTAATGTATCTAAATAATGTTCGACATTTGTCCAACTAGCTTGTTTTTCATGTTGAATTGTTGGTGCATATATATTTGTGATGTCATATGACTGAAAATTCATATGTAGCAATCGTCCCGTAAAAATATGATTGTTTTCTATGTGTGTCCATTATTTTTTTTTTATAAATTTGTTCAGAAATGATTGTTGCAGTTCCCCCTGTTTTATCTTTTTTCTCATTTAATAGCAGAATCATATTTAAATCTCTTTCTAGTGTCTTTATTTCTTTTTCTGTGATATTTCCTAATTCTTGCAAAAATATTATATTGTTTGTCTTTTATCAATTTTATTAATTCAGGTAATTGATTTATTCTTTTATCAATATTGTATGATTGATTTAGGTTGACTAGCCATCTTTAATTCCGTTTTTCTTTCATAATGGTCTTTTTCTGTTCTATGTCGAAATTTTGTTCTCCTTGTCTCCTCTTTTCAGTTGTTTTGTCTTTGTTTGATGTCATTGTTTTTGATACAGTCTGGGCATCTCCTTTCCTCTTTAAATCTGGACTTTTTCCCTCACTTTCTGTAACCTCCCCTTCTTCCCTCTTTTCCTTGTTTGTTGTTTTTCTCACGTTGTAAAATATCTTCAATATTGCTTGTTCTCATTTCTTTTCCTTCGTCTACTCTGTGCCGTTTTGGTTCCTGTCTACTCTTTGTACTGGAGACTTTCTGTTTTTTTGTGCATTTTGTGATGTTTTTATTTTCCCTTCTTTCTCTCTTCCTCCTTCTGTCTCTCCATGTGTTTTTCTCCACTTCATTGTCTGTCTCTTTTGTCTCTGTTTCTCTTAGGACTGAAAAGGGATTGAATGTCCCTGGTAGTTGGCACTAAAATTTTTCTTTTCTCCGTGTTGGAATGTTGTTTTTTTTGTTGTTCTTGGTGTAACATATTCCATATCTACTGTTTGCTTGGTAGGTGTTGTTAGCGTAACTTCATATTCCTGTCCTATATGTGGTATTGATTCATTGTTTGGTCATGGATGCTCCGTGACCTCTCTCTCAACATTTGAGACATGCTGTTTGATATAAGATGTCTACTACTTGATCTGCTTCAAAGTCTTCTTCTAGTCTATTGCTGGCTGATTTGGCTGCTTGGGTTGCCTGAGCATAATTCCTGATTGGTGGTTCACCTGGTGGGTACTGTGGTCTGCACTCAAAGGGTGTGTGTCCAGTCTGTCCACATTAAAAACATAGGCGATGGTGAATGCACCCAGGGTACCACGTCCTAGCCTTGAATCGCATGCAATAGAAGGATTGCGGGATTTTTGTTTCGTCTACCTTTGGTATCTGCAATAATCTCACACCGTTTATGATTTCTGTATACAATTTGTACTATAATATGTATATAAAAATTAGTTTTGAATTTCAATTCTATTTTATCAAACAAGGATTTGATTTGAATTTCAATTCTATTTTATCAACCAAGGCTTTGGTTGGTATTTCAATTGGAAGACCTGATATCTGCGCTCTATTTCTCTGCATATAGGTATAGCCAGCTATATCTTCAATACCTTTCCAATGACCATGGGTCCCTGTGGCAGTAGTTCCTTTCCATTTTTTGGGATTAGTATGAATTGCCCTTGTCCAAGATTTTGCAGACATTTTACTCTGGACATATTGAGTCCTTTTACTTACCTTTAATCCTGTTAATATCTCTGCTCCCTGTAGTTGTTGTTCTCTCAAACGATTCCTTCCATTTATTGTCTGGGCTCCTTTTTCTCTTTCCACTACAAGGAATTTGATCGAGCTGTTTTCATTCTCTGCCAGGATATGGGTTTTGAAATATGAACTAAGGGAATATTGTACTACTGTGCTACCCGAGTTAGTGTATGCCATCATGTTGGCCTGTTTTAGGACTCGAGTCTTAGGATGATACTGACAGCATGGTAGAAATTATTTTTAAAAAAAAAAAAAAAAAATTAAAAAAAAATTCACGAGGGTTAATAATACTAAAAAAAAAAAGTACAAGATATATTAGTTATAACGTGAAGTGATTTGATTTGTGTATGTAACTTAACATCATTTTTCTCTTCTAGTCTATGAGTTTTTCTCTCCTGAAGATATCTCATTGCTCCCAAAGATTGCACGCCCGCTTAATCCGCTTTGGCACCTTTGCTCCCCGCTGCTTTCTTTGGAGGCATTGTATTCTCCTTTTCACTGGGGGCATAAAGTTGCTAATCAGTGTAAGAGTCTATGTAAGGTTTTCACAGTTATATACACGTGCAGATGTTGGAACTTACCTTTATTTCATAGCTACAGTTAGTTGTAGATTCTCCTATGAATGAGCCATAATCGGTGAGTTATTTAAAATAAAGAAATGTAACAAGACAAAGCCATCGGCTGCAAAGACAATTCAAGTTGGAAAAGATTATTCCTTTAATCATATCTACTCACTGGAATGTTAAATGCTGTTCAGTGAGTGGACACACTGCCATGAGCAGTTCAAAAAAAGAAAGACCTCCTTTATGCGTCATCACCTGGTATTAATCAGTGGACATCATGAATAATCTCAGTTTTGGGCACCGATGTATTGCCGCTTTCGATCACAGAAATTATATCAAGCACATAAGCACAGTAATAAAACAGTATGGCACGACGCCATCCTAAAATGGCCTGTGGGAAACACTACTTCATGACAAATACCATATAATCAAGGTTACTTTATGATTACTACATGAAAAAATGCCATGTAAACAAGATTAATTATTGATTATGACATGAAAAAGTACCCTGTAATAAAGATCAGTGTTTGATTGCTACATGAAAAAAATACCATGTAATCAAGATTACTTTATGATTACTACACGAGAAATACCATGTAATCAAGATTACTTTTTGATTACTGCATGCTTATATTTCCAGATATGTTTCAGGAAAATCTGTATCTGGACCTTGAACTGGGATAAATTATTTTATTCTTATAACTGAAGGGTTTGCTGACAGACTTGATTTACATTAGCCTTTGTGAGAATTACATCACTGTTTTGGGAACTAAGTCACTAACTCACCAATCAGGGAAACATACATTTTAGTAGTTACTAGCCTGATGTTGGTTTGCTAATTTTGGCTGGGTACCAGCCAAACTGAATAATGTACAAAATGCAGATAAACTTGGAGGGTTTCTATCTATTATTATTTTTTCCTTAAAAGTGTTAAAAATTCCATTTTTGAACACCTATGTAGTACTTTTAATGAATATAATGCACACAAATATATTTGTGATCTTATAAAGGTATATTAGGAAAACATTCAAACAGTAATTAATTAAATTTTAATATTTAAATTAATTTAATCAGTTACTTTGCCCAAAGCAAATAAATGCAATCAGAGTTTTGAAAAGTAATCGTAATTTATTTGATTACATTTGAAAGTAGTTAACCCCACTGTCTACATCTGACTTTGGGTACCGTATATACTCACATATAAGTTAAGTCCAACTGCAAACTGCACAGACCCAGATTTGCCATTGCATAAATCGTGGGCAGATCTGGGTCTCTGCAGATTGCTTGGAGTAATCAGTAGAACAAGCAACATAGATCCGGATCTGCAGGTGCATTATGTGATGGCAGATCATGATCTATGTTGTTTGCAGTTGGACTTGCCTAATACATGAGAATATATGGTAAATAACACACATACACCATACCCATACAGGCACATAATACAATTCAGGATTGACTCGCTTTTCAGGTCAAAATCAGGCATAATAGATGAGAGCAAGACATGTGACCTAAGACACGACGCATATTTAAATTCACAATCGGGTCAAATATATGAACGCAAGATGTGTGATCTAGGAAAGTAATGCAAACATTCTTTTACACAGGTAACAACTTTAAAGTCAGTGAATCCAAAACAGATATAGAACATTTGCTTCATTGAATTCCAACATAATCAGTTGCTATGGAGATGTTACATCATCGCCATCATCAAGCATTCCCGTTACAATTAGCATGAATAAGTATATTTACATGTCAGTGATTAGATTCTGCATGTATGTGTATTTGTGCATGTGTTTGTATGCGTGCAAGAGACAGAGACAGAGATTTCTGATGTAATAATGTGGCATCTATAATAATTGCATCTTTCTATCAGCCACTATTTTATACACCTGCCCGCCCTTATTATGTTATAATGTTGTCCATTCATCTGTCCATCAGTCTGTTACCAGTTTTATTTCTGCGTAATAACTCCACCATCTTCAGTTACCAGAGTCTGTGGATGGCTTGCACTTGGAGTAAGGAAGAAGTCCATTGATGTTGAGGTCAATGGTCAAGGTCACTGATTGAAAAATGAAAAATGGTTTCTGCATTATAACTAGAGTTCTCCACCTTCTACAGTTACCAAACTTTGTGGATGGCTTGCACTTGGGGTATGGAAGAACCCTATTGCTTTCAGGTTCAAAGGTTAAGTCACTATGACTGAAAGAAAGAAAAATGGTTTCCGCACAATAACTTGAGTTCTCCACCATGTACAGTTACAAAACTTAGTGGATGGCTTATATTTGGGGTAAGGAGGAGTCAAATTGATTTCTGAATCAAAAGGTAAAAATCAAGGTAATTGTGACTGAAAGAAAAAAAATGGTTTGGGCACAATAAATCGAGTTCTCCATCATCTGCAGTTACTAAATTTTGTGGATGGTTTACACTTGGGATAAGGAAGAACCCAATTGATATCGGGGTTAAAAGGCAAAAACTCAAGGTTACTGTGACTGAAAGAAGAAAAATGGTTTCTACGCAATAGCTCAAGTTCTCCACCATCAACAGTTACCAGCTTTGTGGATAGCTTGCTCTTGGAGTAAGGAATAAACTTAAAGATTTTGGGGTAAAAAAGTTAAAGGTCAGGATTGCTGCGACTTAAAGAATTAAAATGGTTTCTGTTCAATAACATTAGTTCTACATACATACCTGTACCACACTTTGTGGATGTCTTGCACTTGGGATAAGGAAAAAGCCTGTCAGTTTTGCGGTCAAAAGGTCAAAGGTCAGGGTCACTGTGATTTAAAGAAAAAAATGGTTGTGAATAATAATTTTAGTTCTAGGTCACATATCTTAAATAAAATTTGTGGAGGGCTTGCACTTAAGGTATGAAAGACACCTATTAATTTGCTTGTTAAAAGCTCAACAGCCAAAGGACAAGGTCATTGTGGCTAAAAGAAAAATGGGTTTTACAGAGTAAGTTCCTTGACCAAACCTTTGTGGATGGCTTTATTTAGGTTAATAAAGAAACCTAGATAGATTCTGTGGTATAAAGGTCAAAGGTCATGTTCATGGTTAGTTTAATACAAAAATAATAGTTTCTGCACAGTAAGTTTAGTTGAAGACTTCATACCTTGATCAAAGGTCAAGGTCAATGAGACCCATTTGTTAATTATCTCCAGAGTTGGCTATAAAAACATGGGGCAGGGAAATAAAGTGTCATTCATGGTACTCTTGTTATGAACTTCTTTGCATAGTGTAAGTATAATTCCATGTGTCCACACTTAGATCATGATGGCCTTCCAAGGTAGACACTGTCATGAAATTTGTGTTACGCGTGTGTATAAATCTTATAAATCTTGTAAATTCATATTCTGTGTGATATTCTGTGTGATATTGTTCTTCTAGCAATGGAATATTGCCAACAAATCATGCAGCTTGTTTATTTCAGAAGCCCTTGAGTAAATGCATTGTTTGTAATTCTTTCCACCTGTCTGTATGTCCATATACCTGTCAGTGAAATCTGTCTAAGAGACTTAAGAGACCACATATTTGATTCTTTATAGACAGGTGTCTTGTTATATAGAAGTTTAAAATGTATGTGAAATTATGTAAAGGGGTTCATAAATGTTGACTTTATAAACAGGTGTCCTTTACTTAGATGTGTCTGCTTTGACAGGTTTTACTGTAACAGCACAGATCTGTTACATGTACATGTCGTTATTGTCTCACTGCGGTTAGCAGAGAGCAGGACATGTTTCTCACCCACGGGATAAATCTATCTCACATGAATGCACTCACTGATATTGTTATGGCATTATGTTTGTGGATATTAGACAACTAGGTGGTAGTATATAACTGCGTATTGATATGTAAAGATTATAAGGATGGTAGTATATAACTGGGTATTGATATGTAAAGATTATAAGGATGGTAGTATATAACTGTGTATTGATATGTAAAGATTATGAGGATGGTAGTATATAACTGTGTATTGATATGTAAAGATTATGAGGATGGTAGTATATAACTGTGTATTGATATGTAAAGATTATAAGGATGGTAGTATATAACTGGGTATTGATAGGTAAAGATTATGAGGATGGTAGTATATAACTGGATATTGATATGTAAAGATTATAAGGATGGTAGTATATAACTGGGTATTGATAGGTAAAGATTATGAGGATGGTAGTTTTGTTTTCTTTTAAAAAGGAGAGTAGAATATGGTGGGGATATTATAGAATAGGGTAGAGATTTTAACTTTATAGGTGGGATCATAGGAGGGTAAGGGGAGATAAAGAAGCTAGTTTTGTTATGAAGCAAAACAAAAGACGGCATTTCATTTATTTAGAAGGCAGACAAACTCCCATTTTCTTGGTTGAGAAACTCAAAACAATTACATTTTCCTCCAAAATGGAACCAACATGTCCTAAACAGACAGACTCCTGATGTGAAACGCATGTCATCATATGGCATTTCAGTTGGAGAGCAGACTGTCGCCTCATGCTACACTGTTAAAAAATATACCTTTCAAAATGGAGACCTAATGTTAATTTCTTGTTTGTCCCCTTATATTTTTTACCCTATTCAACACAGGACTCCTCTACGGCAGTTCATTTAGAGAGCAGACAAACTAACATTTTCCCAGTCGACAAACTCAAACCCATTACATTTCCAACCAAAATAGAACCAAAAGACCAACTAATCTTATGAAATTATGTCGTCATATGGTATTTCATTTAGAGAGCAGACCATTGCCTCATGCTACATTGTTAAAGAATATACCTTTCAATATGGCGGCCTCATGTTAATTTCCCATTTGTCCCTATAAACTTTCAACCTTTGTCCCTATAAACCTTCGACCATTAATTTTCCCATGTTAATTTCCTGTTAGTCCCTATTAACTTTCAACCCTATTTGATACAGGACATGTCTACAGCAGTTCATTGAGAGGGCAGACAAACTCACATTTTGCTCCAAACACATGCTACACTGTTACACAAACAGGCAGACTCACCTGAGGTCATACAGTATTTCCGTTCGAGTGCAGACCATCACCTCTTGCTACACTGTTACAAAACACACTTTTAAAGATGGCGCCTTTGTTAAATTCCCCTTATGCCTCCCAATGTTTTGACCCTATTTAACTCAGGACTCCCGTTTTAGTCTCAAGTGCCATCCTCTACTAATTACTAGTTTGCTATTATAATTCTCTTAATATTTTGAAGGAACGCATGGAACCATTAAAAACAGCGGTACATCTCAAATGAAAAATGCGCTATATAACTATGGAACCTAACAATACTGTTGTGTCACATTAAGAAAACAGTATCTGGTTTCGAACAAGCCAATATTCACTGTTACAGGCATGATTCCATTTTGTATGCCGAAATTCCATTACGCATCACGAATTTACATTTTTAACAATTAGGAAAATTTTGAAATAAAAATGTATAACTTATATGTAAGTAAGTAAAATATTTTTGTAAAGTTCATGATTTTACTGATATACTCAATTAATTGACTAACTTAAGAAAATCTTATACTATCAATCGACAATGCTTCATTTCTCATGCCAATTTTCCAGTTTGCAACACCAATTAATATGCAACAGGAATGAAAGTGATAACTGGTTGCTTTTTACCTTAAACAATTAACTAAACTATTGTTTGCATTAAGTTTTTAGGTGAAATTGCATTAAATAGTAGGAATAATAATAAAAATGCATATTTTACCATTCCATTTTGCCATTACGATTTCTAATTATGCGCAAAAAGTTACATGAAAAAAGTTTGTTTTTTTCTTCAAAATCTAGTTTTTTCTATGTTTAAATTAGGTAATATATTATTTTATTTAAAAGTTTTACTTTTCTGGAATCTAATGAAGAGAGGAATTATGATAACAATTCGCGTATAAGTCATTTACATTTCGCACAAAAGTCTTTAAAATCTATATAAAATGCGATGAAAGGTCATACTATTTAAATATTTCTTTACAAAATAATAATAATAAATAATTCAAGCAAATAATGCTAAATAATGTTGAATTAAAGGGTTATTTCAAAGACGTATTATAAAAGGGAAATATTATAATTCCATTTCATAAAAGAACTCCATTGCGCATTTAAGACCTACCCCCCAGACTCTATCACTGAGACGCACCACACCATGGTGGGTGAAGCCTTGCGTCTTGTCCAGCATAAAGTACACAAACCCATTTTTAGTTACTCCATCTTTGTCCTGCACAAAATATGCGATGTGCTGTTTTCTGCTTGTCAGATACCCTTGAAATGTAATCAGGATCCTGGTGTGAAAACATGATAGCTCTGTCATCTGCATATAATAAAAGCTTACAATCAGAGTCTATGCTAGTTACCATATCATTCACATAACACATAAAAGAAGAGGTCCTAAAATACTACCCTGAGTTACACCACATGATATTGTCAAAGGTCTGGGTCCTGTATTGCTAACACTGACATTTTTTGTCTATTTCTTATATACGATTCAAACCATTAAATGAACGTAATTCATAATCCTAGCAATGTTTTGCACAATATATAATGATTCATTGTGACGAAAGCTTTTTTATAAGTCGCACATGATCATTCCATTGTAGAAACCTTTGTCTGAATATTAACATGATCAAAAAGATGTGTCAAACATGTATCAGTAGAGTACATTGCCACAAAACAAGACTGTAGTTGTTACGACTCTAGGTCTTACAAAATACATGTATGTAACAGAAAGAAAGTGAAACAAACAATGTAAGTATTATCAATAAGCAATTTATACAAAGTGAAATTCAAGAGACACTTACAATATTGTGAATCAAATTCTAAATAATCCTAAATGTCCTAATCACATGTCCAAAATACAGAATGTTCCGAATGAGTTCCAATAATCTTGAATGTCCTGATATAACACAATGATACAATCCGGAATGTATTTAAACGAGTTCACAAAAGTCCAAAGTAATGTATTAATTCAAGTCAATGAGCACTTTAGTAATTCCAACGAATATATTAAATAAATAATTCCTCTCGAATTATATTTGATTTAAATGGCAGAAACTACAATCTGATCTCAAATGGATTCCCACAGACTGATCTAAAAGAGGAATGCATTATTTGTTTACCAAATCACTATTTATACACATTTTTACTTGACCTATATCACAACAGGATGTGAAGCAATAAAATGCAGAGAAAAAACCCAGTCTAACTGTCAACAAGACTGGCCTTGAACTAAAATGATTGTAAACATTCTGTTTACAAGTGACCAGAATCTAAAGTGCAACTTACTTTCATGGACAAGATTTAAACACACGTCATAGATTACATATACATAACACCTCCCCTCATAAAGAAAAAGATTTATGCAATAAAGCTTTCTTTTGCATATTTGTCAGATATGCATATGATACTGTAATAATCAAGATTACATAGGAAGATGTCTCATGAATGACACTCAGCTTAATTACACAAAATATGCACGAAATAAAGCAATATGGTACACGTGAGAGTGCATCTGCAATCACATTAGCTTTTCCCCTGATGTGTCTAATGTCTGCTGTATTCTTGCAGCATTAAACTCCACCTCAGCAATCTTTGATTTTTATTATTCATTTTCTTAATGAAAGTAAGGGGAGTGTGATCACTGAATACAACAATCGGAGAAAGAGCTGAACTGACATACACTTCAAAATGTTGCAAAGCCAATAGCCAAACATTCCTTCTCAATTGTGGAATAATTTTTCTGATGCTTGGTTAGTTTTTTAGAAAAACAGCACACTGGATGATCCACATCATTTTTATCTTCTTGAATCAATACTCCACCAATTAATACATCACTTGCATCAACAGACATTTTAAATAATGACTGAAATTTGGTGATGAAAGAAACGGTTGCACTCTTGAGTATGGCCTTTAATTTATCAAAAGATTCCTGACATTTGTCAGACCAATGAAACTTGGATTTCTTACTCAACAAATTTGTCAGAGGTTCAGCAATTATGGAAAAATTTAAGCAAAATTTTCGATAATATCCAGCCATACCCAAGAGTCGCATCAGTTGCTTTTTACTACCAGGCACAGAGAATTCAGAGATAACCTTGACCTTAGCTTCTACAGGTTTAACTTGACCTTGTCCAACAATATGTCCTAAAAATGTGACACAGGCATGGCAAAACTCACTTTTGCATAAATTAACCGTCAGACTTGCATCACTGAGTAGATCGAAGAATTTCCGAATGGTTTCCAAGTGATCTTACCAGGTGTCGTTGTTAGATGATGATGTCATCGATGTACGAGTCACAATTATCTAGACCAGATGTTAACATGTTCATAAGACGTTGGAATGTTGCCCGAGAACTTTTCTTTCCAAAAGGCATCACTTTATACCGATAAAGTCCATCTGGAGTTGCAAATGCCGAAATTTATTTTACTCTCTCCGTGAGTGGTATTTGCCAGAATCCTTTTAAAAGGTCAAACTTGGTGAAATGTTTCACATTTCACATTTTGTCGATGCAATCATCTATTCTTGGCATTGGAAATGAATCTTTTTTGGTGACACTGTTGGCTTTTCTATAGTCAGTACACATGCGGAACGTATTATCTCGTTTAGACAAGAATACATGGAGAACTCCATTTACTTTTACTTGGTTCTATAAAATTATTCTTCAGTAAATATCGAATTTCTTTTTTCAAATATTCTTACTTGAGAGGATTCATCCTGTAAGGATGCTGTTTCACAGGTGTTGAATCTAAAATATCAATGTCATGATAGATTTTATTTGTTCGTGTTGGAACATCAGGAAACAAGTGCTGATACTCATGTAATAGATGTTTTAGTTAATTCCTTTCCTGTTGTTGTTGATGTGCAAGTTTCTGGTCCAGATTCTTTAATATTTCTGAATTCTTAAGTTTGGTTAAACCACAGTCACTACTGTCAGATTGCATTCCATCGTTTACATCCTCACTGTGTGGGACAGGTACAACTAAACTGATTGAATAATTAACTGTGCTCTCTCTGGCAAAATACTCCTTTAACATATTTATATCACAAAGTTGTTTCTGTTTCTGCCTCCCAGGAGTGTTAATGATATAATTTAAGTCAATTACTTTATTTTCAACTGTATAAGGACCAACCAATTTAACCCGGAGTGGATTATGCGGTATGGGCAAGAGAGCCAGAATTTTATCACCAGGCTGAAAACTCCTTTCCTTTGTATTTCTGTCATACCTTAATTTCATTTTTGACTCAGTAGAGGAAAGATTAGTTCTTACCACTTCACAAGCCTTTGACAACTTATATTTGATCGAAATCAGAGACATAGTCTAGAAGATTAATCTTCGAATATTCATTTGAAAGAAGTTTCTCTTTCAATAATTTCAATTGACCACGGACAATATGTCCAAAAACCAGTTAAAAAGGACTAAAACCCAATGATTCTTGAACTGATTCCCTATGAGCAAACAACAACAAATGAACACCCTCATCCCAATACTTTACTGTATCAAAGCAATATGACAGAATCATATTCTTCAACGGTTGATGAAATATTTCCAAAGCCCCCTGACTTTCAGGGTGATAAGCTGAAGATTTAAACTGATGGATGCCTAATTCATGCATAACTTGTTGGATTCCAGACATCAAATTTGACCTTTGATCAGACTGGACTGATTTGAAAAGGACAACAACTGTAAAAAAAAAATACCAAAGCTTTTATAATGGTTTTAGTTTTAATATTTCTCAAATGAATTGCCTCTGGAAATCTAGTAGACAAATTATGCTCAACAAGTATTGGTTGCCTGACTTGGGTAAGGGACTGACAGAGTCTACAATTATTCTGCTAAATACATGTAGTTCATCAAATGCAGGAATAGGATTGCAGATGATCTGCTGATATCTTCTGATTGGGTTTTCCTACCATTTGACAAGTGTGACAAGATGTACAGTATCTAGAAACATCACTTTTAAGTTTCGGCCAATAAAAATGACTCAAGATCTTGTGATAAGTCATAGTGACTCCTAAATAACCAGCAAAGGGAGTTTCATGACCTACGCTAAAAATTTCCTGTCGACATGACCTCGGAACGACAACATTTTATAGCTCACTGACCACTTGTTACCTGCAGGTACCTCAGGTGGTCTCCATTTTCTCATAAGGACCCCATTTTCACAAAGTAACAATCTGGGACTTGTGTGGCTTCAGTTTCACTAATAGCAATCTGAAACAAACAGGATATCAGGAACTTGTTCATGTTCGACAACGAGTGATTGTCTTTTGTTACCCTGATTAGAATAGAGAGAATGAGTTGCAAAAAGAGGATCACTAAGATCAACACCTATTAGTTGATCAATACCAGGAGAAAAGGTGACCTCATCAAAAGAATGACCAATAAATTTGTCAGCTAAAAGAAATAATTTCCTGATCAACATCATTCTCAAGAGCTCTTTTTGCTATAGCTTTGGTAACTGCACAAGCAGGATACAAATCAGGGATTTCAATCTCAATATGATCAACTTTTTGATCCAAACAAGGCTTGTCAGTTACAAGTGGATTAACCACGACCGTATCTCCAGCTAGGTCATTGCCTAGTAACAAGTGAATACCTTCTTGAGGTAAAGAAGTCACTCGCTCCAACAGTCATAGGTCCGGAAACTATGTCTGATACCAAATTGACACAATGGAGAGGAACATTTACAAAGCCGCACTCAACTCCCTGAATAAGAACACTTTCACCAGAAGGAGACTTCTCAGGCAAAGTACCTGAAAACGAAAGATTCTGAGAAGCTCCTGTGTCACTTAATACTTTAATAGGGATAGGTTTGGCAGAATCACCAATAAGTGATATAGAACCTTCTGAAATGAATGGTTCATAAGTCTCCAAAATAGAATCAGATTGAGGTTTGCTTGTCTCCACAAATATATTGCTTTCAATACAAGACCACGACCTTGGCCTCTTTGAAATAAGAGCATTTGGAATAGCTCTGTCTTTATTCTATTGCTTACTTTTCAGCCTGTTGCAATCAGAATGATGTGCACTTTCTTCTTACAATAAGTGCATGTAGGAAGATATATGGATTTCTGATCAGTCTTATTAAATGTTGCATTTCTAAACTTTGTACCGGATTGAAATTTGGAAGTACTCCTCTGAGACTGAGATGATTTTTTTTACCGAAACCCTGATGAGAGGTAGACTCACCGACATATGAAACTTTGTGAGTTAAGAAATAATCATCAGTCATGCGAGCAGCATTGTCCAAAGTTTCCACCTTTTGCTCATCATGATAGGTCTTGGCATCACTATGGATGCACTTCTTGAACTCGTCAATTAATACGATGTCTGATGTTATCATACTCTTTATCAACCTTCTTGGCTGAGCACCACCTATAAAACAATTGTTTTGTTTGTTTTTTTCATTTGCAAATTTGATATGGGTTTGTCCCGTTTCTTTTCTGCAATTCCTAAACCCCCGTCAATATGCCTCAGGTACCAACTAATAACCCTTCAAGATATATTCCTTAACCACAGCATAATCAACACTCTGTTGTATCAACAGTGAAGTGTAGACTTCACGAGCTTTGCCAATAAGTACACTTTGTAATAACAAAGTCCAATACTCTCTGGGTCATTTCAAGTTTTCAACAATTTTTTCAAAGTGAACAAAGTATTTATCAACTTCTTTTTCCTGAAAAAGGGGTACAAATCTAATATATCTGGTAACATCAAAACCTGAACTTGTGTGTAAAGGGGGCAAAAGTGCTCCGCTTGCCAGTTCTAATTCTTTTAATCTCTCTCACTCTCACTCTCTCTCTCTCTCTCTCTCTCTCTCTCTCTCTCTCTCTCTCTCCGCATGTGCATTTGCGTTTCCTTCTCTTTCTGAATTTGCATTTCCATCATTTCTCTCTAAAGGTGAAGTTTTCTTAATTCCAATTCCATCTGGTTTGGGGTCTTTTTTATAGCTGTAATTCCCTTACTTACCTATCAAAACCAGATACAGGCTTCCCAATCAAACCAAAAGCACTATTATCCAAAATTTCCTTTCCCACCAAATACTGAATCAAAATATTCCGTATCTCTTGCTTTGTTAAAGATGCTTTCATTTCAGAAAGATTATCATGTCTGGCAAGCTGGAGCAACTCATACTTTTCCATAGACTCTAACCCAGGTAGGACTTGAAACAGAAATATCAACATTAGATGAGCTTGTGAATGCTTGCTGGTTTCACAAAAGATTTCTCAAATATGTCAATTTCAATTTTAAAGGCAAATTTTAATATCTCTGAAATGTTTTAAACAAATTCAGATCCCGAACGAGCACCCAGTTTCTCTAGGTCTTACAAAATATGTAAAAGAAAGTGAAACCAACAATGAAAGTAATATCAATAAGCAATTTATTTCCCTATAATACAAAATGAAATTCAGGAGATACTTACAATATTGTGAATCAAATTCCAAATAATCCTAAATGTCCTAGTCACAAGTCCAACAATATAGAATGCTCCGAAGGAGTCTCAATAGTCTTGAGTGTCCTGATATAACACAATGATACAGTCCAGAATGTTTTTGAATGAGTTCACAGAAGTCCAAAGTAATGTAATAATTCAAAAGTCAACGAGATCTTTAGTAATTCCAACGAATATATTAAATAATTCCTCTCGAATTATATCTGATTTCAACGGCAGAAACTGTACAATATGATCTCAAATGGATTCCCACAGACTGATCTAAAAAAGGAATAAATTATTTGTTTACCAAATCGCTATTTATACACATTTTCACTTGACCTATATCATAACAGAATGTAAAGCAATAAAATGGAAAAAATAAAGTCTAATTGTCATCAAGACTGGCCTTGAACTCAAATGATTATAAATTATACTGTTTACAATCTAAAGTGCAACTTACCTTCATTGACAAGATTTAAACACACATCATAGATTAAATACACGTTGAAACGTTTTCAGTTGAGCATAAGCCTGCTTTTTCTATAATCTTGGGCAGAACACCGAGTATAATAACAGGCCTGTAATTGTTTGCATCAGCCCTACTATCCTTTTTGTAAATATTATTAACTCTAGTTAATTTCAGTTCATCAGGCAAAATACCACTTGATAAAGACAAGTTAGCAACACATGTAATTGGAATCGTAAAAACACTGGCACCATCGTTTATAAACTTTGTTGGCATATTGTCAAGGTCTGTACTTTTACATGGATTAAAATTACTCAATTCTTTGTAAGCAAAATCCTCACTTACAGGTTGAAGTTGGAGTGTGTTATTTTGAAAATTTCTTACGCTGTTAAGTTCTTTTTAAAATTTTGGAACCTGTTGTAAATGTATATGAAGACTGCTTATTTCTCCACGAGAGTATATGCTACATTAGTGAAGAGGGTTGAAGTTGGAGTGTGTTATTTTGAACATGTTTTATTAGAATTAGAATGATTTGCAATACCACAGTGACTATGGCAGCTGCTACCATCAATATTTAATGAAAGGTTATCATTATCTTTTGGTTTAGAACTGTAATTGCGCGACTTCAACTGTTGCCATAATGTCTTTGGGTTGTTTTTATTCTCTTAAAGTTTGTTAGAAAAATAATTGGATTTTTCCTCACTAACGTCTCTCTGCACTTGATTTCTAACTTTGCCAAAATTTCCATACATATCAGCATAACTTTTATCTTTCCTATACATGTTCGGTAACTGATCCTTATATTTATTTTTTTTCCAAATTTTCGGTACTTATCCATGATTCTGTTGTTTCTATTAATCTAACTTCTTTAATTGGAGCAACCTCATTGAGAACTGTCGTAAACACATCTCTGTGTTAACGTCATCAAAGCTAAAGAGATCTTGCAATAATTCTGCAACAACTTTGTAATAAATCCTTCTTTACTTTAGTTTTTAATAGTTCTGATTTTTACTGTGTTGTGTTTCCTGATTTGCCCTTTAACAATTTCTTTCACATCTTGCTGACATTGTATTTTGTTTTTTTTAAATATTAAAGTCACCAAAAATTAGTTCACAATCTGATCTAATTTTTACCAATGTTTCTTCAAACTTGTCATGGCAATCGTTTTGTTTTGGTTGTCTGTAGCAAGTACCAATGACTATCGTCCAACCTCCTGAAGTTGCGAAAGTCCGTCAATCGTGCGCCATGTTTCTCGCGATCTAACGCGCTTGTTTCGAGATAATGACGCCATCAACACCAGCGTTCTTCAAAAGTGACAGGAAGTATTTTATAAGTAAAATCAGACAACATGAGATTCAAACAGGTTATTTCACGAAATTTAAAAAAAATTATAATGAAAATCTATATTTTCGCTAATGCCTTACTTGTGTCAGACATTTTCTATTATATGCTAAAGATATGTCCGCCGATCACATGATGGCTTTGTTTACATATCTTGAACAGGAAAACCCACTTTGGGAATTTATGCAACGGGACAGCCAATGTAAATATTTGGTTTTAATCATGTGGGGTTCTTGTACAACGTAGGAAAAATTTACACTCGAAATGTATATTCACTATGGACTTTTTCGTTTCAGTATTATTTCATAATGAACATATATTCTACATCAAAAGACATCGAACCTATTATAATAAAATGTGTATCCATTCACCAGTGTCTATTTTTAAATTTCTCTCTCCTTCTGTCTGTCTGTCTGTCTCTCTATCTGTATATTGAGTCATGCATCTATACGGTAAAGAACAAGCAAGCAGTAATGTAAGTGCACAAACTGCATATAGAATTAACGGAAAAAAATTATTCATATTTAAAAAAAAAAACAAATTTTAATTTAAAAAATACGGAGACCCTATAAACTGATAATATCCATACCTTGGTCTAACTGGCACGTACCGGTCATATGCCACATGACTTTTTAGTCAGTGTCAAGAACCATGTATACACTTCAGGAAATAAGTAAACTTACACACGCTCGGAAAAACGGTAATTCTTAACTAATTTACATGAATGCCAAAAATTTTATAACGATGATTAAATGAAGTAGATATAGTTGAACACTTTCTATGGTTATTTGAATAGATTCTCACAATATTATAACGAACGGGTTAAAATTCACGTTAAGTCCACGAAATATGGCTGTTCGAGGATATATATTTATATTTGGGTAATAATAAGAAAAAACAGAAAAGAGATTTAAAATCGTCACAGTATAAATCTGGTCTAGTAGAAAAGCAATTATTTCTTATATATGTACAACACCCCCATCACTTCAGTTCCTATATAATGCAGGCTTTTGACTGTTCCAGTAATTAAATCCTAAACCGAGCATATAATCAAGTGCGACAAACATCTGTTAGACTGGTTCTATAACAATATTAAAGGTCGCAATTTTGTAGGATACAGTGGAAACACTGTTCCTATTTCCACTTCAAGCTTTTATTTAAGGATGTATAGATGCGGAAATCCGGATAAAATATGGTGAAAATTTACCAGTAAAATGGAACCTGAATCTGTTCATCATGAATCCGGTGATTATTCTAAATACGGGATCACTAATGTCCCTAAGGCAACAGTTGTCACGGCATTTGGAAAGGTACAGAAGCTTTAAGAGGGGTGTGTTTAGACTTTAGTTTCCCATCTCTAATATGAGCCCAGTATTTTTAGGCGGTGCTTTATATGATACCCAATCCCGGTCCAAATTCAGAAAAAAAAAAAAAAAAAAAATCAGTTTCAAAGTTCAGGAAAGCGGAAACTTTTTTGAAGTTTTCTGATAAATAGATATATTCAGCCTTTAAATACGAAAAATGACCCACAAATGTCATTACAAATTTCTAGGGGAACGAGGCACACATTGGTCATTGGTTATTATTGTTATACATTACGGAAGTTATTTTTTTTATAATATCAGCAGTAATGTTTTATTTCTCTTCGAATTATTTAAGGAAAATTTATAATGTATTGACGATTTTAACTTTCTGATATGGACAACTATGCGAAAATTCCCACAAATATACCGTTTTTATTTGACAATTGCGTTATAGAAGTTTTCAAATGTCAGAAGCTTAACGCCAAGTAATTGAATATGTTTTGAGCAAAATCCGATCAAAATAATTTTATATAAGGCATGATTTTACTGTGTAAGTATTGATAAGTAGTCCATAAACATTTTCTGTGTTCTTAATTAATTATGGTGAAAATGTTAAGCAACGAACAGAAAAATGTTATGTTATAGGATATTCAGTGACAAAAATAAACTGAAACAAAAAATTCAAAAAACATACATAATGAATGTATAGGGCGTTTATGAGATTCTAAGATGGTATTACATTGCAAAAACGTAAAAAGACATAATTTATGCAGACACATAATTTATGCAGACGTATAATTTATGAAATTTAACTATGCTGCTGAAGTACTGTAGTTGCAGATGCAACATGCAGAAAATGCAATATTTGCAACTTTTGATTCATCTGCATATAGAAAAGATAAACAAAGTATACATTTTTATTGTATTTAAAAATATTAATAAATATGATAACTTTCATTGGAAAGTTAATTTATGACAATATATTCTATCCCTTTTTATCTGTGCAAACTAACTCCATCAGCAGCGGAATAAAACCTTAGTTGGACCATTTTTCTTGGATTGGGTGTTTAGCCAAAGTAGGTGGCTTCCAGTCTTTTGTGTTTTAGATATTGTAGCCCATTGGAAATAAGTTTGTATAAACTTTTATGGGTTATCCTCGGTGGATCATATATTTTTATGCTTGTATTATAACAGTTTTTATATATGTACTCTGTCGATGTTATTTGAATTGTTTATACTACAAGGTCCTATTACTGTGGCATTTTAGCATTTCAGAGAACTGCTGTGATCTTGCGTCACAGATGAATAATCTGTATGTAAACATATACTCAAGAAGTTCTCATAGCTGTCAAGTTTAACAGTTGGATGAAATTCTCTATTCTTAGTTTTAAAAAATCTTTGATTTAATTTACATGTACATATTTAAGTAAGTGATAAAATCCCATTCATACAAAAATATCAGATCCGATTCCTTTTTTGTACTTTTCATTCACAAAGTTGTGCCGAGCACAATGTCAACAAATCGTCTGCTTCACAATTTAAATAATACAAGCAGAATTGGTGACATGATTTAAGCTCTTCAATAATTTTTTTTTTACCTAACTTGTGGGGACCCATTAAGAGTGCATTGTCAAACTTATGCATGTGTTTCGTTTCAGTGCGGGTTCTTAGATCAGTAGTATAAAGGCAAGTTAATATTAAAGTTTACATGGGTTGGGATTAACTTCAAATATGTCATGTTAAATAAAATTAGAATATCATAAATCGTAATTATTTAATGGATCTACTACAACTTGGCCATACAAAGATCTTAATTAAATTGATGAATTTAATTTTGACATATTTTATTAATGTGTTGCCTTTACATACAATTTCCCCAATTATTTTTTTTGTACTTTTATGTCATACTACCGGTAGTCACTGTATTTCTCAATTGCTGCAGTAATAAGAGGTTCTCTTTAGAGATCCCATCAGAAGTCGCCTCGAAATACCCAGCACTTTGGGGAACATGTTTTATGGAAATGAAAATCATTCACCGTGACCAATGCCTCACATATTGTTTAGTGATGCAGTAGGATAAAAATGAACAAGTAAGTATACTGAAACTTTTTTGGGTATGGTTTCCAAGTACAGTTGTAACATGGTAATCGGACGTACTGGGTTATATTTGTTATATATTTGTGTTATTTGCTGATCCTACCTAAATAAATTATTATTATTATTATTATTATTATTATTATTATTATTATTTATGAAAATTGTTTTCAAAGTTTGTAAATCCATTAGGCTAGCCGTTTCAAGATTATTGGCTTTTCCAGAGATGCATAGTTTACCAGTGTCGCATATAATTTTCATCCCATCTGTAAATGGCACTCCTGGTAACAATTCTGTATAGAATATTAATCCCTGGGTACAATATTCAATTTTAGACTTCATACCACATGTAAGGAAATACCCCCCCCCACACACTCCAATAATAATAATAATAATACATTTCTTCAGGCAGAATGAGCAAATAATGCAAGTAGTAATACATATAACAAATATAAATAATTTGCAAACATACAAATATGTGAACCACCAAGGATGACCCACACAAGTTTATAAAAACTTATTTCCAATAGGGTCCAGTGGGATAAATATTTTGAGGCAGAGTGAAAATTATATATTGTACTAGGAAATTGCTTTTAAGTATTAAAAACTTAAAAACTGATTTCAGAATTAAAAATATAATTAAAAACCAATTCGGTCTAGTAAAATATCATTGTACTCTGTTCTCTCAATCTGCTTTGTTTTAAATGGTATAATTTTTTAACAGCCGATTTGAATGATCTTTGTTTGAAATGTTCTTGATAACATTCCAATAATTTATGATGTTATTAAGGAAAGTCATCAAAGCTATTTTACTAACACATGGTATAACAAAATGAAATTTACTGCTCCTAGTGACAAAATGGTGATAATCACTAACCAGTGCTCAACGAAAAGTTTTTTCAGACACAGGCCCAGGGCGGGTGAAAAAAATTACAAGCCTGGACTAAAATTCCACAAGCCCTGACTAAAATTCCATGTGCCCAAAAGGGCCCAATTTTTTTTTCCTATTATTTGTCAAACAACATTGCAATTACTGTACTTTAAATATGAAAAGAAAGAAACAAAATCATATTAAATTGACTTGTGTGTTTATTCACATCTCAAAATATTTCATGTAAAGCAATTTTGTTCTCCAGGCCCTGATGTCAACCATTGTCCAATTGCTCTATTAAGGTCCTCCTTACTCGTTAGATCAGCAGTGTTGATGTGGATAAGCATTCGAAGCATGTCTTACTTTATGGAGTTTCTCGTTTAACTTTTGATGTTGTTCATAGGTGCTGCTTAATGTTTAACCAGTGTTGCATTACTTACTCAAATATTTCTGCCAAAATCATTTTTTGGTTGGTCTTTCTTTTTTATCTCACATTCGCCAAAAGATGGCCAATTTTTTATAAAAGACTCAAAAGCCATTATCGACCACCTTTGATCCCTTTATTACTTATAACAGCTAAAAAATCCCGCAATTTGGCCTAAACTCTCCAGATTACAACAATAAGGTAATCAATTAACAGCTTGTTGTGTACACATGTTAGCCTTAATCCTATTACTCAGCCACGCATCATTGCACCAGTCACAACGACTTTGGTAACAGTTCCAGTCCCCAGTCCCCAGTAGACTGGTTCTCTCTGGTTTCTGTAATGCATGGATCAAACATGTAATAATAACATGTTTTTTTTTCTTAATTTTCAAAAGCGGTAGATTTCAGCTATAAAACAGTATGTGTGGTAGTCGGTCTTGAAAATGGTATTTGTGTCTTACCGCTGGTAGAATCACATGTATGTTAAAGCATAGGTAATACAGGAAATATGTTCCCCATTCATAGGTTACATACTTTGCTTTGTACACAAAGTTTACAGCTTTTGATTGAAGTATGGTAAGTTGATGATCTTCATAAAGGTAAGGGGCATACATGGGGATCAATATTAATAATTTGCTAGTCTTTCAGCAACTTGAAAATAAAATTCCACATTTCGTCAACGCGATCAAAGTTTTCTCAGGCAAATTTGATTTTTTTTTCAACAAGCCTGATGGTCACTTAACTTAGAGTACAGGAGGGACCCGATCTGGTATTTCTCCTCGTTTCACTCTGTCCTCCACTTTCAGCATTCCCACACTTTCAAGTTCATACTGTTTGATGCTTGATCTGGGTTCAAAGTTACTTAAAAATCTGACAGTTTTATTATGGCTATTTGGAGTTTGTTTTTGAGCTTTTCACCAATGACCAATTACTACTTTTTGTGTGCATAAATTCAGGAATCTGTATACTGCCAGTAGAACCAACAAGTTTTTCTCCCCCACTTTGTATCAGTTTAGAACATTACTGGCAGTGGAGAACAGCAGAAGCAGCAATTCAATGCCAGATGATCTACACACATACATGCGCAGTTTGCATGAGTTCAACATCTGCATGACTAATAGGTGGTCAGTTCAGAGAGGGACTGATAATGAACAGTGTGTGTTTGGCAAAGTTCAGTGCCGTGGATCAGTAGAAGAAGGATTAGCTGTCTGGATTCAAAGGTCATGTCATTCGTTGTGAGCCACCAGAAATCCAGAATTTTCTACAGGACAGAGCATCAGCCATTGAATCTGGCACGTTAAATATCAAGAAATAATAAAATGTGACATAGAAAAACTTGCTGGTCTAACTGTCAGCAAGATAGATCCACAGTGAAAGTGTGCATTCAGTTAGTAAGTTTCACTTCATATTCAAAACATAACATCACATAACTGACATACCCCCTTGTGTTTACATTTTGTAATTTCAATAATTATCTTTGTTTAATTGTTATAGATGAAACAAGTATCAAATTTTCATATTAGAATATTCGTGGAATGTATTCAAATGTATTCAAATAGAATTTGAATATTCATTGATGTTAATAAAGCTATAGAATTTATGTTTCTCCTTTGGATAAATTTCCCCGATCAGATCAACGTTAGGAAGATGCTCTGCTACCTCTTGAATCCTGCAATCACGGATAGACTAAAATTCATCTTTCCCATATATAGTCCATATCGACAAAGGGAAGAAACTCTTCCCAACCCTTCCCCTTACTGCCCCTCACCACCGCTTTGTGGCTATGGTTGTTTACCAGTTTTTTGCTTTTGCTGATATGATATGCATCATATCCAATACCTCTCACAGAATCTCAGTTAATCTTGTGGATTATTGACCAGCAAAATTGGTATGGTATTGATCTCAAGGGATTTACTGCTGTACATGTCACAATTATTATTTTGTGAAATTTGTTGATATGTGAATTTTATCTCAGTTGAGGAATTCATTGTTTTTCTGACCTTGTGCTTCAACACGGTATCATTGGTGCTCATTTATTCATGTACACTACATGTATTTCACTTCTTTAAGTAATAAATATGGTTATTGTTATATTTGAACAATTTCTGGTTGCTATTTCCCTTTTTTTGTTGTCATTTTAATTTCAGATAAATAATGACAATGAAATACACAAAGTGCAAGATTTTAAGTTGCCAGTGACATGCATGATATTTGCCTCACTTGCACAAAGTATTCTTCCACGTCGCCAATGGCCCACTTTCCTATGTAAAGCAGTGCAAAATTAAGAAAACAATGGGCCATTTGAAAATTGTAGGGTCCACCAAGAAAATATAATGGGCATAGTATCATAATACTGCTGTTGGAGCCAAACAAATGCTATATTTAAATTGGTCACATAGGGGGTCTATTACAATATTAAAATTCAGTTTAATGGTCTCTGGTATGCTTTTCTTGCAAAATGACGCTGTCTCATCCCAGAGAGATCCCTGCAAAATGTAACGTTTTGTTTGTGATTGGTCAAAACAAAATCTCAACAGTGCTCAGGCTAAAAAGTGTTATAATTTCCAGGTTAACCCAGTTTTCTTGTTGTAGAAAGTTCATAAATTTGAAAGTTTGAAAGACAGTGTTCTCAATCTTCTTTTATAATACAGAAATTTAAGACCTTCTAACTTTTTTTTTCTTCAGACAAAGACTTTTGTATGGCTGTCAAAGAAAGAATGGGCCTTCCTTGTCCTGACTACAGTCAATATCCTCGCAGCTATTGCCCTGTCTGTGTACAGACTAGTCATAGTTATCAAGTATACACCGGACGATCCAGATGGCACTTTCACCATACTTCTCATAATTAATGCTGGTAATGCAAAATTATAGTGAAATTAATAATAGTGCTTTAGATTGTCCTCCCAATTAACAAGAATTTCATTATTTACTGTCTAGCAGACAAAGGAGAGATGTAGAGATCTCATACATGTGATAAAAATGAGGGGTCAGCTTGGAACAAAGAGGGAGATTTGCCAAATTTGTTCAGGAGTTTTGACCTCAAAAGAGGGAGGTTTTTCATCGACCCAATTTTTAGCGTGCAAATGGGCAAAAATTACTACTACATGTATTGAACAAATTTCTATATTTTTATTATTTAAATATATAATTTGCATTTTCACATTAACTTGTTGCCTTTCACATTCTCCATATATGTAACACAAGCATTTTTAGCATTTCTTACAAGATCATTGCCTGGATTATATTGGTGGCAGTCCTTATCATTGTTCATCTTAATACTTAAAAGATTATGTACTGTCACTGGATCCAGGTTTCCTCTAGAGTCAGCCTGAATTTTCGTCAGAATGGAAAATGTCCTTTCAGTGTCTGCATAGTAATGTGGCAATACAACTCAACTGAGTTCACCAAGAAGTTTAAATTGTTTCCTTCCTGTGGGTAGATTCAGCCAACATTCTGCCAATACTGCTTAAGATTGGTACTGTCTCTGTCGAATTTGCGAAGTTCTTCTTTGGGAGTCAGAATGTAGTCCTGAATTTCATCTTCCAGTGAAGTTCTCTCACTCTGGGTTAACGTAATGAACCTCTCAGACAGCTTCACCACTGCAATACAAAATGCAAAACATTAGAACTTTGCAATTTACTTGCAATGGGTATACAATACGTAAATTAAAATATTATAATATAATAATGCAATTGTCACTTACATATTCAATGCAATTGACCCAAGGGAGATTTCTTTCTCTAAAATAGTATAGAATCTGTTGCAGTTTCATAAGGTTTAGTGACATTTTCCTTTTCAAGATACCTACCACAGTTTTCAATTTCCAATTATCAGTGCAGACCTATAATATTTTTTAATTGTTCATCCAGCAATAGCTGATAATTCAATGTTGATCATAGGAGATAAGAAAACCTACCTAATTGGATTAGTGAGTATTTATTGCACTCCCAAGCATCTAATGTTGTTTTAATGTCAGTAAGATTGTCCATGTGAAGCACTGATGCATACATTAATGATTAGACTATCACACCCTTTGTGACTTTAAGCTTAATTTGCAGATGCCTTTGTTGTCATCATTATCATCACTGTCACCATTATTTAACAATAACAATAAAATGCAGAAAACAATTATCACTTACTAGAATTATAGATGAAGACAAAGACCTCATTCATCCCAGGCATTATGGAATAATTCTTGTACTGTATCCATATTATTCATATTATTCATATTATTATTAATATTATTATTATATTGTGATTATGATTTTTTATGAACAATAAAATAGTTAAACTTTAGTAATACTTATGTGAATATTTTATCCAAGCATGCAAAGATGAGTTCTGCTGATGCAATGTTACAGGTTGGTATTCCAAGAAATCTTGTTGATATCTTGTTTACATCCTTGTCGAAAACACAAACTAAGACTCAGCATTTTATTATCTCCTTTATGAGGTTTCTGCGTGATGCGTGATGTCATTCTTGCCACTGTAACAGACTTTAAAATCAGCTTTACAGGAAGAGCAGAATGAATATCCATGTCCCTTTTGAACTTGATTGCAATCGCTGAAATTCCCGTTTCCATCCATCACTGAATTTCATGTGATATTTCGCTTGCTTGGATTCTGGTGTTTTGGCATTGGGAGATAATGCACGCTTACACATCTCGATAAACTTTAATCACCTAAGTCAAGCCGAGCCAGTTTTATGCCACTTGAGCTCTTGAGTAAATCCAACCATAATCAATTAACATCTTTAATCTTGTCCAAATTACCTTTTATCATACATAGTATAGACTCTAATTCATCTCGACAACTTAAGGCACCGTAGCAGAACATACCTTGCCGACAGAATCAAAGTAATATTTATTGTTTCATGCTGATTGAGCTTTTCAGTAAAACAGCCATAATCAATTGACATCTTTAATCCTTTCCAAATTACTTCTACTCACACATAGTATAATCCACCTCGACAAAATTGAAATGAAGCCAGTTGACCATGCCGACAGGATGTAAGGATGAAATTAGCAATTACATTGACTTGCCCTGCTTAAGTCAGCTCAGTCACGTGATCATAGGCAGTATTACTGTAAATATACTACACTGGAGCCAGAATGTGAAAAAAAACAAAACAAAACAATTAAACATAACATTTTCAATAATAATTTTGCATACGCGGGAGATTTCAGTGAGGTACGGGAGACACCCCTAAACTTGGGAGAAAAACCCTTCCGTGCAGGAGGTTCACATGTATGGGATCTTTTTGTAAGCATCAGCATTTTCATCATTGGTATAATGCCAGTTTGCTTTATAGGACCCTTCTTTGATACAGTTTGTATTTCTGCCTAAGGTTGATTTTGCAGGCAAGACTCAGACATTTGTAGAAAACTTGTTAAAAACAATTTTGCTTATTTAGGTCCAGATCAATCAGATTCCTTTTCTCTTTATTTCACTTGTATGTTCATGCTGGGTTCTGTAGTAGAATCCACCAAAAAATAAACATATTTGAAAATTTTGGATGCAAGAATATTTCTATAGCTGAGTCTGTGGTATGCAAGTTTTTTTAGGCAACTTTTCTTCCATTTGATCTGTTTCAACAAAGCAGGTACCAGTATTAATCAGTGTCTGGGTTATACAAAATAGTTCAGTGATTGTAAAGGGATTAGGTGATTTTGGATTGGTTTGGTTCTCTACGGCACAACAACACAAGTAGGTTATTTAGTGCCGAGGCAATCAGAGTAAAGTGCCTTGCCCAAGGCCACACCACAGTAGCTGACCCAGGCTGGTCTGATGGTAGGATTCGAACCCGCACCCTTTCAGTCTTGAGTCCGGCACGCTAACCACTGAGCCACCGCGGCTCGGATTAGGTGAAATCGTATATGCCCGACCTTAGTAGATAAGAAGATTTTAAAACACATGTTGATTGACCATGCTTTATAGTTTTGATCAGTTGACTAATTACAAGCGTGCATATTTTGAAACCTTGCACCATTTAGTAGAGTACTTTAAATACTTAAGCAATATTTGGAACACACCATTTTATTTGTATACCATATTTAGAAAAATAGTGTCAAGAGATTGGGACTTCTCTGTGTTCTTCCCTATAATATAGTAATTGATTTATTTTGTTTGTTGGAGAAAAAAGAATGCCTATTGTTATCAAATTAGCTGTTTTTCGGTGTCATGTGCATATATGCTTAAGTTTTCAAACTATTATCAAATGTGTGTTTTTTCAACAACAACTTTACATATTTTCTTTGGTACCAGGCATACGGCTGCAGATGAGCCTGATTCTAGTGAGTCTCACTGAAAGACAGTAGGTAACAGATCTAATTCTGATAAAGAAAACAGAACACCAAAGAAACTGAGAGATTAGTGGAATGAATCATGGATTTGGACATTCAAATGGGCTGCAAAAATCATTTATGTGTTAAAGATCGAATGAAAAAGTGACTATAGTATGTTAATTTGTTTCTTCTTTAAGTGTGTTCTGCTGCAAAATTTGCATCATGTTGATTGAAATGGAATTCAGCAAATTAAATAAATATAGAAAGAAACCTTTAATCAGTTCTTCGATTCCCATTTCCTGCACACAAAATTAAAGAATAGCAATGTCAAGCCATTGGGAATTGTTATAGTCATAACATTCAATCACAATTATCATTGTTCTCAATTGCCATAGATTTTCATTCTTTTTTAATAGTACTAAACATTTCACAATGAATGAGCAATAACAGTCTCATGACATTTATATTGGAAAAAGTCAAAGTCAGGCTAGATGCTTGGTTAGAGGATGCATCTTAAAAAGAACCACCCTCACCTTGCAATTTAATCACTTTGACCAATATTTTATGCTTTTTGGGGGCTTTTTTATTGTTGTAAAAATTCTAGTTGTTAAAGTTTCTATTTCTGTCATTTGTAATCTTTAATTAGGCAAAGAAAACAAAAGGCCTTGGTGAGTGAATGCATCTCATTGTCAAGCCAACCAGTGTTCAGCACACGACTGGCCATGTGGAGTCTGCCCTAACATAAACAGTACCTGGTGACTCGGCCATTCTTCACCATCTAGTTCATGGAACACTGTTATAATTACAATAGAAAAATTCAACAAATTGGCATCTGGATTGATTAGGGAACCCACAAGTCAGATTTTTGTTATCCAGAGCAACTATAAACATAAATTTTATATATGGATATAATTTTAGTTCTACTGGTCATAGACCAGAAGAGCTTATGGGATGGTCTCTTGTCCGTTGTCCATCTGTCCGTTAGCACAAGTTTGTTATTGCTACTCCTCCTAAACTACTTGGAGGATTGCCTTGAAACTTTACACACACATTCATCCCATGTTCTAGTTGGTCCTGAATGAAAATGGTGCCGCTCAGACATCCAATATGTCCCCCATAGTGGCCATCTTGAAAATCTTATCGCCAAACATCGTACATGGATGGTCATATCAACACTAAAAGACTTCTTATGATACCTAGTTGGTCCTAAATGAAAATTGTGCAGATCTGACGTCCAATATAGCTGCCACAGCAGCCATCTGGAAATTTTTTTTATTGCTATTCCTCCTGAAAGATGGTCATATCAACATGGGATTTTCACTAAAAACTTCTTATGGTGTCTAGTTGGTCCTAAATGAAAATGGTGCTGATCTGAAGTCCAATATGGCCACCATGGCAGCCATCTTGATAATCTTGTTATCACTACTCCTGAAGAATGGAAAGTCATATTGACATGGGGTTTTCACCAGAAGACTTCTTAAAATGTCTAGTTGGTCTTAAATGGAAATAGGTCCAATCTGATATCAAATATGGCTGCCACAGTGGCCATCTTGAAAATCTTATTATTACCACTCATCTTGAATGTATGGTCATATCAACATGGGGTTTTCACTAAAAGACTTCTTACGATGTCTAATTGGTCCTAAATGAAAATGGAACCAATCTGATGTCCAATATGGCCACCACAGTGGCTGTCTTGAATTTCTTGTTATTGCTACTCCTCCTGAATGGATGGTCATATTAACATGTGGTTTTCACTAAAAGACTTCTTATGATGTATAGTTGGTCCTAAATGAAAATGAGGCCGATCTGATTTTCAATATGACCACTACAGTGGCCATCTTGAAAATCTTATCGCTACTCCTTCTGAAAGAAAAGTAATATTGCCATGGGATTTTCACCAGAAGACTTGTTATGATGTCTAGTTGGTAAAAAATGAAAAAGGTGCCAATCAGATGTCCAACATGGCCACTACAATGTCCAGCTTGAAAAGCTTTTTATTGCTAATCCTCCTGAATGACAGGTAATATTGCCATGGGTATAGTTGGTCCAGAATGAAAATAGTGTCAGTCTAATGTCCAATTTGGCCACCACAACGACCATTTTGAAAATATTGTTATCACTACTCTTCCTGAATGGATGGTCTTATCAACATGGGGTTTTTACTAAACAACTTCTTATAAAGTCTAGTTTGTCCTAATGGTGCAATTCAGACATTTAATATGCCTGCCACAGTGGCCATCTTGAAAATCTTGTTATCACTATTTCTTGTGAATGAATGATCATATCAGCATGGGGTTTGCACTGAAAGACTTCATATAAGGTCTAGTTGCTCGTAAAAGACAATGGTGCGGATCCAACTTCTAATGTGACAGCCACAATGGCCATCTTAAAAAGCTTGTTATCACTACTTCTCCTAGATGGCTGGTCATATTGACATTGTGCTTTCACTATAAAACTTCTTATGATGTCCAGTTGGTATTAAATCTGATATCGAATATGGCCACCATGGTGTCCATCTTGAAAATTTTATCGTTACTGCTCCAAAACAGAAAGTCATATCAACATGAGGTTTCCACCAGAAGATTTCTTATGATGCCTTGTTGGTCCTAAATGAAAATGGTGCCAAGCTGACATCCAATATGTCCACCACAGCAGCTAATTTGAAAATATTGTTATCACTGAAGAATATCGAAGATGTTTCAGCATTCCGCAGTTAAAAGGAAGAAATGGTCTTATCTTGAATTCCTGGAAATTCTTTGCATGTAGTAGAGCATCAATCTCTTCAAGAGACTCTTGTTACCTTGAGGCAACCTGACATCACTCTGAACAATGTTGCACTTCTCAGCTGTTAGCCTTTGTCATCTTGATAATTATTGGCATTAATAACAGCCAGTAATTATAAGAGTGACAAAAACTAATGAACACATAGCAGTATGAATAATTGGATTAATAGCTTGCCTCTTTGATTGGATTAAGGTTATGTACTTTATCATCATGTTGGAACAGATGTTGTCAAGTTAGCATTACACGATTGTGCACATGCATTTAAAATCATCAACTCTAAAAAAAAGATCCAGTTAGTGAATCTGATTCCATGACCGGAATGTGAAATTGAAATGACAAAATAGATGTCTATTTCCATTACTTTGCTGCTACATTGGGACCCTTAATATGCAAAATACAGCTTGGTAACAAGCACTTTTATAATTCAGCTTGTCTAAATTTACCCTACAGAGATCTGTAAACAACTTCTAAAAAAAATGCCTTTTGATCATTAAAAATGTATTATTTTGAGATTTCCTTGTAGACTATATGAAAAATTTGCATCATCTGATAATTGGCAAATGGTCTATTGATACCAATAAATTACTGTGACCTTCCTGTGTCTGGGACATTCTTCCACTGGCAATGCCCCAGGTAAGTGAATCTTTCTCCAATGGAAACATTTCTTTTAGTTTCACTATCAACTACATTTTGTGGTAGATTAATCAAGTTGCTATTTTCTTGCATTACATGAGATAGAAGAATTGTTTTACCATAGAATTTTATGGTCTTTTAATCTTCATAATCCCATCCCCATGTTCTCATTCCTATTAGAGCTTTACTGTCACAACAGTTGTTATTTTTCAGTATTGTTAATACTTTGATTGTTGTGTCACCATTACCTAAGATCCTGGGCAACCTAGGATCATTTTCACTGTTACCTTAGACCCTAGGCAACCTGGGATCATTTTCACATTTACCTTAGACCCTGGGCAACTTAGTATCATTTTCACAGTTGCCTTAGACTAGAGTTGGGTACCACCAACAATTTTGTACCGCAGTGTTTTTCAACATACTGTGATATATACCATAGTATACTGCAATTATATTAGGGACCAACAATTTAATTTTCTGCAGCAGGGGTCTGGGATTTGTTGTTTTACATTTCATGCTCTCATATAGCTAGAGAAAAATATCTTGATGTGATTGAAAGCAAAATAATAGCATATTATATCCACTGTATTATTTTTTTTTAAAATTAATTATCCTGAGATAATTGAAAATAAAACATCTCGGCTCCAAAGAGAATTGCAACCCCCCCCCCTCCAAAAAAACTAAATGGTCAGTATCTTATAGTAGATAAATTTGCTGCGTGTATATTAATTGTTGTATAAGTTGTCATGTAAAAACTGTAACTAAAGTGGGATGATTAAGCTTACACTATAGCTGACATCCTGTAAAAGACATTGTGCTGACATTAGAGAGCTTGTTGATAAAAATAGGAAGTGTTGACACTGAAGCCTGCAATTTACTAGCTACACTATTGCTATAATAGGCAGGGAAACTTTGAGTGGCATGCCAATACTCGGAGCAAGAAGTTTATCAGAGAGGGCCAGTAAACATGAAACACACTGACTCAACAAATGAGAAAATATTTAGTGGACTAGAGAAATTACATAAAACTCAGACAAAAAACAACTGTTCTCCAAAAAATCTTAGGATGATTCTCAATCTTACAAAGGAATACATGTCCTTAACACATTAACATAGTCTAGTAAATAACGAAAAAAATGACATTTTGTTTTTCTTTTTTTTAATCTGAAATTTTATCAAAAGTTAGATTTGGCTCAAATATCTTTTACAACATCCAGTTTGGTTGCCATGTTTGCATATTTGACACGTGTGAAACATGATTAAAGTTTCATAAATATAATTATATTTGTAATATTTGAAATTAATTTGTAGCAAATTCGACTATTTTGTAAACAAAAATTTAAAAAAATATTTTTGGGAATATTTTGTTATGAAAAATTAAAACATGCTTTTAATATCATTAAAATCATAGCAAGATTACTCAGGAATTTCTGTACATTCCTTACTGACAGAAACTACTGAAGTACCGATACGGTGAAAAAGTACTGTGGTATGTACCACTAAAAAAAATACCACGGTAAACTGGTATGCCGGTAATACTTTGCACCTCTACCTTAGACCCTGGGCAACCTAGGATCATTTTCTTAATGTAGGTATGGGACCACTAATTATTTTACATCCAGAGAACCAGTCTACAAGTGGGGGAATAAAAAAAAGAGAATTAAATGTTTTGAGATGCACCCATTGGCTGGTAAATGGAGTTAATTTTCTTCCATTATATGTTTCATAAACTTCAATCAATGAACTATAGTTGAAAACAAAATTTTTACTTTATTTTTTGATATCCTGTATTTAATTTCCTACTAACAAAATAGCATATGGACTCTATGCTATTAGGTGCAGACCAGGGAACCCCCTGCTTAAACGCACGAGGCTCAAAAAAAAATGGTCCAATCCCTGTATTCAGGTATATTTTTCCTTTAAACAAGATGACAGAGATTGTTGAAGTCGTAAGGAGAAAATAACAAACATTGTACACTCTGAATTCACTTAAATCTTTGGGTCCGATTTTCTTGGTTGTGATAGATCAGAGATTCAAAGATCCAGCATAAAATGATCCACCTGTGAAGAACCAAGAACTGTTCCCCTTTCTCTCCCCCTCCCCCATGACTTCCCCTTTCTCTCCCCCCCCCCCCCCATGGCTTCTCCTTTCTCTCCCCCTCCCTCCCCCTCCCCCCAATTACAAGCTCAGGACCAGTCACTACACTATATAATTAAGAATCTGGTCTCGAAACAAGTGGTATCTCAAAGCATTGGTCTTTTAAGACATGTTTTACTGTACTAACAAAATTATAATTTGTTCTAAATCTTGGAAGATGGCTTCCACAATAAATCAATCTGAAGTATTTTGGTAAGAGACATACTGAAATTGTTTTTGTTTTTTTATTATCCAATGGAAATACTGTATACATGTACTAAGGTTTTATTTTTACTTACAGCCATGCATGTATATGACAACAAAGGTTGTGGTTGTTCTTGTTGGTGTTGCTGATATTGTTAATCTTTGAACTATATTTTTTAATGAGGTTGGATTAAAAAAAAAGAAACACTTATGTTTGGGAGCCAAGCCAGGGCTGCTGGATTCAGAACTAATAACTTTAGGCCAGTACTTCAGACCACTCAGCCATGGACACTTTGCAGTATTAAATACAGAGAGTTTTTACTTTTATTATGGTTGCAGGTACTGCATACAGTGTGTTCATTTTATACTTATTATATCTGCTGTTACTGCCTGCATGTTCATTTTATACTGATTGTGGCTGCAGGAACTGCACACAGTGTGTTCATTTTATACTTGTTATGGCTGCAGGCACCGCACACAGTGTTCATTTTATACTTGTTTTGGTTGCCAGAACTGCACACAGCGTGTTCATTTTATACTTGTTATGGCTGCAGATACACTGCACACAGTGTGTTCATTTTATACTTGTTATGGCTGCAGATACACTGCACACAGTGTGTTCATTTTATACTTGTTATGGCTGCAACAGAGTGTTCATTTTATACTTGTTATGGCTGCAGGCACTGCACACTGTGTTCATTGTATACGTGTTATGGCTGCAGGCACTGCACACAGTGTGTTCATTTTATACTTGTTATGGCTGCAGATACACTGCACACAGTGTTCATTTTATACTTATTATGGCTGCAGGCACTGCACACTGTTCATTTTATACTTGTAATGGCTGCAGATACACTGCACACAGTGTGTTCATTTTATACTTGTTATGGCTGCAGGCACTGCACACTGTTCATTTTATACATGTTATGGCTGCAGGCACTGCACACAGTGTGTTCATTTTATACTTGTTATGGCTGCAGACACTGCACACTGTTCATTTTATACTTGTTATGGCTGCAGGCACTGCACACAGTGTATTCATTTTATACTTGTTATGGCTGCAGGCACTGCACACAGTGTGTTCATTTTATATTTGTTATGGCTGCAGGCACTGTACAGGGTATTCATTTTATACTTGTTATGGCTGCAGGCACTGCACACTAGTCATTTGATGCTTAATATGGCTGCAGGTACAGCACTGTGTTAGTTTAATACTTATTATGGCTTCATGTACTGTTTTCATTTTATACAGGTTTTTTTGCAGTGTCAGCTTTTTATTTTTTGAGAGTGAGTACAATTTTATCAGACCCGTTCAGGGAGTCTGTTGCTGTCGTATTATAGCATGACTGGAGCTTGTCATAAACAAGAAAAAAAAATTGAAGTTAAGAATTGAAAGGACTTTTCATGGAGATTATTTTCTACTTTTTCAGTGTTTATTGCCTTCTACTGTTACCATGGTGTGTTACGAGAGAGAAAGTACGAATTGTATGTTCTTGTGCTGGCTGTGATAGTTGTCCTTGTATACTGTAACGTGGAATATCTAGTCAACACTTCAAAGCATACAACTATCAAATTGGTGAGTCCTTCTTGCTCCTAACATTCTGCATTTAAGTCCTGCTGTATTAAAAACTAAAATAAAATCTAGTGGAATGTGTAATTTTTTAAAATGTATTGGTCATACCAACATGCAGTACTGGAGAAGCATATACAGTATATACTCGTGTAAAAGCAGAATCCAAATGTGAACAACATAGACCCTGATCTGCCATTGCATAATGCGCCAGCAGATCAGGGTCTGTGTTGTTTGTTCTACTGATTAGTCCTTACAAACTGCATAGACCCAGATCTGCTGTCGCATTATGCGACGGCAGATCTGGGTCTATGCAGTTTGCAGTTGGTATCGGCATATACGCGGATATATACGGTATACCAAAGATGTGCACAGCAGTTTTATAATTTTCATTCAACCCTTGGGGGTGGGGACTCGATTAGATGTATTTAATTGTATATAAAATGGATCGTAATATCTTAATTGAACACCGTATATACTCGCATATAATCCGACACCAACTGCAAACTGCATAGACCCAGATCTGCCATTGCATAATGCGCCGGCAGATCTGGGTCTATTCAGTTTGTAAGGACTAATCAGTAGAACAATCAGCATAGATCCTGATCTGCCGGCGCATTATACAACGGCAGATCAGGGTCTGTGTTGTTTGCATTTTGATCCAGCTTATACATGAGTATAGACAGTATATATCCTGGTCACATTAACGTTAGGAATTAATTTCCACTAACTCTTGACACCAGTCCTCATGGAACGACAAACAAATTCATCTTTCCTGGCTATATCCATAGGTCTGTATTTGGAAGGTTGCAGAAGTTAATTCCTAATGTTAATGTCATGGGGTAAGTATTCTCTGCAAAACATAATTTATGAAAAACAATTCCTATCAGGAGTTTAGTTTGTTATGGAATTCCTCTTGCGCTGTACAAGACAGAGACTCAAAACCTTGGGATATTGTTGAGGGTGGTCTGTAAATGTACACAAATATTTGTAAAATTTTCATCCACCCCCAGGGAGATGGAGTTGGGGGTATGGGGATGTGGCCCCTGGGTCATAACTCAGAATGTATTGATATCCACATCCTACAACTACATAAATGTATATGCTTACTAGGCAAAAATAGACATATTCAGAAATGCAGACAACACTATATTGGTCCCTGTGTCTATTCTTACCCTCTCTCCCGCCAATGGGCATAGATTGAGAGGTTCACAAACCAGGGGAGTGTGGGGATAAGTATTTTACAAACGCCTATAAATAAATATACATACAAGTTAATATTACAATCTGAACAGCATAAAATTTTGAGCAAAACAGTATGGTATATATTCACCCAAATAGACACCAGCCTAAGTAGTCACAAAAAATGGCTTGAGCTCAAAATTTGAACTCAGATTCAACATTTAAAATTTTTCATCTTCAGCAACTTCACCAAGAATACAGGTAAACTAAGCAGTCCTTCAGAAAGAATTAGCTTATTATTTTCACAATTTCATAGATGCCAGAAAGCTCAGAGTATGGTTTCTAATTTTCTATTTTTGGGTCTGAGTTCAATTTCTGTGCTCAGTCAGTTTCATGACTACCGGGCCAGGTCCTGCGTGTATAGAATACTACTATTAGGAAGTAGTGAAGCATATATTACAAGTAATCCTCGGAATGGCTTTAAGTGATACTATTTAGTAGGAATGCTGAAACTATTGATTTTTGGTCTAAAGAGAAAATACAAAAACTGTCATCTCTAATTCCAACAAAGCCCAAACAGTTAAGCTCTAGTCTAATTATGCATGTCTATTTTTATGAATATATAGGTTCTGAACTTGTAATGCAGGATATCATACGACTGTTGTAGAAGGTTCTTGTTAGTCCCATGCCTTGGCAGCCGGGGTATTATTGCAACTCTCAAGATCCTTTTGTCCATTACCAGATTTCCTTTTAAACCCCAAGTTTGGTTTTCATGTCCATATGGTAACCATCTTTAAGACCTATATTATTCTTGGCTCCATCACCTGGGGTTGCTGGGAAGGGGTCAAAGGTTAAAGATTTTAAAAAGTTGTAATTAGAGTGACATTTGCAAATATTTTGAACTAAATTCTATATATGCATTTACAGTAGGAAGAAGTCACGTGTAACAATTTTACGTCTATCCGAGGGTGGGGTGGGGAGGATACTCAGTATGCAATAAAGTAATAAAAAGGGGATGGAGAATTCCCATTGAAAATGATTGCAGTTGCTCTAGTGATCAAGGTTTGGAAAATTATGATACACTACATGTGTCTGTAACCACATCTCCTTAAACCACATGGTGGAAATCACAAAACTTGGTACTTACCTTTATATACTTGCGTATAATTACATACCAACTGCAAACTGCATAGACCCAGATCTGCCATTGCATAATGCGCCAGCAGATCTGGCTCTATGCAGTTTGTAAGGACTAATCAGTAGAACAAACAACATAGACCCTGATCTGCCGGTGCATTATGTGACAGCAGATCAGGGTCTATGTTGTTTGCATTTGGACTCGGATTATAAGCGAGTATAGATGGTGTCCATTTTTTTTTTTAAATGGAGGCATTTTTTTAGTATCCATTTTCTTACACCAAATATGGTTTGTATTACTAGTAATAGTAACTGTATGGTCTTACTAAAATTTGTAGCCAAGTATAAATCCACTTGCCTTTCAGGTCAATTATTCGTCAAGGGAGGTAACTCAAATTTAGGTAAATGATTAGACCTTATTAGTATAATATCTTATTGACATATGCCTCCCTTACAGCGTATAAATCCACTTGCCTTTCATGTCAGTTATTCGTCAAGGGAGATTACTCAAATTTAGCTAACTGATTAGACCTTAATGTATAAAATCTTATTGACATATCCCTCACTTATAACTTGGGTCACTTTTATGGCTTCCATCAACGGCATTATAAAGAGGGAACTGTGCATTGTGTTGTCTTTGTATACCTACACTGATAGTATGGATGCCACCATGTTGTTGTAGTTCATGTATAAATAAATGTACCTAATGCATATCGTGAAATTTTAAACATTTTCAGGTACGTCTCATTCTAATATGGATCCTAGCACCACCAAACATAATATTGGCTGTTTTAGTGGCAAGAGATTTTGGAGAGCTGGAATTTCGCATTGCAGGTGCTTCTGAATACTTGCAACGTAAGTAGAAGACGTATCAACAATTTCATATATTAGGACTTAATAATAATAATTATGATGACTTAGTACATCGCTTAATCTTTAGAAGCCCTAAGTACTTTACAATAATAATTAACACATAAGGACATGTATATGGACATGATTACAAAAAACAAACACCATGAATTTACAAGCAAAAAACATGCTGAAAATAATTAAGCTAAGGAAACATTGCTAGGTCTTAAGTCTGTTCTTGCAGTCAAAATAGGTGAGTTTTAAGAGCACTCTTAAATAAGATCACAGTGTCATTGTGTCTAAGTTCAACAGGCAATTCGTTCCAGGTAGCTGGGCCTTGCTACAGAAAAGAACACTCTAAGGATGATCCAAGTCTCTAGCCAGGGTGTACACGTGGGTGAGGCACGATAGGTATTTTGGACTGGAGGCAGTCAACAAAATGTACCATAGAGAACAGATTTTTTGTTTGATTCTGGAGTGAATAGGTAACCAGTGGAGGGTACATAGCAAGGGGGAGAAGTGCTCAGTTATTGGTACTCTAAGGATGATCCAAGCAGCTTATTATTATAGGAGTGATAGATTCATCAAATTTAGCTTGAACCAATCTTTTTTTTTTTGATTTATGATCCTATGCAAAAAGCTTTTGATGAATCAAGTGTAATACAGAACTTACAGTGGAAACATAAAAATATAGTTGCTCATCATTACCGTATGTCCTGTCCATAGGAACTAACATATACAGGGATAGGAAACTCTTTATCTGTCCACAAAATATTGTGTTCCCTTTTGATAGGCAAGTGAGGCCACTGTACACCAGAGATAATAGGATTTTTATTGTTTTTGTTGGTTTTAATGGCATTTTAAACACATTATTGGTTTATCATGCCAAGGAATTGGGATCTAAGTCCCTTTTCTGAGGACACACCGAGGCAGCCAACCTGGGCTGACCTGGGCAGGTATCAAACCTGCAACCCTTGGATTATGAGGCTCATACTCTAACAACTGAGTTGTTACCGTGGCTGCCGAGATGAAAGGAACAGCAGGGACTTGAGAGCTTTCAAGGGCTAGAGAGGCTTGTTTATGGTACATATTTTGTAAACCACACTGCTTCACTATTTCATCGTTGACAGAGAAGATTAGAGCTCCATTTTATTTGCAAAAGATATGAGAATACATTAGCATAATTTATTTGACCCTTTTAAGCATATATTTGAAAATGATAGGTTGAACTAGAATTTTTAAAACTGTCCAAAATATACTACTACTAATTGAGACTAACACACGCTGAAAATATACTACTACTAATTTAGACTCCACAGAGATTGAAAATGTACTATTACTAATTGAGACTCCACACACATTGAGAATGTACTACTATTGCACATTGAAAATGTACTACTACTAATTTAGACTCCACACACATTGAAAATGTACTACTACTAATTGAGTGTCCACACACATTGAAAATGTACTACTACTAATTTAGACTCCACACACACTGAAAATGTACTACTACTAATTGAGACTCCACACACATTGAAAATGTACTACTACTAATTGAGACTCCACACACATTGAAAATGTACTACTACTAATTGAGACTCCACACACATTGAAAATGTACTACTACTAATTGAGACTCCACACACATTGAAAATGTACTACTACTAATTGAGACTCCACACACATTCAAAATCTACTAATGTGTGTGGGTAGAAGATATTTCTTGGTTTCTGTCATGTGATCACAAATTAGAAGCAAAAAATCAGAATGGAGAGGAGAAATTGATTTCTGCTTTTGTATTCAATTAAACTGTACAATTTTAATTATAGAATAGGAAATTGTAAAAGGCACAAGTCTCTTTCATCAGAACACTGTTTAACCTAACTAAGACCATTTACATAGGTATGCACAGCTGGGATTTATAGCCTGAGGGTACAGTCACTCTTGCTATTCCTTTAATCTTGGGTGTTACAGAGACCACTGGCAACTGTATTTGCATATCAGTAGGGTAGGTATGAATTAGGTGGATGTGATGAAACATGTAATGACATCATGCCTAAAAATAGCCAGCATGGGCAGTGTCTTAAATCCAACAGAAAAACTTTGTAACATGGCGGCCAAGTTTCAATATGTAGAGTTAACTGAAGACGATGTTCCTGGGGCAAAAAATTATCTTACAGCGTAATAAAAAGTCACTCTGTTATACAACTGAATGGGTGGTTACAATGTCATCTCCCTACAAGTGGAAATTGAAGTAAATTTATATTATTTATTTCATTAATTTAGGCTACCATCCTATAATACATACAAAAAAGGTCACTATATGGAGTGCAATGCACTTCTTATAGTATAACTGTCAGACATTAAGTACAGGTTTTTGTCTAGCTAATAAATGTTATATCAACTGTGGACTTTGAGATGAAATGAAGCTATAGATTTTTCTAAAGATGGACGGGCACAGAAATGTTTATCTTTTAATATCTTTTTCTATAATATCTTGGCAAATTGTTTTTAAAAATGCATAGTGTTCATCATAGTGTTCATCATGAACTAGTGTTCATCATAGTGTTCATCATGAACTAGTGTTCATCATAGTGTTCATCATGAACTATGAGTAAATTATTTCTGGAACAAATGTTACAAAAAAACTAATTGAAGCAATGTCGACTTCATATTTATCTGCCTCAATATTAAGTTTATGGCTAGAACATCTAAATATAGAAAAGTACAGAGAAATGTAAAAAGGGAATCCTCTGCATAGATATTTCTAAACATTCCGTAATGATTTATATTCTTTGTAATACATAGATTTTGTTGACTTATTTACCTTTTTATGCCAATTTTGACACATACAACCTTTTTAATGTCTGAAAAGTTAATGCATGAAAAGTTTTAAATTGCGCATATATTTTCCCTGAATAAAAATTCAAATAATCTTCAGGAATTCCTCCACCACAGCTGTATCAATTTAATTATAACTCTGTGCCTTCAGATTTTTCTGACGATTTTGTTTCTTCTAAATAATTATTTTTGAGATTGCCATTAATAATCTAATTCATTTAGTTTTTGATTACTCCAGTCAGTCTTATAATTAAAAGGAATTCACCTTTACTCTTTTTATTAGACCAAACAATAAAACAAGTATCTTCTTAGCCAATGAATCACTAATCTTCCCAAATTTGAGTACTTAAAGACTATAAAACAAGTCTTTATTTGTTTTATCTACTAAATCTGGTTAATATTTTATCTTTGAGTGTTATTTTGTACGAGCAGAGCAACATAGTTCATAGAGTATAAGACATAATTCAGTGTAAGCATCACATTGTGTACACTCCAATTGTGTTCTGTTTCTCCTAAAGCAATATGGCAGTGCAAGCCAGGTCTTGTGGGTAAATTTGTTACCTGTCCTATATGAAATGGGTGATATCTTGGGGCTCAGATGGAGTTTCCAACCCAACCCCCTCCCCACAACTCCCACCCCTGCCAGTATATTATCCCCTGCTGTCAAATAAGACCCATTAAGAAAAACGCAGAATGCTACCTCTACCCGTTTACATTAACATTTTTTTAAAAGTCGGTGATCTTCATTTTGAAAAATGTCCCAGTTGTTGAAACAAGATTTGTAACTACATGTATACTGTGAATATTTAATTAAAATTGTAAGAAAAATGTAGAAGTTGTAAAGCTTATTTTTAATACCCAGTTGGGCAAGCTCTCACCCATCCATCCAATACATAACACTTCACACATAGCTGTGAATCATATTGGTTGGAGGTCCCTCGGCTAAGGGATCAATTAGACTCTTCGTTAGTTTTAAATACAGTACCTTTATTTACATGCACATTATACTTTCAGTTGCTAGGTGTTTGGATTGTCATTGATCTCTGATGAGGTGTACATTTAAACGGATCCAGAAGATGAAACAAATTTAGGCGCCCTTAATTGTTCCTCCTTCACTGTTTTGTATATTTTGGTATTAAAAAATCTTGCTTTACTTTTTTTTACAGATATCTATGACCAAGCATCTATATTTTCTTGTTGTCTCAAGTTTGATTTGCAAGTGACTGTAAGTTTTGTTGAAAAGTTTTTAATCTTTATGTCCTCACCATATTTTATAGAGGGGGATACCCATGTCCATCCATTCTGTCCCATTACATCCCTCCATCATGGATTTAGTTTGTGCTTAATAACTTTTGAAGGACTGCATGGATTGAAATTAAATTTATATGAGGTTGTAAATTAAGAAGATCTAGGTCATATTTGATTCTCAATGCAGAATGCAGTATGAATGCAAACCAAATGCAGAATCAATTCAAATGAAATGATGAATGCAATATGAATGCAAACCAAATGCAGAATCAATTCAAATGAAATGATGAATGCAATATGAATGCAAACCTAATGCAGAATCAATTCAAATGAAATGATGAATGCAATATGAATGCAAACCAAATGCAGAATCAATTCAAATGAAATGATGAATGCAATATGAATACAAACCAAATGCAGAATCAATTCAAATGAAATGATGAATGCAATATGAATGCAAACCAAATGCAGAATCAATTCAAATGAAATGATGAATGCAATATGAATACAAACCAAATGCAGAATCAATTCAAATGAAATTATGAATGCAAACCAAATGCAGAACCAATTCAAATGAAATGATGAATGTAAACCAAATGCAGAATCAATTCAGATGAAATGATGACTGCAGTATCAAGAAAACAGGGAAAGCAAATGGAAGATGCAGAATAGTGAATGAGCGATGAATGATAAATGAAATGAAATGCAAATGCATATGATGAATGGGTTTGAAAATCTGTTTACATGTATTTCAGTTTGCCACTAAATTTCCATGGTCAAAAGTCCTATTGCATAATAATCCAGCATCAGATTCTTTATTCTTTACACTTAGACAATTTTTCACTACTTACAAGCCATGAAATTGTTCTAACAACCGCCATTGATTTGATGACATCATCACTAGTAGTTTTATCCATGCAATTTTTATTTTGAATGAAATGAAATAAGATATTAAACTTTCTGCCAAATATTCTGCAACTATATTTTTACATCTATTAGTCCACCTGGCTGTAAGGCCCATTGAGCTTATGGTATAGACCTGTGTCCATCATCTGTCAACATTTTCTTGTTACCACCCTAAGGCAATGTTTTTGATTCAGTTTTGATCAAAATTGGAATATAGGTTTATATCATCAGTATCTTGGAAGAGTTTGAATATGAGTGAGATCTATCAATTCATATTAATGAGGTGATCTTGTAGCTGATTGGATGAACTTATTACAACTCTTTTGTCCTTATTTCTGATATGATTTTGATCAAACTTGGAATATATGCTCATATCATTGAGATTTCGGACAAGTTTAATAATGAGCAAGATAATATGCATATTAATAAGGTGTTCTTGCATCTGATTGGCTGAGCTTGTGAACACTCTAGAGGCCATATTTCTAATCAGATTTTTACCAGATTTGATATGTAAGCTTATATCATCGAGATCATAGACGAGTTCAGTTATGAGTGAGATCCAATCATGTTAATGAGGATCTAGGCTGATTAGATGGTGGGAATCAAACCTGCCACCCATCTGGTCATGAGTCCACTGCATTAACTACTGAGCCATTGCAGCTTCATTCGGTGAGAATCTCAGTGGTTTCCAAGTTATGACTATAGGGGCAATCTCACTGTGTTGTTATTTGAAAATGGATTTTGGAGCTGTGGTTGCTCAGTTGGTAATGTCAGGCTAAATATCCAAAGGTTGTGGGTTCTGTACCCACCCAAACCAGCTTAGGTCAGCTGCCTCATTGTGTCCTTGGGAAAGGCACGTAGCTCCCATTTCATCTGCATGATATAACCAATAATGTGTTGAAAGTGCTGTTAAAAACCAGTCAGCATTGAAAATGGATTTACAAACATCCATTTATAGTGACTGCTTTATTTAATAAACTGTATCATAAATTGTTAATAAGAGATTTTCTCCTTATTATGTATTTCATAATGAGATATTGAAATATATCAGTAGGAGGAAAATGGTATTGCCACAGTGGTGATACCACTTTTATCGCCACACTGGCGATATCACTTTTGGAACTACTTTTCCCATTTAGGAAATATATCTGCCCTTAAGTATGTTATTCAAATATGTATTTCCATATCAAGACCTATTTCATTTTTCTTCCTCTTTTTCTTCACCTCATCTCTCTCTCTCTCTCTCTCTCGATCAGGATGAACAGGTCTTAAAATGTGTCAAGACTGTTGACCCCCTAGTATATATTTATTTAATCAATAAGGAGGCACCATAAAAAAATGACTTAAAATGAACTCCAAACAACAAAAAGTAGGCTTCAAGTATTACCATTTTTAATTAGTTTTCCACATGAATTCTGCAAATTATTAGTGACTGAACTTACATGAACTGTTGCTGTTAGATATTCTGTCACCCATACAGTTTTCCTTTTACACTGTACAACAAACAGACACATTTTTAGGAAAAACTCTTGGTTAAATATAGTAATAAAATTGTTTAAGTAGTGATTCTAACTCTCCACACAATCATAAGCATGTTTGAAAACAATGGAGAAATCGGGCATTGATGAGTTGCTTGCAAACCGAAATTAAGTGACAATCGAAATTTGGGTGCAGTGTCTGTTCCTGAACAAGACTGCAAGGTAGTCAAAGCCAAAAATTTACGTTTGAATGCAGAAATGAACAAAAAAAAGAACCAAAATCCATACAAGTAAACTCATATCATTAAAATCTTTTGTTTAAAGATGTTTTGCTCTGAAATCTGTCGGATGTGACCACTCCATGATATATTTACAGTACCCCTATCCCAACAATATTTACTGCACTATCCCAACAATGTTTACTGCATTAATCTGTGCAAGAAATGTGTTCACAAAAATATAAATCTCTTCATTTTGTTCGAAAACAGTCATTTATTTGACAAAACACAATTTGAAACATTATTTGTACAATATAAATTTGTAAAATTTAGCTGTCCTAAAATTATTGTAAATTTCAGAACTTCTTTTTATCAATGTAGTAATGCAGCCACACAGAATGGAGAAAAGATCAATGCAAATCATTGGTTTTTGCCTTTAAAAAAAATATATAATAAAAAGAAAACCTACATTTTTTTAAAAGTAGATATAAGGAAATATTTCACTCATGAAATATTTCCTTATATCTACTCAAACAACGTTGATATCCTTTATATATACTATTGAGTACCAGTGGTGGGTTTAAAACTATTTTATTGTGGAATGTTTGTACCATTCTGTATTTATATTCCAAGACAAAAGACTGAAAAACTGAGACATGGTTCAATGGAGCTAATCTTGCCCTGTGGTAAGTTATTGACATTTAAATATGATGATTTATGATGAATATCATACTTTTAAAAAACTGAAATTTTTCAGCCCTAAATTTAAAAAAACAAACAAACTATTTATTGAAATAGGGGGTTTAAATTTTTGTCAAACTCATAATATAAAATTCCCATGGTACTTATGTTTTTTAAACTGCTAGTATCCTTGAATTTGGTACTTTTATATCTGAAAATAGTTTTGTTTTATTCCTTAGCCACCAATCTTATGTAATACCATGGCTAAAGTTGTTGAAATTGTTTATCAAAGTTTGTGTGATAGACCCTATTGCTAATCATCAACTTGTATTTGAAAATGTTATGACAATGTGCAATTTAGCTGAATGCTTTTGTTTTAAATGGTCGTGAGTATTTACACTCAATAAGCCAGAGTTTTAATAGACTAAGATATACTTTGATATAGTCGGACTTCTCAGATATAGAAAATTTGTTTATTGTGCCCCTCATGTATATGACATATATACATGACTCATGCAGATATCCTGAAGGGTGAACCATGACCAGAGTGCATACCTTGCCAGTGTCCACTGACAGTGGAACACATTCTTGTTGAGTGTGTTAACTTCCACCCTTTGAGACAGAATATTTAGGGATTCATTTAAGATGGCCACAAGAGCCACAAGCTAGTGTAGACCTCCCTCAAGTGTTGGTGTTTTTTCTATGGATTACAATGTGATGGAGTGGTTTAGATTAGAAATATCAGTATGAGACTGTTTCTTTGGATATACTTTCTCAAAATTTCTGTGGAATATGCAATATAAAAGGAAAATCTTACTTTTAGAATTCTAAGGATAAAAACTGGACAATATTTATGTGATATTTTATAACCTAATCTGCCAATTTGAGATCACCTCCCTATTGTATTTTTGTACTGTGGACATTCACATATTCAGATTATCAGTAGCCTAATCCACTGACCTCTGCTGAAGAAATAATTATATTAATTGCATTGCAACTCCAATATTAACACCAAAATACAAAATAGTTCAGACCACCCTCAACTCAAGTCTGCAGGGTGAAAAGATAGAAAGTGCAAAACCCCAAACCAGATCAAACACTAATTCCCAATCCAGTACAACACAGGACTCCAGAGATTCAATTACTGACAATGAGGAATAGAGTGTTGTTAGTCAGATTCAGAGGGACCTGCAAGACATTAAACTGACTCTGAAAGGGGCCTTTACAAAAGAAGACATAAATTTACTGGTAACAAGAGAGGAATTAGGTGAGGTGGTGTCTGAAATTGTGACTCAGCTATTTGCAAAAATGAAAATAGAGTTGAAAAGAGAATTGGAGCAGGAAATAACAAATATGATCACAGGCTTTTAAGAAAGACTAGAATCACTTGGTTTTGAAAAGGAACAATTAAAAGAAAATCTAGAAAATACAAAAACTGAAAATATTAATTTGAAAGAGGAACTCAATACAGCAATACATCAGGAAAATGAGGCAATGCACAAGGCAAATCACAATGAACAATATTCCAGGAAACGCTGTGAAAATATTTGATATGCCTGAGACAAAATGAAAATCTGAGAACCATAATTGCTCAGGTAGTGAAAGAAGCTACAGGTAAAGACATGAACCAGGGAGACATACTTGGAATCCACAGAATTCCAAGCCCCACAGGTGTTCCAAGACCAATAATCATGAAACTTCGAAAGTCTGAAGCCAAAATAGCCCTTATAAAAGACAAAAGGTAGCTGAAAGAAAAACTTTCAATAAGACTGACTGAAGATGTTACCCAACTAAACATGGGTCTCATCAACAGGCTTTCAAAGCACTCTAAAATGGAATCTGCCTGGTACTTTAATTGCTGGGTCTATGCCAAAATGAAAGCAGGCAAAATGCTTAGATTGTACCTTTTTGTAGTTTTATTGAGGCATAACAAGTTTGACAAAAACAGTTTTGATTTTCCACAGTTCATTGAAATTATTAAAGGTTTGACCAAAGACAATTGAAAAATACCAGCAACTCTATGATGAGGATTGGGATTTTTATTGTAGATATTATCAACTTTTATTGTAGATATTATCAACTTTTATTGTAGATATTATCAACTTTTGTTGTAGATATTATCAACTTTTATTGTAGAAATTATCAACTTTTGTTGTAGATATTATCAACTTTTATTGTAGGTATTATCAACTTTTATTGTAGATATTATCAACTTTTATTATAGATATTATCAACTTTTTTCTTTCACTTTGCAGGTGAGCTTTGTAGTTCTTGCCTTGAAAAATGGGATTAAAGTGGACACCCTGGAGAAAATCACTCTAGGAGTGGGAATCCCCTACACCTTGATTTGGAATGTGTTTGGTTGGATTACGGTATGCTACTTGTGGAGTTAAACCTTACTAGGTTACTGATAAATAGGCTACTGATAAATATATAGTAAAACATACTACAAACATGGATAAAATGAATGTATGGTTGGAATAAAGTGTATTATCAAAGCAACAAAGTAAGTTTGTTGGGTACTGATCCATTCATTATAGATGAGTTTTACTGTATTTCCAGACATATATTAATAGGAAAACAAAGATGTCTTGAAATTCTTTTCACACTTGTCATGAGGAAGTATGATAAATAAGTTTACTTATTTATTTAAATTTAATTGGTTTTATTTCTCAGCTTGCCTCAATGAAGTAGAGGAGATCTGTTGTACTTCCCTTGGCATTGGTGTTGGCAGTCATATAACGGCATTGGTGTTGGCAGTCATATAACGGCATATACCTATGTGCAGTCTGACTGCATCTCAACCATTCTTTTTTCCTAGGTCCTAGGCAACAGATTGGAGTGGGATTCATAGCACCTTCTCCCAGGGGAACAGGTTAGGGTACCAAATAATGTACATTAGTTGTACATTATTGGTTAAGTTTTTGCATTTATCTTGTTTTTTTTGCAATCTGTATACATTCCGTTATACCTGGAATCATGAAACTTGATGAGGGGATGTTTCTTGAGAAGTACAATACCACTCATAACAGAAGTAGGTCACAGTGACCCATATTTCATGCTTCACAAACTTAGGTTAAATTTTTAGCTTTTAACTTTATTTCTCAGCTCTATTCATGCTAGAATCATCAAACTTTAGTCTAGATGATTGTATACATCTCTGTTAGTACTGCATCCTTACAAAAAGGTAACTGTGACCTACTTTTTCCCATTTTACTGGCTTAGGTTAAGTTTTTTTATACTGATATCGCTGGAATCATTAAACTTTTTTAAGGGTTTACATCTTGATGAGCACTACATCATCATTACAAAAGTAGGTCACTGTGACCCATATTTATTGCTTCACTGACTTTGGTTAAATATTTTGTTTAAACTTTTCATACTAGAATCATTAAACAAGATGAGTGTATGCATCCCTATTAGTACCAAACCCATACAAGAAATGTCACTGTGACCTACATTTTACATTTTACTGGTTTAGGTTAAGTTTTTTAATTTAGCTCAAGATCACATAGCTTTTTTGAATGCCGTATACTTACTATCCTATCTAGAATCATAACACTTGATGAATGGATGTATCTTGATGAGCACTACTCATTGCAGAAGTAGGTCATTATGGCCCATAGTTTACACTTCACTGACCTGGGTTAAATTTTGTGTTTGATATTTAATTCTCAATCACTGTTCATGCTAGAATTATTTATCAAATTGATGATGATATGCATCTCTGTTAGTACTGCATCCTTAAAACAAGATAAGTTCATCATGACCCATATTTCATCTTTACTGGTTTTGGGTAAGTTTTTGTATTTAGCATATGACCACACAAGTTTTTTGGCATGGTGTATGCATACTATCCTACCTAGAATCATGAAACTTGATGAGAGGGTGCATCTTGATAAGTACTACACTCTTATTGCAAAAAGAGGTCTCAGTGACCTGCTTCAGTGCCTTTGTTGAAATTTTGTGTTTAAAGGTCATTTATTGGGTACTGTTTATGTTAGAATCATGAAACTTGATAATTGGATGCATCTCTGTTGGTATTATACCCTTATAACCAAAGAAAGTAACTGTGATTTACATTTTATGCTTTACTAATATCGGTTAAATATTTGCGTTTAGCTCATGACCACATATATTTTACCATGCTATATACATCCTAGCCAACACGGAAGGTCATTTATGACAAGTGCAGTTGGAAGTAGGAATAAATATGTTTATTCAGTGATAAACTTTCCATATTTATGACAGATTTTTAAAAAAGAGACAAGACTAAATTAATTTAAAAAGCAGAAAAAATAAGGAACAGATTAGATCAAATAAAAGCAGCACTGACTTAGTAAACAAATTTATTGACATACATTAAATCTCAAAATTGTTGGTTTTTACAATATACAATTGACAAATTGCTTAATTCCTTCAGATCAACTGTATTTTATGCTGTTAGTAACATGTATATTTATATTATTGATTATTGATTTTAAAAAATCACATTTCATTGTTTCCATGACTTTAGTCTGAATTTATTTCCTGCATTTATAATTAATGTTTACAATTGACTACTGGAGACTACTAAAAGCTTTGTAGAGGTGAGCTATGTAATCGATGATTAAACTCTTGTTATTAGCTCTACCATGTTGAAGACCAGAAGAATTCATGCAGTGTGCTCGAGTCCTTTGTTTGGCACTCATCTGTCATCCATTAGCAGTTCTTTGTTATCATTACTTCTCCTAAACCACTTGCTTGTGGGAAAGTCATGAAACTTGGCTTACCGTGTCATCTTGAGTTCAGGATTGTCCTCAGTGAAAACAGTGCTGATCTTACATCTAGCATGGCTGCCTTGTTGGCTATCTTGAAAATTTTGTTATCATTAATCCTACTCAACAGATGGTCATATAATCAAAATGTTCTCACTGAAAGACTTCTTATAATTTGTTCATAGTCCTAAGTGAAAATTGTGCCAGTCTGACCTCCAACTTGGCTGTCATGGTGTCCATCTTGAAAATCTGGTTATAGGTACTTCTCCTGAACAGATGGACATGACTTGTTGATAGACCTAAATTATAATGGTGCCGATATGACATCCAACATGGCCAGCAGATTGAAATCTTGTTATAAGTACTTCTGAACAGATGTTATTTGTCTCTCAAGTTTGAAGATGACTATGAAATCACTAACTGGTTTGGTTTCTCTGACCATGTGAGTGGCTGATAAGGCAGGAGATGCTGCTTGGGGTTACTTGATCAACAGAGTACATGTTGTAGTTCTGAGATTTACGGTGCTCACGCTTCTGCACTGCATATGCAATTCTCTTCAGCTCCTATTATGTAGCTCCAGTATGGATGAGACTGTGCCAGGTGGAACCTTCTCAAGACTCAGGGTCAGTGTTGAAGTATTTCAAGCATGACTTGAGGGAGTCTTTCATCTAACATCCTGGTGACATGACCTGCCCATTTCAGCTGTGATTTCATCAGCAGAGCATGGATGCATGGATGCTTGGAATGCCTGCCTATGTCTAAACCTCTTATCCTCATCAGTTTCCTCAGGTTGCCCATGTGAAAATGGTTCAGCTTCTTGGCATAGCATCTGTACACTTTCCAGGTTTTACATACATACAGCAATGTCAACAACACAATAACTTTGTACACCTTCAGTTTTGTTTGCAGGCTGATGCTTCTGCACTCCCACACATTTGGGCTGAAGGCCATGCTTGCTTTGGCAATTCTGGCATTGGTTTCGTCATCTATGTGAACTGCACATGATAGTGTACTGCTGAGATAGGTGAACTTGTCCACTGCCAGGAGGATTTGACCATTCACTGTGATTGTAGACTCTATATAAGGCTTTTTTGGTGCAGGTTGGTACATCACTTCTGTCTTGATATTGATTGTAAGACCAAAATTGTCACAAACTGAAGAGAAATGGTCATGCTGTATTGCATGTCAGACTCAGAATTAGCATTCAGGAAAAAGTTGTCAGCAAATAGGAGATCATGAACAGTCACTTCCGGTAACTTCATCTTCACCTGTAGTCTTCTCAGATTGAAGAGCTTACCATGAGTCTGGTATCTGGTGTTGATCCCAGGGTCATAGTTACAGAAGGAATCTGTGAGCATGGCAGAGACCATCATACTGAAGAGGGTTGGCACCAACATGCAGCCTTGTTTGACTCCATTGGTGATTGGGAATGGTTCAGATGACTCACAGTTCATTACATGAGCGAGCATGCCATGACGGAATGCCAAACCATTATGATGAATTCCCTGGGCAACCAAATTTTGCCATGATCTTCCAGAGGCCCTCGCAATGGATTGTGTCAAAGGCTTTTTGTAAGGTTGATAAAGTCATGTACATGTTGGAGTTCTGTTCTTGGCATTTCTCTTGGAGTTGATGAACTGAAAACACCCTGTCTGTGCTCCCTCATCTTTTCCTGAAGCCATACTAACTCTCAGGCAGGAGCCCTTGATTGATGTGATGCACAAGGTGATTCAGCAGAATAGTGTTGAGGATTTTGCCGGCTATTGACAGCAAGGACATGCCCCAATGGTTGTCACAGGATTGTCTATGCTTTCAAGTCCATTTTAAATATTTCTGCTTGTACAAGTTAATGATGGATGCATCCTTGTACTCCTGGGGTATAATTCCTTCAGTCCACATTGACTGAAAGAGTTCAGTCAATTTCTGAGCCATGTGCAAGCATCTGGCTTTGTAGACGTCTGCTGGTTTGGCATCTGCTTCAGGTTCTTTGCCATTTGACAACAGGTCAATTGCTTTCTCAGTTTCAGTCAGAGTTGTAGGATTAGCAAGTGATATGTTGATTTCCACTTGGGGCAGTCGATCACTTGCTTCCTCACTGATAGATGACTGTCGATTGAGGATGTTGTTGAAGTGTTCTGCCCATCTTTGTAGTATCTTTTCTTTTTCCATGAACAGTGTGGTGCCATTAGCACTTAGTATTGGAGATGTTCTTGATGACTGTGGCTTGTAGATTGTCTTCAAAGCATCAAAGAAGTTCTTCATATCATTCCTGTCTGCATATGACTGAATCTCATCTTATATATAGACATGTTTTTTTTCTTCCAAAAGACATTTTATGGCAGCTATCTTGTAAATCTTGTTATCATTACTTCTTCTGAATGGATGGTCATATCAACATAGGGGTTTTCACTAAAAGACTTTTATGACATGTAGATGGTCCTAAATGAAAATGGTGTCGATTTGACATCATGGTGGCCATCTGGAAAATCTTGTTATCACTACTTTTCCTGAATCGATGGTCATATCAGTGTGAGGTTTTCACTAAAAGACTTGTGACATGTAGATGGTCTGAAATGAAATTGGTGCCGATCTGAAATGAAACATGGCAGCCATAGTGGCATCTTGAAAATCTTGTTATTTCTACTTTTCCTGAACTGATGGTCATACTAACATTGGGTTTTTGCTAAAAGACTTCTTATGGTATGTTGTTAATCCTGAATGAAACTGGTGCAGATATGACCTCCAAACATGGCCACCACAACATTTGTCATGAAAATCTTGTTATGACTACTCCTCCTGAATGGATGTCATATTGACACAAGATTTTTACTAATAAATATTTTGCTATATGTAATTAGTCTTATATTAAAATTATACTGAGGTAACTGCCAAAATGGTTGCCTTGGTGGCCATCTTCAGAATCTTCTTATGGCTACTTCTGAATGGGTAGTTGTATCTACATGGGATTTTCACTACAGCAATATAACAGTATGTAGCAGGTCTTGAATGAAAATGGTGCTGATCTGACCTCCAACATACCAACCATAGTGGCAATCTCAGTAAACTTGTTATCACTACTCCTCATGAAAGAATGATGGCATTGTTGACACGGGGTTTTCACTAAAACACGTCATTCAATACGTGATTGGCACTGAATGAAACTAGAAGGTAACCGCTTGCAATTTTTACATCATGGAACTGATAAACACAGTGACTTGTACATATACAAATAGATTTTAGTCAGACTTTGTATTTCATTGTTTTTAAATAAACAAGTTGATAGTCAGCACTCTGACTTTTAGGTCAGAGGTCTTGAAACTGCTTTTAGGTTGTGAGGATGATAACACAAACATGTTTGAATCGATTTATATTAAACCCAGTTTGTATATATTGGAAGAACACATTAAATGATCCAAGTTCAATAACTTGTTCTTTTTGTAAAAGAAATATATATATATTATGGATTAAACCAAATTTATCATGTAGGTATTTCTCAATTTCTTAACAGTATCTGAAACACATTTAGTTATATTAGGTCCAAGGTCAATGGCCATGACAAAGACTTTTGTACTGCATTTATCTTGTGAACATGTCATCTCAGACATGCAAGAAACTATTTTTGTCAGTAAATTTGGCATTGGAGTTCCTTAATATCTGAGATGATTTCAGTGGTCCGCAATTTCAAAACTTTTATAAAAGGAGAGAAGAAATGGACTTCTTGTGAATTCATACAAATTCTTTTCAACCATTAGAGCATCAGTCCCTTTGATCCTTGCTTGATTCTGTAAAAATCATTTGGCAGATGAAGGTCATTTAGACGTAACATGATTTTTGTCTCACATTCCCTAAATATAGGCCCGTCTTTTAAGCGTGGAACACTCATGCAGGATTTTTGTCTCACATTCCCTAAATATAGGCCTGTCTTTTAAGTGTGGAACACTCATGCAGGATTTTTGTCTCACATTCCCTAAATATAGGTCTCTCTTTTAAGTGTGGAATACTCATGCAGGATTTTTGTCTCACATTCCCTAAATATAGGCCTGTCTTTTAAGTGTGGAACACTCATGCAGGATTTTTGTCTCACATTCTTTAAATATAGGCCTGTCTTTTAAGTGTGGAACACTCATACAGGATTTTTGTCTCACATTTTTTAAATATAGGCCCATCTTTTAAGTGTGGAACACTCATGCAGGATTTTTGTATCCTACCTCATGATACTGTTGCCTCACCTACCATATATACTCGCACATAATCTTATACCAACTAAAAACTGCATAGACCCAGATCTTCCATCACATAATGTGCAGGCAGATCTGGGTCTATGCAATTTGTAGGGATTAATCAGTAGAACAAACAACATTGACCCTGATCTGCCGGTGCATTATGCATAGGCAGATCAGGGTCTGTGTTGTTTGCATTTGGACCCGGCTTATACTTGAGTATATACGGTAACTTGATGTCAAAAAGTGTTTTTATTAGCATGTTGCAACTATGTTTTTCTGTTGACATATTGTCAAAAATGTCACTATCATAAGCTATTTTGCTGTTGGTTTAATTTAAAAACTTAACTTACCTACTGTATTTTCTCGTGTATTAGCTCGGTCAAAATGCAAACAACATAGACCCTGATCTGCTGTTGCATAATTCACTGGCAGATCTGGTTCTATGCAGTTTGTAAGGACTAATCAGTAGAACAAATAACATAGACCCTGATCTGCTGGCGCATTATGCAATGGCAGATCAGGGTCAATGTTGTTTGCATTTGGATTCATCTTATATGCAAGTATAGATGGTAAAACTTTTGATTCTTCTCACTTCAGCTCCGAAGAGAAATCAAGTCAGCAGCCTGGATATTCGCTTTTGTTGGCCTAGCTAAACCAGCATATTATCTGTATAAAATAGTAGATGTAAGTATTTTATATGGAGTAATGCCATCTTATTGTCTGTAACCATATGTTTGAAGGAATTTATATACATTGCCTTTACATTTTGTTTTATATACATTTCATGGAATTTTAACTTCTTAGCCTTTTGTATTTTATCTTGTAGTACTTCATGTTTACATTTATTTGAAATGGTTTTCATCTCTGAAGCTTTTGTGCAATTCTTCATTTTTACATTTTACTTTTGTTTGGCACCATATAGTCATTATTATTCTGAGGTGCCATTAGGCGCTGATACATACATACATACTGATTGCCCATCCTCCAGACCTTGATTTCTGCAGCATAAATTTAACATTAAGGTTGCAGTGTTGGTATATTTTGTAAGACTGGTGAGAAAAAAAAGTGGCAGTAATGGATTTTGCATATTTAACTTACTATTTTAATTATTTCAGTGTATTATGTTATTACTATTGGCTGATTTGTATGCTCAAGTACATACAAATGTATTAATTTGGTAATATTAGCATGTCATTATCCCTATATTTTTTTTATGATTTACGTATAAAATCCACATATTGTTCTCAGTATTGAGACCAGATGCCCAATAAAAGTCCTATGATTTGACAAATATGGCTGGGAGCCCTGCCTTATGCACATCGTCAGAATCCACAGAGCCCTACCTTCAGCTTGCTGTAGAAGATCTTCTTTGGTAGTTGCTTTTCTGACATCCTGGTGATGTGGCCTGCCTATTTCATCTGTGATTTCATCAGCAGAGTGTGGATGCTTGGAATGCCTGCCCATGTGAGAACCTCAGTGTCGGGGACCCTGTCCTGCCATCTTATCCTCATCAGTTTCCTCAGGCAGCATATGTGAAAATGGTTCAGCTTCATGGCATGGCATCTGTACACCGTCCAAGTTTCGCATGCACACAGCAGGTTGGCAGCACAGTGGCTTTGTAGACCTTCAGTTTTGTTTGCAGGCTGATGCCTCTGCACTCCCACCCATTTGCGTGTAGTCTGCCAAAGGCCACACTTGCTTTAGCAATTCTGGCATTGGTTTCATCATCGATGTGGACTGCACATGACAGTGTACTGACAAAATAGGTGAACTTGTCCACTGCCAGGAGGGTTTGGCCATTTACTGTGATGGTAGGTTCTGCGTAGGGCTTTCCTGGTGCAGGTTGGTGAATCACCTCTGTCTTCTTGATATTGATTGTGAGACCGAAATTGTCACAAGCTGATGAGAAATGGTCCATTCTCTGTTGCTTGTCAGACTCAGATTTGGCATTCAGGGAACAATCCTCAGCAAATAGGAGATCATGAATAGTCACTTCCTGTAACTTTGTCTTCGCCCGTAGTTTCCTCAGATTAAAGAGCTTGCCATCATTCTGGTATCTGATGTCGATCCCAGTGTCATAGTCATGGAAGGCATCAGTGAGCATGGCAGAAAACATCATATTGACTTGACTCCATTGGTGACCAGGAATGGTTCAGATGACTCACCATCGTCCATGACACTAGTGAGCATGCCATCATTGAATTGCCGAACCATAACGATGAATTTCCCTGGGCAACCAAATTTTGCTATGATCTTCCAGAGGCCCATATGACTGACTGTGCCAAAGGCTTTTGTCAGCTCAATGAATGTCATGTACATGTTGGAGTTCTGTTCCTGGCATTTCTCTTGGAGTTGATGAGCTGCAAACACCCTGTCTGTGGTCCCTCATCCTTTCCTGAAGCCACAGCAACTATCAGGCAGGAGTTCTTGATCGATGTGATGTACAAGGCAATTCAGCAGAATTTTGGCAAGGATTTTGGTGACTATTGCAGCAAGAAGATGCCCCGATGGTTGTCAAAGGATTGTCTGTTGCCTTTCCATTTGTACAAGTGAACAATGGATGTAGCATTGTACTCCTGGGGTATAGTTCCTTGAGTCCTCATTGACTGGTAGAGTTCAATCAGTTTCTGAACCATGTGCATGCCTTAGGCTTTGTAGACTTATAGTGGTATAGCATCTGTTCCATGTGCTTTGCCATTTGACAGCAGGTCAATTGCTTTCTCAGTTTCAGTCAGCATTGGAGGATCAGCAAGTGATATGTTGATTTCCACTTGGGGCAGTCAATCAGTTGCCTCCTCACTGATAGATGACTGTTGATTAAGGATATCTTTGAAGTGTTCTACCCATCTATATAGTATCTTATCTTTGTCCATGAACAGTGTGGTACTGTCAGCACTTAGTATTGGAGATGTTCTTGATGACTATGGCCCGTAGATTGTCTTCAAAGCATCATAGAAGTTCTTCATGTCATTCATGTCTGTGTAGGACTGAATCTCATCTGCATTTTTGCTCAGTCATGAGTCTTGCAACTCTCTAAGTTTGTACTGGACAATCCTCATGATGTTGTTGATGGCTGCCTTCTTAGATGATGAAGTGCTGTCTTCTAAACAGGCCTTTTGTAGCCAATGTTTCTCATCCAGTAGTCTCTGTATGGCAGCATCATTCTCATCAAACCAATCTTGATGTTTACGTGTGGTGGGACCGAGGGTTTTGGATGCAGTTGAGTACACATAGTCTCTGAAGGATGACCAGTTTTCCTTGACATTCCCGGAGTTTGTATCAATTGTATCCAATTGGCTGCACAGTTGTTCAACAAATGCCTGTTTCACATTCTATGGTTTAAATTTGGAGATAATAAGCTTTTTGGGCACCTTTTTGCCTTGTGATCGTATGCTAGGCTGAATCTGGATATTGAGCTTGGAGACTATGAGCCTGTGGTCAGTCCAGCATTCTGTACTTCTCATGGACTTTGTCACTCTGACATCCTGCCTGTCTCTACTCCTGATGATGATGTAGTCAGTAAGATGCCAGTGCTTGGAGCATGGGTGCATCCAAGACGTCTTGTTGTAGTTTGGCAGGTGGAAGACTGTTGGTGATTAGGAGGTTGTGTTCAGTGCATTTCCTCAGTGGGAGTAGTCCGTTGTTGTTGCATTTGCCAAAGCCATTTTTGCCAGTGACACCTGGCCATGTCTGGTAATCTGTGCCAGTGCTAGCATTGAAATCACCAAGGATGATGAGCTTGTCTGCCATCAGTACTTCTGTGATAAGAGACTCCATGTCTTCATAAAATTTGTCCTTGATCTCATCTGGGTTGGTCATGGTCGGTGCATAGACGCTGATGATAGTTGCATGGCTTTTTGCAGACAATGGGAGTCTCATTTGCGTTAGTCTGTCATTCACTCCCATTGGGAGATATGTAAGCTTGCTGACTAGTTTTGATTTGATGGCAAACCCAACACCAGCTTCATGTCATTCTTCTTTCCTTCTGCAACTCCAGAAGAATGTGTAGCCAGCTTCTACTTTGGTGAGTTGTCCTTCCACAGCTAGGTAAGTTTCACTCAGGACTGCTATCTGAATGTTGAATCGGGCCAGTTCTATACCAACTAGAACTGTTCTTCTATCTGGTCTATCTGCTGATGTACTCTCCATTAGTGTGCGCACATTCCAAGCACTCATGGAGAGTTGCATCACCTTTGTCTTCTTCTTAGATTTTCGATCACTAAGGTGAGATCCCTGTCAGCTGCGGTATGCTGACCATGGTTAAGGTGAAGCAGACAGTGTTGAGGGCACCTTTTCTAGCCCCTTCTTGATGCTACAGAGGTAAGCAGTGTGGTCCTAAAAAGGGCTGCTCAATTGCCCAGTGGGATGCCAAATTCCACTGCTGCTTTGGTCCAGAGAAAAGCGACCCTATGCTCCGAGCCACCTGTGTGCAGGTCTGCAGTAACAGCTCCCAGTGTATCCACACTTGTTGCTTTGCCACTCACCTATCGACACAGAACTTGAAGGTATCTGGTTGGGGGAGGGGAAGAATGTTATGACTTTTGCATGAATTGGATTTAAGGGAGGAAAAGTTGTGCAGAGTCATCCTCACTCTCTCATCCAGGCCTGCCTGAATCCAGTGGCACGACAATGTTGAGACATCTGGAGACGAGTCTGGATAAAGTGGATGGCCATCAGGTCCTACTGCACCTGAGCTGATGCCCTGTGCTGTCGACACAGCTCTTGCCATCTGCAATCACAGCCGGGGGGATGAGCATATCTGCTCGGTTGCCTGATCCACCAGAGCGGACTTTCCAGAGGGAGCCAGGTGTAGCTGTCCACACTGGATTAACAGTCACAGGTAGTACTGCCTGCTGTTATTTACGGTAGCAGGCAAAGCCCGACCTGACCTATGGATGGATGATCAGATGGACCAATGCATTTGAGCACTTACAGTATCCCTGTCTTTAGTTCAAGTATGGGGATAAATACCTTTTTACAACTAAACATGCAGAACTTGAAAGTCTGCCATGCATAGCTTTTTGACAAATAAAACATTGACACATGTATATATAATCTGAGGTTCATGTCAGTACTGTATACTCACATATTGTCTAATTCCAAGATAACTGTTGTGGCCACAAAAGCTTACCATTCTCTTTTCTTCCCTAACCTTTAATAATCGCAGTCCACTTTTTTTTAAAGTCATACATTTGTGTGCTGGAATTTATGATAAATTATTGGGGATAGGAATTATTAATAGTACTGCTGACAAATGCATTACAGTATTTCATTAGCTATATTAGGATACCAGTTTTTAAAATCTAGTGTGATTAAACATTGGTGATGTAAGTAAAAGTGTCTGAAACTTACACAACAGACCACTTATTCTTAAACATTAAAAATAAATGCACCCTAATTGGCAGATAAAACGACTGAAAAAGTGGCTGTCACATATTTTATCTTGGTCCCACTGCCATGGGTGTATTTTTTCCTATAAGGCACAGACAACTAATTCATTTCCCATAGACCATAATGTTTATGTTCTGCAAAATTACTGTACTTATCCAGCAAAACACACTTACAGCCTGTGCATGATCTGTTGTAGGTGCCCACTATCAAACTCCAGTGGAGTCTGATCTACCCATTTAATATCAGTAATACGGAACCTGTCAGTATTGCATAGGTTAACTATTTCGGAATGGAATTACCCGCATCTGTATAATAAGAACGTATCCTCCTATGGATGAACTTCCGCAGAGAATTCTGGTAAGAATCCAGACCATATCCTCACCAGTATTCTTCTGCACAAGTCACTGGAACATGTGCTGTAGTCCTCATCTTTTTTCCGGATGCCATATGCATTGCAGTCTATGCAATATCACTCGGTAGATTTTTGCTTTTGCCTAACGTCTAAACATGCATCAGGCATTTTATTACGGTTTTCCATAATTCTCAGAAGTTATACCCTCAGTTCATTACTTTTTCGTTTGTTGATTCAAACTCCCCTGTGATATTTTTCAGGCAGTTGTTGTTGTCAAGAATTCAGCAGTGCCCTGTTAACATTTACCCCCATCCCCACCCCCCGTAGTGTGTGTGTGATCTGTATTTTGATTCATAATTATTATTTTTGTTTTATTCCAGTCCTTTGGTAGATATTGTCTACCTTTCATTGCCGGAACCTTAGACACCTCCTTGTCATATGTTCTTTTTTTTACTTAGTGAACATCAATTGATGCTTCATTCTTTACTTAGTGAACATCAATTGATGCTTCATTCTTTACTTAGTGAACATCAATTGATGCTTCATTCTTTACTTAGTGAACATCAATTGATGCTTCATTCTTTACTTAGTGAACATCAATTGATGCTTCATTCTTTACTTAGTGAACATCAATTGATGCTTCATTCTTTACTTAGTGAACATCAATTGATGCTTCATTCTTTACTTAGTGAACATCAATTGATGCTTCATTCTTTACTTAGTGAACATCAATTGATGCTTCATTCTTTACTTAGTGAACATCAATTGATGCTTCATTTTTTACTTAGTGAACATCAATTGATGCTTCATTCTTTACTTAGTGAACATCAATTGATGCTTCATTCTTTACTTAGTGAACATCAATTGATGCTTCATTCTTTACTTAGTGAACATCAATTGATGCTTCATTCTTTACTTAGTGAACATCAATTGATGCTTCATTTTTTACTTAGTGAACATCAATTGATGCTTCATTCTTTACTTAGTGAACATCAATTGATGCTTCATTTTTTACTTAGTGAACATCAATTGATGCTTCATTCTTTACTTAGTGAACATCAATTGATGCTTCATTTTTTACTTAGTGAACATCAATTGATGCTTCATTCTTTACTTAGTGAACATCAATTGATGCTTCATTTTTTGCTTAGTGAACATCAATTGATGCTTCATTCTTTACTTAGTGAACATCAATTGATGCTTCATTCTTTACTTAGTGAACATCAATTGATGCTTCATTCTTTACTTAGTGAACATCAATTGATGCTTCATTTTTTACTTAGTGAACATCAATTGATGCTTCATTCTTTACTTAGTGAACATCAATTGATGCTTCATTTTTTACTTAGTGAACATCAATTGATGCTTCATTCTTTACTTAGTGAACATCAGTTGATGCTTCATTCTTTACTTAGTGAACATCAATTGATGCTTCATTTTTTACTTAGTGAACATCAATTGATGCTTCATTCTTTACTTAGTGAACATCAATTGATGCTTCATTTTTTACTTAGTGAACATCAATTGATGCTTCATTCTTTACTTAGTGAACATCAATTGATGCTTCATTCTTTACTTAGTGAACATCAATTGATGCTTCATTCTTTTTTTACTTAGTGAACATCAATTGATGCTTCATTCTTTATACTTTACATTGAGTTTAGTCTCACGTAAAGGGGTCACACACCAGTGTTTTGTTTTTGTGTGTTCAGAATAGATTTATTTTATCACATTTTGCTGGTTTTATAATTTCCAATACTTAGATTAGTATTGCTGTGTCAGTAGTATCTTCCCAACAGCGATTAGCACTATTATCAGATATTATCACATTAGAATGAATCTACTCGCACTCACTCTTGGTATTTTATACATACATGTAATTGGTTTTGCAAGTTCGACACAGAGCAGGCTGAGGTGGCGCCTCCTCTCTCACGGTTCCCTGCCCCCTCCCACCCGTCAACTCAGGCGGAGGAAGAAGAGATTTGGTCCTTTTTGACAAGGTGGTAAATGAAATTTACCATCTTCTGCCCAGGGATTTATGTCCCAAGTCCTCAGGCTCAGAAGTAACAAAAATGCTGTCCAGTTTGGAGAGACTCTCTGGGGCTAGCTCCTGACCAGACCTCTTATTGCTCCCCCCATTGGCCATGGTCAGGGAGCTTTCTCTGGGGTTTATCAAGGGTCAAGAGCTGGCTAGACAGCGTAAGGGGTGGTCAGTTCACCCCTCTACCTTGAGACCTCTGGTTTCTCCAGCTAGCTACAGGTTCACACCCCTGCTTGGCCACTTAAACCTCCCACTTTGGAAACTTGACGTGGGCATTTCTTCGGGGACTGGGCTCGCCTCCCAGTTAAGACATTGGAGGCTTTAGATCTTAAGGCTATGTCACTGGTTACCATAGCCTCGCAATGCCAGCCTTTTCTTGGGAGCTTCCTTCAGTCTCCTGAAGGAGGAATCGCTTTCCCCAGCTGGAAGTGATCTCCAAAACATCTCAGCATGCTCTATCAATTTCCATGGCCTTCTTCGGCCTGTTTCTCTGGAGGCTGAGCATCTCTTTGGAGGTCTGATCCCCTTCGTGACTTCCCAGGACCTGAGGGACCAGCAACACAGACCCTTTGCATTCACTACTGGTCAGTAAAAACTGGCCAGGAAGCATGGTCAGCCTGACTATCCCCAGGGGCTGTCAGCCAGTTTCTTTAAAGCCACACAGCCCCAGGCCAAGAAGAAATACCATTTTATACCTCGCTCTTGCTCTTTGGCCACCCGATGAGGTTAACCGAGAGGCCAAGGGAAGAAGTTTGTGGGTTTTTTCATCTTTACTAAGGAAGTGGGGGCCAGCCCTAGGGACTCACTCCCACTCCTGTGGTGTGTATCACTTCCATCAATCCCAGTAGGCATTCAACTAACTCTTTTTTCGGTGGTCTGGTCGAGCATAACGGGCAATTAGTGGGTCCTCTCTCATAAAAAGAGGATACTGGCTTCAGTTCCAGGAATATCCTCCTCAGGCAATGATCCCCATGCAGTTCCACCAGCCAAGTCAGGTGTGTTTAATGGAAGAGGTACACTCCCTTCTGCAGAAGGGTGAAGTAGAGAGGGTATTAAATGCCCAGTTTCCAACCTTCTACTCCTGGATCTTCCTGATTTCCAAATAAAATGGAAAGTTTCAGCTAATCATAGACCTTTCCACCTTAAACAAGTTTCTGCAGGTGGAACCTTTCAAGATGGAGACCAAAGACGTGGTCAAACTTACCATAGGATCCAGCAACTGGGTGGTCTCAGAGGAGGGCCTTCTGTCTCAGCACCAGGGATCCCTCCTACCCACATGCCCACAGATTATGCACCTTCGCGCTTGGCTCATCTCAAGCGATCTATCTGCCAGAGCAAGTTTTTGAGCAAAGTTGCCAAATGGATCATTCAGGCCAGGAGATGCTCCACGTCCAAGATTAATGATGCGAAGCAGAGAATCTTTTGCAATTAGTGTAGTAGGAAACACATTAATCTTAGCTGTCCCTCTTTGAGTGCAGTGACTGATTTTCTTTACTTCCTTTTTGAAGAGAAACAATGCTCAGTTTCTACTATCAAGGACTATAGGGCAGCACTATCAAACACACTCAAGTTTTCGAATGGTCCAGCCATTGGTTCAGATTCTTACATTGCCAACCTTATTAAAAGTATTTTGAGCAGCAGAGACTGGTGTCTCGCTCACTTATGCCAAAATGGAACCTTTTGTGTGTTTTATGGTCATTAACTAAAACCTCCTATGAGCCTTTGGGTGAAGCTTCTTTCAAGAATCTTACCCTCAAGACCATTTTCTTGCTCTCCTTAGCATCCACAAGACAAAAGAGTGAGCTTCATGCCCTATCTATTGAACAAGGTTGTCTAAGGTTCAGTGGCAATTATGAGTCAGAATCTCTTCTCGCCAACATGGTTTCTTAGCCAAAAGCCAGCTACTTTCGGTAGCTCCACTCCCTATAGAGATTCCCAATCTCAGTCATATCTATGCTGGGGATGATCAAGATCAACTTTTATACCCAGTTAGGGCATTAAAATTCTATTTGGCTGCTTCTAAAAGGAAAAGAAAGGTTTCTTTTCCTCCCCTTAAAGGGCTCTGATGACATCAAGGTGGATTCTACAAATGATCTAGAGAGCTTATCAGTCCCTGACCAACAGAGATCTTTCATTTATGAGGATTAAAGCCCATGAGGTCGGAGCCATTGCTACCTCATGGGCCTATCTCACTCATTCATCATTGCAAAATGTTATGAAGGCCACATTTTGGTGATTACACATGACCTTCTCCTCCTACCTTAATTCCTTGCCACACCAAAGTGAAGGCATTTATTCTCTATGGCCCATAGTCACGGCACAAAAAGTAGCTGAAGTGGATACTAACTTACACTAGTGGACATTCCTACTGTAAGGGTGAGTATATCCTTGTTTATGCCAGTTCTTGAGGGCATCAGCCTCCCACTGCACAGGCAAACTCAGCTATGCAATACTGACAGGTGACTGATAATAAAATGTCGTTAGGGCAGGGGTTGGGTTGGTAAAACTAATTTTAATAATGTAATTCTTACCTGTCGGTATTGCCAGATTCCCTCCTCCAACCCTGCTCAAATGTTCCATGAGTAGTCAAGTCCTGAAAAAAGATGAGGACTGTAGCGCATGCACCAGTGACTTGGGCAGCAGACTGGGTCTGTGTTATGGTCTGGATTCTATCCAGAATTCTCTGTGGAGTTTCATCCTTGGGAGGATGAATTCTTATTATATTGACAGTGCTAATTCCATCCCGGAATAGCTGAGCTATGCAGTAGCAACAGGTAAGTATTATATCATTAGAGTTAGTTTTATCACCCCAAGAAACTACATTTTACATCCAGTAGTACCCGTGCAACAACAACAATAAAATGAAACTGGTTTTAAATTCAAGTCTACTATTTCATAATTTTTACCCATATGTAGCCTTCTGATGAAAAAAATTATGTACATTTTTTCCAGTAAGTATTTTCAGCCAATCAGTGACATTCATTCTTTTAAATACAGTATTTAATATTCCAGCACATATAGGCTGGTTCCATAGCTCTTAGAATAATTAGTTCTTAGTGACCATATGTGATTATACTAAATTCACAAATTTCATGTTCCATTAGCTCTGATAATTACACATCCCCCAATAAAACTGGATTTGTGTCATTGTAATCACCAATCATCTTTGCAGGTTATAGACAAATATCCACTATGCTGTCTTTTCACCTGTTGCTACCTGTGTTATGATTTCCTTCTTTCTCCTTTGAATACCCTGATCACATTAACATTAGGAAAATAAACTCTGCTACCTCCCGAATCCAACCCTCCCAAAAAGACAAAATTTTCATCTTTTGTGTCTATATACCATATAGTCCAAGGGAAGAAACTCTTACCCATTACCTCCACTTTGCCACTGCTAGGTGGTGCGAGTTTTAAACTTTCATTCAGCACTATCAACATGATATTGCAAGACCTCCAAAAATCCTATGAATATCTTCATGATTTCAACACATCCATCCAGAAAGGTGGTATATTAGTGTGTAGTAGGTATTTACTACAGGTGGTAATCATTATTTTTTTACTTTTAATCAATATTTATGTGAATTTTGTTCACATTTGTGGACTTCATTTATTCTGACTTGTGCTCCTTCACAGTATCATTGGTGCATGTTGTTGGTTGTTTATTCACGCTCACTGCATATATATTTCTGCTCTTTGAAGTAACGAGTGTTGTTGTTGTGATTTGTGAACACTTTTTGGTTGGTTTTTTTTTCAATTTTTTTGTTATTCTTGTCATTTCAGTTAAACAAGGGCAATGAAATGCAGTAAGTGCAAAATATTTAAGCTAATGAGGACACGTGAAATATGTCTCACTTGCATGAAGTGTACATTGTCATCAGCATGCAGTGTGTATGCATTATGGTCAGAAGATATCTGGTCCTCTGCGATGCCGAAAAGCATCAAAAACAAGAGAGACATGCAGTCTTGGATGGAGCAGTGCGATATCTTAAGCCTTCACCTGAAGATGGCATCGATTGCTAGCATAGTGGGGGACATCATGATGGCCCCCACCACCACCATCCAAAATTAGACATTATGCTGACTCCAATAATTGCATTCAGAGAATTGGACGAACAAGGATGTGTGGAATTGCTGTCCCTGCATTCTTTCCAGATGCTGTTAGAGCTGCAGATGCACCAACTGATACAGGAGGTGATGAGCAGTTGCAGGCCTTGAGACAGTTTTTGTCCCTATGTCCGTCAAAAACTTCCATGGATAGTATGGAGCTTATGGGGGAGTTCTCCTCCCTCCCTCCCCCCCTCCATCCCCTCTCGTATCTAGGCAGCCCACTGGGTATAAGTCCTTAAACATGTCCGAGCATGGATTTTGGACCTGTACATCCAGGCACATGGAGTATTTCTCAGATCTTTATGATCCATTTTAACATTCTTTCATGCCATACCATGCTGTTCAAAGCTGCTGACAAGTCAGTCCAGCCAGCTGGCAGGCCATACCTATTATCTAGTGACCATAGATCGATCAATTTGGTGAGCCATGCAACATACCATTTAAAAAAAGTGGGGATCAGACTAACCAATCCATCTGTTTCAGCACACCTTCTGCATGGGTGGTTCCAGAGCCGAGTGTTCAACTGCTCGCTCATCCAACAGCCGTGCATACTGCCCAGCCATCAACTGAGCTGACCATTTGGCCAGCCACCCATCATACTCTAGGCATTCATATCAGCAAGACCTGCCCTGCATCAATAGCCATTTTTCAGCCTGCTGAAGAATCAGGCATCGATCATGGCTGGAAATATATGTCTTGGATCGCCAAGTTCATTAAAAGGGCTGAGCACCATTCAATAGCTATCACCTTGAGATGTACAGTATATATGGACTCCAGTTCATATGGTTGGGGAGCCCATCTGTTGCCATGTTTCAACATGGTCACTGTCAAGAGGAGTAATAACTGATTTACATCAACCTTCTGGAAATTAAGGCTATAATCAATGCTTTTCATTTCTGGAAGGATCAACTCTACAGGAAAGTATTCCTTATCGTATCAGACAACTCAGTGATGGTGGTGGTCTACCTCCTCAAATGGGTGGGGGGAGGGACCAAATCACACTTGTGCATAAAGCTAAATATAACTGTCCAGATCAGACACATGTCAGGCAGACTCAATGTCCTAGCTGCCTCATTATCAAGAAGGGGCCAGATCCGTCATACTGAGTGGTTCATTCATCAATTATTGGTCTTTCAGAGGATTTGCATATTTTGGGGGCATCCAATGATAGATCTTTTTGCGACAAGGCGGAATCACAAACAGCACACCTTTGTCTCTCCAGTCCCAGAAGCCTGGGCCGTGCATACACTATCTATCAGTTGGCAGGAGTTTTGGGCTTTTGACTACCCCCCCCCCAAAAAAAAAGATAATACAGAAATTGAGAGATCAGAACTGCAAACTGATTCTGATAGCCCCTGGAACATGTCCTGGGTTAACGATCTACTCGATCTAGCATTAGACACGCCAAGAAAAATGCAGGCAAAGTTGAATCTGCTCAAACAGGTATTCCCCCTCTGTCCATACCGACTCCTCCTTCATGCCTGGCTCTTGTCAGAAGAGCTCTGCGAAGAAAAGAATCTCAACTTTTAAGTGTGTAGAGAATCTCATGAACTTGAAGGCCCTCAACTTTAAAGGCTTACAAGGGAAAGTGGCATGTATTCAGGGACTGGTGCAAAATCAACAACATCATCCCTTTGAGTGCCTTATTCCTGCAGCTGGCTGATTGTTGTTTTCTGGCGGTTCAATGAGAAAGAGTTAGTGCCAATTACTATCAAATGCTAATGCTCCATGACACCTGACACTTTCAGGCATCATGGCAGAGAGGATATTGCTTATGATAAAGATCTATCAGACCTGCTAGCCAATTTTGACTTGAATAGGCCAAAATCCCTCACCCTGTTGCCTAAATGGAATCTTTCATGAGTTTTGACATGGTTCAATTCAGATCAGTTCGAGCCTTTAGCCAGAACCTCACTGACATGCTTTCTGACAGCTTAGCTTCTGCATGCAGGGTGAGTGAGTTACATGCCCTTTCAAAGGACCTGAACTTTCTCCAGTTCAGATCAGATGGTTTCATGGTCCTAATGACGCTGCCAGGCTTTGTAGCTAAGAATAGGTTGCCATCAGCATGCAGTCAGAGTCAGCATATGCTTTCTCTCTGCAATAGATGAGAGAGGCAACCATGCAAAACCCTGTCTGCACCCTCAAGCATAACCGTATATACTTGCATATAAGCTGGGTCCAAATGCAAACAATGGCAGATCTGGGTCTATGCAGTTTGCAGTTCATATCGACTTGTATGCGAGTATATATGGTACTTAAAGTGCACAGAGAAAAGTCATGGAACACAAAAGTGATCTCTGCAAGTCTTGCATTCAATCTTAATGTTTCAATCCATGACATAATAGAAACTGTTGGTTGGCATGCACAGTCAGCCTTCTCAAGTTTTTATCTCTGTGTTCTAGATTCGCAGAGACAAGAATTGAATCTGGTGGGTCCAGTGGCTGCCACCCAGATAACCACCAGACCCAGTTGATGTCAGCATAACCTCTTTATGGATATGAGTTTAGAACTTTTGCTGGATTCGCCTTTAAATTTTATCAGTAAGAAGAGTTTGTTTTTTTCTTCTTAGCCGTTTATAGTCATCACTGATCACGTGACCATCAGTTGTGCTGCTGTCAGGTTAGGAAAATGGGTTATCCTTCATATAGGAAAGTCAGCCATTCTTCCCTCGAAGGGTGCCAGGGGTAGAGGTAGGATGCTCAGTGTTCTCTCCTCCTATTACCTATTTGCCTAACATTAATGTGATCGGGTAATGTAGAAGAAAGCAAATTATTTTGTAAATAATGTTTCGCTGAGAATACTTACTCAGTCACATTATGATAAAACCCTCAAATGCCTCTCCGCAAATGCCATCTACTAAGTTGATGTATCACTCAGCTTAAAACTGGCACCACCTAGAGGTGGTAAAGGGGAGGTAATGAGAAAGAATCTTCATCTCTTCAGGAGGACTGGTTTCAGGAGGTAATGGAGTTTATTTTTCTAACATTAAATGTGATTGGGTAAGTATTCTAGAAGAAACATAATTTACAAAAAAATTAGCTTTCTCATGAATATGCATGATCAAAAATACATCAACAGTGGAAGAGATTGTCAGCCTTCTGAGAAATTTTACTCAGGTTCGCAATGATTAGGTAAGCGGTTATATGCATGTTAATGAGAAATGACAAAATCTTATTACAGGCATCCACAGGTGAAAGAGAACATATCGGTTTTTTTCCTGTGGCTTGCAACAGTGATTCACCAACATAAGCAAATATGAAAATATACTACAATTAGCCGATAACTGTATCCTGTGATAAGTAAACCATTACCTTGTATTAATTCTTTTTCTCTCTGGTATATTTTACCTACTGTTTCTTTCAGTTATATACAGTTCTGAAAGATGTATTAAAGCAAGACCTTGACAGTAACAGTATTGTAATCTACTGTTACCTTTTGGCAGGTAACATTACTATCAACTGTAATATATAGTTTGTATTAGATGTATTACAGAAAGATCTAGATAGTAACAGTATTGTAATCTACTGTTACCTTTTGGCAGGTAACATTACTGTTGATATAGTTTCATTTTACTCTGTTAAATTCAATGCATGCAAATAATTTGTGATAAACAATATTTTGTAATATGCTCATCTAAAGTAATTATATTGTATGACTATAATGTTATAAAATTAGATGAAATTTTATCAATATACTGTTAGTACTTGCATATAAGCCGATACCAACTGCAAACTGCATAGACCCAGATCTGCCGTCGCATAATGCGCCAGCAGATCTGGGTCTATGCAGTTTGTAAGGACTAATCAGTAGAACAAACAACATAGACCCTGATCTGCGGGCGCATTATGCGACAGCAGATCAGGGTCTATGTTGTTTGCATTTGGACCTGGCTTGTATGTGAGTAAAGATGGTAGCTGACTCAGCAGATTCATAAAAGTGCAATGCTTGTAAAAATGTTTTGATTTACAGTACATGAGTTTAAAGCATTCATTAAAAGATTAATCAAGGAGCATACAAAATCCTAAAAAATTATTCTCATGGTTTTAACCCCCTGAATGATAAATTCAGGCTTTTGCACTTGCAAGAAAAGTTGTATTGCTTTGTAGTGAATTCTCAGATATCTTAACTAAAAGAATCTTCCTTATTGGTCACAAAATATTTTTGCTCAACTGGTCAAAAACCATAAGAGCTTGTGCGATGGGCTTTCATCTGTTGTCTTTCTATCTGTAGTCTCTTAGCATTTATCTGTTATTGCTAATCCTCTTAAACTATTTGGAGAAAAAAGTCATAAAATTTGGCAAACAGTTTCATCCTGAAGTCCAGTTAGTCCTAAATGTAAATGGTGTCCATTTTATTATGCAGCAGGGCCACCATGGTGGCCATCTTGATAATCTTGTTATCACTACTCCTTCAGAATAGATGGTGATATTGACATGGGGTTTTCACTAAAAGACTTCTTTTGACTTGTAGATGGTCCTACATGAAAATTATGCTGATCTGACATCAAACATGGTCTCCATGGTGGCCAATGACATGTTTAAAATCTTGTTATCACTACACCTCCTGAGTGGATGGTCATATTGACATGGGGGTTTTCTCTGAAAGACTTCTTATGACATGTGGGTGGTCTGCTATGAAAATGGTGCCAATCTGACATCCAACATGGTTGCCATGGTGGCCATTTTAAAAATCTTGCTGTCACTACTCCTTTTGCACAGATGGGATAACATTGTTGTGTTTGAGGATTTTGAAGATGTTAATCGTTGGTTTTACTGTTAAAAATATCTGGGGGACTACTGGCTCATTATCTGGAGATTAGTGGCATGTTGCCAGTAAGACTTGATTTGCGACAGTAAACCACTATCATGATTAAGGTTTTCAGATCCTTTAATACAAGACTGTTATGATCCCATAATGAGATCTCTTTGCTATTTTAGACTTGAATAATTTTGATAATGAAAGGATTTGGGACATCAGAAAACTTGCAGTAATTTCTTGTGAATTGATCAAAATCAATTTTTGAATTTAATTTATCAGACGGAAGACCATAATCATATTATGATGTTAAAGCAATTGGGTTTTTTGTGTGTAACTGATAGAATATAATATATTGAATTTTCCATGTAAAAATGAGAGTTGATTAATTTGGTAAGGAGGACCTCATCTGAAGTTTTTGAAGAATTTAGATACATTTGTACCTTTACCACAGTTTTGTATGAAAGAAACCCCCCAAAACTTGTGAAAAAAAATTGGTACATGGAGAAAGGAATATATTCACAATATATTCCCTTCTCTTGATCTTATTGTGACTTAAAACAGAATTTTTTTTTCTCACAATTTACCAGTCATTGATGTACTGTCAGTTTATTTTAATAAACTTAAGGTAATTACACTTTCACTGTAAATTGATTCAAAGAAACGAATAGAAGTCAATCATAGATACACTTTTACTTAATTCTAATTTACATAAATAATGACATTGATGCTACTGTATATGCTCACGTATAAGCTGAGTCCAAATGCAAACAACGTAGACCCTGATCTGCCGTCGCATAATGCACCGGCAGATCAGGGTCTATGTTGTTTGTTCTACTGATTAATCCTTACAAACTGCATATACCCAGATCTGCCGGCGCATTATGCGCCGGCAGATCTGGGTCTATGCAGTTTGCAGTTGGTATTGGCTTACATGCAAGTATATATGGTACTTAAGTTTGAGACACAAAGAAATGTTAATACAAACTCATGCATGTTTCAGCTGGTTATATGATTAATTTTCACAAGTTTTATGCAAAATTTGTTTCAGGTGCCCTTGCCATTTTGACCTGGTTGATTTTGATGATTGAGCTTGTAGTTGTGTACAGAAACTTTGGAAAAGGGCTGAGGGAAAGAGGTAGGGGATTTCATGTATAATCATGGTAGCTCATACCCCTTGGCTTAATTTCTAGCATGGTAATAGTATTTTAATATTAACTCCATATGCTTTGTGTTAATAGTGTGGATACATTTCCATTTATTCAGGGCGGGACAAATTCACTTGTCAGATGCGCAGGACTCGCTCAAATTTGACTCAGGCAGGCAACCCTGTGTCCGCATAGTTTGTCTCATGGATAAGGACCCTGTAACAGACTTTTTATTTTATTGTATTTGCAATGGAAAGGACCCTATAACAGACTTTTTATTGTGTATTTGCAATGGAAAGCACCCTGTAACAGACTTTTTGTTATTGTATTTGGAACGGAAAGGACCCTGTAACAGACTTTTTATTGTTGTATTTGCAATGGAAGGACTCTGTAACAGACTTTTTATTGTTGTATTTGCAATGGAAAGGACTCTGTAACAGATGTTTTATTGTTGTATTTGCAATGGAAAGGATTCTAACAGACTTTTTATTGTGTATTTGCAATGGAAAGGACTCTGTAACAGACTTTTTATTGTGTATTTGCAGTGGAAAGGACTCTGTAACAGACTTTTTATTGTGTATTTGCAATGGAAAGGACTTTGTAACAGACTTTTTATGGTTGTATTTGCAATGGAAAGGACTCTGTAACAGACTTTTTATTGTTGTATTTGCAATGGAAAGGACTCTGTAACAGACTTTTTATTGTTGTATTTGCAATGGAAAGCACCCTGTAACAGACTTTTTGTTATTGTATTTGGAACGGAAAGGACTCTGTAACAGACTTTTTATTGTTGTATTTGCAATGGAAAGGACCTGAAACAAACTTTTTATTGTTGTATTTGCAATGGAAAGGACTCTGTAACAGATTTTTTATTTTATTGTATTTGCAATGGAAAGGACTCTGTAAGAAACTTTTTATTTTATTGTATTTGGAACGGAAAAGACTCTGTAACAGACTTTTTATTATTGTATTTGCAATGGAAAGGACTCTGTAACAGACTTTTTATTGTTGTATTTGCAATGGAAGGACTCTGTAACAGACTTTTTATTGTTGTATTTGCAATGGAAAGGACTCTGTAACAGACTTTTTATTGTTCTATTTGCAATGGAAAGGACCCTATAACAGACTTGTTATTATTGTATTTGCAATGGAAAGGACCCTGTAACAGACTTTTTATTGTTGTATTTGCAATGGAAAGGACTCTGTAACAGACTTTTTGTTATTGTATTTGCAATGGAAAGGACTCTGTAACAGACTTTTTATTGTTGTATTTGCAATGGAAAGGACTCTGTAACAGACTTTTTATTGTTGTATTTGTAATGGAAAGGACTCTGTAACAGACTTTTTATTGTTGTATTTGCAAAGCTACTTATTTATACCACTTGTAAGGTAATCACGCATATTGGGTTTCCAGGTATTGTGTTCGTGTTTACATTCATAATTATGTATTAAACCAAGATTAGATTTTAACTTTTGTTAAACTTACCCAGCTCCATCATGGGTCATGCCAACTTTGTGAAGGGAGACATTTTCAAGTTAATGGTACATTTTAACCTGAAGCTATTGCTCTTTAACCAATAATTTATTCTTCATTGGCTTCAGTCAAGTTTTTTTAAACTTCACTTCACAGGCACAGCACATCACAAGACTTAGTGGGAGCATACATTATCATTATTTCAGGACCATGAAAGCCAAACAAGGTCACTATGATTTATATTTCATGTGTCTATGACATTGGTTTTCAATTGGCATAGCCAGGGATGGGCAGAGAGAGAGAGAGGATTTTGTCCCATGGATACATATCTAGTTTCCATCTGATTCTTTTAACTCTGTCTCTCCCTGAAGGTAAAATTGTATACATCTGTCATATTATGTTATGACATTGTCCATCTTTATGTTACCAAGTTGGTCTCTGCACAGTAACTTTAGTAGTCCACCATTTACAGTTATCAAACATTGTGGATGACTTGCACTTGATTAAAGGAAGAACCCTATCGATTTCAGGCTAAAAAGCTCAAAGGTCAAGGTCACTGTGACTGAAACAAAGAAAATAGTTTAGGCATAATAACTCGAGTTTTTCACCATCTACTGTTACCAATCTGTGTGGATAGCTTGAACTTGGGGTAAGGAAGAACCTGATTGATTTGGGGGTAAAAAGTTCAAAGGTCAAGGTCACTGACACATATGGATTAGCCCTGAAGCAAAATGTTGACACAGCATTCCCAGCTAAGTTCAGAATACACTTTGACACCAATTTCCTTAGTCTCACAGTCCTTATGTTTTCAACTGTCCATGATGTTAACTATTTTTCCATTACCTCAGACTTATTTTTTATATCAATCATGTTAATGGGAACTGTTTGTACATTGTTTATTCAAATAGTCCTGCCTTACCTAATTATTACACTTCCTCAGAGTAGCCTTTCTCATCCCAGATTTCCTTTGGTCACATTTTGTAGCAATCATGAAATGCACAAATATTTATGCCCCATGAAAAGTTTTAAATTCACAGTAAGTTGCTCTGAATCCAGTTTTGTCCCTAGCCTGTTTTTAGAATGGTGCTGCGCCCTGCCCCCTAGGTGGCACCCTGCCTCTATCGAGTGCATCCTACCATCCTTGGGTGCTGCCCTGACTTAAATCTCCAGAGGTTCAAAACATTGCATATAGTAGCATGTTCATTATGGACATCAAAATGGCATCATTTATCCCTATTTTTCACTTGCAGTGCATTTATTATCCTAAATGCACCAGTGGAGTGCATAAAATTGCACTCTTTCATAAAGAAGGTGCCCTCAAAAGAGGCTTTACTGCACTTTACAATGCCTTGACAGTCAACAAGCATCCTGCCAGACCAGGGGTCTGGGGACTTGAGTGGAATCATCTAGCCTTCTTTATTATTCCATCACTTTCAGCCACAGAAACAACAATCTAAAGACTAAAAGAAAGTGTCTTATTTAATGGAAGTAAGGATTATTTTTGAGTTCTAGTTTTATTCCAGCTAAATGAACAGACTGATGTACAAGTATGATTAGGAAGGAGTTCTGAAAAGCATATCATCTGTCACTGAACAGGGCTGTTACGAGTGCAAAAGTAGCTTTAATATTACCGTATATACTCGCATATAAGCTGGGTCCAAAATGCAAACAACATAGACCCTGATCTGCCATTGCATAATGCGCCAGCAGATCAGGGTCTGTGTTGTTTGTTCTACTGATTAGTCCTTACAAACTGCATAGACCCAGATCTGCCAGCACATTATGTGACAGTTGATCTGGGTCTATGCAGTTTGCAGTTGGTATCAGCTGATACGCAAGTATATACGGTAGGTAGGGATGACAACCCAAGTTAACAGTCATGTAGAACAAATTTTATTGTGCAAAACTTTTGTCACATCATAACATTATTGTTTCAAATGACTTTCCTAAGTTAGTCCAGTAGAATTCTCTATCTGAACAGAAGCTATGTCTATATTCAGAATTTTGTCAGTAATGCAAGAGGTGGATTTTTTAAATTTTTTTGTTAGGAATGCATAGATAGCACTAAACAGTTTAATTTGATTGGCCATGGACCTTGCCTCATACTATAGCTACTTTAAGCTACCACTAAACAGTTTGGTATGTTTGACCATGGGGTACACTTTTAATACTAGAGGTGTGGTTAAGTTATCCCACAGTATCACAATCATTATTAGCAAAGTGTGTCATGAATTTATGTCCACCTATAGTAGGCCTAGTGGAACATAAGCCTTGTGCAGAAAAACTTTGGGTCTGGGGTTAAGTTCAATGTCACAGTTGTTATAGGTGGCTGTCTAGCAAGGACCAACACTGCATGGGCACCTGCTTGTCAATTTTCAAAGTTTTAGTAATTTTATTGGAAAAATGGTCCATTCTGGGTCCACTTTTCTATTAATCTTTTACATATTTGGGTCTCGCTTGAGAAGCCTTTACTATGGTCATTTCCATGATTTCATATGATATTGATCTGTAAAAGAGTTGAAAATTGTAGAGTTTTACTGATTTTCTCTCACTGTTGGAGGGTGGGTGGGTTTGAAAATAAATGGGTGAAGTAACCTGAGGAAATGTTTGTCATGCAATATTTTATTTACAGTTTATCCATCCTCTTTCAAATATAGCAATATATACATGAGTATGATTGCATTGTAATGTATTGGTGGATTTTCAGATGACATGGTGCATACAGACATGTGGAGCTTGCCTGATTCTATTTAGTGCTAACGTAATTCAGCTTTAGTTCTCACAAGAGGGAAAAGCTGTAAATAAAGAACAGATTTTTACAAAAAATATGTTGATGGTGTTGAAACTGAAGTTAATGATACACACACACACAAACACACACACATATATATATATATATATATATATATATATATATATATATATATATATATATATACACACACATATATTTATTTAACTTTGGACATTATAAGGTCCTTGGAATTAAACAACCTGAATTAGACAATTAAGTAATACAATTTCTTTCATATTTCAGATTTTAAAGTAATGAATGAGAGGTCCAGCCTGCTAACTGGACGGCCAGCAAGATATTTGTTTGATGACAGATAAGGTCTTCCAAAGTCATGTGTAATGGTCATCTTCAAAACAAAGTCACTGGACAAAATGAACAGATTTTTCAAGAGAATCTGTTGATCAAACATTTTTATGATACTTGAAATATTACTGGGATTATAATACAAAATATCAAAAATACTTACAAATGAATGTAAATGGCCACATATCAGATACTTTGTATCTCTTCACAGCTCATACATATTACAAGGAATATATGTGGACTTCATTTCTAGATGGATCACATCAAATACACATTTCACACCTTTTGATAGTTATTGCACTTGTTGTATATAGATGCATATGATTTTATTAATTTCATGTCGAATGTTGACAGTTAAAGTACAATCCTGTTTCAGAAAATATGCCATACATTCAATTGAAATTTGATGTGTTAGTTGTAAAATTTGCTTTCCATTCAAAACATTTTATAATTATCAGATTATGGACCTTTGTTGCGGTGAATATCTGTAGGTTATTAACTGAGTATTGAAAAATATTGACCTGAAGTCAATGTGGCACATAATATCTGAGCTTGCGAGGGCATTCTACACCACATGAATGAAGGCATAATATTTTTTTAATACTCAGTCAATAACCTTTTTATTGTATACTGTACTTACTTACATATAAACCAGATCCAAATGCAAACAACACAGACCCTGATCTGCATTATGCGCCGGCAGATCTGGGTCTATGCAGATTGCAGTTGATATGGGCTTATACACGAGTACAGACGGTACTTAAAAAAAGGCATATTAATCGTTCTGTTATGTTATAGGAATAACACAATTAAAACAAAATATTATTTCAATGTTTTATTGAACATTTTACACGTCGTTCATTGTATGAATGAAACCTGAATAATGCAGCAGAAATACACTCTACTCTGCTGCTTTGGAATCTTGCGCATACATGGGGTGATTCTGATTCAGCTGTGAACAAAATTAAGTTTGTTAAGGAAGATAAAATGTCATGTAGCCAAACAAACACAGTGAAATATTGGTATCAGAAAAAAAAAGATGCAATACGTCAATGAAAATTGAAGATACAGTTATACAAGGCAAGGTAGATAAATTCTGTCATAATTTGGTTGTTGTGATTGTCCTTATTTGATGTTACTGTCATGGAGGTGGGTAAATGTGCAATCGGCAGTGTGTGTCAGGATTATTGCGAAGGTATTGTGGCACATTGGTCTTAGATAATGCCTGAAAACAAAGATATAGATTTATTTTGGAGTTGCCTGTGTTTTGTTAATTTCCTAGTACAGGATAAAACAATCTTATTCAGAGTGGATAAAAGTGTACAGTTTACAGAAAAGAGTGGTTGTTCATTGATATGTTGTATCAAAGGTCAGTTTGACTCTCTCTCGTACTAACAGCAGAAATTAGTGATCACTAGCAGTCCATTTTCAAAATTTTTATAAATCTTTTTTTTCTCCTTGCAATTTAAGTCTTTGGATGTATTTAGATTCTCTTTATTTAATTAGGATGAACAATATTTTCACAAATCTGTTGCGTATAAAGAGCAATACCAAACAGCATCATTCTCAGACAGTCGATTCTCCAGCACTGGCATAAGGTAGAAAGAACTACTGTCATTGTTGGCTTCTGGTGGGCATCAAATTTATGACATCATCAGCGTTGTGTTTTTGTCCACATTTTTATTTAGCTGTAGCCAGAAGTAGTTCACAGAATGCGGGCACGTGTTTACCATATTAGGAAGCGGTGAATATCTTTACTTAACTACAGTCAATACCGCTGGATATTGACCCATAGCAACAGCCTAAAGCAAATGGCACTGTTTCCAATGTATATAATAAGAAGTTTTATGAACCAGTAAACCTCATATTAAGCAAATCGAAGGAGCGGTCAATATAATCGGTAAATGGGCTCATAAAGCTTCATATTCATCAAATCAAAATTCTGTAATTGTTTTATTATAAATTTAATAAAAATTGCAATTTTATTTGCTGTGGAACTACAATTTCCATTTCCACTGCATGATGCTGAAAACTTAACATTATGACATCATGTACAAGTCAGTGATGTAACAACTGTGCAGTATGAAGAAATATCACATATCATGTGATGTTGTGCCATCCAATGAAAAATCATATCACCCAACTAGCAAATACAGACCCTGAAATGGGTAATTTTACCAAATCTGCATTTGGTAAATTGGTTTATACAGTCAAGTTAGTGACTGTGCATATTAATTATTCCATTACCTTTAGAACAAATGTTTATCAGGATATAGTAAAATAGGTAAAATCAACATGATATAAATTTTTTTGAGATATTTTACCTAGGTTGTATTATTACAATACTACATGAGCCTGCTTAATGAAATGGTGAACTGTTAACTTATGCAAGTCAGGCAAGTGATATCAGGCCTCGTTTTTACATATAATGTATCTAGAATTGTAAAACCTGGTGAGGGGATTAAGGTATGGTTATGATTAATGAGTTAATTATTGTTTTGAATGTAATCATTAATGAATCAATTTTTTTTTAAAAGAAAATGATGACAACTTGTAAATTTTCTCCATAATTTCAGCATCATTTCACCATACATTTTGTAATGTGGCGTTTGAATTTGGCACCTTTTTGATCGTATGAAGTGGCTAATCTGTTCATGCCCGATTTCTTGAACTAAAGCAAAATAAATATATGTGCAAATTATAGATAAGCCAGTCTGGCTAAAAGAAATAGTTTCAGTTCTCAGTGTAATGCATCTTTAGCCCTTTTTCACATTATTTTGAGAAGAATTAGAGGCGTTGTGCATTTGTATCTGTGTTATTGACTCAAACTTTAGTCCAGGGATGTGCCAAAGTTCGTCCTAAGGCGGTCAAGATCAAACAGTCCCCCAAGATTGAAATCGTGAAGATTCAGATACGAAAGGTAGGAGTAAAACTTAAAAGGGACTTTTCTGTGTGCTACCATATTTTGACAAGAAATGTCATATTTAGAAGCAAACTTTTGTAAGTTTTGTCAGATATTTGTATAGTTCGAGTTTCCTCTGACTCTGTATCTATACCTGGCCTAAAGGCTGATACAGGGTACGAGAGGTACAAAGTCTTCTTAACAGTCGGTTTGCCAGTAAAGAATGTACTGCGCCCTTTACGTTTTGCTAGCGACAATCACACAGAAAAATACCCTAAAGCCTTTGAATGATGAGACTATTGACAAGCTGTGTTTTCCTTCATCTTATCTCATGCAACAGAAGCAATAATGTTCTTTCTTGCCCTTATCAGAAGAATTTAATTTCGAATCATTTATGATCGGGTAACCATTGATTAATTAGAAAATTTCATCATTCATCACTTTTTCCCAAAAATGATTAACTAACCATGCATTAGAGGGGATGAAACCAAATGAGTATTGGCATCATGGTTATTTGGTTAGATTTAGTATTAAAGTTCATTTCTTAGGCACAGTTCATGTTAGAAATATACTTTCTGATTGTATGCAACTCCTAAGTCCATCTGGCCATCCATGTGTCTGTTATCAAGTTGGTTTCCACACAATAACTTTAGTTGTTCACCATTTATAGTTACCAAACTTTGTGGATGGTTTGCACCTGGGGTAAGAAAGAACCCTATCGATTTCAGCTCAGAAGCTCAAGATCATTTTGACTGAAAAGAAGAAAACGGTTTCTGCACAATAACTTTAGTTCTCCACATCTAGAGTTACCAAACATTACAGATAGCTTGCACTTGCGATAAGGAAGAAACCTATCAATTTCAGGTTCAAAAAGTCAAAAGTCAAGGTCACTGTGACAGAGAGAAGAAAATTGGTTTACAAACAATAAACTCAAGTTCTTCACCATCTACAATTAACAAACTTTATGGATGACATGCACTTGGGATAAGGAAGAATCCAGTCAATTTTGGACTTGAAAGGTCAAAGGTAAAGGTCACTCTGAAAGAAGAAAAATGGCTTCTGCGTAATAATTTAAGTTCTCCATCATCTATGGTTCGCAAACTTTGAGGATAGCTTGCACTTAGTGTAAGGAAGAACCTTTTTGATTTTGCAAGGTCACTATGACTGAGAGAATAAAAAATGGTTTCTGCACAATAACATCTTTTCTACATGACATACCTCGACCAAACTTTGTGGATGGCTTGCACATGGGGTAAGCAAGAAGACTATCAATTTTGGGGTCAAATGTCAAGGTCACTGACTGAAAGAAACATGGTTTCTGCACAATAACATTAGTTCTATAACACAGACATGACCCAAACTTTGTGGATGGCTTTCTCAAAGAGTATGAAAGATGTCTATTTATTTCAGGGTCAAAAGGACAGAGGACAAAGTCACTCAGACGGCAAGAAGGAAAATGATTTCTGCACCAAAATTTTATTCATCTACATAGAAAACTGTTAAACATGGGGTGGGTCATTCATGGTACTCTTGTTTGTTTCTGCTTAATATCTTGGACTTGCATTGAGGAATGTCCTTGAAATTTCACAGGATTACTCCAAGGATTATCCCTATTGTTTAAGTTTGCTCAATATGGTAATGGTCAAGGTCTCTCTGGTCAGAATTTTTGATTTTCTGTATAATAATTCATGTTTTGTGTGGCTGGTGCAGAATTTGTAATGGTTAATAGAAGTGAGCTACGTAATGAATGATTACATTCTGGTTGGAAAAATGCAACAGTGAGTTGGTCTCTGTGACTAATAATAATAATCATAATAATAATATTAATACAGCATGTTCACACTCTAATATTCCTAATATACATGTTGTTATTATAGAAGTGGTACACAAAATATAAATGAATGGATGAACCTAACATTAATTGTGAAACATAATTGGAAAACATTTTTCATTGACTATGCATTTTGTTTTTATGTTTATATGGATATGCACACATATGTATATAGACATTTTTTTTATTTCATTATGTTTTATTCATCAAATTTTAAAGTTTGATTTTCAGTTTTATACACTGTAAATTATGTGTAATACAGCGTTAAGGTTAAAGCAATATCAAGGTCAGTATATTGCCTTATATACCGACAAAAATCCAATCCAATGTAAACTGCACAGACCCAGATCTGCTGTTGCATAATGCACTGGCAGATCTGGGTGTATGCAGTTTGTTAGGAGTAATCGGTAGAACAAACAAAATAGACCCTGATCTGCCAGTGAATAATATTCATACACGAGTATATATGGTATTCCTAGAAATAATCAAATCTAGATTTCATATAGAAATCACCGAACATTAGATAGTTTATTCAGCAGGGTTTTATGATTGATGAAATGGAGTATTCATTTGATGGATTTTGTTGGATAATTTTATCTGTCTTAGTGCCTTAACAACTGTATTTGATAGTCATACATTCCAAATACTTATTGTGGTAGTTTTTCATACCATTGCTGTGTATTTATGAAAGATATCAAGAATGAAAAACCCTGCATTGTTACTGTTTATTCTGTTTAATTTCACACAATGTAATCTATACATGTACTTATTTTTAGTCCTAAACACCAGGGTTTTCATAAAAATAAAAAAGCGGAACTGGAAGATCGGGGTGGAATTTGGTGGTTATAACAACAGTTTTACATAGTTACGAGTTGTAAAGAACAGCCTCATCATGTTCGTAACAATTTCTTTTGTAGGAAATGCAGCTGTCAATAATTGATGTTACTTAGTCACTTTCATAGTAGTATAATGGAATTGTGTATTTTGAAGTAATTAAGATCTATGTGCCATACTAATACTTCATGTGTATACGAGTCATTATAAAAAAAATGCATGAAAATGAATTCAATATAGGTAGCTTGTTTGTAATATTTTCTCTATGCATTTTAATTAATGTTTTTGTGAATGTATTTCTTTTTTACTTTCAGTTGAAATATCCAGTTTTTCAGAAGCAGTGTATTTTTCTATTGTAAACATATGAAAGATGCATTCTCTTATCAAAACTTACTAAGCATAATGTGTAATTTTTGTATTACATGCTGTAAAATAAATGAGACACATAATAGTTACAATACTGGTCAATTCTTGTAACAAGAAACAAAAAGATAGACCCATCACAACCCATTATTTCTCAAATCTTTTCTTATTATCTGTATTTGATACAAGTCTGCAATATGGTGTGCACACCAGATGCCTATAGTTTAATAATTAGTAAAAAAATTCATTGTCTGAATCAGCTCTTTAATGGCTGCTCACTTTATTGTTAATTCTGCTAAGATATCAGGGACCAATGTTCTGTTTCTTTTATGTAATAACGGCTCATTCAGGACGCGACTGTCTTTTTCGTACTGCTGTCCAGAAAATTAAATGCACAAAGCTATATTTATTGTTTCAAAAGTGTTAAAATTGTAAAAAAAATTGTTTTAGCAACATTTGTCACAGAATTGTTTATGATTCACCCTATGTACTCATTTATAAGCCGAGTTCAACTGCAAACTGCACAGAGCCAGATCTGCTATCTCGTAATGTGAGAGCAGATCTGGGTCTGTGTAGTTTGTTAGGAGTAATTAGTAGAACAAACAACATAGACCCTGATCTGCCGGTGCATTATGCTGTTTACAGTTGGACTCAACTTATAAGCGAGTATATATGGTAAACTGCTCTGTGATGGGATTCCAGGTCTTAAACCGAGTTTAGCATGGCTAAAACCCAGATATGCAGAATTGAGAATACTGTATAATGATACATTTATATGGACTCATCAGGTCTGTATCTTTACATTATATTACCAATTTGGACCTATACCAAAGTTGTTAAATTGAATGAAAAAAACAAAAAAACAATACAGGTAGAGCATCAAGGTCTGTCACTTCTTTTGCCATTTCTCTGAAATAGTTTATTGTGGAAAATTTTCTGCATGGCATGATGGGTAAAACTGGTACATTATACTTCTACTAGTTCACAACCACCCACCCCTAATAGCAGCATAATATTTTCCCAGAGAGAACCCAATACAAGTTATACCTATAATGCCTTACAGAAACTTACAGTGACTTCCAAAAAATGGCCAATTGGTATCAGGAATTTCTTCATCTAAAATAATCTGCTATTAATTATACTTCTAACTAAAACTGACACTCAGTTACCTGCTAAAAATGACAAAGTTTTCATGTAGTCATGGTTTGTAGAAGTCGTGCCAGAATGCTGACAAAAACACTGATGTCAGCATTTTGCTGACAAATAAAACCTGCTGACCATGTGCTAAATTGCTGGCTGTTGTAAATATCCATTATTCAACTGTTACCTCATCGTTTGTCAGTGGGGGTGGAGACACATCAGTTATTAAAAAAAATAACCAATTTCAAGACCCATTTAAGAAAAAAGTCTGGAACACGCTTGATACAATACGGTTTTTATCAGCACCAAGACAAGCATTACAATAAGGCCATATACATGTTATGCCCTTTATGTCCTCGTTTCATTAAATCTGCACTCATCCATCTGTTCCAAATGGTTCAGATATTCAAGTGCCAAGATAATGGAACATGCAGATGTAACAGGACATGACATACATCAGAGTAAGACCAACAATTGCAATAAGGTCATCCATCAAAGTAAGGTCAGCCTTTACAATAAGGTCATCCATCAAAGTAAAGTCAACCTTTACAATAAGGTCATCTATCAAAATAAGGTCAACCTTTACAATAAGGTCATCTATCAAAGTAAGGTCAACCTTTACAATAAGGTCATCCATCAAAGTAAGGTCAACCTTTACAATAAGGTCATCTATCAAAGTAAGGTCAACCTTTACAATAAGGTCATCTATCAAAGTAAGGTCAACCTTTACAATAAGGTCATCCATCAAAGTAAGGTCAACCTTTACAATAAGGTCATCTATCAAAGTAAGGTCAACCTTTACAATAAGGTCATCCATCAAAGTAAGGTCAACCTTTACAATAAGGTCATCTATCAAAGTAAGTTCAACCTTTACAATAAGGTCATCCATCAAAATAAGTTCAACCTTTACAATAAGGTCATCCATCAAAATAAGGTCAACCTTTACAATAAGGTCATCCATCAAAATAAGTTCAACCTTTACAATAAGGTCATCTATCAAAGTAAGGTCAACCTTTACAATAAGGTCATCTATCAAAATAAGGTCAACCTTTACAATAAGGTCATCAAAGTAAAGTCAACCTTTACAATAAGGTCATCTATCAAAGTAAGGTCAACCTTTACAATAAGGTCATCTATCAAAGTAAGGTCAACCTTTACAATAAGGTCATCTATCAAAGTAAGGTCAACCTTTACAATAAGGTCATCCAACAGAGTAAGGTCAACCTTTACAATAAGGTCATCCATCAAAGTAAGGTCAACCTTTACAATAAGGTCATCCATCAAAGTAAGGTCAGCCTTTACAATAAGGTCATCCATCAAAGTAAGGTCAGCCTTTACAATAAGGTCATCCATCAAAGTAAGGTCAACCTTTACAATAAGGTCATCCATCAAAGTAAGGTCAGCCTTTACAAAAAGGTCATCTATCAAAGTAAGTTCAACCTTTACAATAAGGTCATCCAACAGAGTAAGGTCAACCTTTACAATAAGGTCATCCATCAAAGTAAGTTCAACCTTTACAATAAGGTCATCCATCAAAGTAAGTTCAACCTTTACAATAAGGTCATCCATCAAAGTAAGGTCAACCTTTACAATAAGGTCATCCATCAAAATAAGGTCAACCTTTACAATAAGGTCATCCATCAAAGTAAGTTCAACCTTTACAATAAGGTCATCCATCAAAGTAAGTTCAGCCTTTACAATAAGGTCATCCATCAAAGTAAAGTCAACCTTTACAATAAGGTCATCTATCAAAGTAAGGTCAACCTTTACAATAAGGTCATCCAACAGAGTAAGGTCAACCTTCACAATAAGGTCATCCATCAAAGTGATGTCACCCTTTACAATAAGGTCATCCAACAGAAATATAAACCATTATAAGAAGATCATCTATCAGAGAAAGGACAACCATTACAATAAGGTTTCCATTAGTATAAGGTTAATCATTACAATAAGGTTTCCATTAGTATAAGGTCAATCATTACAGTAAGGTTTCCATTAGTATAAGGACAAACCATTACAGTAAGGTTCCCATTAGTATAAGGACAACCATTACAGTAAGGTTTCCATTAGTATAAGGACAACCATTACAGTAAGGTTTCCATTAGTATAAGGACAACCATTACAGTAAGGTTTCCATTAGTATAAGGACAACCATTACAGTAAGGTTTCCATTAGTATAAGGACAACCATTACAGTAAGGTTTCCATTAGTATAAGGACAACCATTACAGTAAGGTTTCCATTAGTATAAGGACAACCATTACAGTAAGGTTTCCATTAGTATAAGGACAACCATTACAATAAGGTTTCCATTAGTATAAGGACAACCATTACAATAAGGTTAATCATAACAATAAGGTTTCCATTAGTATAAGGACAACCATTACAATAAGGTTTCCATTAGTATAAGGTTAATCATTACAATAAGGTTTCCATTAGTATAAGGTCAACCTTTACAATATGGTTTCCATTAGTATAAGGTCAACCATTAGAATTGTGTCATACATCATAGTAAGATCAACCTTTTATAATATGGTCATGCATGAGTAAAGTCAACCATTACAATGAAATTTACATTAGTAGAAGGATGACCATTACAATGAAGTTGTCCTTCAGAGCAAGGTCAACAGTTACAATAAGGTTTATAAAGACAACCATTAAAGTAAGGTTTCCATTTGTACAAGGACAACTATTACAACAGTGTCATCCAGAGTAAAGTCAACCATTATATCGATGTTTCCATTACTGTAGTATAAAGACAACATGACAACTATTAATGTAAATTCATTCATCAGCAAAAGGTTGGCCATTACAGTAAGGTTTCAATAAGTATCAGAACAGCCATTACAATAAGGTCAATGGATCCTACTAAGATTAACCTATACAAGAAGGTCATCCATCACATAAAGTCAACCAATACAAGGTCATCCATCACATAAAGTCAACCAATACAAGGTCATCCATCACATAAAGTCAACCAATACAAGGTCATCCATCACATAAAGTCAACCAATACAAGGTCATCCATCACATAAAGTCAACCAATACAAGAAGGTCATCTATCACATAAAGTCAACCAATAGAAGAAGGTCATCTATCACATAAAGTCAACAAAGACAAGAATGTCATCCATCACATAAAGTCGACAAAGACAAGAATGTCATCCATCACATAATGTCGGCCGATACAAGAAGGTCATCCATCACATAAAAAGTCGACCTCAACAGAATGGTCATCAATCAGATTAATATCAACCATCATAAGAAGGTAATCCTTCTGTGTAAAATCTACTATTAGAATAAGGTCATCGATCAGAAGGTCAATATTACAATAAGATTTCCATCTCGATAAAGGGAACCATGACCCATTTCAAACCGAGACCCTCAGAAATGATTACGATAGCCCCTTTTATGTGACCCCAATTCCAGTGCAAACATTGTAAAAATACCGATTAAATTAATGGCCTTATTGAAATAAAGAAATAAATAGACAAGTCCTAAATAAATGTTAGACAAGTTAATAAATGAAAGAATGAATGAATAAATTTTAAGAAAATAAATGTAGTGAAGTATTTTTTTAAAAATATTTGAAATGTGTACCCAGCAAAAACAATATTCCCATAATCGACTGGACCAATGAATGTTAAAAGATACATGAAAGCAAAGACATTTATAAATAAATGAGTAAATGAGAAAACAAACCCCGATAATTAAAACTACTCTGCACAAAATGTAAATATAAATGACTTTTACCAGAGAGTATATTACGGGTATTATCCTAGACTAATGGGAGTTAATCAACAGGGATCTCTGATAAAGTTTGCTGCAGAACAGGCAGCAATCCAGGGACACCAAACATCGTGTGGAAGACAACTGTGACAGCCCTATTGAATGCTGGGGTTCTTCCAACAAAGATTGTGCAAGTGACAAAGTACAACAATATGGCATCTACAACAGGTAATAACAATTGCAATAAATGTACTTGCCGTTATATTTCCTTAAAATGTGCTTTCTTAGTTATTCCTGCTTCTCAATATTACATATTTTCCAAAAATAGATCCTCAAATGTTAATGTACTGCAATCTAGACTAGTCTATATTATCCAGCTGAAACCACACTCTAAACCAAAAAAAAAGCGAACAAATGAATTTAATCTATTATATATCGTCTACCAGATTCCATCTTCTTGAAGATTTAAATTAAAATAATTTCATTTTTTTTTCTTAAGCTTATGATTAAAAACCATGGCAGAACAAAAACATGAAGCTTGCTGTTAGTGCCAGTCTCTCCAGTCAGGGCCATCGCAAATTAGCGCTGGATGAAATGGTGCCCCGGGAGAGCGTCACCTTCAGTGCTCCCCACTCTCAGAAAAAAATACTACAAACTCTCAAAATGGCTCCCCCCCCCCCCCGCACCCATATCGGCCGCTCCCTTACGACGGCCCTGTCTCCAGTCACATGTACATCATATGGGATTGACAAAGCTGATAACTGCACTTAATCATATGGAAGATACCTTGAATGTATGCCAATAGCTGCCATGTGGACCACCTCAGCTATTTACAAAACAAGGATTGACCAATAAGTTACCAATGCACTGAACTACTTTTCGTTTGCAACTTCTCAATCAATCCTATGGTCAATCCAATCATAGAAGTAGCCAAGTTAGTCCAAGTAGATTGCAGTTTCTTTTTTGCAAAGACATTTCCAGCTAAGAAAATTATCATTGTTCTGTAACTTACAATGCCAGCATACATCCAAGGCATATTTGTGTCTCTCAGAAATAGCTGAGGTGGTCCAAATGAAAAAGCACAATTCCACTGGATCGGCAGAACAATAAAATCATTCCATTTCAGACCAGTCATTCACAATACGACTCTAAATTTCAATTTTAAGTAGACACGAATGTTTGCCGACAACTGCGTCACACTTCCAGTGATTTTGGGATATTAGCTTGTCAATCTAGGCTGGATACCAGTGAAAACCCAAATGCTGTTTCTTTCAAATAAATTACCCCCGTGTGCAGCACACTGCCAATTTCAAGGTTGTTGGGCAGTGCTATGTGTGCATGAATACTGTTCTGATTTTGTTTGCAATTCATTTAACTATGGTTGTTATTTCACTCTGGAATTTAGCAGACATTTAACTTCATTGCTTCTAGGAGCGTGTTCTTTTATATTACTCAGTCTTGTGTAGCAAAAATTGAGTATATAATAAAAAGGTTACTATATTTGTATGGGAAAGATAGCTTAGAAAAACCACAGTCTAATGTCTGGGTTTTACGAGTACAGCTAAGTTCACCCTCTATGGCAGTTATCAGTTCAAGTGTACTTTCACCTCGTCCAGGTCAGCTACATTAAATACGAACAGGAGGATGAAAGAGTAAAGATTAACATGATTAACACTAAATAAATGCAGTAATTAACCCAGAAGATATATCAGAAACACAAAACAAATAACCCTGATCATAACAGCACCCTTGTAATAATTGATTATAATGAATACATTTAGACTTGGCAAGAGAGATGTATTATATAATCAAAGACAATGACGAGAAAATATGACAAATATACATGTATTTTCATATTGGACCTTTATTTTGTAAACTTTTAGCATCCATTTAAAAATTATAATCATTTCTGTGATTTTGAAGAGTCAAGGGAAAAATACATTGAATCATCCAGTTAGAAAAATTTATATAATCAGCTACAAATTGCTAAATTACTAAGAAAGTTTCTGTACACCAGTAAGATAAAATATCCATGCAAATCCATCCACAAATAATATTCCACAAAATTAACTTGCAGTTAGCACCAGCACAAATTTTTAAAAAATGCCTTTGCCTCAAAATGAATCTATAGATTCAATGCTTGGAAGTCTGTTCCATCTTTACCTTTGGAGTACATGTGTATGCTACGGCGTTCCTTTCATTTTTTGTATATATATTATATATATATATATATCTATATATATGTGTGTCTTCCATCAGTCCTTTCATTCTGTTGGCTAATGGTACTTTGCAGAATGGAACCAATATCAAGTGGGTTTACTGAAAGTATTAACTTTCTATTCAACTATGAAGAACTTGATCTATGTGGGACTATTTTGAGGTATATCTGAATATTACTAAGTTTGTATGATTCTTGAAGTCGAGTGCCATAATATTGATAAGTCAATTCAGGAATTAAATTATTATAAATACTTAAAGGTGTTCCATTCTGCAAAAATGTCATTACCCACCATCTACAGTTACAAAAATCGGTGGATGGCTTGCACTTGGGGTAAGGAAAAAGCTGTTGATTTTGGGATCAAAAGGACAAGGTCATTGTGACTGAAAGAAGAAAAATGGTTTCTGCACATGGCGGATAACTTGAGTTATTGTGTGAAAACAAATTGGGAACAGATGAATGTCTTAACATAATACTTAAGGCAGGCATATAAAACAAAATCCATAAGCATCGTTGCATCACCTTTGTGGAACTGCTGAAGAAAATGTACACATGTATTACCATTATTCAATGCATGCTATTCAAAAACAAAACCCAAGTGACACATTTACATTTTTCTTGTTTCTTTTTTGGTAGATATATTTGTGGCTAACAAAATGTATGATTTTTCTACAAATTACTATGCTGACATACATCCCAGGCATATCTTTGTTCGCAGAAACAGCCAAGGTGGTCCAAATGAAAAAATTGTTTGATGCATTTGCAACTTCTCAGCCGACGTGGTCCAAATGGCAGCTATCAGCACATTCACAACTTTGAGGTAAATCCTACTGATCATACTTTGGATGTATGTCGGCATAGTAATACAGAAAAATCACACGTTGGTTCACCAGAAATTTCTTCACAACAAACCACAATCTATTTGAACCACCTTGGCTATTTCTGTAATTGGAATGTACAGAGAAGTTGCAAATGAAAAAAAATAGTTTGATCCATTCACAACGTTTCAGTCAATCCTTGTTTCGTAAATAACTGAGGTGGTCAGAATGGCAGCAATCATGCATACATTTGAGGTATATTTTTGTCTCCCCGAAGTAGCTTAGGTGGTCCAAATGTTATCAGTATACATTTGAGGTATGATCACTAGGACTGATCTTGAAGTTTTTAATGCCCAACAAGCAGGCCCTGGCCTTGTTATAGTTGGGAAGGTGAATAGAGAAATATTTAAATTCATTACAAATGGCCCAAGCTGACTGGATATCACTCACCTAGGTAACTGACATATGTAAGCTTGTGAAAGCAAATTCATACATGTATTGAAACTGTAAAGTGGAAAGAAAAGTTTGGAGTACTTAGTTGCCAAATTATATATTAGGCCTGAAAAAAATGCTTATGCATGTTTCAGGATTTATGCTAAAATATTTTGGTTGGTCAGTTGAAAAAGACTTTTTTACTCATGTTTCCGCATTCATTTACCAAAGGTGAACCAAAGTTGTATGACATAATTTTATTCCTCTGAGAACAGACCCCATCAGTATTACACAACAACATCATGTTACACAGTAGATATGCACTCTCTGTATAATTACATAAATAATTTGCATTTGATATAACATGCTGTAAATTTTAAATGACCATGATTACCAATGAGTAAGCCAAGGTTTTATTTCTAGTCTATGTCCAGCAGGGGATTAAAAAAAATTCTGGTCACAACATTCTGAAAATCTGGAATTCTTTTCTTATTTTATTATGGAAGGAAAGTGTCCAGGTTCTGTATTCGAATATTTGGAATCATTATGGTAATTACATCTGGAAGTGTTTCAAGAGAAAATGATATTGAGTTACTGGTTGTTTTTTTTTTTGTTTATTGTTTTTAAAGCTAAAATACAAAACTTTTGAATAATGACATATAATGTATGAATTGTCATAAAATAATGCATATATATATATATATATATATATATATATATATATATATATATATATATATATATATATATATATATCAACATAAAAACAAATATTTCTGAAATTTTAATGTGGCAATACCATTTTAAGGTATTTGGTGGTTTGTGTTATTCTTTTAGTAAGCAAATTTCAATGTTTTCCAAGCTAATCTTGTCCATAATTTGTAAAATCTACTTACAGCGTTACTCATTATACTTATATTTTATATTTTTCTCCAGTCTCAAATTATGGATTATTCAATTTAATCCCCAGAATGTTTTATTTTGCTAATTTAAATAACTTGTTTTAATGAAATGTATGAATTCTGTATTCTAAAGTTTTTTTACTTTTTTTAAATTTTATCACAACATAACCTCAAACCTGTGATTTTCAATAGTCCTAATCAATGTTACTTCCCTTCCTTTAATAGACAAACTGGCAAACATAATATTTTTATAATTTTAGTAATAGAGGCCATATCTGAGAGCGAATCAGCATCATTTGTAGAATGTGAAAACCCATTATGTCTGGATGCTCTGTGACAAATTTAGTCAAAATTGATCCAGTGGTTTTTGAGAAGTTAAAAATAGCAACAGTTGATGGACACAACGAAAGAAGCATGACAAACGCAGGGTCATGCCAAAAGCTCACTTGACCATATGGTCTGGTGAGCTAAAAATTTATAAATATTACTTATAGTATATTTCAATTTCAAGGGAATGATCTGTTGATTTTATTATATTACTCATTTTCCTATTGAAAAAAATCAGAAACACAAACCTAAGAATTTTATCACTGAATAATTGATCATATGGTTCTTTCTATTATACAGAAAAGGCTAAGCCTAACAAAATTCACACAGCTATCCAGGTAAATAACTTCATTCTAGTTCACCTTTATCTACTTGTGGAAAACAATAGTTGTTTTAGTAAATATTCTTTAAAGCATTTATTAATTATTTTTTGTTCCTCTTTTCATTTGCATTTTCTTTTTCCATGCAAAAATCATGGATGAGAAAAAAAGAGTACCATGAATGGCACAGTTGTACACCCACCTCGTGTTTAATAGTCATCTATGTAGATGACTGAAATTTATGAGCGGAAAACTTATAATGATGTTTAGTTGCTCTTAAATGAAAATGGTGCCAATCTTTCCACATTCAACAGCTAAAAAGAAATGGTCTTGTCTTGAACTCCTGGAAATTATTTTCAACCAGTAGAGTGTCAATCCCTTCAAAGGACTCTTGTTTTAATTCGCATGGCAGTGTAAATGATCTCTCCTGCCATAAGCAATAATCAAATCAACACGATATTCTGTCCAGTAAATATAATTGTCATCTATCCTGCTTTTCTAAAGCATGATCAAGTATCTAAATATTGGTTTTTTTTAAATAATTCTGTGCCAATAGTTTAGACTTTAGAAGAGGCCGATTGTCCCCTTCATGTTCATGTTTCCGTTTGCTAGACATTTCCAGACAATGCAAAAGCTTGATCATGCAGGTGGTTTACATGAACATGACTGGATTAAAGTGTCTGATATACACTCTGTAAAGTCTGCCCGATTCCCTGACAAAATCCTGTATCCAGAAAAAAAACCTGGACTAGCCAATATCTGCATTTGTCCGAACCATCATATTTTCATATTTTTTTGCTACTGTTCTGTAAGTCAGTAGTTTAAGGATCGTTTCAGTAAGCCTTATGATAAAATCATAAGGATTAGAAGGTCTATATTATGGCCCCTGCTCTTGATCTGATTTATATGGCATTGCACTACTTTGTATATGGAGGTGAACATTATATTAAATTATATGAAATTAAGTTTTTTTAAAAAGAAAAGTGAAAATGCCATGATCATAAAATTTTCACCTAAAGGTTAAAAATTCTATTGGAATACAAATCTTCACACCAAGGATGACTTAACACGGTGTGCAAATAAATTTAAATTTTTAGTTCATCTTTTTCACTCTCTGATATTGCCATTATCTGTACATGTACACCGAGTACTAACATCATAGACCAAGATCAGCTGTTGCATAAGGTGTATGTAAATCTGGTCTGGAAATCATCAAACTCTTGTGCTCAAGTTTGAGCTTGAGAGTTTGTTTCAACCAATCACAAATGGCATCACTTTTGAAAGCTTGTTTCTGATTGACCGATTGTGGAAACTTGATCTCAGACTCAAGCTCAGTTTTATGATTTTATAGCTAGACCTGGAAATCATACAACTCTTGAGCTTGAATTTGTTTTTGAGATTTTGTTTTGACCAATCACAAATGATTTTACTTTCTGAAAGCTCGTTCTGACTGGCTGACAGTGAAACTTAAATCTCAGATTCAAGGTCCGAATTGTATGATCTCCAGGCTAGGTCCTACACTCTTCACATGAAATATTGACTCTAAAAAATAGTGTATACCCTGATGTGCCAGTTTATTCTGCCATGGCAGATCTGGAAATGTGCTGTTTACATCTGGGTGACCATTATAACAAGGAAAGTGGTATTCAAAACCAAACTCATTACATATCTTGGTTATGTATTTGAGCAGAAATTATTTTAATTTTTTTTCTAAATTTATGGTGCTATGTATGTATGTATGTATGTATGTATGTATGTATGTATGTATGTATGTATGTATGTATGTATGTATGTATGTATGTATGTATGTATGTATATATGTATGTATATATATATATATATATATATGTATGTATGTATATGTATGTATGTATATATGTATGTATATATGTATGTATATATGTATGTATGTATATATCTATGTATGTATAGATATATATGTATGTATGTATGTATATGTATGTATATATGTATGTATGTATGTATGTATGTATATATGTATGTATGTATGTATATATATATGTATGTATGTATGTATGCATGCATGCATGTATGTGAGTATGTACGTATATGTATGTATAGGGTTTAACAGTACATCAGCATTACCCTGGCAATATAATGCTGAGTAAGTTTATATATCGCCCAAAAAGGCATACAGAAAAAGACTGCGGTAAGAAAATGTCAATAACCTTTAAAAAAAAAGAAGCCATTTTTAAAAATATAAATTGCTCTGTTGTAAAATGTCAAAGACCTTCTCAGCTGGAACATCATCACAGAACGCATTCTAGGGCAAAAGAAAACTGCCTACATTGGTTGCCTCTAATGACATGCATGAGATTGAAATTCTACATCCCTGAACCTCGGCAAGGGTGGGGGGCCCATTGCTTTAAGCACACGTGACAAATGGTAAAAAAATAATGATATTTATATACATGTCATTTTGAAAAATATTCTTAATCCATGGTGCAAGGCACTGTATAACATAAAATAGAAGAAAAATACTTATATCTGGGTAAACTTGACATTCTTATATACAAACAGGCTGGTTACAAGTAGGAACACGTTAAGCATTTAAAAAAGAGTATGTAAAACAGGAGACAAATATCTAACCATCAAAATATATATGGTTCATCTGATTCAATGTCTGACATACTAAATTCATGCAAGACGAAATCTATTAAAGACAGCATTTTATTGTGATAAATTAACATCACTTTTAACATATTGGCAAAAGTATGGTATATTATGAATTCATTGATCACAACTATGTTTGAAAGTAAATGTATAGTACAACATAGTACAACAAGGGTAGAGGTAGATCAAGTAAAATGTAACACTTATTAAACACTACCAAAAGTTAACAAGTTACAATGCATAAAATCCATTGATAATAAGAGACAAGACAATGTTTCATTTTCATTCAGCCAAATTAATTTCACTTAATGGAAATTAAGTACTATGAATACTCACATATAAGTCAGATCCAACTGCAACTGTATAGACCCAAATCTGCCATTGCATAATGCACCAGCAGATCTGGATCTATGCAGTGTTAGGAGTAATCAGTAGAACAAACAACACAGACCCTGATCTGCCAGCACATTATGTGATGGGTCTATGCTGTTTGCAGTTCTGATCCCAACTTAGAAGTGAGTATAGACAGTATGTATTTTTTTATTCTTTTCAAATGTTAAATTATTTTAATTAGCACCTTATACATATCAGTGTATGTGTATAATCAATTAAGCAAACCACAGGATCACTAAACATATTTTTTTCTATATACCATAATTAGATGGCAAATCCATGCTTTGTAACAAGGACATCCCACATTTTCACCCCATCATTTTTGATAAATATAATAAACTGGCAATTCTGTCATATCATGGGAGAAATACTATGCACATAAGATTTATTTCATATGATTGCAATGATATTTAACCTATCAGCTGTGCCAGCTCCTGTGGTGAAATATTGCCTCCACTGACCACAACGACCACCTTCTTTCCACTGATGTTAGGAATGCGCTTTGTAAGGAGTGCTGTCATGGCGGCACTACCTGCAGGTTCTACAACAAGCCCAGCATAATACATTGTCCTCACACAGTCCACCATCTCTTCATCGCTGACTAGAATCACATCCTCTACGAACTTCTTACACAGCTCATAAGGAAGTTTCCCTGAGTAGTCCGAGTTATATAAAACAAAGATTACAAAGGTGCAAAATACAGACAGTACTTTATCACAAAGGAACAGTGTCACTTCTCATACCAGTCACCTCCCTTAAACAGCCACCTCTCATATCCAGTTATGTGTAGTTCTCCCCTTTACTACATTTCATCTGTATGTTTTACCTCCCTTAAGATGCCAAAATTTATTTTTCTTTCCCTTGGTGGCTGGTAAAGCGACGTTGTTTCTATTTATTTCCCTTGGCAGCTGGTAAAGAGATGTTGCCCTGTATTTGTTCAAATTACAATAAATCACTATATCATCAGATGCTGATAAGCATAAAATTGCAAAATTATGAAGCGAACAGTTCAAATGTAACAAATTTAATTTTAAGGCGATAAGAACCTACTTGCATAATTGTTATTGACAAAGAGCAAATCATGAAATTGTCATGGCTCAAATGTATGGATGAATTTAATGAATTCATTAAAATGTAATAATGCTGCAATATTACGATTGAATAGAGAAACTACCTCACAAGTTGAGCACAACTTTAAACTGCATAGACCCAGATCTGCCATTGCATAATGCGCCAGCAGATTTCGGTCTATGCAGTTTGTTAGGAGTAATCAGTAGAACAAATATAGACCCTGATCTTCCAGTGCATTGTGTATTGGCAGATCAGGGTCTATGTTGTTTGTAGTTGGACTTGACTTACACACAAGTATACATGGTATGTGGCACTAAAAAAAAACAAAAAAAATTACTGCAAGACAATTCAACTCTGAATCTGAAGTTTGATCTATATTCTTATATCTGATAATTTTGAATTGGAAATAATTCATACATGTATGCACATTTATATATTTTTGAATTGGAAATACTTCATACATGTATTTGCACATTTATATAATTTTTAATTGGAAATGATTCATACAATATATTTGCATATTTATATCATTTTTAATTGGAAATGGTTTGTATCTACATATTTTTTTGTTGCCAATCTATCTATCCATTCATGCATCTGTTTGTCCATACATCTGGTTCTAAAAAATGCATCCAAAAGGTTATAATTTACATATTTAAAAGTATGTGAATGTAACTTAACTTTACTTTCTGCAACAAAAGTAGAACTTGTTTTAATTTTGCCTCTGATATTGACTAATTCCATGTTTTTAAATATCTGAACATACTGTTTCCAGTAAAATATACTTGGAACTGAGGGAAGGCACTTTCAATGTGAAGTAATCACTCACAGATGCAATTATTCATTTTTTTCATACAAGTACTCAGAGTACCATGGCACATATCTATACCAAAAAATGCTTTCCCTGGGGACCATGTATGTTAAACAGAATAACCCTAAGTATACAAATCCTCCTTCTATTGAGACCTTGAAGAAATGTTTGTGGTATATAGCTCAAGTGTGCTCACAACTTACCATATATACTTGTGTATAAACCGGTTCAAAATGGAAAAAAAATAGATCCTGATCTGCCATCGCATAATGTGCTGGCAGATCAGGGTCTATGTTGTTTGTTCTACTGATTAGTCCTTACAAACTGTGTGGACCCAGATCTACTGGTGCATTATGCAATGGCAGATCTGGGTCTATGCAGTTTGCAGTTGGTATTCATTTATATGGTAGATGAACCTGTAGACAGCAGAAGTATAAAGAGGTACACAGCATCCTGGTTTTACAAATATTGTCCCATTATTTATAGATTAAACAATGGACAGTTTCCAGGTAGAGGTTATAACGACAGACAGATACAGTTCTGAAACTGGTTGGTTATACCTGTACAGGTAGGTGTAAGGCCACACCTCACCTTTATGAATGATAAGTGAAAACTCAACTGAAATTTTGTATGTGAATTATTTGTAAATACAACAGGATAATTGAATTAAACTAACGTTTTACATATATAAAAGTACAGAGGGCAATGTTTTGATTTGAGAAAGCATTATAATTGAGAAGTTGATGAAAGTGAGGACATATTAAAATAATCAAGCACTTAACTGACCAGTCATGTGCCTATACAGAAGTATGTTCACTGCTAAAGCCTCTTTTATACCTCAATCCGGTCAACAAGAACCTTTGTAATCTCTCTATTGAATAACACGGAAGAAACATCGATTGCACTTTTGGTGGTAATATTAGTTTGATTGAATGGGACCTTGATAGTTCAGCTGTAATGCATTCCCCTAGCACTTCTGTGTTACCAAATTCAGATCCTGTGTCCCAGAGCATAGTACATGCTGTCTATACTCGCGTATAACCCGGGTCAAAATGCAAACAACATAGACCCTGATCTGCCATCGCATAATGCGCCAGCAGATCAGGGTCTATGTTATTTGTTCTACTGATTAGTTCTTACAAACTGCATAGACCCAGATCTGCCAGTGCATTATGTGATGGCAGATCTGGGTCTCTGCAGTTTGCAGTTGGTATTGGCTTATACACGAGTAATACGATAGTTTATTTGGTGGCTGTCCACCCAAATTCAGTGGTTACTTCTGGGTTAATCTTTGGTTTCTTCCACTTCATAGACAATACCCTGCTAATAATCTGACTTGTCAAGAGTTTGTTACAGTAAAACCAGCCATCAATGACACCGTTACCTAAAGGAAACCTACCTACAATGGACATCTTCAGGAATCCCTGATTAAAGTCCCTAGTTAATTATCCTTCATGTACAGGACACCTGTCTAACATCGATAGAGGATACTAATTTCTGTTCATTCTTACTGAATATAACAACTGTTTTACTATTTAAAAAAAAACACACAAAAAACTGTGAAATGATTCATTATCGATTTTTACCATGAACATGTTCAGTTGTTTTGGCTGGACTTAAATTAGGTAAGGTTTAATACAGTCTATATATGTCTTAATACCAGTCAGGGACCCCGGGTGGCCGAGTGGTCTAAGGCGCTTGCCTTTACAGATCACTGACATCTCACTTCTGTCTGCGTGGGTTCAAGTCTCGGGCTCGGCTAACATGGGTATGTGAGAAAGCTTGCCAGTAACTTCCTGTGGGTTGGTGGTTCTTCCCTGGGTTTTTTCAGGTTCTTCCTCCACCAAATATACTGGCCGCTATGTATAGCCTATCATGTGCTGAAAAATGGCGTTAAACCCATAACAACCAACCAATCTTAATACCAGTACTGGTATTTTTGCGGGGGAAACCAATTTTTGAAGTTAAATATGTTTCTTTGATAATACTTTCCCAACAACCACAACCTTGCGAATCCACCCCTTCAAAACTAGTTTTTAGCAATAAAAAAGCTAAAAGTCGTCTGCCCACACAGGTGGGAGTTAGACAAGAGTGACCTCCCCTTAGATAGAGGGATTGGCCCAGATTCCCATCCTTACTTCAGTTACTACTGGAGCGGAAATATATGCTCTGTCAATACAATGTAACTGTGGGGAGGTTGGGAGGGTGTGACCATATTATGATCGGGTAAGTTTTATCAAAGAAATATTTTTTTACTTCAAAAATTGGTTTCTTCTTCAAATATGTTACCCAATCATAATACCTTAGGAGAATAGGTAAGAGGTGTAGGAGTTACAGCCCCTTACCACAGAGAAGGTCTCATCTCTGATCCCCTAAGGTATGTGAAGCAGCTGAAAATCTTGAGAAATATATGGGCTACAATAGTGACTCCATATGCCCAGGCTGACAGGGAAAAAATATTCAGCCCCCTGCAAATCCAGTGGAAGTTGAGTGGCTGCATCAGAAGCTGCTGAATGACATGAGAACTGTGCTGCTATAGGCCCCACCAGGTCAAACTGAGCCCTTTGGAATGAAAGATCTCTGAGATAAAAGCTAAATGAAGTCATATCTGCACTCCATCAAATGGCATGGATAATGTCAGTTATGGAACAGTTGCACTCAAATGCTATGTTCATGGCTACTGATGTAATTTCATGAGCTGATTGGTGCAAGAAATTATTTTGGTCTTGGATTAGTTCTAATTATGCAGATTGAATAACCCATCATATCCAGGACAATGGAGCCTGAGCAAAAATACTGACCTTTCCTTCTGTGAATGACAGAAATAAATGAGATCTCCTTGATTACAGTGGCTCGGTTTGTTTCAGGTACCATTTCAAAGCCCTCACAGGGTCCTGTAGACACAACAAAAGTCAAGAGTCCAATGAGGAGAGAGGTTTCACAACAAAGCACTGATTGCGTAAGCCTGTTCATAGCAAATGAAAACGGGCCAGCACAAGTGAAATTGTACCATCATGACAAAACGAGAGACAGTTCGGATCGACTGATAAGGCATGCATCTCACTGATTCTGCCTGCTGAAGCTAGAATGACTAGGAAGCCAGTTTTGTAAGAGAGATAGGCCAAAGATGCTCTAGATAGAGAGTCAAACTCTGCTTTATTCAACCATATCAGAACCCATGATAGATTCCATTCTGGTCACAGGGTCAAAGCCTTCAGTCATGGGAAGTCAAATTTCACCAGAGGGTCGGAAAAGTCTTTGTTTTGGCCTATATCCTCCCATCATTGGTGACAAAATGTGTCTGAGATTGTGAAATAACCTTTTATAGTGATGGGTGCTATAGAAAGCTATAATTCTGGGTACTGAGGCTTTAAGGGCCATGATGTGTTCCCACTCACACCAATGAAAGAAAACTCTCCACTTCCCCTCATACCCTTTCTGAGTGGTGGAGCCTCCCTGACTGAATGATCCTGTCCGCCACTTGTTCTGAGAAATGTTTGCCCCTGAGGGTTTGTTTGATATGATCCAGATATGCAGGTTAAACAGAACTGGGTTCTAATAAAACCCTGGCATTTTCGGTTGCTTGAGAAGAGGAGGAAAGACCACAATTTTCTTTGGAATTTCCACTGCAAAGCTTAACCCTTTACCCCAAAGAGTCTGTTTCTGTGTAGGCTGTCAATATACATGTGCCCAAGCCACACAGTGCAGTGTGCTATAAATAGAACACCTATTACCTATATGACTCGATGCGCATAGGCCTGTCTGTAAAATTTATAACAGTGTAGTATATGTAACGTTCAACATAAATTTTAACTAATTTACCTTTTTTGTACACATCTATTATCTATAAGAGAGATAAGCCAAGATGCTCCAGAGAGAGCTCTAGAAAATCTTGAGAACTCGTTCACCGTCAAGCCAGCGAAGCAGTGTGACCAACCATAACTGACATTTAACCTTGAAATCTACTGGTTCATTGTCTACATCGCTAAATCATCTGAATTTGATAAATTATCAAATATCAGTGTTACCTACATTGACTTATTGAAACCTTCATAGCTGTAATTCTAATCATCCAAACTCAAGAAAGTGCTGAACGAAATCCACGGCCTTCATTTTGGAGAGTGGAGAATCCAACCCAGTTACTTTAAAAAGCAGATTACGACTTGAACTTAAATAGCAATCATGTGATGTGATGTAATGGTCATTTACCTCAATGACTGTAGTGTCTAATAGGGGGTTTTCCCCAATGGTGGTGCTACAAAAACCAGCTTAGAATGACTGATGTTTACTGTAGGTGTCCAAACACACTTCCATGTGGATGGTGCAGAGGGGTCCAAACATGCTTGTATGCAAATCGTGTGGAGGCGTCCACTAGTGCTTACATGAGAATGGGATAGAGGCATCCAAAAGTGCTTACATGAGGTAAAGGGTTAATAAATCATTTATCGATTACCTTTCCCACTTGAGGGGAGCAATCAGGATAAAACAGCACTCTGATTCCATCGCTTTTTGCAAGACCTTTGAGATCAGAAGGGTTGGAGGGAAAGCAATTGCATCTGGACTGTTCCAATATATGGAAAGAACATTGACTGCCCTGGCCTTTGGATCTGGGACTGGAAAGACAAAGGTTGGGAGCTTCACATTCTACCTCATCACAAGTAGATCCATAAGTGGTCAACTCCAGTGGGCACAGATTCAATACTGAGGGTTGAATCTACCATTCAGTTTGGATATGGTAATTCCATCAAGACAGTGAGTCTGCCAATACACTGAGTCTGCCAAGAATATGATGGAGTTGAATGTGGATTTGTTATTGATGACACTACCTGAGAAAATTTAAAACCAGGAGGCAAAGGTCTAGGGATTTGTTCCCCTCTTGCTTTCTGATATAATTCACCACAGTAGAGTTGTCGGACAGAATAAGGACACCCTTTCTAAACAGTGTCTGACCTGCCACAGTTGAAATGCATTCACTATAGTCTTCCCCTGAGGAGATTGATATGCAATAGTCAGCCCTGAGAAGGCCACAATCCACTCACTTTTCAAAATGAGGGCTGTAGGTGGGCATGCCAGCCTGCTGTGCCACACAAATCACAATTCCCAGAGGCTGAATCCACAGGGAATACCTGACATAAGCCAAGTAAGGTTCTCCCATTTGCTGAGATGTGACCTCATGTATCCATAAACTGGGACTGCTTGGTCCAGTGGGTAAAGCTTCGGTTACTACTGGGACAACAGAGTCATATGCATGAACAGGCAAGCCAGGATGATGAGATCTGCTGCTGCAATGAAAAGACCCAACAGGAGAATGATTCCCTGGCTGAGATGCAATTCTTTGAGAGGACTCAAGACACCATCGAGATGATTTTGAGGGCACTTTCTTGAGTGAGACTGACCCTGTTCACATGTTTTGAACTCCATAAACAAGTGGCTAAAATGTTGAGACAGTATGATACTGAATTTGTCCTTGCTAACAAGGAATCCAAGGCAGAGTATAAGTGAAACATGAGAATTCATGTCCTGACTTTGAACATAACTCACCTTTTTTTTGTAGTATGTCATCCAGGTAGCTGTCCATAATTCTCATGAAGGCCCTGGGACTGATGTTGAAACCAAAAGGGAGTGCACTGAACTGGTATACTGTATTCCTGAAAGTGAACATCAGGAATTTCCTGGAGAACTTGTGTATTGGAACATGGAGGGACATGTCCTGCAGATCTAAACTGATTGTAAAATCTCCCTCCTGAATAGTATTTAGAACCAGTCTTGGCATCTCCATTTTGAACCATCATGCCTGGATGAAATGGTTGTGAGACCTCAATTCTATGACTGGCTGAAGTGTGCCATTGACCTTTGGCACCAATAACAGTCTGAATAAAATCGCAGCGATTTTCTGGTCTGAACAATCTTTACCGCCCATTTTGTGAGAAGACTGTCTATTTACTGCTGTAGAATGTCAGCTCGGATTGATCTTCTGGAATGTCTGTAGCAAAGGGAGCCCTGGACAATGGGGGGAGGGGTGCTGAATGTCATCAAAATGACTTGCAGGATCCATGGATCATTGCGGCAAAGACTTTTCCAAAATAAGGTAAAGTGGCTGAGTCTTCCCCACATTGGGATATGTGACATTGGTGGCATGAGCATGACATTATTTCTTATGGGAAGAAGGCTGGCATGGATAGAATATGGAGCGAAAACAATTCTCCTCTCTCTGTTTCTTGTCATTATTGGCCCTTGTGAACTGTAGTTTAGACCAAGTAAAGGGACTGTAGGTCTTTTTACCCATTGGGTGTGCCCTAGAGGGGTCATTGCCACTCTCTTGGCTTCTTGTCATTGGTCCTTGGTACCTGTGGTTTTGACTAAGTATAGTGACTGTAGGACTGTCTCCCCACCATTGGGTGTGCCCAAGAGGGGTCCTTCCTGTTTTCTGCTCCCTGTTCTGGAATGAGGGCTGAGGTCTAGGATGTTAGGCCTGTGCAAGATTTGTCTCCTTGGAGGCCTGTTTGCAGACTTTCTTCACATGATGATTGAAGAGCAGGTTGGATGACAGTGGCTGCGATATAAGTGCGACCTTATGATGCTCTTTAAGGAAGGCGGAAGTGGAGAAAAACGCATCTCTTTCCACATGCTGTAGATTCATTGATGGTGCTATGGCGATGGCATTGGCAAGCATGTGTTGTGCTGCCCTGTTCAAATCATGCACCATCTGTGAAACTGATTCCCATATCATGACCAGCAGGAATATCAGCAGGCGAGGAAAGGCTGCTGTACTTCAATGCAATAGCTTCTGATCCATTCATTCTGAAGAGGGTCCTAACATTCCTAAACCTGCAACACCTCTGTTGATGGATGGGACCTCTGTATGAAAAACATGCGTGTCTTATAGTAAGATTTGATACAGTTAGATGAAAAGAAAGGTCTGTTGGCACTGGGGTCTTGGAGCTGCCTTTCTAAACAATGTATTAAGTTTATGACTTGACCAGGCTGTGATAACTGTTTGAAAGTTGGCTGGTCTTTCTTTGCCTATAGATCAATGGATGCTGGAACTCTGTACACTGCCGATGCCAGAGCAGACAAAGGCAGGCAAAATTCAAGCGGTTACAGCTGAAAAACTTCTTCAATCAATGTTCAGAAGACAAGTCTTCTCTAGACATCACTGGATTGAGTAATGATGGTGGAGCTTGTGAGTGCAAGTTATCGTATCCTTAAGAATGGGCAATGCCTGTGTCAGGGCTGGCAAACTAGACTAGGAGTCCATCCAGACTGAGATACTGTAATCTGAAGACAATTGATGAATGTATCAGGCATTCAGGACTATAATGTCACTGTAACTGGTACTGTATTGGTAAGTCGTGACAGGCCATGATGGAGCAGAAGTTGTCCAGTGTACATTGTATGAACTGTCGATGGTCTGAACATGGTGCCTGAGCATCTGGGACTGGATTGTCACCACAGCTGAGTTGGTAATCCATGATGGACTGTGCTGGAGCCATTCTACATTGATCTGTGATGGCAATGGACTGAGATGGAACTGTAATGGAACCAGGCCTACATGGATCCATAACAGCCATGGACTGATTCATGGGTATGGACTAATCTGTGTCTGTAATGGTACCTGGAAACCATGGCACTACAATGGCCATGAACCAACATGGGTCTGTGAACCAATGTGTCTGTCGTGGCACTATACTGGATAGAGACCATGGGCTATTCAATACAAATGCCAGTGGTATGATGGCTGGATTGGGATATGTGATATTGGATCACCATAACCGGTTCCCTCAGACCTACGTAAAGGCCATATTGGATTTGGTATTGACCATAACCAATCCACATCAGATGGCAGAGTCTAGTCATGAGAGAGCAGGGACATTGCTTCCTTCATTGTGGTACCTGGTTCATGAAGCCAGGACAGGTTATGGGATATTAGATCACTATAACCGTTCCCTCTCTGCATCAGTTGAGACTGTGTTGGGAACCAGTATTGACCACTGCTGATCAACCTCTTATGCAATTGTTGGTCCAGATGGGCTTCCATACCTAGTCAGAATTGGTCCTAAAAGCACTGCTGCAAAGATCTGTTCTAATTGTGAAGGCAAAGGTGGAGCTGTATCTGACGCCTGTGATTAATTGTTCTGTTTGATTTTCTTTAGAACCGTTGAACTCTCTTTGTTCAAAGTTTCCATCAGTAGAAATTGTTCACTGAGGTGGAATCAGCAGCGATGCTAATGTTGTCTTCCTATCTAATAGTGTTTCTTTGCCTTCTCATTAATCCATGGGCACTGTCTGGCCAAGACAGTAGTCTACAGATTCTCTGTCCATTGTGTGCAAATGTCACATGTATTACTCAAATTGCATCCCATACGTTCCAGGCATGTAGCATGGTTATCCTCTGCCAGCTTAAAGTGTTTGCACTCGAAAGAACTTAGTCCTGCCTATTGTGTTGACACCTGTAAATACAGAGAGGAAAACGACACCATAATCTAGGTGAAATCAGTCAAGTATCACATCAACTTACTGTAAAGAGAGTACTAATGACCAACAAAAATGTATATAAAAATAACATGCATGACCTTTCTGGTATGTAATATTAGACAATTTGTGACAGACTTCATATACATGGTCAAGTACACATTATTTGAATGAATGAACTACCAACCAAAGGGCAGGTAACCAAAATGAAGTCAATGTGTATATTGCACAACAAAGTTATACCAATAATGTGAGAAACTTCATTTTGGATAGAAAAGAGCAAGAAACAGAGAAATATTGATGGAGTATACTTCCTGTGTGAGAAAACTCCTTAAACTCACTCCCAATTGATAAAATGTTTACATGGTCTCTAAAAGAGCATGCTTCCAAGCACAAGTGGAATTAGCAACTAAGGTATGGAGTCCACATGATTCAGCATCAATCCCTCTATCCAGAGACTCTTATTGCTAAAAACTAGCTTGGGATGGCTGGATTTGTGTGTTAGTAATCATACTCCTAGCGTATTCTGATCAGGTAATGTATTTGAACAAGAAAATAAGTATAATCACTGGTGCACATGCAAATTCAGAGCACATATGGAGACTCCACTATATAAAGAACACCTGCCTGTAAAAGACAAAAGAGTTCTGACCCTTGACTGTTCTTCATGAATATAGTTAAATCTAAGTAAAATAAATTGTAAACTTTTTGGATTGTGGTTAAAGTCAACATCAATATAGTACAACCTAAGATTACTGATACCGATGACCATTTTGTCATTCAGGACCCTACTTATTCTATATGCATGTTGCAATTTTGTGATATAATGTGCCTAATATTAAAATATGATGTGTTTTGAGAGACTGGTGCACATTTTTTGTTGGCAGAAAAGATGGTCTTCCAAGACTGGTTGTACAGTTGCTGTATGTTACAAAGGTGGAAAGATTGGTAAATGCATAGTCACACAAACCCCATGTTTTTTTTTTTTAACGAAGATGTCTCACCTGCATATGGAGGCATTAACCCTGTGGCTATCGACCTGACAGTCGGTATCTTCACAGCATGACCTGCCTTGAAACTTTCACACATGGTGGGGGCTGAGGTAAAGTTTTAAGTAAATAAAAGTTCACAAAATAGATTTGATAGTAAATTAAAATTACAATTATATCACCAGTTTAAAAATCAAATAATTATTTCATGAAATGGACCTGAACTGATACATAACTGTCGAGTTACAAGAAGAAATTCATATACACAGTAAGATGGTCCACTAATGTTTCAAATTAAAAGTTGATTGTCTTTTTGTAATTAGATGCAGAATTAACATGTTTCTTTAAATATTGTGCTTTTATCTATGAAATAGGAATTGATATGAGTTGTCTGATTTCAATTTCATCAGCTAAAGGGCAATTGCAATTGTAAAATCTTTCTGAAAATTCTTTGACATTTTCACTATTTTCAAAAATATTTGCCACTTTGAGTTGAATAATTAATAACCAAACTGTGAACCATAACAGAAATATTTCTCATCATTTATAAGCTCATCTACTTAGTTTACTAATTTTTAAAAAAAAAATCCTTAGAAAAAATATTCAGACCTCCAGTTGGCTCCACAGCGTACACTCTACATTTGGAGCACCCTGGGGATAGTTTGATGGCAGCTGCTACCCCTGCCACAAGCCCTCCCCCACCACAGCAGACAATAACTACATCTGGATCTGGGACAACACTTAATATCTCCAGGCCTATACTGAAATAACAAAGCTACAAAGTCATGTATTTTTGTAACATACACAATAAACAAATAAACTATGGCAAATCACAAGAGATTAAATGACTGGTTAAATTGACCACATTCTTACAGTGAAGAGATGAATACCCTTGCAATCATTTCATCAAGACTACTTATTTTTTTCATTGCATCCCAGCTACCATATCTTCTGACTCACTGACTCAATGAATGAATAATAATTAATTAACTGATTGATTAATTTATGTTTTTCATTAGTTTATTAATTTTTTCAGTCAGTTCATCATTTTGTTAAATATTTTCAATTTCAAATAGTCACTGAATTACTCTTTCTCTTTTGCTGGAGATGAATAGACAAAAAAGGTAAAATTTAGAATTGTAATTTTTCATTTGTTCCTGGCTTGGCATTCAAAACAGTGTTTCTTGTTTATTCACCTTCCATAGGCAGCTATGAGGTTAGCATCATCAAATGGATGCAGAAGAATGTATCCCTTCTCCACATATTCATCAACTCTCTCTTGTATCTGATGAGAGGGCACCTTCTCTGCTTGCACACCATAACCCTAAGAGGATATACAGTAGACGCTATTTCAGTGCAGATCAGTCATGGTAGAACCTATTTCATCTGCATTCCAAAGGGGTACTTAAATATTTCAGGGTTTGTATATGCAAGCCCATTTGTATTTGACAAATGTCCATTGGCACCATATAGCCATCATTGTGCTGATGTGACATTAAACTCTAATACATACATACATACATACAAATGTCGGACATAGCAAACAGTTGCTACAAACATAGCCACTGTTCCCCCACCACCACCAACCAAAGGGCTGGAGTGTGAAGCATGTATAATCTAAGCTTGATTGATCAATGAAGAGAATAGATATCATCCAAGATCTTGTTTATATGAAGCTCTGTGGTAAAGACTGCTAGAAATCAAACAATAACATTAACGCTACATGCCACTGAGTTATTTTAAATAAATCCAAGGCCATAACTCTTGTCAAATATGGTCAAAATCTGCTGATCAATTAATCCCACCAATACATTTGTAAGACAAAGCTTCACATCAAATTCAGTTGAAATCCAACAAAAAATGCTCAAGTGTTTACTAGCTAGTGGGATGCCTATTCTAACTCAATTAAGGGCCATAACTCTTTAACATAAAATAAACATCTACTCTGCTGAAATCATGTGAGACCTTGTTAATTACAAGTTTTACAGTAAATATGGCTGAAACCAAACCAAAAATGTTAATTCTATTGTGTTCACAAGCCAGTTGTATGTTATTCTTAATCAATTAAGGGCCTTAACTCTGTATAATATGATACAAATCTCATCATCATCATCTAATTATCATCAAACTCATCTGAGACATTGTCAATATGAAGGATCACAGTAGATGTTGATGAAGGCAAACAAAGTGCAAATGCCAGTATTCATTCATTAGCCACAGCGATGACTATTTTGAGCTGTTCAAGGGCCATAACTGTGTGAGACTTTGTTGCGGTATAGCTTCACAACAAATCTAGCTGACGTGAAATAAAACAATGTTGATGTTAGAATGATCACATGCCATTGAGGTGCCCATTCCAAATTAATCAAGGCCCAACATTTTTTTAAATATGCTCAAAATTTAATCACTCAACCTAGACCTTGTTAAGATGAAGTTTAAGAACAAATCAGGCTTAAATCAACAAGCTTATTTTCACATATACAGTTATTACAGAGGTGTACATTTAGTGGGATACAAAAAATATACAGGGCTTAATAAATTAATTTCATCTCATAATTACATGTATTCAGATATTGTGTATACCATAAAAACTCTTTTCAATAAATCTTGGTTGGAGATATACACAACCATTTTAACTTGACCATGAGCAAGTCCATAAAAATGTGAGAGAGTGAGGTCATGTTCAGTTTGTAATGCTTTATGTTCTGCAAGTTTTATACTCTGCGATCTTGCCACAGTTCGTGTTTATATGTACCACACTCTTCAATTACATAACTGTCATCAGTTTCTTTCATCTACTGATTCTTTATTTCATACAATATACTGTCAAAGTCTGTCATTTCCATTTTGTAGTTAATGTCAGGGTCAGTCACATTTTCTTGCGCAGACATGATAATGTTAATATTTACTATTTAAAGCAAGTTTTGACAAATAGGATATAAATATTAATATTTTTACTCATGTTATATTTTAATCATAATATTAGTATGTTACCGGATTCAGCAACTTTCAAATCCTAAATTAGCATGCAGAAGCAAACATGCAAGTGAACACAATATTCCCCAGAAGAAAAAAAAAGAGAAAACAAAGAGTGAATTCATTGATATTGGAATATTTCAGTGAGGGACCTAGTTTTACCTTGTTTTCTTACTCAATAGATACTTGAATATGCATGATCGATTGAACTTTAAGTGGCAACGCAGATAAAGAAAATGTTATGATATATTAAAACATTAAGTTACGATGTTTCTGTTCTTGTCTGTTTAATTTTTCAGTTTAAGATCTTTTACCTAAACATCTCTATCTCTCTCTTAAAAATCTAGCCATTTCCAAACCTTTTTCTACCTATCCATTTATCTGTCAATCTATATACATGTACATGTATATGTCTGTCTTTACTCTTCTAACTATATCTGCAATCTAACCCTTCCTTTTTTCTTCATCTACATATATATCTACATGTACTATTGACATATATCTTTTTTGACAACTTTAATTATCAACATGTGGTTTTAAGGTGCAAACAAAGATGAAAAGAAAACAAAAGTTCTATATTTGTAAAATAAATACAATGTGATTTCCTTAATACATACTACATTTAACAATATTTTTATACTTAAGCTGTGATATTTTGTTGTCATATTTTGAAGCAAACTCAAATCCTCCAATATAAAACCAAGTATGGAAATTTGGGGCAATTAGATAGTATAATTGGGCTAACAGACTTCCTAGCCAAGTTGCCCATTGGGATCATTCTATCACTTTACTCCTGTAGCTTTGTATATTAATTGCTACTGCATGTAAGCAGAGATATATCCAAATAGTATACCATATTCTGGTTATAATGTTTATTTAAATCTGTATTCATTTCATTACAATTCCACTACAAATTTTAATAACTTATGCATTCAAAAACAATCCCTTTATAGCTCAAGCCCTAATTTCACCAAGATATGTCTTAAATTTAAGTCTGAACTTATGACATTTTTGATTGGTCAATTTTAAGCTTTACTCATATTTCAGATCAAGGTATTCTAGACTTAACTTAAGTCCAGTCTTAAGTTCTCTTGGTGAAATCCAGGCCAAATGTTTAGTGAGAGATGGTCATTAAGGTGCTGGAGACTGAAAACCTTGAAGAAACCACTGGGATGGGCAACCACTAACCATTATATATGCCTGACCCAGGTACTGAACCCAAGACTGCAAAGATGCCAAGTCAGGGCAATGCCCTATGCTATCCAGGTTTCAGTTTATGTCATGGTCTATTCAATACTGATTTTTTGCTTTGTACCTGTATAAGTTTAACTCTGTCATCTGGTGCAGTATGGGGCAAGACAACTAGTCCACTCAGACCCTGGTTTTTCAGGCAATAGGCAAATGCCTTCCCATAATTCCCAGCTGATAAGGTAACTGGCAGTCTTGCTCCAGCTTTAACTTCTGGTGGTAAGTGGTTCATTTGGTTTGTCACTCCCCTTATCTTAAATGAACCTGCAAATAAAATGTATAAAAGCAAACAAATTACCATCTAAACACTTTCATAACGTGAGTATGAAAATCACCATGATAACAAAAAATCACATTTTTCACATACTGATTCAAAGAATTTCCTTTGGAACACAGCACTGAAAATCATCAAAATGTTTTGCTGGTACAGGTTTTTTTTTGGTACTGAATGGGTCCTCTCCAAACAAAAAAGACCTGACATGTTTTCTGCCACTTGTGCTGTTAGTATTTCTCCTATGATAAGACCAGAGGATAAGTCTAATAAATTTGTTAAAAAGTAGGAGTAGACTCATTACCAGAAAAAATATTTAAAGTAAATATCAGCAGGTGGGGTTATCAGTAAACATGTCAATCAGTTTCCCTTGCAGCCAACATTTTTTTAAATAGGTGACAGGCATCAAACATGGGTCTTATCCTTTGGTTTGGTTTGGTGTTTTACAGCACAGCAACACAAGTAGGTTATTTAGTGCCTAGGAAATTGAAGTCAAGTGCCTTGCCCAAGATCACATCACTGTACCCAACCTGGGCTAATCGGATGGTAGGATCTGAACCCGCACCACTTCAGTATGCTAACTACTGAACCACCATGGATCCTATCTCCATTAGTCATCTCATGCAGTTGCAGGAGTGCGCATTGGGCCTTTTCAACATCCCTGAGCCTCCAGGGGGCTCATCATAGGTGAATTATGACTACCATATATACTCGTGTATACTCGCCAGCAGATCAGGGTCTATGTTGTTTGTTCTACTGATTAGTCCTTACAAATTGCATAGACCCAGATCTCCCAGCGCATTATGCGCCAGCAGATCTGGGTCTATGCAGTTTGCAGTTGGTATTGACTTATAAGAGAGTATATACGGTATGAGTATCGCATATTCAGTAAATTCACTATTTTTCATGGGGTACCAGTTTTCATGGATTTTGTGGCTGCTACACAAAATGAATTAAAGGATCCAATGAATAATTATCCTTTTGTGGAAACAATAGGATCCTTTTCCCAATCCACAAACTTAAGTAATTTCGAACATTTTCAATTTTGCAAAACCAAGAAAATTGATACCCACAAAAATAAATGAATTAACAACTCAAAAGGTACTGATGAAAACAAAGATGGGTATTACCTGTACTTTGCATGTTCTCCAGCTTGAGGTAGAGGTCAACTGACTTGTCCAGAGCTTGGAATCTATTTTGGACATGACAGGCCAGAGGAGTCTGTACAATATCTGGGCTGGAATACAGGACTTCAGTGGCCTTCTGGATACGCTCTAGGGTTACTTCTTCCATACTGTAATGCTGGCAGCAAACAGAAAGAAAATCAATGATTTACTCCTCTTCAAAATAATGCAGCAGATGCTACATTTCATAATTTAGGTAGATTCAAAATATCAAGGTCTGCCTAATTAGAAGACAATCTAGACAATCAAGACGTCATCTTCATGTAAATAAATGATAAGTGAGATTTATCTATCTTTAGTTATTTGTCTGTACAGCACTCTTTATGTCTGTCTGAATTTGGATTGTATGATGATGTTGTCCAGCCATCTGTAGGGCTTCTGCACAATAATTGTAGCTCTAGATTATGGGACTTGACTAAACTTTGTGGATGGTTTGCATTTGGGATTACAAAGACATCTGTTGATTACAGTCTCAAAAGGTCAAAGGTCAAGGTTGCTATGACTAAAAGAAAATAAAATTGGTTTTCACACAATAACTTAAGTTTTAGAAGACGTATTTTCACCACACTGTGTGGATGGCTTGCACTTGTGGTATGGAAGAACTGAGCATGAAGGGTCAAAGGATATGCAAGTCAACTAAGAAAACGGTGGTTTCTGGACATTATTTTTTACTTTTAGATGACATACCTTCCCAAACCTTCTGGATGGCTTGTACATACAGTAAGAAGAGACATATTGATTTTTATATCAGAAGGTCCATGATATGAATCACTTTGAAACGAATAAGGGAAAAGGTCTCTGTAAAATAACATTAATTACACACAACATAATGGCACCAAACTTTGCTGAGCACTTTGTTTATATGGGAAGGAAATGCTGGGTTACACAGCTGAAATATAAAGGTCACAATGACTCAAATACTGACACAGGGGTAGAAAATTCCATTGCCCAGGAGCCCGGGAAAACAAAAATTTAATGCTTGGCAACCTTATTTACCAATGTGAAAGCCCAGTTGGACAACCAAAAAAAAAAAAAAAATTTAATTTTAAAAATTATAATGGAATTTTACATATTTTTTAGCTACAAACATTTGATCCTTACATTGTCCCTATGGGCACCTACAGCAGGGTGCCCAAATTGTCTCCACATAAGTTTGTAGTTCAGTGTTGGGTGATTGCTATCCCTAAGAGGCCACACTAATCCACATGTGTCAGCTCCTCATTATCCGATTAAGTACTCACAGTCCATACTCCCAGACCTCAGTATGAACCATTACAGAAACAAGACTCACAAATATTTTTCTTTTGTCAACATACCAACATATGGTAGTCGTTTCTTTCATCTTTGGCTTGACATACTGAATGCTTTCTCATTAGTCTGTTAAGAAATGGACATTTGCTGTTGAATGTATGACAGTTGCTACTGTTGGCTAACTTTAGCTAAAGAAATATGGCAAGTTAAATAATTAAACCAATCACAACTGTTGTTGTAATCTAAATTGGCTTGTGGGGTAATGGCTAAACAAAAATCCCACATGGAATACTTACAGTTCCTTGACTATTTAGACACAGGATTAATAGTATCAAATTAATGATACTGATGCAAACTCAGATAAACATAAAATATGGACAAGTTTATCTAGTCAGGGAGGGGAAACTACTAGAAAGCTGATGGACAACAAGACACCATGAAATAAAGGAAATTGTTCAATCACCTTATACTTGCTCAGATCTCAAATAGATTAAACATTTGTGAAAACTTGTGCAGCACTTTCCATTAGCATGACTGATTGTGAGTTACAAGTATTAGGAGCAATCTTGTGGATAACTGCAACAACTTACTGGGCAAACAGAAAAATCTACTGAGAAATAAGATTTTCACAGCTGGTTGCAGACAGACAACAATGGATTTTCAAAATGTTTCTACCCCTGTGACAGTTGGTTTTATACATTATCTTCTTTCAGCAAAATTCACAAATGGTTCGTCTTTGGGCAAGGAAAGAATCTATTGCTTGTAGTGTCAAAAGAATGAGGTCAAGGTTTTTGATACGAATTAGTCAATACTGTCAGACATGCCCTACTAATGCCTGCATATTGGGCTATTAAACACAGGGTGGGCATATACATGTAATGTACCATTCATAGTACCCTTGTTAAAACATGGTTTACAGCCTTTTCATTATCATTTGAAGCAGCCAGCTCAAAATTAAAAGAACAAGGCCAAGTCAATGCAATGATATAACAAAATAAGTTACAGTGTTGTAAAAGTAGACAGCCACAATGTTAAAATTTGTAAAAGTAGAAGGTTCTTGAGATGGCTGCTGGCAGATAATAAGACTACTTGCTTTTGTGACCAAATTACATTGCCACTGCATTTCCCATCTGGACCAGAATATATCTGACACTCTATATGTATATATGTACATGTATATAGCATCTCTCTCTCTCTCTACTAGATACTATATATATATATAAATATATATAAAGGGGTCACTACCAGGTGAAGTCGGCAACTAAGTTGCTGAAAAATGTAAACTTTGCCTTCATCTATTAGGAAAGTGAAAATGACATTGCTTTGTGATTTTTTTAGATGTAAACTGAGTGACAGTAGTTTATGGGTTTTTAAATGCTCCCTCGAGAAGTTACAGTGTTGTAGCCCCATGCGAAATGTATTTCATGCAACCTTAGCAGTGTTGATATAAATTGCACTAACAAAACAAACTTTTGCACATTCACAGGAATGTGTTTTAATAGCTCATTGACCATTAACCCTTTCCCCCACAAATAACAATAGTTATCAAGTGCTCAATTTCCGCAAGTTATCATTTGATGATGAAAACATACCAACTTGTGCTTCGAAACTTAAAACATTTAAACAACAATTTCTGTTTTAAGAATAGAATTGGTGAAAGCACTTTCTAAATATATTTCGGAAGATTTTAACTGCCATACTTGCATTATTTTCTTCATAAAATCAGTTTCAAACCGTAAGTGAACCTGTCAAGAGGTAATGATGGCAGACATCAGTGTGTCTCGGAAGTACCTCTTCATTAGATTGTCTGTTTTTGTAAGTCATTGGGCACATAAATTAAGAAAAATATACAATTTGTACAAAGAAAAGTCAAAATATTATGTGATTGAAGATTTAGCCTCAAAATAAACAGTTCATGGTCAAAAGATTGTTTTTTACATCACTCATTTTTGTGAAAATACACAAAACAAAAAACAGTGAAGCAAATAACATCTAACCAATGCACGACATTATTACGAGTATGCAAATATTAAAACCATAAATTTGCAATCCTATCTATGGATTCTTGTACTGAAGCTAGAAAGGGTGAGTGGTCATATTAAGAAAATCCCTGTTTTTAAAAATAGATGCACCCACATGGCATGCGTGGTGCCATATTTGTTCTTTGCCGTGTGCTGATTCAGTTAGAAAGAAGGATCTCGTTCATTCATATATCGACTTTAATGCTTAAGTTCATTGTCAATAAATATTTACGATCCTGTTTTAACAGCAACAATGAAATTAAAGGTTAAAGTTTTGATGTTTTTAAATCGTCAGTCCATTACTTATGGTCTATGTGCCCTTTTGGTCTCTACACCATGTATTTTGGCCATATGACCCCACATGAGCACATTAGAAACTATAGACAGTGTATGTAATTAATTCTAACTGATTGGAGTACCTAGATTACATTATTGTAATTACAAATAGGTATAAATAGTTAATCAACTGCCACTAAAACTTCACTAAAAACTGACACTCCAATAGATTCACACTGAATGTTCAATTAACTCCCTAAACATGTAGCTGTAAAGTTGAGGTTACTCATCCATAACATCAGTGACCGCTGTGGTTTAAATGGATGAACACTATAGTATTAAGACACCTGTGCATGTGCTCTCATATATATTCTATAGGGGTTGCTTCAAGCTAGTATATAAATGTTTTCAACTGCCATTTTCTAGTGAAGTTTTAGAAACTAAAAAAAAAAAAAATTCTTGTTTCAGTGGCAGTTGATTAAGTATTTTTACCTATTTATAATTACAATATTCTAATCTAAATAATCCTATCAGTTAAAATTAATTACAGTGTGTAATTTCTGCTGTGATCTTTTGCGGTCATATGGCCAAAATACATTGTATAATCTCTCTCCATCCAAACATACACACTTTCAAGTATGAATACACTGCTTATGAATATGACACATTTACACATGTACGAATGTGTTTATAATATACATAAAACACAGAGAATTTTCTACGTGAAGGTAAAGTGTTGCTTAAAACCAATGTTAAATGCAGACATGCATAATGAGAAACAGAGTACATAGTTCAAATAAGAGAACTAGAGCACACACACACTCATGTTATTGTTCTACGCTTGTCACTGTGTCTGTGTGTGTGTGTGTGTGTGTGTGTGTGTCTATAGTCTTCATTGTCCGCCGAGGAAGATCTTAACGTTTAGGTCAAAACCTTCATAACGTTGTTATTCTCCTAATCCTACAATGTACACGTCTACCTTGATATTTATGCTGTTTGTCGACCCAAACAAAATAAATATCAGGGTAGACGTATTACATTGTAGGACTAGTATTATCTTCTACGATGGTTAGATGACTGTAAAAGAATGGTTTCAGTTTCGATTTACAACATAACGGTAACATACATGAAGACGGGGCGAGACCAAAGGAAAGTGAAATTATGCAGCAACCACAGGGGCTCGTATAATTGTTTCCAATTTACCAATAGGCACAGGGGCTCGTACTGTTGCTTACAATCTACCTCTCAATCATACATGTATTATATAAAACTACATAGTACATGTACGACTGATAGGTAAATTGTAAGCAACAATACGAGCCCCTGTGCCTATATGTGGGTAAATTATGAGCAACAGTGTGACAATATGAGCCCGTGTCTATGCTGTCATAATTGGCCTTCTCTATTCCATCATATTATCATGTATCAGTTGTTGTGATCAAACTTCTAACTTTTATATTCTGTATAAATGATACTTAAAAAAAAACTCGATTTGTCTCAATGGTTGCTGAAATATCTGTGCTTACACCCTCTTTACAGATCCGGTCGTCCTGGAACACGGCCTCATCCGGAGCACTATCAGTGTAAATGAACAGCCTGTGAAAACAACAGCGTAGTAACCACGGATGAATCCTCGTAGTGATACAATTATAGCTGAAACGAATACTAACTTTTCCTGTTGAATATTCGTTGAATGTATTCGAATATTCGTCGATGTTAATAAAGATGTCAAATCCATCCTCTTTTATTAGTCTCTTTTGTAATTATTGACATCCCCACTCCTAGCCAAGTCGCATTGTAAACACTATGAACTAAGTAATCTAAGAGTAATTAAATGACATTGTAGGGGTCGTAAGTAAATGTTTTGAGGATGCAAACGAAAAATTAAATAAACATAGGTGTTATTTTCTCTGTTTATTTTCAAACTCAGTACAAACATAAACGTTTCTTTAGTGCTGATGACGGACGGTAAAGTCGATAATTCGATTAAATGTGCAGTTAAATGCGGGGAAGATCTAAACATTTTTGTTCACAAAATCACATGGACATGTGGCCAGTTTAATTTAATTAAATTTCGATACGTAGATTGCAGGCAGTGGCGTGGCAAGAAATTCTGGGCCCCCATGTAAAGCTTAATTTTGTGGCACCGTCTCCCAAAAAAAAAGTTGCTTGATGGGAATTTAGGGACCTCACTGCCATGCCCCCCCCCCCCCTCCCCTACAGTTACGGTTGCTGCTTGGGCAGTCGCAACGCCACTGACTGCAGGTCTCCGCACTTTGTCATACTAGTATATGCCTTACATGTCCGACGGGACTGGCTTTTTTTAAACTGTAAAATACCCAAATTTTACATTGGGAATTTCTGCTAGGCAATGAGAAACTCATAGTCAGACTTGATAAATAATTGTTTGAACTGAAATCCATACATGGATATTGGACTTATCTTGTACATCAGATGTACATTGCAATCCGTATGACATTGCATAGTGGTTTATGTAAACAGTATAATAAAAACTCTACCAGGACCACTAACCTGGAAACTAGTTCCCAGCCTCAACCAAGTTTGGGAGTAGACCATTCGGTTTCATGGGTAAAGAGAGATTCCGAACAAAATGTTAAACCATTTTCAAATAGGCATAGGAAAGAAAAAGTGAAATAATCCACGCACAAATTAAAATACACGCTGATAATATGGCTTTGAACAAATGCCCAGTAGCGGCAGTTGGTAGCAAGCTTTATTGTAACAGCAAACTCTCGACCCCTACAACTTAAATGCTTCTGTTCCAAAGTCATGTGAACTGGCCCATGTACATCTTATTGATACGAAACTAGCATCTGATTTACTTACTTTTACGAACATAAAGAAAAGGATAGTGTCAGATTTAGCTGTATAATGACTTCAAAACTTGAATATAAGACCAAATGCGGAACTATATTGAAGTCAATTTTCCGAGGTAAAATTCTCGCTGCTGGAGAGTGGTAGAACCAATGTCGGACAACAATACGCCGACTTTTTGGAATTCTGGTTGATTGATGTGTAAAGGCTTTGTTGGCTTTGCTATTACTCCTATTCTATACCACGTTCTTCATCAACTTGCGGTATTACACGTTATCTTTTCAAGAGTATAATGAAAAGAAATGGCGATGTTATGAGCAATGTGACTATTCAAAATTTTAACATTATGATTACCTTTGTGAGTAGGAGTTTTGAATTTCAGGTGATTTAGTAGGTTTCAAGTTTTCAAGTTGTTCCTGTGTACACTAATTAATTCAACGTTGCAAAATTGACATTTCATATTGTTTGTTTCTTTTACAAAATGCCGACAAACTCGCTGGGTAAACAAACGAATATTCGAATACCAATTTTCTGTTCGAATATTAGCAAACAAAGCATTCTAATTCGAATGTGCGGATATTCGTTTCAGCCCTAGATACAAAACCTAGTCCCATAAATCAGCCCCCAAACATGGACTGATAGTGATGGGAAAGCCAAACCACCCATCAATATCAGTACAGGTTTGAGGACTGATTTATCGAAGAAATTGATACTGAGATTAAGCAGTATTAAAAACATTAAAATCTTTAGTTTTCAGCAAAAGTTGTTATTACCCTTGTGATCTTTAAAACCTTTAGTAGCTCGGTAAATCTATATTTTCATGTATAACCTAGCTACCACATATGGTAAAAGTTCTCCAATGATATTTGCGTCAACACGAACAGCTTTAAGAACATTTCAATTTTAATGGAAGTTGCTGGCGTTAGTCCCGTCCCAGGCCATAGCTACCTACCACTGAAACAATGACATGCCAAAACAAAGGTATTTAAGCAGATGCATTTATAAGTATTGAATATTCACATGGAACAGCGTAAATGCCATTAAAGAATTTTTAAATGTCTCCCAAACAAATACTACCATAATGATATAATAGACTCGAAGTGCCTTTGAAGGTACTACACAATTTGGAATACTTTTTTGCAAAGATAAATGGAAGACGAAAAGATTTATCTTTAAAAATAATATTAGTGCATATCTAAATGCTAACCACAGGCTTTTTAACTGATGGAATAAAATGAGACATTGAAAAAAGCTAACCACAAGCTTTTTCACTAATGGAATAACATAAGACATTAGAAAAAAAAATATGCTCCATCACTGTTTTAACTTTGAGATCACAGCACCACTAAGGAGTTTTCAAATAAATACATTATTTAATATAAACTCTCAAGTGGAGTTCACAGCTAATTAATTAGTATTGATTTTTTCCTTTTTCCACATTGCTAATCATTATGTGTGTTTTTTATGTCTATTTTTGTCATTGCAAACATTCAAAGCAAGCTTATGGTATAGCTAGATTATTTCGTGTACTTCATATTTTATTTATTTATTTATTTATTGACGTTGTCTACTGTGTGTCAGTTGAAAATTCATTTGATTTTTTTAAATTTTATTTCTTTCAACCAGCGGATGGATAAAGTATATAGATATTGTTTGCTTATATCACAATTTTGCTTCGTTAGGCAAGCATTTTTAGTTATCAAACATCTCCATATAAACTTTGGACCCAACATATATATTGATAACAATCATCATATCGCGGTCGAAAGGCATCTATCAGTTTACGGTCATAGCATATGACAGCAACGAAGTAACAATGAGTCGCAGGTACGGTATTTGCACTTACCTGTATAAAGCATGTCCCCAGCCGCGAACACCATTGACACAAAACATTCTATGATAATTATATCACTGGCTTTATATCCTAGGGAGAGCGAACATCATCGAACCAGACTAACTAACAGCGCATTATGCGACGGTAGATTTAGTTATATGGTGTTCGCAGTTGGGTTGGGGGTCATATACAAGGATACATAGGGTACACTTCATTTGAAACGACCTTCTTTAACTTCCTGGTCAGTCCTGTATTTCATATCAACCTCATTCCTATCGGCATATGACTACATTTTCAGCAACTGAAGATCAAATATATGATTCAAACCATACAGTGTGTGAGGGATGAATACTTCATGATGAAAGATAAGAGCTGTCTTCCAAAGGATTTAGAAATTTAACTGGGTAAGTACATGGGTAAGTATCACCAGGTGGCTACCTATATTTAGACGGTGAGGACTATTATACTCAACCCAAACGCTTTTCTATTGCAGTGTTTATAACATAGGTCTTACAATTCTGATCATAATTTCCAATGGTGCCCATGATTTCATTTGGATAACTAAAAGTGGTTGGTAATCGAAATAAGTGTGTATGTGTGTGTGGTACACACTATGCATACACATGATTTAAAAAAAAAAACAGTTACGACAAATTGTTGGCGTTGATTCGCAACAATGGCCACAATAATGCGGAGGAGGTTTCCGATTACTCTCATGTGTATTCTTCTTTCCCGTTGGCATATATGACTTTATTATTATTATTAGTAGTAGTAGTATTAATATTATTATTATTATTATTATTAGTAGTAGTAGCTGTCTAATGACAGTTCTGTGGCACAAGTTTAATTTAAATAGTAGTGACTCCTTGGGTGTGGGCTGTGCCCACTCACAACAAATAAATAAAAACATCATTTACTGATTAATTCAAATGCCATAAATCTCATTGACCCTCTACTCTGGCCTACCCAATATCGTGCTACTAACATCTTACTACTGGCGCAAAACTATCACCTACCGAATAAAAACGAAACAAAACAAAAGAACCTTAATTTCTGGTGAATTTTCCTCGCTGTTAAATGTTCGGAGATGTGTTCCAGAGCAGGCCGATACATTACCACTGAAACACACCATACTATTGAAATATGACTGATACCTTAAATAGTACATTTGTGGTACTTCAAAATCACAACACATAATAAAGTGAAATTCGTTGCGCAATATAAATGATGCAGGAAAATTACATTGTGATCAGTCAACATTTTTCAGAGAGGTGATAGAGATATTCAATTAGTTCAACATAAAAGCAAATATCTCGATATCAGGAGACGATGTTTGTGTATTCGTTTGGATGGTATTAAAGTGTGGTCAAAGCTAGTTGTGATATAAGACAACATTAAAGAGAATACAAATGTTGACTTGCCTATTTCAAACATAAAAACAGATGCACTGCAATGTTTCAGGAAAGATGCTGATTACATTCAATGACGAAAACACTGAGATAAGCAGCATCAATCCAGAGAGCAAGATGATCAAAACTGTGCAGTACGAGGAGGGATTAAAGTATATATTTTATGTAGACAAATACACCGATTTGCATTCAGCTAATTTACGCACAACTCAAAGATCTTGTGACCTTTAGAAGCGCAATATGCAACGTTGCGTCAAAAACAGAGATAGAGATAGATTCAAAGCAGCACATGCGACTCAGTGTATGAAGTAGTTGTTTTTTAATCAAACATTGGAATGGCAAATTGTGAAATTGATCGTAAATCGTTAAAACATTTAACGGGATTTTAAAAATGTTTTAAATTGTTAAAAATAAAAGTACCACTTGTTGATGGATATTCTATTAGCATGTTGGTCACTCCTAAAGACAATTTGTCAGGCGTAAAGTACTCTCTGGATATCTTTTATACCATTTTAAATGGTTCAAGTCAGAGACGTCGTAGATTCACCAAATGTCGACTTTTCAGAGAAAGACAAAGAACAGGATTTAATTCATTTATGCTACGATCCCGAAAATACAACCGCTAACACAAACAATAATCAACTATGGAAACAAATTAAACGTGACACAGTTAAAACAGAATATGCTGAATTGAAAGAAGGGCTGACCGAGCAATCTTCCCAAAACACGTCACACCAACAAGTGAGTAAAAAGTCACCTACCGCAGGGTCTGTATTACTCACATGGATGACCAGTGCGACGATTTTGACGGATGATAAATACATAACTTCTAATATGCAGGAGAAGATACCACCAGAAGTCAAAAATCTCAGTCAAAGACATCATTTAATTACTCGCACACCCAGCAGCATTAAACCAGAACAAACGTTGCAAGGTAGTATAGCAAAGCTCAGCCCAAATATAATGATCATACATAGGGTTTTTGGAGTTTTTTGTCGCTGTTTTTTTATTTTTCTGTGTGCGTGTGTTGTTGTTTGATTTGAGGGTACAAGGATATTCAGTGGCAAACTATTTGGGTAGAATGCTCGTGAAAGATACAACCGTATCATACGGAAGCGATAATCTTTAATTCTTTTCAAGTTAAATGACTACAACATTTAAACAAATTATTTTTATCTGGACATAATTTAACTGTTGTTCTTTTCCAGAGTTTTTCCGTTTCCTTTAAGAACACCGAATTATTTATTAAAATTGAAAAGTATTTTTTTTAAAATTCATTGGTAGCTTCTCAAACTTGTATTGAGTTCTATGTACGTCGTTAGCCAAGATTGCAGTCCACACTTGCACTGAGCTCTATGTATGTCTTTAGCCAAGATTGCAGTCCAAACTTGCACTGAGCTCTAAGTATGTCTTTAGCCAAGATTGCAGTCCAAACTTGCATTGAGCTCTATGTATGTCTTTAGCCAAGACTGCAGTCCAGACAAGACAACTCAGTGTATCTTTTCCCTTTCAAACCGAATTGCAGAGAAAGGTTTGAGTTTCTGTAGTGAATTACATACTTGTTTTTGTTTGTCAATGTATACAATAGTTTTGGTAGAGTTGGACTGGTGCCATTGCAATCATTTATCAGTTTCTTTTCCAGCTCTGATTAATACTTTTCTTTTCCAGCTCTGATTAACAATTTTCACCTGGAATTACTTTCTCTTGAGCATGGGGATTGTCTTTGAAATGGTCATGAAGATATGTTGGTATCTTCAAATCAACTTTCTAAAATCTACCCTGTATCTTTAAGATCAGGTGTGTTTAGCAGGTATTCTCTAACCATCTAATTTTTTCCTCATTTCCTTGTATGAAGTGTTTAACCAGCACGTATTGGCACATTTTCCAACCATATACAATGTTGGCGACAAGATATGCAACATATGACCTTGACCTTGCATAGTCACTATCACATTTTATCTTTCCGTCACAATGAACCTAATATTCGTTATTTACATTGGCATATCTGTGTGGTATGATACTAATATCACCGCTTATTCCACTCTCAATAATCAAAAACATGTCATAATCTGTCAAAAGTTCAAGTTCTATGCCTGATATCTTTAAACTGGCTTCCTGAGCTTAACCGGGTACACCGTAATAGTGAGCTGGATTAAGTCTGCAGTGTGCCATACAGCAATTTGGAAACTTTTTAAAAATGTCACATAGCATTAGTTTCTCTTGACGCAGTCGTTGTGAAGGTCACATAGTGTATTCAATTTGAACTGCAACATCAGATCGTGTACATACTGGTAATTGTTATCTGATATGTTTGATTCACTCAGACTTGAGTCAAACTTTTCTTTGGGTGGTACAGATATTTCATCGAATCTATCGAAACTATCAATGTATTCATATGGGTAGATGACTTACCTCAAAATGTTAGGTTTCACAGCGCCAAAATGTTTCAGTGTTACTGTAATTTTGTCATCATTTAAATATTTAGCCAGCCCTCTAGAAATTGCCGCAGAAACCTAAAGCTATATACTTATTTAGTCGTTCTTGTAACTGTTATTTCCTTGTCATCCTTCATGAATCTATCTGCTGTGAAATCCTTGCTGAATGAAATGTATTTCTCTTTGTTGTTGGGTGTGACTTTTACGTCATCATCCGGGTCATTGTTTACACGCATCTTGATGAACATATGACTATCATAAGCTGACAATTTATAAACTAACAGGTAGATGCCTTTGGGTATTTGAAATCCAAATTACAGTCCCTATGTGCAGGATCTCTGTAATTTGGGTATTTAAAATCCAAATTACAGTCCCTATGTGCAGGATCTCTGTAATTTAGGTATTTGAAATCCAAATTACAGTCCCTATGTGATCTCTGTAATTTCCAGTGAAGTGATTATGGTCGAGAACTTTGTCTTAACTATTTTACTCTCATAAATATGATATGTACCTGTTGAGTTATAATGTTTCTCATCTTCATATATGAATATCATATGCTTTGCAGCTTTCAGTTTGTTGTGGAATAGTCTCGCTATCGTACCGAAATAGTTTTAAAACAAATTCAAGCATTTTTTGCATACATATTTATTGTCATCGTCTTTGCGTATTTGTGATGGTACCAGTCGAGAAAAAATATTTTATCCCACGGTAATGATAATTTTCCACTCCATCAAAAGGAACCAACATGTCAACATGCATATCTTTTTACTTTTCAGTCACTCTAACAGCTATAATATTTTTGTCAAATTCGACTGTTTGATACATATTTGAAGATGTATCATTTTCAAGTTCAATTTTTTGGTATGCTGTCGATTTTTATGGGACATTTATTGAACCAATGACTGTATCTAGCCAAAGTGTATATTGAGTCCCTCCGGAAATCTTTTGGGGGAGTTTTTAAAATTGCCTCTTTAACGCAAATGAAACATCTATCGTCTGTAGTTTTGATGTTGACACAAGACTTTTTATTTTTCATCTATTTGGGTAAGTCAGTATATGAGTTATCTCTTATAGATTGATATGTATATACGGGGAGTATTAAATATTAAATCCTGTCAAAGATCCACCTCGCGTAGTCAATTACTTCCTGTCCAAATTTGGTATGTTAAATGTCAAACAAATGTTCAATTTCATCGTCCATTTCACTTCTGTTCATTATGTTTATAGGTCTTGGTAATATTACCGATATTCAGCCTTCTCTCCCTTCTGTGTGTTTCGTTTGATAAAATTCATAATTAAATCTAGCTGAAATGTTACAAGCAACCCAATCCACTGTAATACTTAAACTAATGAATCGACTAGATAATCATGATGAGCTTTAATATTGAAGGATTAAATTTTGTCTTATATACTGTCGTTGTCACAGTTATTTACAAAACTGTATGTAAATATTTATATACATACACACGTTTCTGCTGCAAATTTCTAAAAGGGCAAGCCCTTTCTAACACAGGCAATAACATTTTTGCTAAAGGTTTATTTCTTTCTTCCTTTTTCAGTTTTCTCATTGGTTTTCCGAAATTGTAAAAGCTTAAAAAACAAAAACAAAAACCAGTCTGAGGTAAAAATACTACTAATAATTAAATTGTATAAGCATCAAAAGGTATTATTATTATTTCCCTTGATTTGTTGTTGTAATTTTATAGTATAACAATTGTAACATTTGTTTCAATAGTAACATTTTAATAGCAAGCTAGTATGATAGTAGGTGGTCCAGTGATCATTCGTTTAAGTCAATCAAATCATAGACTATGATACGTTTGCTCTCAGTACACGGCTTACTCGTTAGTTTTGTTGGTCGACAACAGCATTGTATTTCTCTCTATTTCAGGTTCTCGTTCTTTCTATTCTGTCGATTATGTATATCTTTGCCTTTTCATATTTTGTGTGTATTTTTGTTTTATCATGCTAGTGGAAACATGTATTTTATGGTCCTACTATAGGAACGTGCAACCTACCTCCCGCGACCTGGTTGTATCCGCTTATTTACATCATATGGTCTGGTTTTAAAAATCACTTATCCGGCCCGCTCCCTCGAGGTAGTTGCACATGCCTGTCATACTATATATAGACATAAATGTCTAATCATCAGACTCTGCAAGGATGTAAAAGTACGCTTTTGATATCCCCCTCAATCAAGTTGCTTTTTAAATGAACAGTCTAGACAACATTAGTATCTTATATTTCTCCGTTCCATCTCGCTTAGTGAAATTTGAAGTACGACAATTGTAGGATTTTATCAACTTCATTTAAGATATTAGTCATGCTTCAGTACTATTGTTTGTTTCATTAGTAAGGTATCTGGATCACATCTCTAAAAAGGAAAGTCCGCCAGCAATGATGGTGTTTCTTGTCTGTTTTTGTTTGTTTGTTTTTATGCAGTAGTTGAAAGTTTTGCTCCGATAGTAAGTTTTTGTAGTACGATAGTAAGCTTTTGTAGTGCGATAGTAAGTTTTTGTAGTACGATAGTAAGTTTTTGTAGTACGATAGTAAGTTTTTGTAGTACGATAGTAAGCTTTTGTTGTACGATAGTAAGCTTTTGTAGTACGATAGTAAGTTTTTGTAGTACGATAGTAAGTGTTTGTAGTACGATAGTAAGTTTTTGTAGTATGATAGTAAGTTTTTGTAGTACGATAGTAAGTTTTTGTAGTACGATAGTAAGTTTTTGTAGTACCATAGTAAGTTTTTGTAGTACCATAGTAAGTTTTTGTAGTACCATAGTAAGTTTTTGTAGTACGATAGTAAGTTTTTGTAGTACCATAGTAAGTTTTTGTAGTACGATAGTAAGTTTTTGTAGTACGATAGTAAGTTTTTGTAGTACCATAGTACGTTTTTGTAGTACGGTAGTAAGTTTTTGTAGTACGATATAAGTTTTTGTAGTACGATAGTAAGTTTTTGTAGTACCATAATAAGTTTTTGTAGTACGATAGTAAGTTTTTGTAGTACCATAGTAAGTTTTTGTAGTACCATAGTAAGTTTTTGTAGTACCATAGTACGTGGGCTGGAGTAGGGGCCTAATGGGCTTTATGGCATTTGAATTAATCAGTTATCATTTTTGTTCTATTGCTGAGCGTGGGCACAGCCCACACCGAAAAAGTCTTATTTCAATTTAAACAGTTCTCCCGAACTTTAATTAGCAATCTAATATTATTATTAATACTACTCATCTCTCCCACAGCCCATTTGATGGTATTTCTGCCCGGTATTTCTGGAGGGTTTCTATTATTATTATTATTATTATCATCATCATCATCATCATCATCATCAGGTAATTCAAGGTAAATACCTTGTGGTGTCAGAAAGTGTCAAGGGCGTGATTCTAAATCGATTTTCCAAATACATAGCCAGGTGGTAAAAAGGGAAATTCAATACAGAGGACATTCGGTTTCAATTACTTTACCGCTTTACATATTCCTGGCACATCAAAAAACACATTATCTATGCTACGTAACCTCATCTACATGCAATTTATTATCAGTATAAGGTAATTTATTGTTACATTGTTTTGCCTCAAGATTGAAAACTTCGACTTTATGGACTGTAGAGCGGAAAAAATACAGGTGGTGGGGGTAAGGGCACTCACTGTATAATTGGATGTTTAGACAATCAGAACTAAGGGTTCAAGATCTGTTATATTTTACAACCAAAATTCTGGATAGGGGGTCTTATTCTGTGTTTGGCAGGAGGTGAAAATTAATAGTTAAGCGTCTTTTCAACAAGTAAATTGAAGCCAGAAATGAAACAAATGAGATATAAGCAGGTAGTGCACTTATGGTGACAACATTAATTTCCCTGTTACTACACCCATTACAGACATACGCTTTGATTCAGAATATCCCATGTCGCTAAGGTGAGGGGATTGGGGTCTAAACCTCCAGCGGCATCCCCAACCATTTTTCAACATGAATGCTCTCCCCCCCCCCCCTCCCTGAAACTCCCTAAGGCCTAAATGTAAAAGAAAATTTCACACGTGACATCGCAAAATTGCCTATTCCGCAGCAAATTTGCAAACTCAATACAAAATTTGAAGCGTGTTGTAAAATCCTCAAGAGTGAATATCCTGATTTTTTCACAGTCGTTAATATAAGCTATATGTATGACAATACTCTGAAGAACACCCCCAAAATACCAATAAGTATTTAAAACAAACCAAGACAATCAGCGATAAAGAATGAAAGATTATATCTACGTATGTGCATGTGTGTAGGTATATATGTGCTAGCGATAGTAGGCTAGGCTTCTCATAATGAATGCATAGTATCTTGTACACTCACATACACACACGCATAAGATACATACACCTTTATAACAGAATATTTGTTGCATTAATCACTCGCCCCCCCCCCCCCCCCTCCATGAACGATGAGCAATAGGGCAGGTTACGAATTAGGCGGATGTGATGCAACACGTAATGGCCTTGAGCCTAAAAATAGCCCGCGTGGGCAGTGTCTTAAACCCTACTGACAAAGTTTGTAGCATGGCGCCTAAGTTTCAATATGTAGACTTAACCGAAGACGATTTTCCCGGGGCGAAATTACCTTACAGCCTAACAGAAAGTCACTCTGTTATAATACTGAAAGGGTGGTTACAATGTCATCTCCCTACAAGTGGAAATCGAAGTAAATTTATATTCTTTATTTCAGTAATTTTAGGCTACCATCCTATAATACATAAAAAAAAGGTCACTATATTGGAGCGCAATGCACTTCTTATAGTGTAACTGTCAGACATTAAGTACAGGTTTTTGTCTAGCTAATAAATGATATATAAACTGTGGACTTTGAGATGAAATTAAGCTATAGAATTTTTCTAAAGATTGACGGGCACACAAACGTTTATCTTAAAATTTTTATATTTTCTTTCTCTAATATCTTGGTAAATTTAAAAAAAAAAAAAAAAAAAAAAAAACGGCATCATGAACTAATGGTACATTATTTCTGGAATAGAACTCACAAAAAACTCTCTGAAGCAATGTCACCTTCATATCATCTAGCTGCCTCAATACTGAGTTTATAGCTAGAACATCTAAATATAAAAAAGTCCAGAAGATTGTAAAGAGGAAATCCTCTGCATATATATTTCTCAACATTCCATAATGACTTGTATTCTTTATTATACATATATTTTGTTCACTGATTGACCTTTTCATGCCAAGTTTGACACCTATAAACTTTAATAATGTCTGACAAACTTAATGCATGAAAAGTTTTTAATCGTGCATATTTTTTCGCTAGATAAAAACCCAAATAATCTTCAGGAATTCCTCCACCACAGCTGTATCAATTTAATTATAACTATGTGCCTTAAGGTTTTTCTGACGATTTTTTTTCTTGTAACTAATTATTATTGAGATTGCAATTAATAATCTAATTCATTTAGTTTACAATTTCACCAGTCAGTCTTAAGGAATGCACAATGAAACGGACGAACAAACAGAGGTATGTGCACATAAATTGGAAAGTAAAAGAGTAGACGTAACAATAAAGTGAATGAAAGAATGAACAAACGAACGAACGAACAATAAATTAACGTAAGAACAGATAGACAAATAGGAAAATTGCAAAATATATGAATTTACACACGAATGAGAATCGAAAGAGGAGAATAAAGGACCATAACATTTCGCAAAACGGACATTATACTTTTACTGAAACCAGGAATGAAATACAAGTTGCAAATTACGACAAGGAACGGAATTTACTATTGAGTTGGGGTTTTATATTTACTGTTTTTATTAGATCGAACAATAAAACAATTATCTTTTTAGCCGATAAATCACTAATCTCCTCAAATTAGGGCACTTAAAGACTATAAAAACAAGTCTTTATTTCTTGGATCTACTAAATCAGGTTACTATTTTATCTTTGAGTGTAAGTTTGTACGCATTGATATGAGCAGAGCAACATAGTTCACAGAGTATAAGACATAGTTCAGCGTAAGCATCACATTGTGTACACAACAATGCATATTTTGTATCTGTTGCCGGAGTAAAGGTAGGATTAGCAAACAAAACTTTGATATAATAATAACAGGCATCAGCCTCGTATATATTTCATTTGAAACATATACACGACCGATTTTATCGTTACTGTAAATACAGCTCGCGAAGATAATTCAATACATGGGTAGGGATAGTTTCCCATGTTTCCGCTGTCTAAGCTATCGTTATCTATTAACCATTTATTTGAGGAATAGATATTCAGCCTTTAATTTATATTAATTTATTTATTGTAAAGGTATTGGAACAACTTTTATCTGCCATAAGATCGGTTGCCCCGGGCGAAAGAGGTCTTGGGGCGCCAAAACAGCTGATAAAAAGTCGGGCCTCGTATTCTGGCCCTTTGGGCCATAATCATCGCCCTGAGCGCCATTTACCGTTAGTACGCCACTGATGATAAGAGCTTGTAGAGAGAGGAGGAGAATGCTAGAGTATCACTGATGTTCAACCAAAAACTTAACGCATAATTGGCACCCGGTATTTAAAGAGAGACCAAAGAGGTTCAATTACTGCTCGCTTACTCTATTCTTTGAATTTTTGGACCGGAATTATACGCGAGTAAATACGTTAATCCATGAAATTGTCATAGAAGTCGTCGGGTGATAAGTTGTCGGACTACTTGTTTGGCAACATAATTCGAAGCCCCACATCCCCGGCTCATCGGAGTAATCAGTCACAGTGGCGACGACGCCATATCAGAAACTCACGGCCTATACAATAAAATAAAGTAAAATGCGAAGGAATTTTTTTTTTTAACAAAAGCATAAGGCACTGATGTTATGCAGAGACTGTGTACCACTTTTGTACCATCTTGCTAATCAGAAAACAATAACAACAACAAGAACAATAAAAGCAAACAACAACAAAGATACAAATATAATACAAAGACAATTAATGTGAAATATAACGAAACCAGCATTAAAAACAGATATAACGATATATATTAGACAAGTGATGATTTTAAATTCTTCAGTATACTTGAATGCATATTAAGAAGTAAGTAAATACACGTATTGATTTCCTTTTTTCAGGATGGAGAACTGCGAACATTTCGAAGAAATAATTAGGCGCAACTATGTGAAACTACGGAGGGAATTAGACGTCGCAATAATAGTTGACTACTTTTTCCAGAATAAACTTTTAGAACTCCACGACATGGAAGAAATTAAGAGCTTTCAACTGCCGATGGACAAAGCAGACAAATTTCTTGTAAAGTGCCTTAAAATGAACCAAACAAAGGCTTATGATACTTTCACCAAAGCCTTGAAGGATTTAAACCAGGATCATATCTTGAAGCTGTTTGAAGGTAACATCTCAGCCTATGAGGCATTGATATATATATATATATATATATATATATATATATATATATATATATATATATATATATATATATATATATATATATATATATATATATTATACATACACACACATTCTGTGATTTGCAACAAAAATGTCCATCAAATTCTGTTCTGACCCATTGCTGCCACTTTTGTAAGGAATTCTCGTTTAGATGGAACATAACACGAATTTTCTGGTTCAAGAAAGTTTCATGGCTAAGCCAATTTCGATGCAATACTCGGTATGTAAACCACGACAGTAGTAATATGTAACAATTAGGCCCCCTACGGGAATTAATATTACGCCGTAGGTTTGCATGTGGGGACTGTATGGACCGCTATAGGAATGGTAATGTTAAAAATGTTTATAGGTTTAACATAATGGGAGACATAGAGCCCCCCGCAATTAACCTATGGACCAAAGCATATTTTTAAAATGCTGGGCCGTTATGGCAAATTATGGGAATGGTAATGTTAAACTTTTTAGTTACTATCCAACACCCCACACTATGCTATGAACACGCCGTGTGTAGTGACCAATACATAGAAGTTTATACTTACATGCACACAAATATACTATCCCATAAGAGGGGGTAGGATGTAAAAGAAGGAGGATGAAATATACACACAGTATCACACAAAAAAAGCAAGGATGGGAGTGTTTATAGACACACTATACCCACAAACATACTATCACACACAAGAGGTTTTTTTAAAGTTTTATTTTGGTTGTAAACATAGACATATACATATACATAGACACGTAAACATAAAACACATAGACTGAGGTTGTTAATCAAAGATGATGATTATCACACAGCTTCACAGTTCTTCTCCGCAAACATCTCCTAACAGCCGGTTCGTAGACTAAGACACGCTTCAGGCATCCTTGCCTGTATACAGAGATTCGTATCTTCCATATAGCTGTGTCTGTGATCCTGGTAATGGCACACGATGCCTTGACATATACCAGGAAGTTTGGATTAAACAGCATGCTGGAAATGATGGTCAATGGTTCCGATTTTACAATCTTGATGGGTTATCTTGAAAATAGATGACACAATGGGCCAATGCGCCTCTATATATAGTCCATGTAACATAATTCAGTCAGGGTGTGTTGTCTCTCTACCAATCAGAAGACTACAATTTACTATTGCGGGAGAGTTCACGTACAATTCCTATGACTGATAAAATGTAAACAATGTATTGGGTGCGCCTGCAGCGATTACTTCTTATACTCGGAGTAATAGTTTGACTACTACTACAACTACTGCTGCTGCTGCTGTAGCAAGAGTTCTTCCAGAAGAAAATGACTTTAGTTTGACTTTGTGCGATTTCCTATCGTCTCCGCAAGAATTGTTGCCGGCGATAGTACCACTTTCACCTCCTTCTACATCATTACCAGTCTATGATGATTTCAGAAAAAAAAGAACAGAAGGAAGAGTTAGATAGTGTTTTGCAACGTCAGAAAGTAGAAGAACAAGTATTTGTTCAACAACAACAGCAAGATCTGGAAAAAAATAAAGCAAGAAGAGAAGAGGAAAATTTTTAACAGTGAACAGAAGGAAGAGAATGAAAGCAAAACGGTTAGTCTGTTACAAGACATTTTGGTGAAGTTAAAATACCTGATAGAAATGTATTAGACTTCTTTAGCCCAACCAAAGAGAAAGAGACCGTCACGATCCAAGACTTCTAAACCTTCTATGATTACATTGACGTTCACCACTGAGACACCAGCAGCAGCAGCATTTAGTACTATCACTAGCACAGCTGCATGAGTAGGACTTGGCTGTGTAGAAGGTTTAAGACAGTTATAGCTGATGATGTCAAGTCCATACGTTTTTTGCTATTGAAAAAATTCCAACGGTCCTTTTTAGGGCCACCTATACCTTTAAGAAAAGAGATACTACTCAGTGATTGCCAAATCAAATAAAACTTAAATCCCTCCATTATAAAATGTGCGTGTGAAGATCTTATCCATACTAAAGAAAAACTCAAGACAAAGAGACACTTACATTTTCTTTGGTATATTCTCCTGAATAGAATCACAATGAAATTTCATAATACACACAAAAGTCCATTTTCTTCTTTTACTGTCTTTTTTTTTTTTTTTTTAATTTCTTCACTGGCATGGGTTCTTCTACTTCCGTTTCTTCTACTTCTCTTGCATTCTTGAATTTCGTGACTGGTATGGGTTCTTCTTCTGTTTCTGCTGAACGCTTCTCCTTCTTGTTCTCTTTTTTCTTGGGACACTCTGAAGACCAATGCCCATTTTCTTGACATTGATAACAAGTATCTTTCTTTTATCTCTCTTTTCTGCTTTCTTAGTGGTTGAATATGTTAAAATCAGCTTTTCGTACCGTAGCAGCCATCTTAAAACCTATGGTGACTCGAGGATTGCATGCTTTTAAAGATGCAGCATTGACGCAAGGAAAAGAATTTCTTCAAAACGTACTCATCGACCAACAACGTCTCAAACACGCCTTGATGAAAGCAGGAAAAATATTTTGCTTCAAACTGGAAAAGACTTTCTAGGGGGCCAAGACACTCCTATAAATTTGCTTCATGCTTCTGGCCAGGGCATTACTTCCTCCTCTACGTCACAGCAAAGACAAGGCAGAAAGAGACGCCCAAAACCCTTCAGACCTCATAGACACCATCAGAAAAAGAATAATAAAAGAAGAAGAACTGCTGTCAGACAATTGGACGCTTTTTACTAACCGAAAATGATGCACAGAGATTCCAAGTCAGAACTCGACCTGTTTGCCATACCACCGACGATGATGACGATACAATAATCCGAATGGGTAGAATTGTCTGTGTCGTCTTTGGCCACCTCAGCACCTATCGAACTTGAAATCAAAGGTCAAACAGAAGACTACATTGATCGTAATAACAGTTACTTGTACCTGAAAGTCAAAGTTCTCAAAACGGACAACGCCAATCGAGGAGCCGATACCAGAGTAGCTCCCGTCAACAATTTCATGCATTCGTTATTCAGCAAAGTAAATTTGTACTTAAATAACAAACTGGTGAGCAGAAGCATGGACATTTACCCTTACCGAGAGTACCTGGAAAATCTCTTGACGTACAGAAAAGAAGCCAAAAACACATATCTGGATGCCTCCGTGGCATGGAAACCTGAGACTTTGGACAAGTTCAACCACACAGCTTTGATTGCAGATTATGATGCAGACCACCATGTTGGATTTAACGACCGCCCAGGGAAAATCAAACAGGGACATAGTTTAGAAATTATGGATCGTTTGCATTTTGGACATGTGGTTGGAAGACAAGTATTTGTTGAATGGTGTAGATGTACGTCTGAGACTGAATCGAAGTAGTACCGTGTTCCATTTGATGGCTAATGTTAAAGAGTACAAAACGAATATCGAAGAAACCAGACTCTACGTGCAACGTGTGAAAGTCTTACTTAAAGTGGGAAACGACATCAGTCAAACTCTGAGCAGAACGACAGCCAAGTATCATTTACGACGAGTGAAAGTCAAAACCTTCAACATTGCCTCTGGACTCCAGTCCAAGATCGAAGATAATGTTTTCCAAGGTCAACTACCAAAACATTTACGCATCGGCATGGTGAGCTATGCGGCTATCAAAGGAGCTCTCGATCACAATCCTTTCAAGTTCCAACACTTCAACGTGTCCAAGATAGAAGTCACCCGAGATGGCCAGAGGTTATGTACCAGACCCTTTGAACCTAAATTTGCCCAGATAAATTATTTGAGATCTTACTTTGATTTCATTCCAGACCAATGCAGCAACGAAGGACATTTCCACCCTATAAAATCAGGTCAACTACGTGTGGAACTTCAATTTGCACAAGCTCTGGCGAACAAAGTGAACGTCATCTTGTATGCAGAATTCGATAATACTCTGGAAATCAACAGTTTGAGAGAAGTGATTCTAGACAATTAGAAAACAAGTACGAAACACGAACCTATGAGGATACGTGAAGAGGATGTTTTCTGTCCAGAACAACAACAACAGCAGTCACAGACAACAAGTGAAGAAGATAAAAATACAGTTATGATGTCAAGATAGCCAGAACAAAAAAACACTTAGTCTTCTGTTTTGCTCATCATTTGGCTGAAGACTGAAAGAACCACACAACTGACCAGAGAACATTGCCATGGTTGTCGAATCGATCATCCTAGTCAGAAACAGCACGACATTTTTTTTATTATGAGTCCAGAAGTAAAATTGAAAGAGTATCTGGAAGATACATGGACTCTCATCTCAGAAGAGAATATTTTGAAAAAGTGGTATAAACACTTGAGGGACCATACCTTACCTCCACTGACTTCTCTGGAGACGAAACGCATCGAAGCTCTCTTGCAACAGAGTACGGAGACTTCCCATTCATCGACTTACTTGACCTTGACAGATATTTTCAAGGAGAAAGTCAAGTGTGAACTGATGACTTATTATTATCTGTGAAAAGAATGAATACATGGGAACTTCATTACCTTCTGATTTACATTTCGTACACAGCTTCTTGAAATCCAGTGATGTGTGCCACAGATTAACTTCCTCATCTAAAACCTAAAGATCCTCAAGAATGTTATAAACACAGACAATAGTCATCGCCCAGGAACCCACTGGGTAGCCGTCTACTGTTTCAACGACCACAGTGTGGAATATTGTGATTCTTATGGATTACCTCCTCCGATATCATCGACTTTATGAGAAGAAATGCTGTATCTACTCAATTCAAAAATGTGAGATCATAAGGATCAGATTCGATTGTGTGTGGACAATATTGTGTTTATTTTCTTCATCAACGAAGTTTTGGATTTTATTTAGAAGATTTAGTGAATTGTTTTGACCGTGAGTACTCTAGAAACGATGATAAAATAGAAAGGTGGTTTGTGAAGATTATGGATATCTATTTTATTTAGCACAGAAATGTAGTGTGCATCGGTGGCGAAATGACACTGTACTATATCATTGGAAGTCTATTCTGACTACACTTCGTTGTCAACATTGTAAATACGTTTATGTTTAATGTTATGGTATTTGTAAATGAAGGAGGGAGGTGCCCTAATACTCCCTCTTCATAGTTGATGTTTCACTGAACGGAGCTTATTAAACAAAAAATGTGGATTTAGAACAAAAAACAGCGTTTTCTTGTTTTTTTATGAAAACAAATTAAACAAATAAATATTTGAACACGTTCTTTCAGATTCTTTCTGTCGATATTTATAAAGCGGTGCGTTCACCAGTCTTGCCATCCATCGTTGACGTGTCAACAGCTTTGTCTGAGATTGCTAAGCTAACTGACGCCATGGTGAACATGAACAGGGTAAGGCACCACCTCATTGAGAGGAAAATGGAGAAGAAAACCACCATTTTCCTCAAAATGGCCTAAGACCTTGTTGAACAAGTTCTGCGAGAGGAGAGGAGAAAAGAAGAAAACAAACGGAAATGAACAAGGAACTGCAGGCAGAGGAGGTACAGGATGATGGAGACAGATGATTTTCGTCTCACTGTTAAAAGAGGCGTCCCTGTGCCTTAGTCAGGCCTATGGTGAAACCTAGTCGTCCTGGATACCGTCGTTAACATCTCAACGGTCCAGGACGACAACCAACGGCTCTTTGAGCGCCACTCACAACATCTCTTAGAAAAGAGATACTATTCAAATCATTGCCAATTTTTGTTTGTATGTTTGTGTATGTCATCCTAAAGACAAAAAAAAAATTAAATCCCTACCCAGTGTGTATATGTGGCTATAGTATGTATGTATAAACACTACCTAACTCTGGTATAATGTTAAACGTATGTGAAAAATATAAAGGATTGTTTCTTTTAGATCCTCGCGATTTCTCTTGGCTTCTATTGTGTATTGTTTTCCTTCACGGCCGCATCTCCACTTTGAGGGATGGTTTCCCTCACGTTCGTGCTTATGGTGAAACCTAGTCGTCCTGGATACCGTCGTTAACATCTCAACGGTCCAGGACGACAACCAACGGCTCTTTGAGCGCCACTCACAACATCTCTTAGAAAAGAGATACTATTCAAATCATTGCCAATTTTTGTTTGTATGTTTGTGTATGTCATCCTAAAGACAAAAAAAAAATTAAATCCCTACCCAGTGTGTATATGTGGCTATAGTATGTATGTATAAACACTACCTAACTCTGGTATAATGTTAAACGTATGTGAAAAATATAAAGGATTGTTTCTTTTAGATCCTCGCGATTTCTCTTGGCTTCTATTGTGTATTGTTTTCCTTCACGGCCGCATCTCCACTTTGAGGGATGGTTTCCCTCACGTTCGTGCTTAAAGAATATAAAGCGGTGCATGTGGTAGTTTTGCCATTCATCGTCGATCCTATAGAGAAGAAGAACTGTTGAATATCACAGAGTATTAAAATTGATGGAAGCCATCATTGTGATGAAGAGAGTAGAGCACCTTGTGGGTCGGGTAGAGGAGATGGGGTGTTGTCCCCACAAGAGACACCTAAGGAGGGAGACGACCTCTTTAAAAATAGTTATGGAGATCGTCAGAGAAGTGATCGACGAAGAAGTGGTGAAGATAAAGGCAGCATGGACGGAGGAGAAGAGGGGAAAGAGAGCGCCAGATCAGAGAGAAGGAATTCCCGCGCGTCAACCAGAATTGGATGAGGGTGCAAGAGAGAATGAGCAGAGGGGAGAACGAGAATGGATCCCTGAAGAGGCGAAAGAGTATTGGGAGATGTAGGCCAGCGAACCTCCTTTTAGTATCAATATTTCCGTCAGAAGATCCAACAAATACTTGGACCACATGTGTCCTTGTTGCCAATGCGGACCCGGGAGGTGTAGTTTTTCCTGGATATCGATAAAGATCCATGATCCAGGAAAAACTCCAATGGCCCTTTTCAGGGCCAACCAGATCTCTAGAAAAGAGAGATACTACTCAAAATTATTGCCCAAAAATTTGTTTATGTTTGTATGTCAATGTCTATATTCATAACCAAACTAAAACTTTAAAAAAAACCCCTCTTGTTTGTAACAGTATGTTTGTGGGTATAGTGTGTCTATTAACACTTGCTTAGTTGTGTGTGATACTGTGTGTATATTTCATCCCCCTTCTTTTACATCCCTCCCACTCTTATGTGACCGTGTGTTTGTGTGCATGTAAGTATAAACATCTAAGTATTGGTCACTACACACGGCGTGTTCATAATATAGTGTGGGGTGTTGGATAGTAATTAAAAAGTTTAACATTACCATTCTCATAATGGGCCATAACAGCCAAGCATTTTCAAAGCATGCTTAGACCCATAGGTTACATGCGAGGGACTCTATGTCCCGAATCATGTTAAAGCTATAGACATTTTTAACATTACCCTTCCCATAGGGGGCCATACGGTGCCCACATGTAAACCCACGGCGTAATTGTAATTCCCATAGGGCTCTTATCGTCACATATTATTACTAACGACAAACAGTTGCCTCATATGTACTAAACGTAGACGTGCCATGGGAAAGGTAAATTACAATCTGAATCGGAGGAGAAATATTGAAAAATTGTGCGACACTAGTACCTGAATGTTTATTAATTGTCTTCGTCGATGTTCGTAATTTGGTTTTATTTAGAAATAAATATTTTATCCTTTTCTCTCTGAGAGTAAATAAATGACCATTCATTACTAATGGACTGTATGTTTAGTCTAAGGCCACTAAACGGATCTACATACATGCGGAGCATACACCCTTAACTTTGTTAGAAAATTAGCATAATTATTACATAGTAATGAAACTATAAAAAAACAAAACAAATTAGACTGAAACCAATTGAAGTTGAATATATTCACTTTGCCTGAAAACAGCAACGTAATGAAAAAGCTAAATGCGTTTACAGGCACATACCCGCGTATAATTGGGATCTAACTGCAAACAATATAGACCCTGACCCCCGTCTCAGAATGCGCCTGCAGATCATGGTCTATGTTGTTTATTCTACTGATTACTCCTCACAAACTGCATGGACACAGATCTGCACGCGCATTATGCGACGGCATATTTTGGTGTGTGCAAATTGCAATTGGACGCGAGTTGTAAATACTGATGGTGCACTGAAAGATATTCATCTGTATTGGGCGGAACTTCGATACCACTTAGATGGATGTCTAATCTTTGTTCATGCCGACTTCGAATACAGGAGATGTAAGACAAATATAAGAAACACATAAGTGGTAAATGTTTGATTTTGATGAATTTACCTTCTTTCGTTTCCGTGGTCTTTTTAGGAATTTTTTTGTAGTGTTTACAGGCATATCAACACATGAGAGGTTATATCGTGCCGAGGCAAATAAAGTGTCTTGCCCAGAGACATACCACGGTGGCGTACCGATCTGGTCTGGGCAGGATTCTAATCCGCACCTGCTAAATTATATTGTATAAGTTCAAAATTGTAACGAAGAAAAGGAGGGAAAGAGAAAATCAGACTCGGGTGATTGCACCCATTAATGGTAGGGAATCAACGAAATAGGAATATATAGCATCATGTTATATAAACTCATGAAGGAAATACTCTGAAAAGTTTAGTCGGACATCAGCAGGTTGAGACTAATTACATAGATGGTCTTTTGCCTCCTCTTCCGCAAAATAGAGACATAGTGGTCACAATGTCCATCTGTCCTTCCAACTGTCCATATCTTTTCGTCCGCCCATCTGTCTTCCCATCCCTGTATACATTTTTAGTTAAAGATTTTAAAACAAATAATGTCCTTTTCCATTTCTTTGGATGAAAAAGTATTCATCAGATGTCATTTGTGATCATTTGTGTTAGTGTTACGACTCTAGGTATTAAAATAATGTAACAGAAAGAAAGTGAAACCAACAATGTAAGCAAAATCAACAAGCAATTTATTTCTAGACAGTTAAAATGAAAATTCAAAAGACACTTACAGTAACGTGAATTAAACTCCAAAAAAATGCAATAATCCCGTGTCCTAATCACAAGTCCTAAATATAGAATGTTCCGAATGACTTCTAGAAGCATTGGATGTCCTGATGTGCTAGTAGTCTTGAATATTTTTATGTGTCAGTAGTCTTGAATGTCCTGATATGCCTACATGATGTAATCCAGAATATTTTTGAATGAATTCATATAAATCCTAAAGTCAAGTATTTATCCAGAATGAGAATGAGCACTGTTAGTAATTCCAATGAATATTTCAAATCAGTAATTCTTCTCTTGAATTTGCTCTGATTTTCACAACTGTAACATCTGATTACTGAAATAAATTCCTTAATAGGTTGATCTTTATGATATGAAGTTTAGCATAGGAATGACATCTTTTTTACCAAACCTATATACATATAAGGATAAGTCACCTGACAGAATATTCTAGAACATGAGTAACTCTAATGGAAATTTCCTGTGCGTACCTGACTTTTCTCATATCCAAACATGGAAAATTCCAATCTAATTGTTAAATGCTATGTAAACAAGACTGACCTTGAATTTAAATGAAGTAGATATGTTGTTTACAAAAATGACAACTAAAGTACAACTTAACTCATGGACACATATTATAAATTCAATATGCATAACAGTTAGAAAGTTGAAGGTTTCAGTTTCAAAGGCCAGAGATGTAATGGTGTGAAGAAGGCGACATTTGTTACGTCGAGACTATACGGGTCATACCCGTTCTGCGGTGTACAAACGTTTGTCGGAACATAAGGAAAGAGTTCGTACCCGATGGTTCAAAGTCGTTTCTGAGTGCTCCAGAAAATGCCGTAACACAACAAAACATGTATTATCGCTATTCTGACATTATTAATTTATTTACAGATTACATCCAGATAAGAACTTTATCAAGAACTCCCTCCACCCACCCACACCCAAAAAATGTACTCAGTCAGTGTGTGTGCTTCTGATGTTTGAGTACAGCTGGTGTCGTCCAGATCTCTCTCTCTCTCTCTCTCTCTCTCTCTCTCTCTCTCTCTCTCTCTCTCTCTCTCTCTATATATATATATATATATATATATATATATATATATATATATATATATATATATATATATATATAATTTTTTTTTTTTTTTTTTTTTTTTTTTTTTGTACAGGGTATCGAAAGAGTAGCTCAATATCAGACCAAATTTTGCCCGGAGAGTCACTAGATGCTACAACACAGACAGAAACGTGTAGAAAGGATACTGAGGCTCAAACTGACCTGTCGTGTTCTTTCGACGATCCAACGCTGTCACCTTCTATCTGCTTAAACTGTGGGAGACATTCATTCTATAATTCAACATACGGTTATGAAGATGCTACGTCATTGTAAGTTCTCAAGATATGCTATCCTGCTACTCTTTTTGAACAATCTTCCCCTGATCTGTATCAAAAGCTTGGAGCATTAAGTATTGAATATATCGCGCAAAGACATTCTTCCTTTGAACAGGTGACAGAACGCATGAAACAGTAAAAATATTATACATAGTAGCTTCAGTTAAAAACTAAATTTCAATTATAGAATATATTGAGAAGACCAGTTATACAGTATTATGACACTTGCTCTTGCATGTGAAAACAAACATGGCAAAATAGATAGATTTCTTGCAATTTGGCAAATGGGAAACAGAAGAAAGTATTCGTTCAAGTTGCCTTTTTCATTATTCTCTCCATAAAATTATTATGAGCAAAGGTCAAAATAATTCTAAAGTTCTACTTATATAAGAATACATCTCACGAAAAATTTGAAACGATCTTCCTGAACCTTGAACATGTGAATAAGATCACAACATATATTGTTCTAAATAGAACAAGCCGAAGGGTATTCGACCAAGAATAACCTGGCCGTTTGACCTTTTACTTGAATGTTCACGGGCGATTAGTCCACTTTCAAAATATGTATTAATCTGCATGCATCTTGATTACTTGGTCTGGAGGAACTATTTATGTGCATCAAACATATATGCTGCATGCATATAGCTAAAAAATAAAGTTAGCAAGGCCGCAATATCTATTTTAATGAATTGTGAAACGGAAAGATCATTCGTGTCGAGTTATAGAAATATTGCCTTTCTTTGTCAAGGATTTCCTTTCATACAGACGTAAACTTATTCCTAATTGGAAGAAGTATTTCTAAGGTGGCAATCTACTGTACCGAAGAGTCTGTGCACAAGTATCTCATAACTGCAATAACACTTGTAATTGTTATATGAAATTTATCTACAATCCAACACTCAGTTATCTATTATTGAATACCTAGTTATCTACTATCCAAACACCCAGTTATCTTCTATTCAACACGCCGTTTAGAATGACTATCACTCATTTATCTATTATCCAGCACCCAGTAATCTACTGTCCAACACGGCGTTTGTAGTGACCAACACCCAGTTATCTACTATCCAGCACACAGTTATCTATTATTCAACACCCAGTTATCTACTATCCAACACATAGTGGTCTACTATCTAAACACTTACCTATCCCCACATTTACTATCCAACACACGGTTTGGAATCACCAATACCCATTCATCTACTGTCCTCACAGGGTATAATGCAAAAGAAGCGGTATATAATATAATTTAAATCACATATAAACAAAACGAACTTCCCTATCCCCTTATAGCTTCCCTTGTATCCCCCTATAAACAAAGTAAAACCACTATCCCCCTGTAACTTCCCTACCATCCTCTTTTAATCAAATCTACCATCCGCTACCACCCTCATAATCCCTACTACACTGGCAATACTATTACACATGGAGTGAAACGGAGAGAAAATTGTTTGAATGCTCACACACATACACAAACATAACCTTCTATAGACACTAAATAGGATGAAGAGAAGAACAAACACACACTTAACGACAGGCGTTGGCTCACTTTTACAATCCTAACACAAACATACTTATACACTATCATATATGGAGTGAAAGAAGAGAAAAGAGTAGGAGTGCATACGCGCATGCACAAACATAGTCTTCTGTAGACATTCAACAGGATGGTGAGAAGAACAAACACACACTTAAAGACAGGCTTACTTTTACAATCCAAGAAGTGTGTTCAGACATGTCTGTTGTAAATCCTGTATGGAGCCAAGTGAGGTTTAGAATTTGTAATACTGTTTTTCGTTTTTCCCGTCCTAGATTTAATTCTCTCACTAAACGGCTACCCATTGTCGCTTGATAAACACTGGCGAAACGTTTTGTTACAATGCAAATGCTTTATGAAGCAGATTTGTTCTTCAGTGTGTTACAAATTTACGTTTTGCCACCTATATTCAGTACACTGACTGACCCCAGTGTCAGTTCATTTCGTTATAGATGTGTTTGATATTTATTTAATACGATGAGTGAAATGTAACATAGGATCTGTTGAGTCAAGAGTTAAATTTTCCACATTGTCAAACTAGGTCAGAATTTGGCGTGAAGCTAAGGTTTACTGTAAGGTTGTGACATTTTTCTCTTCAAGGTTGATAAAGGCAGAGCTAAAGTACATCGAAGTTGTCTATCGTACATAGAGTGTACTTGTTAAGAAAATGATATTTTTGGAATGTCTGTAAAAATACAGATTGACTCTTGTCCTATGGAAAGAAATAATACGTAAGATCTTGTAACGTTTTGCTACCTTAGATTTAGTATACTGACTGACCTTACCCAATGTCAGTTTATTTCGTTACAGAAAGTTTTCTTGCAAAAATATCCAGTATCAATTGAGGCAGATTTGGATCTTCAGTTTGTTACAAATTTACGTGTTGCTACCCTAGATTTAATACACAGACTGACCTTTGCTTACCCAATCTCAGTTCACTTCATTACAAATTGTTGCTTTGGATATAATTTTTGTGCCAATCCAAAGATTAACAGATAGAGATTGTAAAATTAACTGTTCGAGTTTGAAAACCCAAAACTAAAGTAGCATAGCCTTCTATAGACAATAAATAGGATGGGGAAAAGAACAAAAACATACTTAAGGCCAGGCATTGGTTTACTTTAACAATCCGAAATAAAATGTGTACTACTGCAACAGTAAAAGTCAGTCTCTTCAATAAAATATGTGATAATGCATCAGTAAAGGTCAGTTTCTTCACTAAAATGTCTGCTACTGCAACAGAAAAAGTCAGTTTCTTCACTATAATGTGTGCTACTGCATCAGTAAAGGTCAGTTTCTTCACTATAATGTGTGCTACTGCATCAGTAAAGGTCAGTTCCTTCACTAAAATTTGTGATACTGCAACAGTATAAGTCAGTTCATTTCTTATATGTGTGCTACTATCCCGGTTCAAAAGAAAATCCCAGCCCTCGCCCACAGAAAATTTAAAGGTCATCCCTAAGAAATAAAGGAACAATGCTGAACTATTAGTGTGGATTCCAGATGTTGAGATGAAAGAACGTTGAAAATGGCCATAGTTCCAGTTTAATACAATTAAGAGGAAAATACAGCTTTATCATCATATATCATTATCATCGTCATCATTTTAGGCAGAGGGCTCCAAAACCTCATACCGAGTCAGTTGAGGTTGCAGAAGATGAACATGGATACACTCTTTTGATGCCTAGAGATCAAACGATGCATGAACAAGACACGGGAGGAGAATTTCAGCAGGCGACGTCCAGAAATATTAAGGAACCAAAAACAACGACTGATGCGACGGCACAAGATAGAACAGGGTTGGTCTACTTGACCCAGGCCATGTCCGAGCCCACACATGACTCTCCTGTTTTCGAGGACCTGAATCATCCAGATTTAGCGGCACTAAAGGAAGAGGTGAAGAAGCTAGAGGGGTGGCGACCAGATGTGAATGAATCTAATGTAAGTAATACCTAGCAGGCGATGTGCATTTTCCTTTTACTCTAGTCCTGAGATGGCAGTTTTTCTGCCATACTGGAGCTTTCACGACAACTGTACAATGGGAAACTTTGTGTCTCTTATCCTTTAAATCTGATGATCTCCTTGGCTCTTTTCCCTGCATTTGAATCCTAAGAGAGACACACGCTTCTTGGATGGACATATTCCCATGTATTCATACTTGTTCCATATTTAGCACTTATTTGTGCAGTCGTAAATAAAGATATTCGAGATGGTCTCTCCTCCGGCTGACCGGAAAAAAATAATGGCGGCTTTCCCTCGCCTATCAATTTGACTTGTTTTGATACATAACACTGGTCTACAGCCAAAATGCTTCCGCAATAAATGTTGTCAAACTTTATTAATTCTGGGTCACTGAGAAAGAAAATGATGCTTAAAATTGTTGATTGGCTCTAGTTTTAAAGATATGATACTGGGTCAGTATATACTACCCTTGACTTGGGAATGGCAGAGGATAAGTGAGTTATAAAGGGAAGGGATCTCAATTTAAACCAGAAATGACTAAAATACATCTTTGACTGGATCTATGAATAAATCTATGACTGAGTTTAGACAGTACATGCTTTTTAGGCAAAACAATGAATGATGCAATCTGAAGCTGGTATTGCATCATACATGATATGAATTGCATCATGTTATTCCTAGAAGTCATGGATAATGCAATGATAACTAAGCTTACATCACTCTGCTGAAGAAATTGCCCTATATCAGCTCTACAAATCATACAGTGTCGTGCTCTCTTATTTGTCAGTGTTTGATTTTGCAAAGGGACACATTTTAAAGTGAGCAGAGATGCCTCGTACTTATGTGAGCAATGCAGATAACTTCTGATATGTTATTGGTGAAGTGACTTTTGCATCACAAAAGCGCAGTATAACTACTATGGTTAAGATGTGGGACCGACACATATCCAGCAACACTTGTGCAACAAATCTTCGCCAGTGGTTGAACAGGAAAAGGAAATATATGCCTTTTGCAGTACCAATGATTTAGAGAGAGCCAACATATCATATCAGCAATTGTTATTTCTGCATGGTGCCTCCAGTTGGGAAAGGTGTGTCAAAGAAGAAAAAGTGGACTGTGCATTATCCAAACATTCCGTCAGCTATACGCCCAGTACCCCACGGAGAAGGACTGCCGGTTCCTGATGCACCAGAATCATTCTCACTTGAGTCAGACGAGGAAGAGGAAGAGGATGAAACTTCTAGTCCTGAACCATCAATGTCACATGACCCATATTTTCTCCCATCCTCCTCCTCTGAACCACACCTCAATACACAAGGTGAACTGAATGACCTTGTCAGGGATTTGGAACTACCCAAGAGTAAGGCAGAGCTGTTGGGCTCCAGACTACAGCAGATGAATTCTCCTGGCAGGTGATGTTAGGGTTTCCAAGTTCCGTGACCGTCAAAAGGATCTTGTCCCATTCTTCTCCATGGAAGGTGATCTTGTAGCCTGCAACAACATCATCGATGGTGTGATGGCAGCCCTCAACATCGTTCATGATCCAGATGAGTGGAGACTGTTCATTGATTCATCGAAGACGAGTATTAAAGCTGTTTTGCTGCATAATGGCAGTGTTTTGCTAGCAATTGCAGTTGGTCATGCAGTCCATATGAAGGAAACCTATGAAAACATGAAACAACTTTTGAGGTGCATAAACTATGACCAACAACAGTGGCAGCTTTGTGGCGATTTTAAGGTTCTTGCTCTCTTGCTTGGTCTGCAGACTGGATACACAAAGTACTGCTGTTTTCTCTGCGAATTGGATAGTCGTGCGAGAGATTCGCAGTACATCAAGATAGATTGGCCACTCCGACAGTCATTGGAGCCTGGGATGAAAAGTGTTCAGCATCCACCACTTGTTGAATCAAGGAAGATTTTGTTACCACCCTTGCACATCAAGCTGGGTCTGATGAAGAACTTTGTCAAGGCCATGGACAAAACACAAGCAGCTTTCAAGTACCTCCGTGGAAAATTTCCATGGTTAAGTGAAGTTAAGATAAAGGAAGGTGTCTTTGTTGGTCCTCAGATTCGTGAACTTCTTCGAGATGATGCATTTCACCGTGCACTGCGTGGCAAGGAAAAGACGGCATGGAAAGCCTTCCAGTTAGTGGCAACAGATTTTCTCGGAAACAACAAGGCAGACAACTACAGGGAGTTTGTGGAAAACCTCCTCAAGGCATACAAAAGCCTTGGTTGCAACATGTCACTAAAGATACATTTTCTTGCACTCTCATCTAGATTTCTTTCCACCGAACTGCGGAGCAGTGAGCGACGAGCACTGCGAGCAATTTCACCAGGACATTGCAACAATGGAGAAACGCTATCAGGGCAAATGGAGCCCATCAGTGCTTGCAGACTATTGCTGGACAGTGACAAGAGATGCTCCATTTAATGAATACCAGAGGTAGGCCAAGAAGCGCCGAGTAGACACTGAATAAGGACTAAACTATGTACTTATATATACATAATAGTTTTTTTTTACTTTTGTTTTAATATATTTTTTATTATATAACCCTTTTGCTGTTTTTTAAAGTGTTACATAAACAGGACAGGTGAAATATTATCATGTAAAGCAACCATAAACACATGAAAAGACCTAGGTTTACAATTTATGATTAAAACTCTACTATGTAGACAATATACATAGACGTAAAATGTAAAAACTTCAATATCTTGGAAACAGTAGCCAATCAGTTGTTTTAATTGTCATATTTGAATTCAGCACATCAAAATCCCTAATAAATAGCACAGTTTATCTCTGAAGCAGACAACTTTGAAATTTTTTTAGACTAGTGTAATTGGCGACCTGTTTTTCATTTTGCATCCTAATACCATATCGCAGTCCTACAATGGTCATATCTTTCAAAAACATAAATTTATTCTTTTCAGCCCTGTTTTAAAGGACATTTGCTTGAAAAGAAGAATAGTTATAGATACATGTTTGATGTGGCAAAAGAATAACGACTTGACATTAGAGTCTCAACTAGTGTCCCAAAGCCTCATCAACTCCGTTTCGTTTCTATGAAGACATGGAACAGAAGACAAAAAATAAGGCTTAGCTAAAAAGATTTTCCTAGACTTTTACATAGATATTATAATTTGTCCACCATATTAAAATATAAAATTGGTTATGCTATAAATATAGTTGGAGCATATAGTTGCCGTTGTCCATCCATCCGTCCAGTTAAACTTTGCGTGTGTGTCAGATTCTCATACACGATCGTGGGGCATTTGTGTTCCATTAACTGTTTACTTCAGTTATGATATATCAGCTAGATATTCTAAGAACAGGATGTAACATTGAGGTGTTTTATAAAAAAACACGGGGTCAGCAGGTTATATAAGGAAGGGATTGACATCATCCTTACTCGTGCTTTTAGTAGCTTCACCATTCTTTATGAAACTGGTTGAGTGATTTGGTCAGAACAGTTTCATGAGAGCACTGAAGAACATTATTCATGAAAATAAATTCGCTGGACAGCGGCCAATCGAAATTATTATAATTTATGGAATACATTCTTATTACATTTTGCCTACTGGTGGATAATGGACACTAATTTTAAGGGAAATAATATGAAAGCTAGGACGAGATATCCAACTTATATGTAAATCATCTAAATTATTATCTTTGTTTCCTTTGAGGTATCCGCGGTAGCTCAGTTTTTAAAGGGTCGGATTCGTAATCAAAAGTTCGAGGTTCACTACCCGCCCAGGCCAGCCCGAGTTGTCTGCCTCGGTGTGTCCTTAGGAACGGCATTGAGCTCCCATTTCCTCGACATACTATATCAAATAATGTGTTAAAAGTGGTGTTAAAACCAACAAAACAAAACATTGTTTCCTTTACATTTATAGTGTAAGCAAATAATTTTCATTGGTAGGCGTTATTAGGAGATGCCAATTTACATTTGAACTAGGTGAAAGACAAGGCGCAGACCTGTGAGGGACAACAAGGGTGTTATTTCATTTGGTGGCACAGGAGGTCCAAAAGGGACAGTTTGACGCCATCCTCACGTTCCAGCGTGGGTCGCCATGGGAGATTCATCGTCAGTGTTTGGTGAGTCATTAAGAAAATGGAATGGGGGTATGTCGTTCGCTAGTATTTGCCTATTTTCACAAAATAATAATAGTAAAACTCAAAATTTCGAAAAAAAAGTCCCGCACATTGAGGAAAATAACTCGAAATTGTGAGAGAAAAAACAAAAAATTTTACTATTAAGTTTTTTAAATCAAAATGTCTAAATTTTTCATGAATTTTGAGGGGGGTTTTTTTCCCTGTGATCTGTGATCTTAATAGTATACATTTCGAGTTTTTTCATTAAATTTCGAGTTTTTCTCTTTATTTCTTTCCGTGACCTTAATATGCCTTTTTGCTCCTTCAATTATCTTTGCAGTCGCGTTGTTGTTTTTAAACGGATGATTACTATTGAATTGACACAAAAATGGTTAAACGCTATATTTGTTTACGAAAAATTACCTAGTTCTAAATATACGTGGAAATTATAAAGTAAACCAGTCTCAATTACCGCATATACTCGCGTATAAGTTGGGTCCAAATGTAAACAACATAGACCCTGATCTGCCGTCGCATAATGCGCCAGCAGATCAGAGTCTATGTTATTTGTTCTACTGATTAGTCCTTACAAACTGCATAGACCCAGAACTGCCGGCGCATTGTGCGACGGCAGATCTGGGTCTATGCAGTTTGCAGTAGGTATAAGCTTATACGCGAGTACAGACGGTACTACCAGTTATTATAGTCTTTGATTCAACATTAGCCCATAGTCAGGGCTTCTTGTCCAATCAATTTCAAGTATTTAGGTTGTTTTATTTGCCATAGACCACAGGTCAGCCTCCTAGATATGCAATTATTCTCATAAACCACACTTGCATGTGGAAATATTTTCAAAATCTTCAGGTTCTACGAAAGTGACTATACTTTAATTTAATTGGTTGATGAATCTGGTTTCTAAATAGCATAGAAAGGCCCCAAACTCCATATAATTAAATTAAGACAAAGACCAATGACTTTTAAATTCCCATTCGCTTTACATGTTTTCTCCGGAATTCTACTTTCACGAAACTCTTGCATTGACAAAACTGGACCAGTTCTCGCTGGATTTGTAGAACATTGTTTCTGCACCTACTATGTATTTTCATTATTAATCTCCATTTTCTGGGTAGGGAGGATATATTATAAATCCTGAGTAGGAATATTGACCAAATCTAATTCCTTAGCAAGAAAATCGAAATCGCGGAGTTGCCACTCTCCTCCCTCTGTATCAAGTGCCATGTTAACGTTTTCACTGTTGCACCCAAACTGAACTCATAATATGAAAAAAACGCGGAAATTGGTAATGTAGCTCCGCCCACTTTAAAAGAAAAATAACAACAACAACAAAAAACAACGTGTTTGTCAAAAGCTGAGGTAAGCCGTCCCTCTTGAAGGCCGACGGTGATGAGGCTAAATAGCATATACAAAGGGTTGAGGTAGTTACTCGCTATCGCTCTGCTATTGCTATTTTCCGTAACTAACCTCAACCTAGTGTGGAACCTATGTCTAAACTTCGTTTGAAAGTGGAACAGCCTGAAATGTGATCAGCGAGATACTTTGGAAGTGTAAAAATCAATGAATTGTTATGTGGCAATTAAGAGTGTGTCTCAGATCCCATGCTCATTGATTGACAAAATACACGTTTTCATAAAATTATCTCGCGAGTTATTCAAAAGTAGTAAATATGTTAGTAAAAGTATCCCAATAGAACTATCTGCCAGATCAATAAAGTATCCCAATAGAACTAGCTGCCAGAGCAATTAAGAGTTGAACATATCATGTACTCTAAATGCAGCGTCGAAGGCATTACATCCTGTACTGATTTTACTTTAAAAAATTAATTTGAGAAGAACCTCATCAGCTAAAAAAACGTTTTTCTTTTATAGTAGTTTTGTGTCAAATTTACATGAGATTAAGGGTCAAAACTTAATATGAATATAGCTTGTTTTTGTTGCAGAGGATTGGTCAGTTTCAGCTGTAATTTCTATAATGTACATTCGGAAAATTTTAAGTATTGCATCTACTCAAGGATAAATGTGTGTGTGTGTATTGGGGTTGAAAGAGAGTGGCAGCTGAATTCCATTCAGTTAAAATACCCCCCCCCCACCCCCCACCCAAAAAAAAAACAGTTATCTCCTGCAAGTTCAGATCAGCGATTTCTTTCAATTACGACTCTTTTCAGAAACCATTAGTACATAAAAAAAACAATACACTTTCGTAAAAGTATTCATTTAGCAGATTGCAAAATCGTTACCTAACTGGATTGCAAATTTTACTTATTGAAAACTATTTATTCGTAATAGGTTCATCTCTCGGGCATGATTTGTCGAATTATAAACGAGGAAGTATGTAAATCTAAATACATTCATGTGTTAGGACAAGCAATAATCTATGGAAGTTTGTGAAACATGATTACCCATAGCAATCACAGTGACCAATTAGACCATATTCTTTTCCGTAGGAAACCGATTATCTCTGTCATCAAATTAAAAGCCTCTCATTACAGCTTGAAAGATTATATTTTTGGTATTTATATTTCTATATTAAAAGTGATTGCTCTTGTTTTGAAATGTACCTCAGCGTAAAACTTTTAAAGTACAAGTCGATCAAAACACTTGATTGAAAAAACAAAAAACAAAAAAAAATCAGTAAGTCATGCAAACGGCTGCAGCTGGAGGAAGGGAAAAGTTTTCGTTGTAATATGCACATTGAATTAATTTACAACTTAACAGGCAAAATCTAGAAATATGGTCATTTTGCGTAATGTTTATCCAATTACGATGAAAATATGTATTTTCATGTCAATACTAAGATGGAATACTATTCCTTTTCCTCTTGATATTACTACATTATTTCTACCCCACGTACAAATTTAGCACGTTTGGAAATAAGTGACCCATAGTATAATCCTTATGACTTTCTATTCGAACTAATATTTAAAATAATCTTACACCTGATGTTATAATAATAGTGTGGTTGTGATTGTTGTGGGAACACAGTCATGAACTTTTTGAAATATGCGAAGTATTATTTTGATGACATAAAAGACTTGGTGATTTCTTCGAATTGGAGGAATGTCTCAGGTTTTACAGAGGGAAAAAACAAGACTTTTTATGGATACAGCTTTGTTAATATGTAACAACTTATTCATGCTCAATGCAAATTCCATCATTACATATCAATAAATAACGGAATAAAGGAATTAGGATTATTGAAGAATATAAAGTAAAGGAAGAATATCTGGAGAGTAGTATATACACAGATCACTCCTAGCTAGTGAACCCTACCCCAGACCCCAAATATTTTACATATAATACCCGACCCTCCACACCCCACAACAAGTTCGAGTGTGGCATATAACCATAATTGTTTTTACTAGAATATCTGCGCAATAACGGTTTTGATATCTGAGTGATGAGAGAAGGATTAAGTCGCCAGATTTGGTCTCTAATTTTGTTAAGATGATATGGGTTCTTTGGCTGCTAAGGGCTACAATTTGTTTTCTTCATGATATTGTCTGTAAAATATTGGGTGGGATGATGGTTGTGGTGTGGTAGTGGTGGTGCTGGAGGTAGGGTTCACTGGCTAGGATACATCTGTTTATATACTACTGTTTTGTCAAGTCGCCTGTTTTATTATCTTTTCCACCGACTGTACATTAAGCCAATAACAATTAGGGATGAAAAATATAACACTAGCTTTTGGACAGAAGTTTAACACCACCCAGTTAAATAATACATATTGTTTTATTATTCGCTTATTTATTTTATTTTATTTTGTTTTATTTTATTTTATTTTATTTTTTTCAGGAGTAAAAAGGCTCTGTTACATTACAAGGTTCTCGACAAAAAAGATGAAAACCAACAGAGGATATATTATGTGGACAAGAGTTTCTCTTCCCCATCAATATCAAAGCTTATAAAGACCTGGAATGTCATGGGCGTTTCTGCCAAAGAAGACAGATTATAATTCAGACCCAGAATACACTGTTCGCATACTGTTCATCCTCCGCTCTCTCAAACTAATCTGGACTTCCGGTTTTCTAACTCCCAATAACTTAACACCCAACTTGTTTTTTTTACTTCTGTTCAGTAAAGAAAATGATCTATGTGTTCAATACACTGAATCAATTCAGTCGAGACATTCGTATTCAAAGAGCCCGAACGTGCAGATTAAAATAAAAACAAAGGCTGTGTTGATTTCTCTCAATTGAACTGTTTTCAACCCACTGACAGACTCTTTCTTTCACACTCGGGCCTCAGTTTTCTCCATCAGGACCCCAATATTTTAAGATCTAAGGTTCCAGGAATCACACAAGCCTACCAAGAGCTATAATATTACAAATATATCCATATGAATGTCTGTTTCAAATAGAAATAATGCTTCAATCAAATTTTGCTCAAAATAAAACGTCAACAAAAAAAAAAAAGACGAATCTGGCTATGTTTTGTATATGACACATATACAATGGAAAAATGAGCACTGTGGTGCATATATCTTTATACATAACTCACCCTGCTTTGCCTGTTCATCACGTTATAAAACATTTTCCAGGTCAAAATTGGTAAAGATTTTATGTTTGTTTTCAACAGCATGGTGATAACTTTTAACATCTTCTTTTCAACATGCTTTGTCAAGACTTAATGGTCCTCTTTCAGTTTTTATATTGGAATAGGGTGGGGCAAAAAATTGTCATCAGAAATAACTGAGAATATTTTTGTTAGCTCTACTAGTCATATACCATAAGAGCTTATGAGGCAGCCCGCCATCTGTTGTCCGTCCATCGTCCGACATTTATCGTCTGTCGTCCCTCCGTAAGCACAAGTTTGTCTTAATGTCTAAGCTACTGACAAGATTGCTTTGAAATTTTATACACACATTCATCACACGGTCTAGTTTGTTCTAAAAATATTGTGTCCCTCTGACAACCAATATGGCTGCTGCGGCACCCATCAGATGTTCATATCAACATCGGGTTTCCATTAGAATAATTCATATGATGTCTAGTTGGTTCTAAATAAAAATAGTGCCAATCTGATCTGCAAAATGGCCTGCACGGCGGTCATCGTTATACAATATTCTTGTTGCTGTTCCTCCTGAACGGATGATCATTTCAACATGGGTTTTCACTAAAATATTTATTCTAATTTCTAGTTGTTTCTAAATGAAGATGGTGCTTATAAGACATTCAATATGGCCAAGGCGGCGATCTTGAAAATCTTATTACTACAACTCCTTCCAAACGGATGGTTTTATGGACGTAGTGTTTTAACTAAAAGACTTCATATGATCGCTGGTTGTTCATAAATGAAAATGGTGCCTGTTACATGTCTAATATGGTAGCCACGGTGGCCATTTTGGAAACCTTGTTATCACTACTCCCTCTGAACGAATGTTCATGTCGACATAGGGATTTCACAAAAAGACTTCTTATAATATCTCGTTGGTCCTGAATGAAAATGGTACTGATCTGAGATCAAACACAGTCGCCCCGATGGCCATCTTGAAATTATTGTTGTCGTTGCTCTTCCTAAGCGGATAGTCATATTGACGTAGGATTTTCACTACAAGACTTTTTAAACATATCTCTTTGGTCCTAAATGAAAAGGGTGCCAATCAGAACCTCCAATATGACTACCATGATAGCCATCTTGAAAATTTTGTTTTTGTTATTTCTTCAGAACAGACACATAGTCACATAGACATAGTGTTTTCACTAAAAGACGTGTTTCCGATATATATTGTATTCTGAATAAAATTATGCTGATTAAACCATCATGTGGGCCATCTTGAAGATCTTGTTATCACTATTTCTCTTTAATGGATGGTCGTACTGATATGGTTTTGTCGCTAAAAGACTTATCACGATATGTAGTTGGTTCTAAATGAAAATAATGCCAATCTGACCTCCAAAGTTTTACAAATCTCGTAACAGCTACTTTTACTGAACGGGTGACCATACCGACATTGAAACACACACACACAAACACACAAACTTCTTTAATGTTATTTCTGTACTAAGACGATGCTGATCCAACCTCCAAAATGCTTGCCTTGACAACCATACTGAAAAGATGTATATTGCTGCTTCTCCTGAACGGATCTTCGCATCGACATGGGTTTTTCACTCAAGCACTACAGCAATATGTGGCTGGTTCTGAATGAAATGCTGCTCATCTGACATCCGACATAACACCATAGTGACCATCTGAAGAATCGTGTTATCACTACTCCGCTTGAATGAATGGTATCATTGATAGAGCGAAGGATGTATGCAGACCAGATTTAATTGATCTTGGGGTCAAATCAAAGGTCGTTGCTTGCATTTTTATACTTTGTTGATCTTGTGAACGCACGATTTGTACATATGCAAATGAAGTTTTACCAGACTTTGTATTTAATTACATTTCAATGAACAAGTTGATAGTTAGCTCTCTGACATTGATTTTGCTGTACTGGCACGTGAGCATGATAATATAATGCATAATGAATTTATTTTTTTATCAAATGCAGTTTGGGGATATATATGAAGAATACATTGAATTATGCCTCTTCAATAACTTCATTTTTGCATCAAAAAATATATTAATTTGTAGATTTATCCAAACCTAGTATGTGGGTATATCTATACAATTTTTGTCTAAGATAAGTACAGTGATCTTCTGTTTATGATTTCCGGTTAAAGGTCAAAGGCAATGACAACGGAGGGAAATATTTTTGTTGCCAAATTTGATATGTTGGACTTTCTAATATATATCAGAGATGATGTCAACACTCATTAGCTAAAAAGAATAAAAAGACAGAATAAACGGACTTATTTGGGACTCCTGAAATTCTTTTGCGGGACTGTTGCTTTTCTTTATTAATATCCCATAACACAGACTTTGACAATTTCAGCAAAAATGTTCATCCGTCGCTGTTGTTATTCGCATCTCTCAGTCATTCAATCACTCGTTGTCGCTATCCATATACGCTAATTTGTTTTTCTATCTTTTTATTTGTTCGTTGTCTATCCGTCAGGCCTTATTATCTGACAAGGAATAACGTCTTATAACTGACAAATTTGTGACACTTTCTGAGAGCGTGTAACAAATTAAATGAAAAGTAATGTCAGTTACAAGAAGACTAGTTTTCAATAAAACAAATCTTCATAGGCAGGCCAGAAAGAAAGATACATTTATGCATTATGAAGGAATCTGATGCAAACACATGGCTCTTAACCACGAAGGTAACGGAGAGTGAGGGTGAGGATGCAGAAGTAATATTCTTTCTAATAAATTCATATTGTACCTTGTATGAAAAATTATCATCAATAAATTGTTGATTTTTCCCGGGCAGACGAAATGCATGTTGGAAAACAATGATTGGTGTAAAGTGCAATCGAAGTTGCTCATAATTTGTCACTGGTATGTATTCGTTTGGATGCTTGACTTCTTTGTATTAGTTTATATGAGTACATGCTGTAATAATGTATTTTAGAATAAGCTTTTAGAGGAAAAATCCAGTCCCGTCAAACAATTTCGTTCTATGCGCTCCCCGTCTCCCCCCCCCCCCCCCCCGCCCCTTGCCCGTTAGATGATACACCTTCAATCAGCTTTGAATTACCGTGTATCCTCGCCACATTTAAGCAGTCAGAAGCAGTTGTGGTACCAAATGTTAGAATATGTATAAATTAAACCACGCTCAGCATACACTTGTTGGGCAAAAAGCCTTTAAGGCAAAATACCTTAAAGCAGGCTCTGACCAACCTAACCAGCTATTGATTGTGTGTTTCTGACACACACCAATAACCTTCAAATCCCAATAAATCTCATGAAACGTTATAGAAATTTTTGTTGATTTACTAATCACTATAACTCGACGACATGCGATTGAGGAAAAGACTGATGTTTAGATTAGGCATCTGTTGACTGAAGTTTTCAATGATCGACTGCCTTGCAAGCCTCTGTTACACAAATATTCGTTACAATGTGTGGTACCAGTGTTTACGAAACTGTAATTTGACGTACAATCACTAATGAATCTCTGTGCATTATTTCTTATATGTTTCATGAGATTATTTAAAACACCCAGATTAAGCTGAAATATTGCCCTCATATAGCATCTCTAGATTTCAATGAATTTCAAAAAGTCAAGCACGAAACATTTAAAATTCTAAACGAGCATTCATATGTTATTTAAATGATTCAAAAGACTGAGCAGAGTGTTATGATGAGTTCTTACAAGATATGGCTAAGTATTCACAAATTGTTAACATGAATTTATAATATAAAAAAAGAAACCAAAAGCGGAGATTTTAGAAGGTTGTGAATTAAGTTAAAGAATGTAAAATTGTCACAGTTAAGCGCTCATAAAGTTTGAAGAACACCAGGACACAGGCTAAGACATGGTCAGGTGAATACAGCTTTCTCTCTTTAAAAAGGGGTTAAAACTTTATAGGCAATATGAGGAATAGTATGGTTTATCCTTTTCCAGTGGTCTAATTGTACGTTGCATGTTATCCTTTTTCCGTTTTTTGTTCCATTCCAAGATACTAGCTTGTTCCACTCCATAATTTTGTTGCTGTTGATGTTGTTTCGTTGTATTGCATTTTTGTTTCTCCTAAACAAATTAATTGGAATCCCAGGTAGTGATTAGGTGTCCACCGGTGAAGACAAAATTATACATTACATATTGAAAAGTCTGCTTTATCAGAACTTTACATTTGACAGAAGTGATTTATAACAAGGGAGGCTACTTCTTGTACGATCTGCAAAGGGGCGTTACTTCTTTGAACTAGAAGCCTTGATAATTCGAGGAAAATAAAGAAAGAATTGAGGGATTGTAAATTTCACTGTAACAACAAACAGAACAAACACATATTTATGTAACCTTTTTTATTTTTACACATCTTTTCTAGATTTATCGTATTTCATACCCAATTATTAGCTCATATTGACTCCAGCGAGGTTAGTTTTTCCTTTGTTGCAGTGAAATATTTTTTATGGATTTTCTTGCACAAATCACTCGAGATTCTTCTCGGTAACCTTGATCAGTAATTCTAAGGTTGGTTGATGTCATGTACAAATGACAGGAGTTTTGTTGTGGCGATTAGATCTTTATCGTGCCCCTAAACACATGTATCTTTCACAAATTAAGTGCCATCTTTAAAATGGAATTGAAATTAATTATGAAATATTACAATTATTCGAGACGTATTGTGTTTCTGCTAGAATAAGTACTTGTGGAAGTACAGAACACTGAAAAAAAGCCTTTCTTACTGTCTCATGGAAAAGCTGTTTTCACATATTGGTATATATTTCCACCCCACCCACCCCCATCTCCCTAATACAGGTGATTTATACTCTTGATAATAATTTACAAGATTAATTTAAAACACATTTTCGATTTGCGCGAGAGGTCAATCGGAGCTGAAAGCCGAATAATTGTTTTAGACGAAGATACATTAGGGTGAGAACAAATCTATATCCGCATGAATAAGGAGAAGAAAGATAACCATGTCAAATACGAGGGTGGTAATTTTATGGAAATGTTATTTGTATTAATTTAATGCTGTGTCGATTTCGTAGAATCCATGCCACGTCCTGGTCTTAAGAATAATGACATGGTTTTCTCAAGAGACCTGTCTGTCATTAATATTCGTAGGATTTTAAGCCTGAGACTTGGGTAGGATTTTTGTCTTTTTACTTGTGATTGCAATTTCAACTGTTAAGTGTTCGTAGTTAATAAGACAACCTTGGGCGGGGGGAGGAGATAATTTAAACGGAACATAAATGTTTGTCATTCTGGATACCTGACGCTTATAACCGAAATATGCGCATGACAACAACCCTCACATGCTAGTTGAACTTTTTCAAAAGTTTTCCTCAGAAAACCCGTTGAACCCGTGAATACAGACTCAAACAAGATGAATGCTAGGGCATTGTCTTTAGAGAAACATTATTTGAATTCTCTTCTTTTCACATTTTGCCACCGAAACTACAATGGTTAGCCGTATCATTTTCGCCTTTACCTAGCTTTTTTCTTGATTTTTTTTTAAATACTAGGTCTTACCGTTGATATAAAATATCTTTTAGAAGGATAGAGTAGTCAAAATAAGGCTCGTACGAACAATATAAATAAGTTACAAGTACATTTTACTTTATCGCATTAGAACGAATAAGCTGCAGATTACTGATGCGCCGTTTCCTATACAATTAACTTGAATATCTCGTCAAAGAACATCCTAATTGACACAGCTGGCCAACCATTGCTAAAACCACATTTCACAAAAGTGCTCTCTTTTGTAGGATTTGCGACATTGTGTATATTGTTCAGCATTTTAAGAATCTTGAGTTGGTGCTGTTTGGTCCTACATAAATATGCAAAATGTTTACAATATCATTTCGATTTCATATGAATTACACCCTTAAAGAAAATCCATCAGTGACTATTTCGAAAAACTTAGTGTTACGCACAAATGTGAAGGAGGTTAAAAAAAAATCTGTACGCACGCATATTGCTATTGATTCACATTTACAGTAATTTGTGCAAAGATTGTCAAATGTGACAGGCGGTAAATTTTTCAAATCGGTTTAATATCTGAGTAAATATAAATCATTGACAATAAATTAACAGGTGTGTTCCTTGCTCTAGCTAACAACGAGAATCAATAGAGCGTGCAACACCACACTTAGTCGAAAGACATCTCTAACTCAAAAGCTTGCCGGATGAAGAAGATTAATTAATGGCAGAATAATTGACGAGACTGTTAATAGTGAGCTAATTCCTCGATAATTCCAGGAATGTTGTTCAGAAGAAAAAAAATTAAATATTCAAAATACATCCCCAATTGAATATTCAACATATGCAAATGTTTTTTTTTTTTTTTTTACAAAGCAATGAAAACTTCACTTTCAAGGTCCTCTGATATAAGTGACACCGGGTAGCCGTGTGGTCTATGGCGCTCACCTTTACAGATCACTCAAATTTCACCTCTGTCCGCGCGGGTTCGAGTCTCGGCTCGACCAACGTGGTTCCGGGGTCTTCTCGGCTTCTTCTTCCAACAGATATGCTGGCGCCATGTATAGCCTATAATGTTCTGAAAAATGGCGTTAATCTCGACAATTTTTTTAAAAAAATCATCGAAGACATATAATGTTCCCTCTTGCTTTAGCAAAATATTAAAATCCTTATATCTTCAGTATTGTGACAGGGTAGAATTTTGGAGAAACTGAACTATTTCCAACTCAAATATTGATAATATTGCCTGTAAATGTGCTAAAGTATGCATCAACATAAAATAGTATTGTTCCTCTCCTTAAAAGAGGAGATGCAAGTCATTTCTAGCCCTTTTCTGATAGCATTGTTGCTGTATGGAATTTAAAAGAAGACTCGTCATGCACATTTACAGAGTGATGTGAAAAGATGGACTAATTACAAGAACAGTTTGATATTTAAGACTGGGGTTAAAGTGTACTGAATCTTAAATGAATAAGAATTATTTAGTACATGGACTTTTTTAGAAACTCTCAAAAAGGGCTTAATATTAATATTCATTAAGTAGGGGTTCAGTTGGTGCAAATTGTTGACATATCGATTAACACCGTACATTCTTTACACAGCCGGTACCCATAAGTTATTTCTCTGATTCCGCTCGACGAATTTTGCCAATGCTTCTTCTGAAGGTCTCCCTAGAGATAAAATCTGATGGAAGGTCCATGTCAAAATGATTTAAGTAGGGGATGTTAGGGCCCATATGCGGAAATAAGATTTAATCCCCATACGGCCTTTGGTATACCTTCCGTATATTTAGCTGCCTATTTCTCGAAATCGGCTCGATGAATCTTCTGTCAACATTTGCAACTGTTGAAACATATCTCTAAGTAGGAACTGTCACAAAGGGATTAATATTAAGATTCTCAAAGTAAGGGTTCGGATATTGGAAAAATGTGATCTAAACTTTCCTCACTGTACCGGTTTTATATTAACGGTATTCACTGATTCCTATCGACGAATTTCGTCAATACTTCTTTTGGGGTTCGAACATATCCCTAGGCACAAAATATTAAAAAAATGATCCGTGTCAAAATCTTTTTAGGAGGGGATTGTATGGTCGAAATATATGTACTTAAGAGGCAATCTCCGTATTAGCTTTCTTATGGCTACCATGCATTTAGTCCCGTATTTCTCGAAAGCGGTTGGACGTATATTTCTCTACACTTCTCCTACTGTTGGAGCTGATCCAGAGCTAGAAACTTTCAAAGAGGGGTTGAAATAAAACTCATTTAAGTAGGGGTTCAGTTGGTGCAAAGTATTTATAGAATCAATAAACAATACACCTGCTTTACATGACCGGTACCAATAAGTTCACTCTTATTTTTCTGAATCAGCTCGACGAATTTTGTCAATGCTTTCTCTGGGGGTCGAACATAACAATAGATACAAAAACCTCAAGTAAGTGTTCATGTCAAAATTATCTGAGGATGGGAGGTTATGGTTTTTATGTGGACGTATGATTAAATCCCCTTGTGGGCTTTTTTTTATGGCCCCTATTTCGCAAAATCAGCTCGACGAATTTTCTCTCAACTTTTACTACTCTTGGTACAGATCACATACCAGAAACTGTCAAGGAGAGGTTGAAATCAAAATTTTCTAAGTAGGGGTACAGTCGGTGCACAATGTTGATAGAATCGGTCCTCTATGTACATCCTTTACATAGCCAGTACCCACAGGGACCGTACAAAGTTCTCTGATCCTCCTTGACGAATATTCTCAATACTTTTTCTGGGGGTCAAACATATCCCTAGGGATAAAATCCCAAAGAAGGGTCAATGTCAAAATCCTTTGAGGAGAGGATATTAGGGTCCATATGAGGAAGTAATGATTCAATCTTTTTACTGTCCTTGTTATACTCCCATATATTTAGCCCATTATTTCTCGAAATCAGATCGACGAATTGTCTCTAAACTTTTGCAACTGTTGGAACTGATCTCTTATTAGTAACTGTCAGACAGGGCTTGAAACCAAAATTATACAAGTAGAGGTTCACGTATTACATAATTTTGATATAATTGGTCTTCGCTCTATATATTGCCGGTATCGATACGGACCCTCCTATTTCTGTATTTCCTCTCGGCGCATTTCGTCCATACTTCTTTTAGGGGTCGAGCATATCGCTAGGTACAAAATGTCAAAAAATGATCCATGTCAAAATCTTTTCCAGAGAAGATTGTAGGGTCCATATATGAACTTAAGAGGTGATCTCCTCATGGGCTTTGTTAATGTTACCATATACTTATGCCCCTATTTCTCGAAATCAGCTAGATGAATTGTCTCTTAACCTTTCCTACCGTAGAATCAGATCCCTAGCTAGAAAGTTTCAAAGAGGGACTCAAATCAAAATCCTCTACGGAGGAGTCCACGTGGTACAAATCATTAATAGGAACGATCCACTATGTATTTGCTTTAAGTGGTCGATACCCATAAAGACCCTCCCATTTCTTTGATTCCGCTCGATTATTTTTGTCAATACTTCTTCTTGCGGTCGATCATATCCCTATATACACAATCTCAAAGAAGGGTCCATGTCAAAATTATTGGAGATGGGGATGTCAGGGTCTATACGAGGACGAAAGATTAAATCCCCTTAGGACTTTATTATTGTATTATTGCCTCCATATATTTAGCCATATATTTCTCGAAATCGGCCCGACGAATATTCTTTAAACATTTTCTGCTGTTGGAGCAGATTCCTAACTAGAAACTGTCAAAGAAGGTTTGAAATCAAAATCCTCGAAGTAGGTGTAGTCATTTGGTTTGTACAAACTATTGATAGAATCGATCCACAATATACCTGCTTTACATAGCCGGTACCCATAAGTTCACCCTTAGTTCACTAATTCTGGTCGACAAATGTTCTCAATACTTGAGTAGTGTAGTAAGTGGGGGTTCTGGCCCAATCATATGATTTCTCACATCAGCTTCGCTTAATCCTTCGCTAATGGCTCGCTTTGCTCGCCATCGCTCCGGAATCGCTACGATGATATGAGAAATCACATGATTTAGTCAGAACTCCCCACTTACGACACTACTCTGGTTCTGTAAACATAAGTATTATAAATAACTATTATTACTACTACCTTCAATCTAACCCTCCCCCCTCGATAAATAGTTTACATAAAATTACACTAAAGTATCAAGTACTATGATTATTAGTAATATTGTTCTTCCTACTACTCCCCCCCCCCATCTTAATTGTTAGATAAAATTTATACGTAAGAATTTTTATGATGTATCTCTATATTATGATAATTATAAATTATTATCTTATCTGATCGTTCCTTTTTCTGTAAACTATTTTTCATATTTGAAATAAACCTATTAACTTTTTCAATCTCATCGTCTAATTTTTGTTTCGTTTCCTTTACATTATTTATAACTATTTCCATCTCATTAATCATCCTTATTATATTATCCATTATACAATTAGTTATATAAAATTTATATTAATCCATATTCTTCTAGCATAGCATCTACATCTAGCTCTTTTTCTTTATTAACATCATATCCTATTGCAAATGTATTTACTCCATCTTTACAATATCTTTTATCATCAAAATTACATAATCCAGTTTTATTTACAATATCAGTTTCTATATTATGCTTATGAGATCTTAGTACAATCATTTCTATATGCTACTTCTCCATCTAATGCTCTCTTTTAATCCTCAAATGTAATTAACTTTTATAACTATATTTTTCTTAATACCTTTTGCTATTTTCTTTACAACTCCATCATCCAGCTTGATACTATACATCTTACTCCTCAATCCAATAAATTCCTTTATCGGTATGCAATTCGTTTCATCTTTAAACGTTCCAATAAATTTTTTATTATTTTCGCTATAAAACTCACTATCAGTAGGATAATCTGAAAAATCAAATAAATCCCTATCATTATAAATATCCTTATACAAATCTTCTGTACAAATTTCATAGCATAGACTATCAGTATCTGCAAAGAGTAATTTACTATCTGGATATTTTTCTTGTTGATATAATCATAATGAAACTCATACATTAACATCTTACTTATTTCTAATATAGCCATCCCGCAGTATATTGGTTTATTAAGTACTAAATTTGTTTTTCTTCTTTGAATTGCAACTAGATTTTCATTAAATATTTTCATACTTACAAAGCTACTATCTGATACTAACTTATTCCTTTTTTCAATATCATTTACAATTTCTATATTTACTCTATTTCTTATATTCTCCATAGTCTTTCCAAATACGCTATTGTTCATAAGCTTAAAGAAATTCTTTTCAAATTCAGTTTTAGCATCTTTTCTTTTTTCTGTATTAAAATCAATATACTCCTTTAACCAGGGTTTCTGCTTAAATTTTAATACTCTATGAACATTTCTTAGTATTAATCCATTATAAATCGCCTGTTTAAGCATTTTCCAATGTATAACATATTTTTCTTTATTTCTCAAATTTGGAACTAGTTTTTCTATCTTACAATTACTTATTTTATATTCTTATTTTAATTTTATTTGTTCCTCACTTAGCATATCATCAGTTATTATCATACTTTCCGCACAAAATGGATAATCATTATGAAGTTCATGTAACTCTCCTGGATATTCCAAATCTACTTCTGCAAAATATCCTACATCATCTGGAACTTTTTTATCAGTTTCCTTTAAAAATTTATTTTTATCTATCCATTTAAAATCAGAATACGGCAAAGACTTACTCATTGCATATCCATACAGATTTTTAGTATCTAGATAAATAATATAATTATTCGGTTTACTGCTCTCATATTCTGATAAATATTTATTATTTGCAATAGCATGCTTTTTTGTTATTACACTTATTCCTCCTCGTATTCCTGTTTCAATAAATAAGAACATATCCGGATCTGTAAATAAATCAAAAGTTATCTTACTTACTTTTAAAGCAGCGTCCCAGCTTAATCCTGGAGAAGTATAGTACCATGCTGGATCTAAATTATAATACTTCAAACAAGTACTTCTAAATTCTTCAAATACATCAGCTAATAATAATACATCAGTTTTCAAGTACAAATCATGATAATCTCCTAGATTTTTACAATTCATTTCATTCCATATTTTGTTTGCCCATTCATACTCTTCATCTGTAATATCAGATAATGATAAAGAGCAATAAAAAGAACTTTTTTCTGGTAATTTAATTTCATCAAACTTATTCCAATTACTCATATACTCATAAGGATATATTCCTTTCTGCTTTAACATTTCACTTTTATCTCCAAAATACTCTTCCAAGTTATAAAATCTATTACATCCTTTAACTACTTCTTCCAAAGATGCTAATATGAACTGGTAACTATCTATAAATCTTAATTTTCCAAATGAGATACTCATATACTTCTCAAAATTATTCGGTATACATTTAATCTTTTCCTTAAATTCAGAAAAAGCTTGTACAATAATATGGCTATCATATCCTCTAAGATTATGAAAAACTACTGGAACGAATTCTGGAGATTTAAAATTTAAATTGCAACTAGCATGAGATGCTCCTCTAAACTTACCAGTAATATGGCAATGATCTCTTACTCGATCTCCATAAAATTCATTTTGGCAAATTATACATTTTTCAGTATGTTCAAATTCATATATTTGATCTTCACTTAATTCTAACATCGGTATAGGATTTTTATATTTTTCCATTATTTTCTCAGATTCTTTTAACAAATTTTGAATGAGCCATTTAGCTTGATTTTCTCCTCTATACAGTTTTATATCTTCTGATAAACTTTTATCAACTGAACATACTACCTTATACGCTACTGAGCAAGGAATATGATTTTGTATTTTAGTTGTACTTGATATATTTGGATTAGCTATTACAGTTTCAACATTCTGTAAAATAGCTTCAAAATCTCCATAGATAACAAATGGAACTTGAGATTGCTTCTTATAATTTGTAAAGTTTACTTTATTTTTTCCTTCTTCTGACATTATTATCGGTTGAACTGTTTTACAATTAATAACATGCCGATCTAATATTTCTTCTGATTTACATCCATGTAAACATCTATAACAAAAGAACTTTCTAGCTTTTCTCTTACTATACTGACTCTCTACTAATCCATTGAAGTTCTTTATCCAAGCATAATGATTATTATAGAATAACAAATTGATCGTTTTTTGATCAGCATTTTTACTAATATATCTGGGATAAACATTATCTTTTTCATCTAAACCAAATACGTTTACAGTAATATTATTTAGCTTTTCAAATTTCGGTATTTGTTTCTCTTCTACTGGAAACCTTATACCATCAAACTTCAATCTATTTGAAAACGCTCTATAATTTGATAATCGATCAACATGCTTATCTGTTGGATTTAATGCGGATAATACTGCCCATCTAAAACATTCGTTATCATTATTTTTTACATTTATTACACATTTACTATTTTTTATTCTATCTGGCATCTCACAATACGATCCTCCTCTCAATGGAGTATACTTTGCAGTTTGAATTGAAATAGATTTTATAGCTTTAAACTTCCAACCTGATCCACTTGATTGATATATTTCGATTCCATTTTTAGTTTGTTAAAAACTATATTAGTTAACTTTTTAATATCATCTTCTCTCATCAGTCTAAATACTCCAGATGAAAATTAAGGCTCTGCAATTGCATTATCAAATCCTGCTAGAATATCTTTTTCCAATAAAACTTCAAAATAAGCATTAACTTTTATAGCTTTATGTATTTTTAATTCTTTTATAATAACTGGATTCAAAATATGAAATAATCCATCTTCATTCAGATTTTTTAAAGCGAGCTCATTATCTACAATAAAACTTTTATCATATCCAGCAAAAGCAGTAGCTTCTTGTTTTACAATCAAAAGTACATTTCTTGATATATCTCTTAATGATTTCATTATATATATAGGCATATTATTTCTCTAATAGGAAAATTTTTATCATAATAAACTTGAAAATTTCAGATTTATTCCAAACATTAAAAAGCCATTTTTTACAAGTGAAAATGCTAAAAAAACAAACAATTGAAGAAAAGGTGTATATATATATATATATATATATATATATATATATATATATATATATATATATATATATATATATATATAGTATGGCCTACGAAATGATCACATGTAATGATATGATCTTTTCATTCGCTGATGATGAATTTCTTACTCATTCAAAATATACCAATAATGCAGCTAATAAGCTAGGTATGGTAGTTAACCTTACATTTAAAACTGTTATTCCAGGAAAAAATCTCCTTTTGGTAAGATAATATCAGTAGGAAAAAAGGATGAACATGCAATTACTAAGATATTTGCAAAGAACTTTATCTATGAAGTATTTTACGGAGCGATTCCTCAAGGTAAAAGAGTAGCATATAAAAATGGCAATATTGAAGATAATAATATTCATAATCTTTATCTTGAAGATGAATTTAAACCTCATCCAATATTTAATGCTTAAGAAGCTTCTGAAAAAGGAATAATAAGAAATGCTAGACTTAAAAAAGAAATTGGCACTATTGATGCTGATGGTTATATGAAAGTTGGAGTTTCTAACATACAAAGAAATATTAAAGCAAATTATTGAGCACATAGATTTGTGTTTGAAACATTCGGAGGAATTATACCTGAAGAATATGTAATCGATCACTTAGATTCAAACAGAATTAACAATAATCTATTAAATCTTGAAGCAGTTACTAAAAAAGAAAATAATAGAAGAGGAAATGGAAAAAATAATCTGAGAAATCCTGCTCGCGAAATACTATCAATTAACCTTGAAACTGATGAAGAAATAGAATTTCCTTCAATAACAGCAGCTTCTAAATATTTCAATATAGATCCTCGTGCAATAATGTATGTAGCGGATAATCTACGGAGATCTTCTCATTCCAAAAGATTCAATCAAGATATTAATTTTTATTATTTAGATGATTGATCTCATTCTCCAAACTTTTAACTGCTCCTAATAATACTTCCTTATAATTATTCTCCTTATCAATGAGATGATAATTAATCTCAAATAATTTATAACAAAAAAATCTTATTAATTTTGTTTTACCTTTTTTTCGTAACATAGTTATAATATCATTAGTCTCCTTAATATATTTATCTCTCTCATCTTTGAATACAATATATTCTGAATTAGTACTAAATTTTTTATCATCTATACCTTTCATAAATTTTTCAAATTCTTCCTCTTCTATATTTTCAAAATCAATGATATCCTTATCCTTCTTATTACTATATATTCCTATTATTCCTATAGCTAATGGTTCTTTATTCTCATAATAATTTTTATCAACATGTAATGTTTTATTATAATCGCTAGTAAAATCAAAATCTATTATACTACATCTCCTAAATACTCATTCTACAAATAATCCTTGATCTGCTTTTCCTGATACTTCTAATCCAGTTAGTACTTGAGGTAAATAATGATTAGGAACTTCATCTTTTATTCTCCTAAGCATAGGGCATTTGAATTCTACTAATAATATCTTATAAATATCATTTTCATTTTTCTTATCTTTTGTATTAAGAATTTCATTATTATTGAATCTTCCTACTATATATCCATCAGGAGAATAGCTTATACCGAAATCAGTATTAATACAAATATTACTTCCTAATACTCTTTCTCCAAAATCATATTCTACATATTTCATGATAATAGGTTCGAATACTTTACCAAAGTAACAAGGTAAAGATCCTTCAAATTTAATAACATTTACTTTTCTCATTTCATACTTCTCTTCTGCTAATTTAGCAAATGTTTCATAAGGATTTACTCCTAATATCGTAGCTATTTCTGAACCTCCTATAGTAGTAGCCATTAGCTTATACCAGATCTCTTCTCTCTGTTTTGATCTTATTTTTTAATACTTCTTTTACAAAAATTTGTATATTATCATAGCATATATTTGTTTATTCATCTTTATATTTATACTTCATATAATATTTTTTCTAATACTTTTCGTTTAATGCAATTATGAGCAAAATTCATTAATGTATCTTTATCATAGCATATTGCAATCTCTCCATGTTTAAGAGTTTAATAATAATTGATCTTGTATTCCATATTCAATTTTGAAATTATATGAAACTTTTCTATTACTATCATTAATCATTTTCCTAATTTCCTCATATAATTCTGCTTTTTTAACAAGATTACATCTTACGATGTACTTTGAATCCTCCATCTTATAACAATCAATTAGATAAAACTATTCTATATAATGCTATCTATGTTACAGAGATTATATGCTTCTAATCAAGTACTATTACCTTATAAAGAACCAGAACCTATACCTGTTATCATACAAGAGCCAGAGATTAATCAAGAAAATCATGAAGAAGGAGAAGTACTTGATAATGATTTTACTCATAAACTACAAAAAATCTTGTAGATATAATGTTAAATATCATTTACAGAAAAAAATAAAAATATTTAATTTTACTAATGAGGAGTATAAATCCTTTCATCAGAGATTAGTACATTTTATGAATATAACTATTCCAGGTAGGCAAAAAAATATTAAATTTGATTTCATATTTATGAAAATTTTTAATCTGATGGCTGAATTATCTTCAGATCGTAGAAATTATTTGATTTCATTATGTAAGCCTGTTAAATGCAAATATGTACAGATTAAATATGAAAGAATTTATAAAGAAATAATTGAGAAATTAAGCTAATGTACCTTTTATATAAGGTTCAATATTACTACTAGGAATCCAGGAATTAAATACATCTGAATATCCTCTCCATTTAACTAAAGCTTTATTACCTTTAGTTCTTATTATCTCTTCTATTACAAATACATCTTGATCTGTTTTCTGTAATTCCTGCTCATAGAAACTTTCAGTAATATCTTTTCCATTAAGATCTTTAAGCTTATAAGCAACAGGAATAGTTTTCAATATTTTATCAATAAGAAATACTTCCTCACTCCAGTTAGGAGTAGCAGATTTTTCAAATATTTTTTTGTTAATGAAATTCTTACTTTATCATTTACCTTAAATTTATGCCTTCTATATAAATTTTCATTTGCAAGTACAGGATTAGCGATCGCTTGATTAGGAGACATCTTTAATGTACTATGTTTAGTATTATTATACTCAGATACAATATCCTGCAATTTATCAGTATAAATGTTAGTATTGTTTTCTGTAAAGTGCCTGTATATTTTATCTTTTAAGGTACGATTAAATCTTTCTACTATTACGCTTTTACCTTCATTACCTGTACTATACTATTTAATATCATGATCTTTTAAGAAATTTTCAAATTGCTTATTATAAAATTATACTTCTCGATCAGTCCATATCTTATTTGGTTTTCTACCAGAATTTGTAATTATATTTTGAAATGCAATTGTTATCGTATTGCCCATCTTATTCTAAATAGGTATACTAAATGCATATCTACTTTGTAAATAAACTATATTTAGCAAATACTTATTACCTTGATTTTCTTTTGAAACAAATTGCATATCAGCAAGATCTAGTGCCCATATATCATCTACTGCATTAGCTACTACTCTCCTTCTTAGAAATTTTATTTTTTAGATTTATGTAATTCTTTTGCTAAGGTAACAAAAGAAGGAGGAGCTCCTACTCCTAGTTTATACTTACTTCCTATAATAGCTTGTACAAATCTTCTATCAACTCTTTCTCTCATATTATTAGGTTTCATGTTACTTAATTCATCTAACATTATTTTATCGCATTTATTCTTATCTCCTTCATTATCTCTATAACAGATATCATGTCTCAAAGCTATAGCATCTACTTGATTATAAGGCTCTTGGCCTGGTAAAGGATTATCATTTTCATCTAGTTGCTCATGAAGTGGATTCCAAGGCCCTGTATACTTATGTCCTGGTAATGTCCATCCTCCTTTTGGTTTAGGTAATTTACCTATTATCTTATGAATATCAATTTCTCCTCCTACGATAGCTCTTTTTTTGCATGATTTACAGTAAGTTACTGCTTTATTACCTTCTAAACAAAGATTTTGGTCAGATTTACAATTGCAAATCATTATTTTAATATTTTGATAACATTTATAATGTAGTAGTAGGTACTGCTAAACAAATTTCAGGAGAATCTGGCCCAACTATTATACCTTCTCCTGTTTGCTCAGGCATAGTTTGCTTTTTAAGAAATATACTTTTATTCTTTCCACATACTGCGCATACACTTTTCATCATACTTCTATTATTCTTAATAGTAACTACTACTTCTTCTAAGTTACCAGTTCTTGTTTTACACTTCAAGCAGTAAGTATCCATATTTTATATTTTAATGTTAGATCAAATTTACAGCAATTTGATCATTATTAGTACTCGGTACTGGTTCAAATTGAGTAATAACATTTACAAATGTAATACCTTTACTCATTTGCTTGATAAACATTATACAATAGTATCCGCAAGCTGCACTTCCTATAGGCTGAATTTGATTTGAATTACAATTTATTTTTCTTTTTACATACTTTTAAACTGTATCTGGAGGAGGAAGGCCAAATGAATCGAAGTAATTGTTATCGTATAATGCAACCCAGTGAGTACCATTACCTTCGTTAAAGTTTTGAATATTGATTATACAACTTGATTTTGGTATTTGTTTCTCAGGTAACTGATCCTTTGAAAATACTCCTTTAAATCCTTTTACATTACTTAATAGATCTAGTATTTCAAAATTACTTAGCGCTTTGTACCTGGAAGCACTAATCCCCTTCCTATTCCTAGCATATTCGGTAGAAGACTTCCAACTACTCCTGCTAGCAGAGGCCCTATAAATCCTCCTTTCACTTTCCTTGTTCTTTTTTTTTGTAGGAGATTTTCGCTTTCTAGGAGATGCTCTCTTCTTTACTGGCATATTTTTATTTTAAAATGTTAGATAAAAATTTACATTATTATGAAGTTTTTTCTTATCGAAGTAAAAAATATTAAGATAAAATTTTAAAGTATTTATTCCAAATAGCTTTAGTACATTTGACATTAAAGGAATGTATATTCCTGCTACTTTTCTTCTTCTTACTGGTGCCCTTCTCTTTTTAGTAATTTTTCTCTTCTTAGGAGGCATCTTTATTTAAATTATTAGACTAAATTTGTTACTTTAATACCATCTCCAGATACTGCTTTCTTAGTAGCTCCTGATATAGCTCCAGATGCAGCTGCTAAACCTAATGTTCCTAATACTGGTATTATTTTTGGTAATATTGTTCTAGCAATTACAGAAAGTGCAGGGCCAAAGAAGCCTCCTTGTTTACTCATAGCAGTAATTTGAGCTTTAGATAAATTAAGTACAAAATTTTTACCTGAATGAATCTTATTAGCTTGAGATTTTGTTACTAATAGTTTAGTCGGAGCACCTCCTAATCTCTTAGATAATTTTATTGAAACTGGTTCTCTCTTAGCAGATGCAGTTGATATTTTTCTTATTTGCCCTTGAGATAAATTTACTTCTACCGTATTATACCTCATTATTTATACTTTTTACATAAAATTTAAACTATTACTTGCATTCTACCTTCGTAAGAATCTAGTTTGAGATATCTATCTGATGTTATAAGTGCATAAGCATAATATTTAGTAGGAGGAGCTGCTCCTAAATAACAAGTTACTTCTGCATCGCAAGTAGAATTAACATCCTTTTCTAAATGTTTAGAAACATCAAAGTGAAAAATAGGATATAATTTTCTAAATTCTTCGATTTATATTTGTGATCCATCACTCTCATCCTGATACTTTTGCATAGCTTCCATTAGCATTACATATGCTCGTGAAACAGTTCTATTAGTTTGAGTTAAGTCGCATTCCAGCATTTTATCAGGATATTGCCTAGAATTAATTCTAACATTCATTCTATTAACCTGCATATTATCAAAAACCATATTATTCTGATTCTGGCTATTATCTTTAGTTATATTTTGAAATACTATAAATACATGCCTTGGTAGTTGCTCACTTGAAGTTGTAGTTACTCTCCAAGTGTATGATGTTGTTCCTTCATTAACTGTTTGCCTATAGATTTTATTTTGTTCAAAGTAAATATCTCTCGTAAAAGCTTTTAGTTGAGATTGTAAATCTATTGATCTATCTATAGTCATTACCAGCTTTGGCATCCAGAGTGAAAGGTGCTTTATAACAAATTGGCCATCAGCTACATCTGATCTTTTCATAATAATGTTATTATCATTTGCTCTATTAAGAACAATAGTATGTTTTACACTTTTAAATACCTTACGATAATCATGGCAAAGTCCAAATATACTGCTTAGTGGAAGAAATAGACTTATTTGATTTCCAGAATCAGTAAATGCTCTTCTTTTTGCATATCCTTCATTATAAAGTAAAAATCTTTTTATTGAACTATTTGAAAATCTTGAGTCTATCAAACCAGCTTTTTTGTATTATTTCATTTACATAAGGCCTTGCTAAAACTGCAATATTAGCAGCAGCAGGTAGATCTGGAATATCAAAAATTGCTCTTAATCGATTTATTATTGGAATTACAACTGCAATAGCATCTTCACCTGCAGGAACAACTACTCCAAATGTTGGATTATGAGCAGTAAGAAAATGTATTATAGAAAGTAAATCTGCTGCTTCGTTTACTCCGGCTTGTATTGGAAATGGAACTGATAAAGAAAATTCATTTGAATAGGCTGATCCAGGAAATGTATCTTTCATCCATAGCATATTAGTAGCTACTGATCTTGAGTAATCTTCTTAAAATCCTACAGTATTTAGAATAGTACTTGCAATAGGAAGATGCATAGATATATCTTCTATAGTTTGATTATTAAGTTGATATTTAGCACTTTGGAAGAGAGACCATCCATTATTAACTAGAGATATTTCAGTTCCGGCTGGATGAGCATTATTAGGATTAGCTAAAGTCATTAGTTTACCTCGTACTTCAAGAAAGGCCTTATGAGGTAGGAGATATAAATCTTCATCTCTTGTATTTATAGTCCTTTGATTAGAAGTATTCTGATCATTAGAATTTTCATCTAAATACTCAATATACTCAAATTATGTTACTGATTCATCTAGATCTATTACCTCATTGAGATTGACATAGGTTCTCATTGCCATTTTATTTATAAATATTACATTCAATTTCATAACTAAAAAGCTGGAAAATCGAGAGGTTTAGTTCTAGGCCTAGTTCTAAAACATTAAATTACTTGCTATCTGTTCTAATTGCTTAGATAACAATTTCTTAGTAGTAGTTACCATTGCTTTTGCAGTTTCAGGAGTAGGAGCTATTTGTCCTATAGCTTGTTTGATTTCTGTAACTGTAGGAGGAGGTTGGCCTTTAATCTTATCTGCAATTTTCTGGCCGACTGCAGTTCCAGCTGCATTTATTGCTCCAGTAGCAAACTATTTAGTAGCATCTATTGCAATAGGAGCGACTTTTCGTGCAATACCTGGAGCGTGTTCAATTATTTTAGAAAATATATTAGCAAAGAAGCCTCCTACTATCTTTTTATTGTAGACTTTCTTTGATCTCATTTTATTAATGATATTTTCATAGAATTTAGATAAATGTAGATAGTATGTTACCTGCTCATCATTAAAATCAATTTGCCTTCCAGTTTGATCTGTTAAAGTCATATTTATAAAAGATATACTAATTTCCTGATTAATAGGATAATAAATCATCTGCCTCGGTTGAACTTGCAGTAAAAATCCAGGAGAGACATTTGGACTAAATGAGTAAATAGTTTGGCCTCTGCTGCCTTTAGATGTATAAGATCCTTGTGCAATAAAGCAATTTATTAATATTGTACTTACATCAGTTACATTAACTGGTAATTCTCCTTCTATTGTAATAGATAGTACAACTGGTGATCCGTATTGCTTTTTCTTAAATCCTAATAAAGATCCTATACTAGTTCCAGTTCCAAAATTAATAAGAAAATTATTTTTTAATGTTATATTTGATCTTAGTGTATTATAGTTAGGTTCTAATAAAAAATTATTTTCATTTACACCTTGAGTAGCTAATAATGTTTTTATAGCAAGATTTAGATCATCTATATTATATGCTCCTGGAGGAATCTTAACTGAAGTCCATGCTCCAGTTGAATAAGTAAAATCATCATTAATATTCTTTTTAACATTAAAAAAACTATTCCACATAGTAGCAGAAATTAATCCTATTTCATACTGAGCTTTAGGATCTAATTCTATAGGAGGAGTATAAGTAACAGAAAAATTTGCACTATCAGTAGTTGCTTCTTCAGAATCGAGTAATAAAGTTGCATTTTGCATTTTATATAAATAGGTTTAGATTAAATCATTATGTAATATAGTATATTCATCTGATGTTAAACTTCCATTTTGATCTAATATCTCTACAATCTCATTATCTAGTTCTGTACTAGTATTTCCTGATTCTGTTGCTGAAATAAGTAACATTAATCTGTTTACTATTTCAGAATCGTTATTGAATATCTTAATATTTCCTCCTTGTTTAAGTCCATTTCCATATTTCTGTAGATCATCATTTAATATTTCTTTAGGTTTTTTAGAGTAATTATTATATCTTTCATCAAAAACATTATTTAGTGATTTATTTTTGCAACTGATGATTGGGTTTTTCCTTCTTTAAGATCATTTAAAACTAGTAATGTATCGAGAAATAAATTCTTTATAAATGTAAGAAATAATAAATTTTTGAGTAGCATCTCTAGTTTCATTTTCATTTTTAGATAAAAAAATCTTTTCACGATAATTTTCTTTTGATTAGGTAAATATTTTTCTTATTTCATCTATTTCAGAGGTAGGATAATCAATAAAGTCTTTATCATTAAGCATTTTTTCATAATAATCTGCTTTATATCCTGTATAATCTTTTAACATTGCTTTTGCAATATTTCTTCGATTACTAAATATATCAGAATAAGTATCATCTACAATTTCTCTCTTTTTTAGTGATTCTGGTTTATCATCTTGTATATTATCAGGAAGTATCATTCTCTGTTTACCTTCCTCTAGTTCTCCTAATAAATTTCCAATTTGCTTTATCTGAAGATTTTATAGATTCTGTTGTTCTTCTAGTTTATTAATAAGTATATTCTTTTTAGTATGAATTTCAGTTATTAGTTCATACTTTCACTGCAGTTATAGCTTCTGTTACTGGAAGAAATAGTTCTTTACGCTCTTCTGCTAGAAATTGCTTACCTAATCGAGCTTCAAGAAATCTTTGTTTATTTAGTTTTTGAAAGCACTAAGTTTCTTTAGCTTTTCAGTCTTATCATCAATCTTATTCATTATTAAATATCATTTTATTAAATTATTAAGTACTTATCAAGATCGTATCGAAACATTTTCTTTCTATCAGATGCAAATCTATCAAATAATAAAAATTTATGTTTTCCATTATTAGTTGCTTGATGATAAAGATCTACGAACTGATTTTTTGTTACTTCTCCACATTGCTCTCTAGCTATATCACGGATATCAGTATCATCTAAACCTGAAAAGAGTATAATAATCCTGTATTTCTTCTGATAAATTTATCTATATTGTAAAATCCTTGAGCGAGAAATATAGCATTACATCTTTTGTTACGAGAAAGTGAGAAATATGATTTTATTTTATTGATCTCTTTATGCTCAAGAGGAATATCATCAAATACAATTATCTTATGCTCATCAGAATCTAGTTCTTTTACTGGAGTAACCTCTTCTGGTTCACGAATAATAAAAATATCTTCATCAGCTCCAAGTTCATTTTTTTAAAGTATCATTATAATCATTAACTAAATTGTACTTATCCTGTTGAGGATTTACTGTATAAATATACACTTTATCATAGTTAAATCCTTCATTAAGAAGAAGGTTTAGTAGAAGATTAGTTTTACCTGATCCAGTTCTACTTACTATCAGGTAATGGCAATTAGGTAAATTATTATTATGATGTTGAACTAAAACATCTTCAGTATCAAAGTTCATAATGCTCATTTTTATTTTAAATGATGATATAAAATTTAGTATAAGGTAATTTAATAAAATGAGCTACTACACAAAATTCGGAACTATGATAGGTAATGGAACAACTGGAGGAGCATCAAGAGTAGGAACTGGAGATTCAATGGGTGGAAACTTAAATATGCAAGGTAAAAAGATAATTAATTTGGAAACTGCATATCCTCCTGTTAATCTTGATAATACTCAAGCTGCTAGTTTTGGCCAATTACAAAGTGTAGAAGCAGGAAAATTAGGAATAGTAGGAGGAGTAATGTTTGGAAATATTGATATGCAAAATTATAAAATTATAAATTTATAAACAGGATTTCCTCCAAATAATGTTAATAATTCACAAGCAGCTAGCTTTGGCCAATTACAAACAGTAGCTGGTTCAAAAATTTGTAAATCTGGAGATAATGTTACTCGTACATTAACATTTACAGGAGGAAAGATTACTTGATTACCTACTACTTGGCCTAGTGCTACTTTAAGTGATGTAGTAAGTTTTGGCCAAATGAAAAGTGAAATAGCATTTGAAGATTTTGTAAAGAGAGGAGGAAGTACAATGAGAGGAGAATTGAATATGGGCAACATGATACTTGATGGATTAACTAGCGATCTTAATTTATATAATGATAGTTCTGCCGTTAGTTATAAGATTTTAAAAGATTATTCTGTAAGCATGTATGGAGATGCTATGCTAGGAGAACTAAATATGGGAAGTAATAGATTAAGAGGATTATTATTACCTGATATAACTAATCCTGCTAATACTCATGATGCTGTTCCATGTTTGCTATTAACAAATGAACTAGCTAAAGTTGTATCTAAATCAGGAGACTCAATGGCTGGAGGATTAAATATGGGAACTAATAAGGTAACTTCAGCTGCAGTTTCTACTTTATCTAATGATTTAACAAATAAAGCTTATGTAGATGGTTTAGTTGGAGGAACAAAGAGAGTAAAGAATACTGTAGGATTTATTCCTATATTAATGAGCGATAGTAGTAATCGAAGTGGATTTATAGCTAGCGCTTCTACATTTTATCCTGCATATAATCCTTTGAATGCATTTGCCTGGCATTCTACAGGAGGAACTGGAGGAGTAGAATGGGCTACTAATGGGCAAACAGTAAATTTTTATAATTAGGAGGATTCAAAGCAAATGATATGGAAACAAAAATTAAATGGCCTATTGAGCAGTAACCATTTGATAGAAATAGATTAAAAAGAGTCAAGAAAAAAATTATACGAAAGATTTTCATGAAAGAATGAGACCAGATGGAGTAAAAGTAGAGGATGAAAATCATCGAAAATTAGCATATGTAATTCAACAAAAATTAGGATTAGGAACTAATTAAATGATATACCTGCTTATAGAGAGATTGAACCAGAAATTGAACCAGAAACTGTACCAGATATTAAATTTGAAATAGATGGAAATAAAAATGAATTGAATGCAAATTACTTAGTATCTTCATATTATTTATTAAGCAAAATGTATAAAGATGGTCTACCAGATAATTCTTTTACGTCCCGGATTTTTTAATTATAGCACAAAAATATATTTAGATGCAGTTGATGTTATTATTAAAATGGAAAAATTATTAAAATCATTTACTGGTAATAAACTAGATGAAGCAAATAATGAAATAAATAATTTAAAAGATATTTTAATAGATGTTAATATGCTAGGTATGTTACTGAATATTTTGATCTAATAAAAGCTTTCGGAATGTTATTATTTTTAATTATAATGATAATTATAGTAACTTAGTTAATTTAATTAATAATAAACTACAAATATCAATAAAATCTGATATTATTGATAAAATGTTTAGAAAATTTGCAGCAGCTTATACAACTACAAGGCAATATTTAGTTATCGCTAAACCTAAAGATTATAATGAAAAGCGTAAAATAATTATTGCAACTTTATTTATTCAGGATTATGAAAATGATATTAAAGATAGAATTAATGATATTACTATTCAAATGGTACCATCAAATTTCACATATCCAGAAAGAGTATATAAATTAAGTTTTTATGAAATTGATGATCTTTTAAAGATAGAAAATTTTGAAAGATATAGAGAACCTTTAAACGATCCAGCATTTTATGATTTTAAGAAAGTAGTTGAGGAAGCAGCAGAAAAAAATATTATTACGAACCTACAGATAAAAATTAATAAAAAATAATTAAATAAAATGATTTTAAAAAATGTAATTGATTTTAATCATATATCCTATAATATACCAGAAGGAGAAAGAAGAGAGCTAATCGCTTATTATAATTATTATCATAAAAAATCATATTGCGCAAAAAAAGCGTATCGGTATTATGGAAGAATATTAAAGGCAATAGCATATGTTCCAATGATGTTAAGTGCTGTAGGAGTAGCTAGTGCAGGAGGAATGGGCAATCCTTTCATGTTAATAATATCAGGAGTAGGAATTGCTTTAAATGCTAGTAGTAAAAAGATTGAACCTAAATTTGAGAATAAGAAATCAGCTTGTAAGTTTGCTATGATTACATATAATAAGATTTTAAATCAGTTAAGAACTTACTTAAGAGGAGAAAGATATATTATGATAGATTTAATACAGGAATTTCGAGTAAAGGATGATATGCTAAGTGATTTATTACCTTTAAGAATGAGTAATTACGAAAAGGATTATGCAAAAGAGTATAATGAGTATAAGGATATTAAATGTTAATTTTATGTCAACTATTGTATAATGAATACTGAAATAAATGATGAACTGAATAGAGATAATTATAAATATGGAAAATGTGACTGTTGAAGATAAAAATAAAAAAATGAAAATTATAATGCATGATGGTAGGCAGTTAGTTAGAAAGTTTATTCATGAAGTATGTGGATAAGGATTTAGATTAATAGATAAGCTTAAATTATCCTTAGTTAAAGAGGAAGAATCAGATTATTTTGATTTTGTTCATGAATTATATGAAACTTTAAGTAAAAGATAGATAATTTATACATTCCAATTTCATCGATAATGAGAGTAGCTGGTATGTAAATGGAAGCAGAGTTAAATTTAGTGAATTTTGTAAATTAGTCGAACCTGGAATGTTAGCAAATGGATTTATAAAGTTTTATATATTTGAATATGAGAATATAAATTACATTATCGCTAAAGGTAGAATATTTTGTGCATTTGTTCCCAGAGATGAAGAAGAATATGAAGAAGAAGATGAAGAAGATGAGGATGAAGAAGAATATGAATATAAAATAATAGTTAGAGATCCAATTGAAAAAGAAGAAGATGATGATGAAGTATTTAAAACAATAGTTAGAGATCTAATTGAAGAAGATGAATATGTATAAATTTTATCTAAGCGATAAGCTAAAAGCAATAATCATAAATAGCTTCATTTGTTATTGTAACATATTTCGGTATTTCGGTTTCGAGGAGCATAACTTCATCACCTTGATGATCTTTCCATTCATCTAGAAAAGGATCATCATAATAGACAAACTTTAAGGTAGTACCTAGTTTTTTGGATTTTATTGTTTTTAACGAGCTTTGGCATGATAGCCTAAAAGAAGATGGGGAAACACCTGCACAAGCAGCTGCAAATGAAAGAGAAGAAAATCTCTTCTTCCATAGATTATTAATATCAAAAGCGATAACTTCTTTAGGAGGAGATTTAATATGATTAGATTTACTCATTTTATATAATATACTCTATAATATTACTAATAATCATAGTACTTGATACTTTAGTGTAATTTTATGTAAACTATTTATAGAGGGGGGGGATAGATTGAAGGTAGTAGTAATAATAGTTATGTATAATACTTATGTTTACAGAACCAGAGTAGTGTCGTAAGTGGGGAATTCTGGCTAAATCATGTGATTTCTCATATCATCGTAGCGATTCCGGTGCGATGGCGAGCAAAGCGAGCCATTAGCGAAGGATTAAGCGAAGATGATGTGAGAAATCATATGATTGGGCCAGAACCAAACAGAGCGGAAAGTGCTTTCCCTGGATTATACAGGAGAATGCTTGATAACATTTAAAAATTATGTTAATGTTATCAAGCATTCTCCAGTAGAATTCAGGGATAGCAGTTTCCGCTCTGTTTGGTGTATATTTGTAATTCTCTCTCTCTCTCTATCTCTCTCTGACATGCACTCTCTCTCTCTCTCTCTCTCTCTCTCTCTCTCTATATATATATATATATATATAGATATAGATATATATATATACATGTATATATATATATATATAAAACATGCTCTCTCTCTCTCTCTCTCTCTCTCTCTCTCTCTCTCTCTCTCTATATATATATATATATATATATATATATATATATATATATATATATATATATATATATATATATGACATGCACTGGGGCTAAAATAAGATCATTATAAACATCACTTGCACAGAAATAAAAAAATGCAACTAATAGCTCATTATTGTTAATACTAACACTTTACATTATACATGATCAATTGGTTAAATATAGTATGTGGACATAACATTTTGTGCATCATCCGCGATATGGGCTCTTCTTGTTTTTCAAATTACATTTTTGCACTAATAAACAAATTCAACATGTTTTCTTTAATAGCATAGTCTTATATATATACAACACCTAGGGGAAAACACAGTGACAAGATAGCTTAAATAACACAGTTTAAGATAAATATGATAAAGTATAAAGTTTATTCGATCTATCGTTTCATGGTGTTTATTATTATATTGTTTCATAAGGTTTCTTGTTAATTAAAGTGTTTATGTATGTTGTACAGGTCTTTGACATCTTTATTTGGTTTGTATGTCCTGGAAACTTTGCTTAAAGGATATTAATTCCTGTAACAGGGTACTGCAACGAAATAATTCTACGCTGTGCAGCTACAAATAAAGTATGGAGTCAATGGACCACGAGAAATAAAACATTTTAGACACTATATCAATAAGCTCATTAAGGCTGACTTCAATGCATGAATCCAAAAAAAGTTTTGCAGGTGGTAAAACATCGCAGGGATCCCTGTCGGCGATGACAGCAAGTCCTCCGCGTACGTGAGCTGTACCACGAATCTCTATATTTATTCCCTAATTATTAATTCTCACAGTTATTATTTATTCCATAAATTACAATGATGTATTTCTTCGTCGATTAAAATGTATGGCATATGTTCAGAGTTTGTAAACACACTGATATCTGATAAATATAATATGCTATATATATCGCAAGAGACCAGTCAATTTATCAACATACGTTGACTTCAACATAAAAGTTTTGCTTTAGAAAGATTCTAGAATATTTTAAAAAAATTTCCATTATAAATTTGTGTGTGTATATATATATATATATATATATATATATATATATATATATATATATATATATATATATATATATAATCGTTATATTCCAGTCCTTGCTAACTACGTGGTGGCAGTCTACAGTCTTTCAAAGTGCTTCCTAGAAGTCTTAACAATTCGCTTTCATCCGACACTCACTGGCACAAATTCCTCTTTCCGAATGATATTTGAACTAACTTTTCCTACATCGCCTTCAATGCTACATATACTCAAACTTCGATACGTAGCCCCCCCCCCCCCCCAAAACTTAATGTAAGTTTATATAGAGTAAATCTTAGAGTACACGTTCAAATTCATCCAAATGCTCTTCAGGATTTCTAAATGAGGAAAATATAAGAATTGAAACTTAAAAAAAAAACATGTACAAAAGCAGTCACATTTCTCTATAAATATATTACATATTACTACAGTAGGTTTATATAAACATTTCATTGATAATTTCCTTGCATATATTTATCCATCTTCTCTTTTTCAATTTTTGATATTTTTAGTGTAATTGGATAATGTTTAGATAAAACTTTTTTTTTTTAAATATAACTCAGTGTCTGTTATATGTATTCCATAAATATCAACATGCTTAACAGGATAAAGACTTTGAATTTAATACTGGTAATATATTACGGTTCTCTATTTTCGATTAGTAGTTTCCCTGTCGTTATGTAAAGTTATAGGAATCTGCCTTCAAAGTCAAGGGAGTTTTTCTTCGGGTTTTAATATTTCCCATCATAGTTAGTCGCCTAAAATGTTAAGTTTATGTTGAACGGATGAACGGATCAAACCGGTCAAAAAGAAAGAAAAAAAAGATCGCACATGGAATCACACTCAAAGAGAACGTGTTCACAAGGGTCCTAGGCTGTTGTTAGGTGAATGAATATAGCATGTGATTTTATCTTACTTAAGCATGAGAACGTACTTTTTTTTTTCTTTTTTTTTTCTTTGTTCGTTTTTACCTGCTCGTCGAATACGACTGTGAATTGTGGGGTTTTCACTCCGCTGACGAAATTGAATGAATCGTGTGTGTGTGTGTGTGTGTGCGTAAACGTGTTTTGGGTGCAAATTACTTATCACTCTATGCCGCTACGTTAGAGAGTAGGGGCACGTCACAGTTTAAAATATTCCTAGTGAAAGAATTTTAAAACATTGGATAAAAATATTAATGATATAACTACATTTCTTTTCGAATATATGATATGCTGTGTACGCAGATACTGGTCTGCCTAATTATGGTTTAAACTGAACGTTCCCTGTGACCAATCTATTTTGTTGTGTAGGCCTTAACTATATATTATGAATTTTGGCAACTTGCATTTCTAAATAGAAATCTAGTGGGTTTGTGCATATACCTATCAGTTACATTCCGATTGCTAACGAGCGATCGCACGGTGATGAGGATTAGAGCGTTAGTGCATGAGAGCTAGACGATGGGCGCCGTTGGTAGATTGCTGCCGGGAATAAAGTATCTCTTTAACCTGTTTGATATATATATATATATATATATATATATATATATATATATATATATATATATATATATATATATATATATATATATATATATATAATGAATACATATGCATGTTGGCTACCGCTTATTTGTAAAGTTTGGCATTTTGTGAAATGCCGTGAATATTAGCTAATTTAAAAAATGACCAGTTCGCTTGAATTTTTTCATAAATTTAGCTAAATACCTAAAATATTTTAGGCATTATGTAAACTTCTTCGAAAAATTATATATTATATATTAACACGTCCCTAAAAATTTCAATCACAAATAATTTTAACAACATTTAACTAAAATTAGTTTCTCTGCGTAAGTTTTTTTACTGCATAGATATGAAGCAAAATCTAGTAAGCTTTATACAGTTTGTAGATGCCGATTTTGGAAACGCAATTTTCTTAGAAATTTAATGTTATGTCTAGTAGTAATTAAATTTAAAATGCGGAAATAAATGCTACAATCAAAACGTTCGTTGTTGTCAGCATTTCCAGCCATTCCCTCTTTGATTTTATTTATGTTCATTTACAGGCTGCATAAACGATCAGGAATTAAAAACAGTGCTTGCTTCCATGCCTGTCGTTAATGTATTAAAATATAATGTTTTTGAGTTCATCCGATATATTGTAGTAACTATGAACAAAATTTATTCTTTGCAATGAAACGGATAGTTTTCCATTTCTGTTATCAATTGGAATGGTAGAATATATTTTTTCTAATTGAATCCAACAGACTGTGCATTTCATTTCACTATCAGCATTTCTCTGCGCTGCGCTGTCTATTGTAATACAGCTCTCCATTTGTACGGGAGAAATTTGCACAGCCAAATCTTAAACAACCAAGAATTTAGGTTTTTCTGTTCAATTTGTATCCTATGTTGCAATTGTGCTATGTACCTGTGCCTCCACAACAGTGATGATAGACTTCTGTTCTATTCAAATTTCTCCTCAATCTTTATCTCCATTAATTGTTGTCCTTCCTCCTCTCAAACTGTGTCCCGATTCATCTATGTCAACCTGCAGAGTTTATACAGATTTTTGGCTCTCTGTATTATTTATTTTATACCAATTATGTTTTTATCCTTTTGTTCGCATTGTACTCGTTGATGATAAAACTAAACTCCCCATTGCTGATTTCATTGTCTCATATTGCCTTGCTTCTCATGTCGTCAATGATGTTGAACTTACTAATGACAAATGCCACAATTTCATCTTGTTTGAAAACCTTGATGCAGATTAACTTCTTCTTTTAAGATTTTGCAGCAAATTCTATCAATGTTTCACTAAAACGAATAAAATCCAAATGAAGAACTATACCGGTAGATGTTCCAGCAGCAGCTAATCAAGCCGATGTTCTCTCCATATAACCTGATGTTGTTGCTATGCTTTAGTGAATGTATGAAAAGAAAATTAGTTATTGGCTATAATAATAGTCTTCGTTTACTACTAAGCCTTCCAAGATGGAATAGTGCCTCTACCATGTTTGTAAATTATAATGTATTTAGTTTTGAAGAACTAATGAGAAAGTATGTATTTTCAATGATGACACGAATATCTAATAGTAAGAATTGTATCTTGAAATCTTTGTTGAACTATGATATTCATTTAAGTTCTCAGATTATAGATAGATGGAACAAATTACTATTTAAATGTCTTACATAATTTTATTCCTAACAATGACAGACACATTCTATAGTTGTAGATGGGTCTGTATATTTGTACATAAGACACCGATGAACTTTTATGTCTTAAAATAATTCTATATTTTATTTTTTCTATTTTAATTTAGATGTATGGACCATGCAGTCTGAAATAAAGAATTCTTATCTTATCAATCCAAATTATTTGTAATCTCGTTAGTTATTTGCAGCCTGAAATTAAGATCAATATATGTTGGCGTTATCCCTTTGGGACAAGCCTGTGTAGAGCACAGTGTAGTATGAAACAGATGAGCACTTGGTGTCTATTTGCTGATTTACATGCATGCAACAGACAACTTTGGGCTTCTGAATGGTAACCGGTTTTATTGACTCGGTAGATGCTTTATGTTGTACTGCTGTATTTTTCACATTCTATGTTGGTGATGTTGTATCTTGACAACTCGCCTCAGATGATCTGCCTCCGACAGGCCTCAACTCCGTCGATAATGTTACGCAATGTTTCTTGGCTTCCTATTGAAAACAGAAATATAACTATCCTTTTATCCATTAAAACTCATTCTCCGTCAGAGAGACAAAGTTATTACCTAGTAGTAAAGGTTTTCTGTTGCAAAACATTTATTCGGCAATAATTTTATTTAGTATTAACCAATGTGCTATTACGTAGTCAATTGTAAACTGGCTAACATAAACGGTAATGATTACCTCTATAACTTCCTTGATGTACATGTTTGATGGTTTGCCAATCGTAAACTCCAATAGCTTTTTTCAAAATTTTGTCAGGCACAAGTCCATGTGCTATAAGGTAATCAATTGTCAAATAAGTGAAAATATAATAATTAGTTGTACAATTTCTGCAATAACCATGCTTGATGGTGGACATATTGACATCTAAACAACTTCTTCAGAAGCATGTTGTATGCAACTGTGAAAGCAAAATTTACTGCTGCATGGTAAACAGAGTTATTAAGGTGTTTTGTTTTGCTCAAACGTTTCGGTATATAAAATCAACGCTGCTGATTACCTGAAATGATTATTATGATGTACTTCATAAAGGCTTGGCCGTTATCATTTGGTTCATTGTTCATTAATAACTTCATCATCCTTTACAACTGAATGTTGAAGACTGTGTGAGGACAAAAAACTTTACTTTGTGACCCAATGAAGGCATTGTCAAATAATAGATTATGCTTTTCATATCTACTGAGGGTAGATATTTATTTGCGCTTGGTGAATTTATATAATTTCTTTATCTCTTGATGTTTTAGACCGTTCTCGTCCTCGCTTTACATTCCCGGGAACGTTCAACTCAACGTAGGTAGTTTGTCTTTTGTGAAGGTACCTACTCATATTCTTTGCTAACCTTAAATTCCTTTTCCTTTCAGACTTGTTCCCCTTACATTTATTTGAAACGAAATTTGGAAAGGTAACTCAGCATAATTTAAATTTGATAACAAGCTTAGTTGCAATTCATCTTTCAATGTTTCTTTGAGGAGTGACATATAATTTGAAATCTGATTGCTTAAATAAAAGAATTGGAATTCAAGACATGTCCCGTGTATGGAAAAGTTAAAAACCAATTAACCGAGTTTTAAAAAAACTAGCTGCTATTGCAAACGTTTCCAAAAGGCACATAAAAAGTACCCCCCCCCCCCCCAAAAAAAAAAAAAAGAAAAAAAAGAAATGCTTTAACGAAAACAGAGAATATGTCAAGGAGTATCTCAAACAGAAATTATAGAGAAAGCAGAAATAGGTACACTGAATATACGAATGTATACCATAAACAGAGATAACACAATGATAAAAATTCCAGTGTAATTAAAACATTAGGAGTTAGAATCTTACAATCATTAAGACAAACCAATAAACCAGATACAGCTTTGAGAAAAATCGATGGTCCATCATTTGACTTCTACTGAAGGTGGCTAAACTTGGTAAGTGAAGATAACCTTCACATTAATAATTTCATTTCATTTTCGTCATTGGATTGATTTTACCCGAATAACAAAAGAAATGTTTCCTCTTATCAAACACAGGATACACAGCATTTAAAAACATATTTAAAAAATTAATAAATGCTTCCATAACATGAAATAGCAAATCATATGAACAAAGCTCATCCATTAAATCCTACTAACTTGATCATTGGGGAGATTTTGAGCAGTATTGCCTAGTCTAGTTTCCCCCGTGACACTTTGTTGCATGGTAAGCAGCTACTTCTCTAATAACAGCAATTGATATAATTGTGGTTAAAAGGTACAAATGCATCAACAATAAAGGAACCAGTACCCATTTATTACAGATTCCTTTCTTTCTGTTATTTTTTTTTAGATCGATATGTTTGAAAGTTATTCGACTGGCACTCAATGCAGATACAGGCATTCCCAACTTGATACACTGAAGTATCTGGTTCTATTTGATGTCACGCTATCAATTTTGAGTTTATTATGTAAAGTATCTAATTCGCCAATTGGACAAAATTAGTTAATGTTATAGTATAAATCACAATATCTTACAATGATTTGGAATTTCTAGCAGCTTTAACATCAGTAAAGATTGCATATGTCTTCTTAATTTGTTTATCTTTCATTGTTTCCAACTCTTTGCAGTTATGTCCTTTTCCAGTAACTTTTTCATATTCCACGTGCGAAAGTTTTGTTCAATTCCTGCTTGTACTATTCAATATCTGTAGAAATGGAAGTATTGCAATTTTTGTCTTCAATAACTCCTAATTCCTGTTTCAGTTGTGCTTTTGTTCATTTATCAATGATAATATCATGGTTTGCATATGTGACTTTGTCTCTCCCAGACAACTCGTCTTCGGGAAACAATCACCAATCTGTACTATTTAAATAACCGAAAACTAGGCTTATGCTTAAGCATAACCTTTATCACTTGATAAAACAGAGTGCACAGAGGTGCAGCCTTTATTGTGTTTTTCAGCACAACAAATTGTACAAGGTGGCGAAGGTTTTCAAATGAAAGATTGTGAAAACTCTTTAATATGAAGATGATGTAGAAGATGCACAATGGATGCATCTTGATGATACTGCAAATCTTGCTAGTGGTTTTGCATAGCAAAATTTAGGACGTATTCGTGATGTCACAGTAATTGCAGATGCTATACTTTTATGACACGTTTTCGACTTGTACAAGGTTATAAAGAACGACTTTGGTATGAATGAATTATGAGTATAATTGGCATCAATCAATTACAATATAATTTGGAGAAAAACAACCTTAAAATACGAATAAAAAAAACCCCACTCCATTATGTAAAACCAGATTTTGAGAAAAACCACCTTAAATTACAAAACACAATATTTTATTATGTAAAACAGATGGTAAGACAGTTTAAATCTAGCGAAAAAGTTAAATCAAAGCAATGCTAACACCCAGTACCAAAGTAGGCCAGACTGGAAAGGAATTGCTGATAACAATATACTGGATAAAAGAAGGTGACAATGGGATGTTACCTATTGAACGCATATCCGTTAGAACCTACTGTTGTACAAAAACAACAAATACAAATACTCGAGAAAATAGAGATGAGAACAATAGACGCAAATGAACCATTTGATGAACAGTAAGAGAAACAGAGACATTAATATATGATTAGCACGGGAACATTTCAAAGTGTTGAGCTTTCATCTGCAATGAAAAGATTCTTCGCTATACAAGAGGAAAGAGAATTAAGTGGTTATGTAAAAGATGTAGAAGTTGTCAATTCGAAAATGGAATCTATACAATCTGATGCTGAAATTAGGAAAATGGAAGAGTTAAAATGAGATTAGTAGAAAATCAGATGCAACTAAAAATGCTGTAAGGTAAGAGCAGTTTAAAAGTGTTGACAATAAAAACGGGCAATTATTGTTAGACAGTTGATACTAAAATCACTGGAATAAATATAATTATATCAACTGTTCCTCTGTCCGTAACAACTGTTCCTCTGTCTACAACAAGTGTTACTCTAAAGTGTTCCTCTGTCTATAACAAGTGTTTCTCTGTCAATAACAAGTGTTCCTCTGTCTACAACAAGTGTACCTCTGTCTACAACAAGTGTTGTAAAACGTTTAAGAGGGGATGGTGGAGGAGGTGCTGCCCCATCAGGTGGCAACGATGATTCATTCGTTGACAACAGTTTAAAAACTTGATAAATATTGCCAAATATTTGTATGCGTTAGCTAAAAAGCAACCGCAGCCTTGCATGGAATGTTTGGTAATGTAGCAAACTTGTTATAACAGCTGACCAGGTTGTTTCTTTGCTAGCTGAACATGTTATTTTACTTAATTTTGCATTAATTTGATTCCTATTTGTATTTTTGATTGATAGCGTAAACAAAGCATTAGCAGAATTCGTGAAGCTCTTCGCCATATAATAATTCAAGGTTCCTTAACGTGCGTCGCTACTACTTTAAAACGTAACTAAAACATCGTCCGCATCCATCACTTTCAATATAAATGATTGTTTATTTCATGATAAATATTGTTTTCTGAGGTTTCTAGATCGCCATATGTTAAGAAAACTTGCACCGTAGGTACACTCTAAGCGTCTGAGCATAATCGCATTGGCAGATGTGGCAATGGGACTGTCATCATTCCAATCCTTGTTCTGTACATGCATTTTGCGCACTTTGACTTCCTATTTGTCATCTACGATTTCCTCTGTGATATATTGTTTATCAGCCTTTGGAATATAATCCCTTGTTACGTCGGTATTAATTGTTGGGTTTAATTCAAGTTTATAACTGTTACTGGATATTTGTAAATTGCTGTTTTATCTGGCGATACCACCCATTTCATAAGCATGTCACTTGGTAATGCAAAGGTACTGTCATCACCAACAGGTTTGTCCCATTTCACCTTTGAATCTGTTATGTATAACGTATTACGTGTGTTACGTAAAGTTTACCATACTATTTTCATATGTATTGTGACCTTTATCTGCTAAAACTTATAGCTCCATTACTTTTAAACAATGTATGATACTGTCGAAATAGACTTTCTAATAGACATTCTGTTTTGTATCTGTAGTATGCGGATTACACAAGAAATTTTGTTTTTCCATTTCCCTTAATTTACGTTTAATGGATAAATGATACTAATCAGATCCACGGTGATCAATGGAAAATGCTTCTTTTTTCCAATTTCCTCGATCTTTTATGTCCTCTTGTTACAAAAGTCAAAAAAAGTAGATAGACAGGTATAAACAAATGCTTTTTTATATAAACTTGTGATAGTTTTGCTTAATAAGTTAGTATAGTGAAATTAATTTATACAAATGTTTCTATTACTTGGCGATTCTGTGATATTGTTACATACTCTAATTTCTTCAATTCAAAATGTCAAGTCTACATGTATTTTTTATTTTTATTTATTTATTTATTTATTTACTTATTTATTTATTTATTTATTTATTTATTTATTATCTTAATTATTTAAAAATTGAAACAAAATCGTATTACCTGTTTTTAGCAGGAAGCAGGAGATATTTATTTCAAAATTACCAGATGTCAATAATTAGTCAATTGGTGAGCAGAAACTAACGTATGAAAATGTTTTTTCTCTTGTATAAACAGAGAAATCCTCATTTATTCATATTTTCTGCACATCGGAAAATAATTAAAGGAACCAAATACCACGTTGGATCGTGCTATGTTTCTCTTAAATGTATTTTAGTAATCAAAGTCCACGTTTAATTTTTCTTTCTGGATGCTTAATAACGCACTTAACAGAAATGTAGTTGTGTATTGCTTATTTTTTCTATGTTCATGTTTTTGTTTTGATCTTCGCCCTAGTCTGTTTCTTTTTGTCGGTCTGTTCATAATTATTTTACTTAGATTAGTGCTTGACATTCGTACGTGCAAACGCCATATAATATAATTTAACATGATATTATACTGAATTCTATTTTATTGAACGTCTTTCTATATATATTTGCGTTCTAAGTGTGTGTGTATATATATATATATATATATATATATATATATATATATATATATATATATATATATATATATATATATATATACATGCTTCACACTCTCTGTTTGAACTGAAGGAACAGACATATCTCACGACCTTTATTAGATAGTTTCTGTTCAAGTTATCTATATCCGATGATATATATGTATCCATATCTTTCTCTTTTTCTAAACCTCACCTGTCAGTAAAAATGCAATGCAAGCTTTTATGTTTAACTAGAAGCTGATTCTAAATTATAACCGAGGCTCGAAAAGTTCCTCGATGTTACTCTCAGAATGATAGCACGTGTCAGTCACAGAAAAATATATCCTTTCTTCATGTTCCGTGGAAAATAGCATCTTCAGAGCTCTTTTCACATGGTAGTATTGATTTTTCTTTCTAATAGAAGCAATTTATATTTGTAATTTCATTCTCGTGCTACAGACTCAGTTATCACTCTAAAACACATTTTAAAATTACATGAAAACTTAATTGGTACTGAGAGTCAGTAACAGTTTTTAGAAATATTCACATGGGTGTGAAAAAATTATGTCCGTATGAATTAGGTGAAAGAAAATTGTTTTTTTATATTTAATTTTCTACCAGAATTGTACTTTCTGCGGAAATGCTTTTTATGTTAAATTAGTGTTGTGACAAGTTTCCAATAAATTATGCCATGCTCCATCCAAACAAACACCATTTGAGAATTAATGGCAGAATTATATTCCGTGAATAATTTGAAGCTTTGTAAGTCTTTGAATTAGGTTGAGTCTTCTTTCTTTCTTTTCGGAGTTGTCATATGGGTAAATGTTTATATATAATAAACATCTGCTAAAGTTATCTACTATACCTGGAACAAGGATAAACAATATTCTTTGGATATGAAGGCAGTAACATACTTCATAAACCCACATCAACAGATAAAGGGTGCATGCCACCAAATCCGAACAAAGCAAAGCACACAATACAGCTCTACTTGCCCAGGCGAAAATAGTGCAACAAAACAAAAGTTTCCGTAAAAATGTCAGGCATTGAATACCATGGACAGTTCTGTCTGTGAGACTTCGATATTATCTGTTCTTTCCACTTAATATTCCTTTACAACGTCTTTATTCATATAAATATATAGAAATATATACGTTGACCAGCTGTCACTAATGGTTCTTAAATATGAATCGGACAATAACAATGAAGACAAAAAAAAGAAGAAACAAAATACAAGCACATTTTACATCATACCTCGCTTTCTTTATTTGTTGATAAATTGCAAATTATTGAAAAATTATTACATTTTATTTTAAACGTGAAACATTGTTATACAAGTTTCTAAATCACGTTCTCGAAATGAGTCTAATATGAAAATAACAACTAATGCTTTCTCTTATTCGGGGAAGTGCGACATCTATTACATCCCTCTCAAATATCCTCAGGATGGAAATGTCTTTTTACTTTACGTACAAGATACTTGTGATATGATTCTCATTTCAAAAAGATAAGAACGTTTACGCTCCACAAAAAAAAGAATTTTAATATATATATAGACACACACACACAGATATATGCATATATATATATATATATATATATATATATATATATATATATATATATATATATATATATATATAACTAGGTGACACATATGATACATACATACACTTATAAATTGATATATATGTATACAAGATACTAATTCATTGTCATCACTTCTATTGCTTCATTTGACAGCTATTCGTGCATTTATTACCACATATGGATACCTATAAGAGAAAGTTATGGATCAAATTGTATAGTTTCCGTACTGACGATTTTAGGATGGGTTGTTAAAGCGATCGAGCAGAAAATCCGCTGAGTGTATAACACGTAGTCAGAAAGACACTTCATCGAATTTTGAATAACTTGCTCAGTGATGAAGAAAGAACAATGACATCGTAAGTGACAAGAACTGTACACTAGGCGAACATCTTGATAATTTATACGGATGTTCTCTCAGGGTGAACTATTCAAATATATCGACAATTACTATTCTTGAAAGTGCCCTTCACCAAAATCTAGATATTATAAAATTCTTAATAGTTGGCTTTATTGAGACCTTCAAGATCATTAGACATATTTCATTTTGACCTCTTGCTTCAACAAAGTATGAGAGAGAGAGAGAGAGAGAGAGAGAGAGAGAGAGAGAGAGAGAGTATAGCAACGAAAAAACGAAAAAAGTACCCACGAGAAAACTCCAGTCTCTAGCTACAGACAGAACTGGAGGAAATTTACCATGGTACAGATTTATAAACTACTATACCAATACGCCCTTTGAGATAGAAGGCAGGGCAAGTTTACATAATAATTTAAATTTTAGCTCAAAAGTCATAGCAATTTATCCCATTCGTCAGATGTGAGCAGTGAAAACAAATCCTGTGTCTACGTGAGCTTTCCCACGGATCTATATTATTTATCGTTACTGTTTACTCATTGGCCTTTCATGATTTGTACATTGTCATTTTTATGCCAACTGGGTCTGAGAGTGTGTAAATGCATCAGCAGACAAAGTCCATGCTGACTTAAACTTGAAAACATTGATTATTCCTTAAAAATATAGATTTACACTTTGGAGTCGTGTTTTAGAAAGATAATGGCAATATTGACGTCATACACCTCTTATGAAAACTCACTTCAAAGCTTAATTTAGTGCTGCATTAGTTATCACTATCGTCTTGTTACAGCTTCAGTTGGAGAAGTAATCGTGACGTCTTTGCATCTAATACTGGAATGCAAGCATCTCGCAACTCCTCTCTCCAAATTAAACCTTACAGTCTCTTTACTACAATCTAGCTTAACTCTTTGACTGCCAGATACATGTAAACAAAAAAACAAAAAAACAAAGAAATAAAAAGATTGATTCTTCTTTTTTCTTCTGTTCATTATCAGCAGAAAACAGAATCGAAAATATTTTCTACCTATACATTTATCTATCTATCAATGTATCCATCTATCTGTCTATCTCTCTCTCTCTCTCTCTCTCTCTCTCTCTCTCTCTATATATATATATATATATATATATATATATATATATATATATATATATATATATATATATATATGTATATCTTCTTATTTTGGTATATGGTTTCGTCAAAAATGTTACGATAAATAACAAATATCTTTCCGCGTACTTGGTCGATTTTGCATATGAAGGAAAAGAGATTGCATGAATTTGCAAATAGTATAATACCAATAATCGTCTTGCTTTCTTCCATTTGACTTTGTTACAATGCTAAATAATTCGTTTTCCTTTTCATGTATGGGGCTCCAAACACATTATCCTTCTTGTAGTCGCTAGTGTCATAAAATTTAGCATTATCCTTCACGTCATTGTAAAAGTTGTCCGTTTCAAGACAATACATCATAACGAATTTTTGGTTTTGGTCATGAAAAATTGCATTTTGTTACCGTACTTGTTTTCCAGCTTTCATACATCAACCAATTTGATTCTCGAACAAAATAAGACCCCCGTAAATAGCTGTACCAATTTTTCGCATTTTATTTCTCACACTAACCAAAACTAAATCCGAATCTAGTATCGTTCTCCTGGAAAGATCTTGACATTTAGAAGAAAAAATAAATTCCGTAGGACATACTTTTACTGTTGTCATGTTCCTCAAATTCTCCGTCTGTTTCCCGAATACATTGACATAATTGTATGTATGGTTTTAAAGTTTCTATTGTGAATGACATATCTCTCTTTACGTTTCAACGTACATAACAGTTTTGATGCAATTAGTTTTGTACTTTATTTTGCCATATAAATAGTTTTTGAAGTTCGGATAAATCATTTATAGCAGGTAAAAGTGTTTCCGGTTCTAATGGTAGTCCTTAAAATAGTTGTATTAGTGTAATAGAATCTCCAAATCGACTTCTATAATAGTCGTATTAGTGTAATAGAATCTCCAAATCGACTTCTAAAATAGTCGTATTGTGTAATAGAATCTCCAAATCGACTTCTAAAATAGTCGTATTAGTGTAATAGAAAACCAAATCGACTTCTAAAATATAACCAGTGTTATTGTCAGCGGGTATATTTAAGACATTTTCTTCTGCCCATCTAATTTGTTCGCCAATTGCCCATCCAAAATACTTAACAGGCACATGGTCTAGTGATATAAATTGTTAGGATTAGACTTGTTGTATTCTTCATCTTTTCTATTTTACCACTATTATCTACATCATATTCGTGATTAGCTTCAGCTTATCTGTGGTGTATCATGCTAATTCCTCATCATATTCCACTCTCAGTCATCAGAACATAACGTAATCTGTTAACAATTCCAATTCTCCTCCCGTGTGCTTCAAACTAGCGTCATGAGCTAAACCGGGAGCACTGTTATAGGGAGCGGAATCAAGTTTAAAGTTTTTCCTGCATGCATTTCTAAACGAACAAGTTGTGAATGAATAATGAAATGCATTTTGGGTATTTAAATTTCAAACTGCATTCGTTGTGAACATGACCTCTGTACTTAACGGTCAAATGATCGTGATTACTAACATTACTACTCATTATCTGTTTATCGTAGATATGGCATTTGTTGGTTAAGTTAAACTGTTCCTCATCTTCATCTGTAAATACCGTCGGTTTTGCATTTATGGGTCTCAGCATGCATTAGGACTGAACATGTTCTCAATGCGTTGTACAATGCCGCTACAGTCTTTTCCTATGGAAACCAAAGGTGTCGCGTAATTAGCGTGAGAGTTTTCAGTGGCGTAGCGAGGGGGGGGGGGCGAAGAGGGCGGTGGCCCCGGACGGCACTTTCTAGGGGGCGGCAATTTGGTAAGAGTACCGTATATATCATAAATAATACGATTGGAGTGGGGGCGTAATTTTGGTAGTTGGGCCTGGGCGGCACTTTGCCTCGCTACGCAACTGAGCGTATTTAACGTGCATGCTGGAGACTCATGGAATGTGTTTACTATTTTTGGTGTCCAAGATTTTGTGTGATCCATCATAGTGTTGTTATTTTCTGTATATGTATCCCCTCCTAAAATAGTAACAATGATTAAACTGTCCTTACTGAACTCACTTGTCAATGGATATATGGAATCTTTCTCAACACATTTAAAGCAAACATTAATGAAATAAATAAATTCACCTCACTAAAAGCTTAAAAGGCCATGCCTGCAATTGCAAAAACATAGGAAAGACAGAACGTACGGCAAAGAGTTGAAATATGTTATTGAGGAAGGTCTTGCCAAAGCCGATTACAAATGGTAGAGAGGAAACTCACAATCTACTGTCAAACAATTTAGTACTGCACATTTTTTTTTTTTTTTTTTTTTATAAGTTCCAAAAAGATTGAAGAAATTTTAAACAAATTAATTATTTAATTATGCTGCAAAAGATAAAGCAAGAGAAAGTGGAATAAATATATGAGGATATATAACATATGGAGATGGACACGGGAAAAAAAAAAGAGCAAAAAAAAAAAAAAAAAAAAATTACCGTTCTTTACTCGCTTATAAGTTAAGTCCGATTGCACAGATCGGTTCCATAATGCGCCGGCGGATCTGGGTCAATGCAGTTTGATCGGAGTAATCAGTAGAACAAGCAAAATAGACCCTGATCTGCCGGCGCATTATACGAACGCAGATAAGGGTCTATGTTGTTTGCAGTTGGACTCGACTTATAAATGATTACATACGGTGAAAAGGAAAAGTTATTAATTGGGTCACTGCTCATATCAAATCTTCTGCTGCTTGCTGGAATCGGATATAACATTTACAAAACAAGCAACCAATTGTAAAACACGTTGCACAACCAAATACAGTAGAAAGTACAGCAAAAATAACCACAAAAAAAAAACCAAACAAACAAAAAAACAACAACAAAAAAACAAGAAAATAAAACTGTTTTGAGTCTATAGCATTCAAAGAAAACTAGACATCACAACAACTAGTACATTAGTACATACTGAAATGATTGTAGTTGTGTTCAGTATAAATTACGTAGTATTTGCAAAACATGGAGATATATCAGAGCTATTCAAACAGCAAATAGAAATACTTTTTAAAAAAAAACTGACCAAAACATTTTCGACAAGGAAAAAGATTCATTTAGCACAATAATAAAACGTAAAGAACCGACTAGCATGAGACAGTAGAATAACGATAACAATATATGTCAAGCAATTAAGAATATATCTGAAGCTATTAAGAATATATGTTAAGCTATTAAGAAAATGAAAATATTATATCTGTTTATTATGTTCTCTTTTCCAATGCAAAGTTTTAATTGACCATTTAATGATTTGTTTCGTGACAAATTGATTGTTTGCTGAAACACTTGATAAAACGAGTTTTATTGTATAATTTTATATCGACTTAGTCGAGTTGGTAACACTTTTGCGAAGCGAAGCGATGGCGCAGAGGGCAGCAAGCAGCAGAAATGTAAATCGCGGATATTCATTTTTTATTCTTTGCATAAGAAGAATGGAAAAATGAATCGAGAATAAACGCCATTCTGAGATCCACGAGAACGCATGAATCCATATCATGGTTATTATGTGAGCTTCAATGTTCCAATGATCGTTTTCATTAGACGGATATGAAAGAAAGTCCTGTGCCCACTTGAGCTTATCCATCCGGCTATTATTCTTGCATACTTTTTTGTTTTATTTTGAAATATAGCAAAATCATTATTCTTAAATTATAGTGTATAAGTTACGTCCATTAAATGTACAATGATAAATTAAGTTTTCAATAGTCTGATATACAGTAAGAGACTGAGCATTCGTCAGGACATATTGACCTCGATGTTGCAGTTTTCTTTAAGAACGATTCTGCAATCTATGCCACATCCTGATGTCAAAAACCTTTTATGATTGTCAATTTGCAATTATTCTACATTGACATACAAGTGGCTTTTTGTAATTAACTTCATCGTGTCGCCACTCTAAATAAAAAAGTTCTAGTGTTCTACAGTTACTGGGAGTGCTTCTTCGAAGTCTTAATAGTTTTATTCATCCAATACACAGTAGCTAAGCATAGCACAACCTTCTATTTCGAGACGATTCTGTTAATTTTGTTCATCAAATTGACCAGTTTGACGGCAGATATTTAACCTGTGATAAGGGGCCTCGTCAAAACAGACTGAATGTAAATTAATATACTAGTATACGATATTATTTAAAAAGTTCTGAATATTAGTGCTCTGTACACAACAAAGTTCCTTATTAGTAAACAGTACATTAGTGCATCATCTCAAAGTACTCCCCATGCACCTACACACAATTTCTCTGTATGATTATCCAATTATTAAACGCCATTTTGTATTTACTTTTTGGTTCGTTGTTCATGCACTTGAAAACTGAACTTCCAACCGCATGGCGGCTCAATTTCGTCTGCCCTCCAGGAAATATTTGATAATGGGATTCAGCCAAATACAACCTTGAGCTAAATCAGGACTGTATGGAGGATGTGGCAAAGTTTGGATGTTGTCTGGAAGGCTTTTTATGCGCCGGCGCGTTGTCATGGAGTGGATGGATACTTCGGGTATCGATGCGCTGACGGGTGTTTCGGTAGTGTTCATTCACTTTTGGCAATACTTTGGAGTCATACAAATGCCCAGTGACAATAGCAGCGTAAGATACATGTACCGGGCCTTTTGCATCAAAAGATAATGCGTATTAAACCGTATTGACAGTCCTACTACGTCGATCGATTTGTGGTTTTTGCTCATTTTCTCCAAAACAAACTGTATCATTTTCTCTTGAGTCGGGTTCAAAAAAGTAAATTTATGTTTCATCACCTGGGACAATCTCATCCAAACGTCTCTGGTCACTCTCTTCATATCTGGCGAGTAGCTGTTTGGCGATTTCAACCCGAGTCTGGTTTTGATCAGCCGTCAACAAATGCGGGACCCATCCTGCACAACTTTTATGAGCTTCAAATGATTCTTTAATATATTAAAAACAACTGACGAATTAATGCCTGTGATAACAGGCAGACGTAAGCATTTGTGACACATTTGGTAGTACGTCAATGGCAAGAATTGGACCAGTCAACATGATTAAATCATACAGTCATTGATTACATTTTAAAATCCCGTATTGGAGTAAGAAAACAAAAAAAAAATGAAAATGTAAAATACACTAGAGTCAGTTTCAGATCCATTATGAAACGTACATCACCTTCAATCTTCCAAATAATTTACCTGGAAAAATTACAATCTTACTGAGAATTATTCAACACATTCATAACTTACAAATTTAAAAATGAATGTCAAGGGTCCGTGTAACACTCCTGAAGGTCATCATGTGTATTAGGCCGCTCTGTCTCTTAAAAATAACTAGGACGTAACACTGTACTCGCCATTGACAACAATAGTTTTCCAAATTACAAATGTTTGCACCTTAGGAGCAAGGTATGGTTTGAAATTTGCATGTTATATAGGGATTAAATAATTCTAAGCTAAACTGTAATTGGGCCAGGTAAATACTTTTGGAGATAGAAGGTCACGTACAATTCATAATGGATCGGAAGCTGATTTTAGACCACTGATATATTTGTGTATTACCATCTCATATAGCGATTCCACAATGTGGTTGGATTACTTATATCTATTTTCTTTTGAAGAATTAGAAAAAAATAGATTGCATGCTTTTAAAGATATTTTGACATAAATACGTATTTAAATGAACAGCATACAATTGAAAAAAATTATTATTCTAAATATTTGAGCCTGTCTCCTTTTGTTGATTCGGGTGTTCGAATATGATAGTATAATTGGGTTGATAGGTCCTGTGTCAAAAGGAGTATGATGTCAGGTCGATGCTAAGGGACTGAAGTTGACATTGCTTCACATTACATGTTATGTGAAAACTGCAGTGCTCCTTAAATCTCCAGAGAACAATTTCACATGCAATGCAATTGATTCAGCGACATCCGGCTGATTTAATGTAAGAATTCTGCGGCATGAATCATCCCAATTCACCATAAGAACGAGCGATGAATAATGTTCCTTGTGGCGGTCAAAACTCCAGAGATAGCTGTCTCAAGGGACTGACAGACCAGAAAGAGAGCTGATATTCTTTTTTGCTAAAATTTACTATAAATGTCAAAGTTAAATATATTAAAGCACATTCAAAATAGTTAAATATTTATTGAGAAGTTTCTTAGCTAAATCAAATACAAAAAAGTGATAGATATATATATGTATATATATATATATATATATATATATATATATATATATATATATATATATATATATATATAATAACTCTAGTTAAATAAAATACAAAATAGTGAACTATATATTGAAATATTTCTAGTTAAAATACAAGTTAAATATATATTGAAATTGTTCTTCCTTAAATAAATCAAAACGAAGATTTATATGGCTGGTAAACCAATACCAAAGCAAAGTACAAAAAATGTCTCCTTTAATACGTTCGCAACTAGAAAAGAAATGAAACTAAAACAAACCTGTCTGTGGTACAGAAAAAGAGAGGCAAAGACATTATGATATATTACGTATATTTCAATATGGTGGCTTTTGTTGTCGCCTGAGCTGACAAGATCTCTGAAGGGATATCAATGGGCCTAGTCAACGAGGACTATACAGATGACAGGTATCATTACGTTGGAATAACATATTGTTCGAAATTGGTGCCATCACCAAGAAACAAACATAAATTTAAACAAAATATCAGTAACACAAATGCGTTAATTCCTTTAATACACATGAAAAACTATTATTAAAATGAGTACGTTACTATGTAGACAGCTCGAGGGATATAATGTCTGAAGCAGTTTCCTTTCTAAAATTAAAAAAATACTATCTGCAATAATTTAATGTTCCGTATTTTTTTATTGTGATTTCAAAAGTACCATCGTGCCCCAGGTGTGAAAAACGCGTTGGTAAGATTTCAGCATTAGTTCATGGAGAATGAAGACAGAAAAATGCAAAATCTCTGGTATACACAGAGAAAGACGAAGGACATTTTACCTCAACAAATATATGCTACGTTTGTGAGAGAGAAATAACTGAAAACAAAGAAAGAAACCATGATCACATAACAGGTAAATATAGAAGTTCAGCTCATAACGAATACAATTGGAATTTTAAATATCCCAAATACATACCCTTGTTCATTCATAGCTTGTCTGGTTATGACAGCCATCTTTTCATCAAGACACTTTTTAAGCACAATCCAGATGAAGGGACAAACATCAAACCGAGCAGCGACGAAAAATATATTTCATTCAGCAAAGATTTCATAGTTGAAAGACAAAGAACAAAAAAAGTTAAAAGGACAATTAGATTTGTTGACAGCTTTAGATGTATGGAATACATTTATAAAACACCTAACTAAAAATGTAAGTAATTAAAACTTTACAGAGACACTTAAATAATTTAGAGATACGCAGTATAAATATCTGAGAATATACATTTGCCCATGCGATGAACCAGAGTTGCAGAAGAAGTTAATCAATGATTACATAGGTTCAAAGCCAACAGTGGCAAAAATGTTATATACATTAATACAACATAGAGAATTATGTAATTTATTGAAAACATTTCAAGATTTACATACAATTGAATTTAAAATTAACAAGGATACAAAGAGTTGCGTTGTTTGGACATTAGACATGGCTAAAACTCAATATTGAATTTAATACAAATTTGAGATAAAAAGCAACAAATGATTTCAGAAAGATCTTTTTCTAACAAACTAACACATAAATGTGTACTCGATGAACAGATTGAAAATCTCAGGAAGAAACAACATTTAGAAACCCTACGGATGAAAAAAGTTTTTCTTTTTAAAATGTTGGAAAGCTCTATCGTACGGTGGATTTAAAGTGTTGTAGTTATCTAAATGACTTATGTATGAATTTTGCTACAACAAGTTTCGAACATGTTGAACAATAGTACGATGGTAGAATAAGACTGTTAATGAATGATACTGATTTTTTATGAATTCATCTTGAGACAGAAAACTAATAAAGTGACATCAGTGATAAATCAAGTTATATAACACTAATGACTAACCAAAAGATAGCATATTTGGTATAGTACAAATGAATAAAAATTATTCTGGACTTTTAAAGGATGAGTTAAATTGCGTTCCAATTAGAGAGTTTGGCAAGTTAAAATAAAAGCATTATTAACTCAGGACTGATAGAGATGGAATAAAGTTTGTAAAATAGTAAAATAAACCACGATTAAAAAGAATTTAAATATCAAAATGTAACGAAATAGTTTATTCAGTCATAAGGATATTATCAAGAAATGAATCAACTCAGATCATACAAGATGTATGGTATCAAAATGGAACACTGTAGTCTTTTCTATGTATAACAACAAGCGTTTGTGGGTTGACAACGTAAACACGTTACCTTAGGTTCACGTGAGCACTCTATATACAAAAGTATGCTTAAGTCTCATTAAAAGCTTGTTTCTCTTGTTCTCTTTCAAAGTATCTACAATTTCTGCTTAAATTTCATATGGAATAACATGGTTTTCTTCAAAGAGCTGCAAAAAGATGAATAAACATAGTTTCTTTACTTCCTTCAACTTGGTCGAATAAATAAGTTCTACCATATCCTCCAAGTTCAAAGAGAAATCTATTCCCAGTAATCTAAAATTGGACATTGACCAGTTCATATCAATTTCTGGACATATTTTTTCATTAGAACTTTTTTTATTTCCATTCCAAAAAGCTTTTTCAACGTCTATCAATAGGAGATGACCAGATTCATTGTTTTTCCTCAAGATATTGCATCAGGTCATACAAAATTCTTATATTTTCACCAAAAAATCTCCCTTTCATAGAACAGCTTTGGCTGTCGCTAATGATAAAATGGAGGACTTTCTTGACCCTATTAGCAATATATGCCGAAGCACTCTTGTAATCGACATTACGTAGTGAATTTGATCTCCAATTTTTTTTATATACATTTCCTATCTTTATCTTCTTTTGGAATGCAAGTAATGATTCCCTGAGACTGAAATTCTGAAAAAATGTTGACTATTGTATCCGACGTTTAGAGACCTGAAGAGAAACAGCCTAGATCTTCCAAAAGAATTTGTAGAATTCAACAGTAAATCCATTGAAACCAGGGCTAGTTCAATTTTTCTTGTTTTTCAGTGCTAAACCACATTCCTCAAATGTTAACTTAGCTTCACACGAGCTTCTTTCAAAATCTGAAAGATTTTTTTAATCATTGTTAAAAAAGTGGTTACAAGTTCGCAAATTATTGTTGTTTTTGCTTTTGTATAATTTTTCGTAAAAAATCTTTCTGTTGATTTCATATCTTTTTTGACCTTTTACCGTTGTTCCATCTTCCATAATTAATTCTTTTATTGTTTTGTTAGTGTAATTTCTCTTTTCGAGATTACGACAATATTTTCATTTTTTGTTTACCAGACTCATACCACTTTGTTTTTTTTTTATCTTAACATTACCCCTTCCACCTCTTTGTTCCTCATTTCTTCTAAATTTACTTGTTGTTTGATCAGTTCTTTCATAATAGTGGGGTTGTTATTTTGATTCACTAAAGTATGTAAGGTATGTATTTCAGCTTCAATTTTCCTGAAATTTTGTTTCTCCTGTTTTGCCTTAGCTCGTGAATACCTAATTGAATCTGATCGTATAATACTTTTAAGATTTCAAAAATAGTTGATCATGACAACTTAGGTACACCTCAAGTGCATTTTTCTTATCTCCTTCACAACAGTATTCTTCTACCGTGTTGGTTATACATGTCATTTTGCTTTAATATCTTTGAATTGAATATCCAGTACCCAGAACCTGTAGGTAATTCAGATATAGACAATTTTAGTGTTATTGCTGAATGATCTGTTTTGTAGCCAGGAATAACAGATGAGTCCATAAAATTTGGAAACATGTCCTAAGAGATTAAATAGCCTAGTCTACTCTGTTTCATGTCCTGAACAACATTCCAGTCACCACAAATAATAACAGAGTAACTGTCAAAATGTATATCCTCTTTCAAATTTCTAAAACAACTCGAGATTATCGTCTTTATGACCGTATAGATTCACTAGAGTAAACCTCTGTCCATTAACTGATAAATCTAAGATAATGTATATGTCCTGGCAATTACATATCTTTCTGCGAAAAAGAAATTCAAAATTATTTCTAACCCCCTTAAGAATTTTGACTTTAATATGATAGTAAAGAGATATGTGATACTGAAGAAAGGAAATATATCTATTATTTAAATAGAAAGACTATCATAAGGTTTGGCATGAAAACATGCTATCAATTAGTAAAATAAAGAATTCTATGTAAATATATGTACTTTCCACTTATATTTCATTGATATGTTTTACTTTTATGATGATAACGCGCTTTTTAAAAAATTGCAATGCTACTGTGCGCGTACCCTGATCCTATGAAAACAAATTCTGGGGAGATAGATCACTGGAACTGTGCATTGTCATTATCATTATTTTGCGCATTACCTGTCTCAGTCGTAACTTTCTCAATTTTCATTCATAGTGCCCTATTGAATCCTATTTGTCCTAAATGAAACACATTTTGTGGTCATTCAACTTGAAAATATCGTCGCTTCCATATGATATAGTATGTCTTCACGGTCATTCTGTCTGTAGTGTTTACCTTTGCGTTGTTCGAATCTCCTTTTATCTTCATATAGGCGAGACAAAATATAACTACCCTGCACAATCAATTATATTTGGCTTAGCTTTTCAATTGATATCTGTAAAGCTTGCTTAGGTTTAATGCTGCCTAAGGTGTGTCTGTGATGCAGTGAGTGTACTGGAATGAAGTATTATTCTCCTTGTGATTTATTTTACTGCTTGTAAGGAGTGATTTATGTATCGTAGGTTGACATTTGTTATAACTATAACACATCTGTAAGTAACATGAACAATAATACCCATCATTAGTGCAGTGAATATGTACTGAGTCTCGTACTTTACTTGATCATTAGCAGGTTGGTAAAAATTATGAAGTTCAAGGAAAAAAACGTTTTGCACTATATCCTGGGTGAGTAGAAGCCATGTTTGTTTAAATACTGAGTCACCAAACCTTCTTCTCTCAACCTTTCTTTCAAGTGATTCGGTGTCTTTGATTTGTTTTCATTGAAGTATGCAGTTTTTTGCTGTAATTATTCCAACGTTTCATCATGTTTAATTCTTTCTTTATTAGTTCCATTAGGTTAAACTAATTTTAGCAGATAATTGTTTCATGTAAATGATAGACCGTTAGCTACTACTTTTGTAAAAGCAACTGAAGCTGTCGCAACTATATCATTTATCTAGCGATAAATAACTAACGGTTTGCCGGACACAAAGTGTCCGTGAGTCGAAAGCACACTTTGACAAAATAATTAAGGATTTATGAGTAAAATATCTTAATACTGCTGCCAGTTTTCATTTTACCATAAACAACGTCAGCAACGTAAATATTCTGTAGTGAAATTAGATAAATATTAAATGCAAAACATGCAATTTTGTTCTCTTCAAGATAGTACGCCTTCAATTATCTTGCCATATAAAGATTCCCTTTGTAGATTGATTGTAGAAAACACGCTGATTTTCTGCCTCTAATCCAATACTACAATCGTACAAAATGCATTTGTACGTAGGTTCAATAAACAAGTTGATAAAAAAAATGTATAAGCCTAATTGTCTCAGTGACATATTGCTGTTTTATGTAACTTGTATTCAACAAATGCTGATATAGCAAAGTTAAATCCGTAGGTTTTAGGTAATGTTTGAGGGGTAATATTAGCTTTTTGTAAAGATCCAACAAACACTTATTTATTTTCATAACGAGTTTGAAAACTAGATACCTTTACTTCTTTGTAAAGTTTGATTGTATCTACTCCAACATTTATCATAATACCATCGGTATACCCATGACCAGGTAGAATGTTAAATGGTACAGCAATATACATCCATGTATTAGTTTGTTTCATTTTGTAATCAAATTCCTTTCTATCGATTCGACTTTGAATGTTCTAATTCGATCAAACAACGCAGTATTATTGACACCTATTTCTATGTTCAATTGATATGTTCCAAATATTAAGCATCAATAGTGTATTTGCTGTCACCATTTGCAGTCAATCCATCTTTAACATTTTTTGGTAAAATATATTTCGTTTCCATTTATACCGATTATAATATATCTTCCATTTGTCAGTCCCAAACGGCTGTAGAAAAAAAAGGCGGTCTGCTTGTAGCACATGTGCCCAGGGCACAGCAAATTGTTTAGAAGAAATATTATCATAATAATACTTCTTTTCTACATAGATTTTATTCACTTTGGCTTCTTTTTTGTCCTTCAATTTCTTGTCACACTGTTACAATTTGCTTATCAGACTTTCCATACTTTGCTACTTCTGTTTTGATGGTTGGGTTTAATTCGAGCACAAACGAGTCTTTGCAATTCTGTAAATTATTTTATCCGACGACCCATTTTCGTAACCATGTCTCTCGGTAACAAAAGAGTACCGTCAGCTCCAACACCATAGTCTAATTTCATTTTTAATACGTTATATAGTCCTGGAATTTTGTCACAATGTCATAATGTTTTCATTTGTGTCAAAACCTTGCCCTCCTTAAATTAATAGCTCCATTATTTTTTTTTTCACAGTGTGATACTGTAGAAACAGAGAGTGAAACATATGTTTTGTTTCCGACTTGTGCGCCTAATATGCAGATTACATACAATCTAATGCTTTGATTTAACCTGGCAATATCTACACATGTGAGTCCATTGCTCTCCTGCATAAAAAGCACACGCAGCCAGGATGATCATCTTTGTTTGTCACGGAATTAGTTGCAATAGCTGACAAAATGTTCCAGTATTTTTAAGTAGCAAACACAACAGCTGCTGTAGGATCATCAAATACCTTTGTTCATATTTTATGTTTTTCTGGCGCATGAGCGACGTACTATTGAGTATTCAAGCAGCGGTGAAATTTTAAAATTGTTACAGATCCAATTAAAGTGTTTCATATATATGCTAATTTGACAGCGGTTTTTATATTTGGAAATAAACATGAAATTTTTATAGTGATTAGATTAAATCTGGTACTTTGTTTATAAAATGCATTCACGAAATCCCAGAGCCAGATGTTGCCATCCACACCTCCCAGCTTAGTTGATTTTGCCAAACTGTCGTGTTGCACTGTTCTATGTATCTCTTCAATGATTAAAGAACTTTCAAATTTTGAAGTATAGCTATCCAAAATGTTTAACGACTTGTATGTCAAATATTGAGTTCTAGTACATCAAATGTTATCTGGCTAAATTCATTTACTATGTTAATTTGGCTAAGGCGAGTAAGTAATCTGAAGTCCATTTATCTACTAAAAGTGTTAGCTATTCTAACCCATGTTTAAGATTCTAAAAAGTAATATACTGAATAAAAATGTACACAAATATTTCGTATATGAAATTTACTTTTCTTTTGCAAATACATTGATCCTCTATTTACCGTTTATCCACATTCACATGTAACTCTTTGTTGATCCCCCCTTCTCTGTCTAAAGCAGGATTGAGGGGGTCAGAGCCGGCGCCCCCCCCCAGCCCAATAATGAGCGCGCAAAAACCGGTACGTTTCCTTTGACAAGTTTTCTTTAAAGTTAGATGGTTAAAATAATTCCGTGGACACGCTTAAATACAGGAGCTTCCGGCCCCTGGGCCATCATTATGGGTTCCATTCCACAACGTCTTGCCTACTTATTTACGCCATCTACCCTCCCCCCGCCGCGATATTCCTGGATCCGCATCTGCTCTCTCTCTCTCTCTCTCTCTCTCTCTCTCTCTCTCTCTCTCTCTCTCTCTCTCTCATGTTGTCTAATCTATTCATTTCCTCTACTGTAATACCATTTTATCATCGGTAATATTAAACACTCTTTACGTCTCTGGTATTTCGTATTCCCTTTTATCATTTCCTCAATCGCTTTTGTCTTTATTACATTTGTAACACTTCACAACTGACTGCATCTCCGGTGCACGTCTTCCCTGACACATATGGAGTTATTTCATAAGTTTAATTCCAACTCCAACTAGCTGTTTAAATTACAGTTCCAAAAGATATATCTTCAAAATCGTTATATTTACACACTGTGAAAGGTGTAATGGATTCATTTCATTTGTGTTGTGTAAACAGTCTCCTCGTATTAACTGACTTTTGTTAATTTTGTGATCATTGTTTGCAACAGAGGGTTTTATGGAATGCTTTGAAATTTTTCATGGTATAAATCTGTCCACGAAAAGGGTAGTTAACGGTGTAGTTGACACTATTGTTATACCTTCTTTGAATAAAATTATAAAATAAACAGAGGATATCTATGGTTTTTTTAGTAAATATAACGAAACATTTCACTTGGAACAATACAATATGTCCTTATATCTATTAAAAAACAAAATGTATATTTTCTTTGACATATATATTTTATAAAGGCTAAAACCGTCGACTTGCGCGGATTGTTTTTCTTCCCATTCTGTGCCAATTTGGCTAACGGTTGTATTACTACAGCAAAAAAAAAAAAAAAAAAAAAAAGTTCCGAGAATTTACAATATTTTCGGACAGTAAATTTCTATAAATTTAACTCGTACTAACTTGAAACTTTAGTTCAAATTGTTTGTCCCATATGATAAATGAAACGATTTGTTTTTTGGCTTAACACATTTCTTGCTCTGATTGATAAATGAACAGCGCTGGGGGTGGAGGCAGAACCATAACAGAATGGTAGGATTTGGTAGATTTCAGAGCGTAACATCTTTATACTGAACATATTTCAATGATTGTGTGTTTAGCTATTATGATATTGTTTCTTTATTTTGTTCATTTCTGTATTCAAACATGAATATATGTGACCTTGGCAAGCTTGTAGCCTAGTTCGGTAACAGAGGCTGCACCCAAATTACGATAGTCACTTCATTTTGGTTTGCAACCAACACTCATCAATCCCTGATTTTTCCATCATTTTCAAACATGCATGTGTTGAAAAAAAAATCAATAGTTAAACAACTTTTAATAATATATTTAATTCTGAGTTTTACCTTAAAACTTTAGCGTTTGTCGTAGAGTCTACCAGTATGAGCGACACTGAATATAAAATATAAACAGGTCATGCAAGTTCAATCAATGTCAATTTGCATGTGGAAGACTAGACTATTCTAAATAAGTTAATATTTGAAACCTACTTGTTGGTTGTTTGGATTTTGGTTTTAGTCATTTTGTGATGGCACCTCGTAGCTAACATAAATGAACAGTGCTGGCACATTTTAAGATCTTTTCATCCTGAGAGAGAGAGAGAGAGAGAGAGAGAGAGAGAGAGAGAGAGAGAGAGAGAGAGCGGAAATTGAATCAGGCTTTATTTATGGAAATATAACATACATAATGGCAAATATATTTCCTAAACGGGAACGAAAGCAGTTCCAGAGGTGTTATCGCCACAGTGGCGATACTACTTTTATCGCCACTGAGGGCTTTTTAATGTTTCTGATACTGTTACATTTCAATGTCTCATTATGAAATAAATAACGTCCTCATGATCGAATCAATATTTACATCATGTACATGACCTTTAATTAAGTTCAAAGTTTCCAGATTTATCGCACTGTAGTTTGAATCAACATCATGCTTTTGAATTTTATCTCTTCTCATTTCTTTCTTATCTTCATTAATTATCCTGCTAGGACATTGTTCACACTGCAGCTAAATTTCTCACGTGCACCATTGTTTTGATAACCTGTGACATTTTTTGGATGTACTTTCTTTTTTGCCTCAGGTTTCCTGACCAACTTAAATTTGCACGCCCAGCATATTTTAACTTCTTCGTTCTCTAGTGTGTTCTTTTGATACATCTGTCACATTCTAGAGACTTTCTATCTGTCAACAACTCAAAGTTTTCATTCTGTTCAATACTTTCATTTATGTACAGTTCTTCAATCATCTCCGATGGAGTGGTGTTCTTTTGATACATCATCTCTGGAGGAGAGGTGAGACTTTGACACATCATTTATTTTAATGTAATAATCTTTTCAGTTGATTCACAACTATTACAAAATGCATTATATGATTTACATTTCACGAGAACGTACCTTATACAGTTGATTCTGTTAGAGCATCATTAAACGGTATAAAAGCATCAGTGGCGGCGCGAGGGTTTTGGCGCCAGGGGACAATGTTCTTTAGTGACGCCTCTACTTTGCTATAGAGAACATATTTTATATTAGTCACCTCCTACCCCCCCCCCCCCCAACAGACCTCCTAAATATAAGGTTTGCGAAGAATTGTCCCTGTTACACTAAGGTGAAGGTGATATCCTAAAAAAAATATTTCAGCTGCAACAAAAACATTGCCCCCTCCCAACCCCGAAGCCCCGCCCCTTTGCGCCGCTACTGAAAAACATCAAGAGAATTAATTGTCTTTACGTGCTAGCAACAATTCTACATGACTTCCATCTACGACAGGTAGATTTATTTTAGGCAATTTGTAATGTTTCTTCAATCGTTTAAAACGTATGAATGATTTTAAATTTATGTCACAATTTGCCATGTTTGATTCTAAAATGGCTACTTCATATACTGAGTTACCATTTTTTTATAAATCTAAATTTAGTATCCATGAATCCTATATGTCTTTGCAGAATTGTTGTAAATTAATCTAGTAGAATGTACAACATCATGAAGTTCTACAATGAATTTATCCGAATACACATTTGTGTATTTACTTACGTCAGATACGTAATTTATTCCTTCCTCATACCTTATCGGTTAACCATCTTGTTGTCATGGTTTATGATGCTTATCTCCTTGTCATCATCATTAAATGTAAAATGTAAATGAAAATCTTTTCTAAAGCATTGTAGTATATCCTTTTGATTTTTACAAATAAAAATCAACATTTGTATTCTCTTATATGTTATTTTGTTACACAACTAGAATTGGCCACACCTTTATCCCATCTTGATAACGGCACTGTTGCTTTTATGCTAAACTCATTAAATAGTTCCATCATCTCTCTGAAAACTGTTGAATTCAATCAAATGTAGCTTTGAGCCATTATCTATGTTGTTTAAAAGAATGTCATATTATTGTTGTGCTTTGCTAAGTGTCTTCATGGTGTGAGGGGTGTAGTAATTATAATTACCCATCGAGAAACACTATCGTATCCCTACGCGAGATGGTAATGCACAAATATACGAATGGTCTAGTAGACTTTAAATATTGTTCTCCTAACCCGATTCAGAATTTTAACACGGAAAAAATGACTGTATGGTTTAATCTGCATGGACAGGTCCTTTTTTTTCTCCATTTATATACTACTAAATTTAAATGATAATTAAAAGTTCTTGGAAGCTTAAATAGGCTAATAGTTTATACTACGATGACAAAGTAACAGAGTCTTGCGCTTAAAAGAATGTCTTAATTAAATCTGTATTTGATCAGCTGACTGAATGGTTTTCATTTACTGTTTATGTACACAGCATTCATTTCCATAGCAACACATGTACATTACTAGTTCATGGTTTCAATAAATATATTGGATTTTTTGTAGTATTCAATCTTTGTGTTAGATACCATTTCATCCTTTAATTTGCCTTTGTTGCTAATCTACTTCGATCCGTCGCGATCGATGTAAAACACTTCTTGAAGATATTGCCTGTCTTGTGCAAGACTGGTTTCAATAACGGCTGAAAAACGACCAAGGGAAGACAACGACTTTGTCTATAATTTCATGACAGTGCATGCATGCAGTTTCTAAGACAATACAAAATTACAAATAAATTCTATAATATTAGTGTTCTTTTGTAGAAACAAGTAGCATTGATATGTGATGGTTTCATTCAGTTCTCATACAGTACACCCGATGATATTTCACGTCCTTTTTACTTCGCAGAAATGTATTGCGTCAACACAAATCTTGTCCCAAGGTTTTAATAAGATTATCATACTTAAAAGCAGATTCATGTCTAAATTCTTATGTCTGATTCGCTCAGTGATGATTTGAGATTAGCCAATCAAAAATAGAAATCATGAGATGAGTCAAAGTTTGAGCATGAAAATATTTATAACTTATTAGCATCTTTACAAAATTACCAGAAGAAATTATTATCTGGTCACAAATTGTATCAAGATCTTGTCGTTGTTTTCCTCCTGTGTCCTCTTGCAAATATGTATGGCTAGACAAAATTCAAATAACATGGTGTTAAGCTTTTCCACTAAAAGATTCAAATATTTAATAAAGCAGTGTTTTAAGCCAACTTGAATGAAATTCGGTGATATACAAGAAAACAACACAAAATATGAAATCGTTGTGTATGTTTAATATAAATTAAATATATTTTCCTTTATTATGAAGCTTATTTGTGTTAAAATAATACATTTTGTTTTGTGTTTTTTTAAAGTATGTACTGTATAGATCTGATACATAAAGTACATGTTTTGGCAACATTACTACTGGACACAAAGAAGTTTTCCTTTTGTAGAGAAGCTTCATGTAAAATTGGCGAAGTCTTATCCCTTCTTAAAGATATGTATGCTGAGGATTCATTATGAAAAGGTGAGAAAACAAATCATATTGTTTTGATACGCAGAAAAAGATAATATCAGAAATATGCAAACATTCACAGCAGATTTTAAAATTAAATTTTAGAGATCGATTTTCTGAATAGTAAAAAAAAATTGTATTTTGTTTTTACATAACCCCTGTGCTGTGTAAAACTATATAGTCAGGATTAAGTTATCTATCCAAAACCGAACAAATAAATGAGATATTCCAGTGTGGCATCTACTTAGGGAGGGAATAATTTCTTAAATGTGACAGGGATTAGTCCCGTAAAAGGAAAATTAATTATGTTGCTAAAGGTAATTGTGCATTACATGAAATGGCTGGGAATGTGTCTACCATATAATTTCAGAGATATTTTATCACCACTGTGCCCCACTTCTGAAAGAAAGATCCTCACTGGTACACGAATGAGACGCCCTCCCCCATCTCTGATCTGAACTTTTAATTAATACGAGAGTGAGAAAAAATAAGACAAGGATAACTAAAGACAAGTGACTCATATAATAAAGAGAGTATTAACATCGTATCAGACGAACACGAACTTGTAGATAGCCTTCACGACCTGTGCAACAAATGAATGCATCTTTCTGACATTTTTCCTCTAAATAAACGGTCTGTAATAAATCGTGCTTGAAACTCGTTAAAATCACTTAGAGAGTGTGCAATCAAGCTGAGAGATATGAATAAAAAATTTGACATCATTCTTCGTAATTCGTTTTAAGACAAATGAAACGTTCTTAAATCCAAAAGTGGTTTCCTGAAACGTGTTTCTGTTAGAAGCTAAATCATTCTAATAGATGAAAAATACCGATAATATGAATGGCGGGATAAATCACCTGGCACGTGCGGGTGACGATCGAATCAGAGATGAAGTACAGCTTGACGAAAATATCTGCTACTACGAACAGCAAACAAACCTGTCAATTCTTATGGCTTGCGGTTTCCCATGATCCTCGCTTGAAATTGTTAGTTCCCGCAGAGCCAACGAGAGAGGCGCAGCCTAGTGAGGGATCAGTCTGGATAAGCACTTTGAGAAATTGCAGACGATAAGTATCGAAATGGCAGAAAACAGTGACTGCGACTCAAGAATTGTAGTGATGTGTGTGGATAGCAGTCCCCAAGCTGAATGGGCCTTTGACTGTAAGTAGAGATAATTTTTTAATTTAAATTCGGCATTTTTCAGTCATTTTTGTACGGTTTATAAATAGAACTACGAACGTACATATTACAAGTCTTCACTACCATCCATTTATTTAGCCTCAATGCAAATTTAAACAAATAACCTAAATACAGCCAGGGTAAGATAATGAAAGGCAATGTATAATTCATGTTTTTCCTCCACTTAATCCACGAATGCACATGTTTACTGAGTATTACCTTTAGTTTCTCACCTGCAAGGGATGGACATGAAACATTTATGTGGTACATTCCTATTAATGTATTGATTTGGGATTAGTCTACATGCAATGAATTAGTGCACATGTAATTCTCGCCGAATAGCACCTTCAGTTTGCAAACTGCCTTGTTTGGTTTTATTCTTATCATCGAAGTAATGGGCCATACAACTGTTGACGGTTTGTATTTGGAATTGTAGGTATATCGGTTCATACATGAGCATGGAAATCAGTCCCTGGAATCTGGTTTTTTAGGTCAAAGATAGATGTACTTTGAAAATGTGTAGATCAACCCTTTTAAAACCTATCCTGAATTTGTTACGGTTATTCTTTCGTTTTGTATAACGGCAAATTTTTCAGACAGTTGCACAACACTGGAGCAAAATAGTAACTGAAAAAAACACGAGGACATGCTTGTTTGGACGCAGTGTCTTTGTCCCATAGGCTCATTTTTTCCCAAGAGTCCCCAGTTACAGAGACGGAAATTGTACTGTGTATGTTGGACTTGAATTTTATGTTAGGGTTTGTGCTCCGCTCGATGTCTATCTGCTGAAAGACAAACTGGTTATATATGAAAAGGCATGTAGTAAAAGGATATGATCTCGAAAAGAATTACGTGACTTAAAGGACAACTCTAATGATATGACATCTGTCTGTTAGGTATTTTTCAGCATTTCGCACGAGGATTTTATAATTTGACTGTCTGATGTATATATGAGAGCGGTCTGACGTGGACACAATAGAATTTCCCCGTTTTAAATGCCCATTCTCACTTCATATAAACGGCATTACACAATTTGTCCGTTTCTGAGAAAGTGATAATGCACACTGACAAACCGAATTTTATTTTAAACAAAAAAATAGCCTCGGTTAATAAGTTTCGAGAAGAGGGGTGGGTGATAATATATGTGAATACTTAGTGTAACGGTGTTGACATGTCTGTACAGCCGATTTCGGAAATCTCACTTTCACCATTAGATTTGTTTTTGAAGTTAACATGGAACCTATTTCTGTTTCTCAAAGAGTTTATAAGTAATGCCCACATTTCCAGACTTTGAATGTTTCATGAAAAACAAATTATAAACACTCAGACTTTGAATGTTTCATGAAAAACTAATTACAAACCTTCAGCTACCAGTCAGTTACATTAAGCTTCAATCAGTATACATTTTTTATGTCATAGACTGGCATTCACTATGGTGCCACTGTCGAGCATAATCTGATGACCAGTCAAAGGACGAAAACCTTTGCAAAAGATAGTTAGATTTACTCCTTTGTTAATTTTAATTCTGTTCCAAGTCTGCAGCTTTTAGGTGCTTCATGTAAAAATTAGGTGATTTTTTCATACGTGTACCCGTGTACTTTGAAAGCTGTGGGAGCGAAATTATCTTAGATTCCACTGGCACAGCGGTACATACACATATACACCATACACATATATATAGTATCCACTTATCAGTGAATGAATGAGTGAATGAATTGATCATTCAATCCATCTATATATTTATGTGTCTGTCTCATTGTCGGTCTTTCTAGCTAACTAGCTACTTTGCTACATGTCTGAACAAATTTTGACTTTCAGCAACATCAGGTGAAAAACTTTTGGTTTCTTCTTCTAAGAACGAATTTACTAATAGTGTTCTGACGAGAATTTATTGTACGGAAATTATTTGCCTGGGTTTATTTCCCGAAAGCATGTGTTTATTTCTCCGTTAAATTGTTTTCATCATGGAATTCTCAGAGATGGGGTTCTTTCAGCAATAGTGACTTTCTTTTTGTATGTGTGTGTGTTCATTTATCAATTGGATTTGGAGATTGCAGTAGGCAAGGGTTGATCATGTTGATGACAGTCAATCGCAAGTGCAGTGAACAATAAAATGTAAATACAAAGAAGGAAACATTTTTTGGCATTTTGCCGGCTTCTCTAATGTACTGCACAGTGGAACAAATTTGCTGGTATTTGTTTTCATTTATTTTAGTACCAGGAATTTAATAACCAAATTGAAAATCGTCTTTAAGTTTACTATGGTCCTGCGTGTGCATCCAATTCAAACGTTATTATTAAATTTACTGCAATGTATTACTTCCGAAACGAATTCACCCTACAATATCACGCTATAGGTCTATAATTTTACGACTTTCGGGAAATGGACGTTTTAATTGGTCAGTAAAAGTGACATACTTTCACAAATGACTGACACATAAGTTTCAAAGAGCAGTAAATTTTTTTTTTTTTAAATAAGAGGAATTAAACAGATACCCGCTATTTAGAATAAAAATCAACTATTACGGGCTCGCTGTTGTATTGGTTAGTTCCGTCTTTTAAGATGTAAAATTTGTAAGAAATACATGGTTGGCGAAGTCATAATGAATCATTAATATCGGTATAAAGCTCATTAGAGCTTAGGTTCCACTTTAGAATATTAGGGGACTAAATAATACTTATCTCATCATAACAAGTACAGATTGTATGTTCTGAACAAGACAGGTCATTTTGTTCGTTCGATTTTACAAGCAAAGACTCACACCCTCTTTCAAACGTGACATGCACACATAACTACATCGACCAGTATATCGGAGAGAGAGACAGAGACAGACAGACAGACAGAGACAGACAAACAGAGACAGAGAGAGTTAATTGTACTACTGATATATTTCTTGCAACACAAAATACTTTTTACGCGTGATTTTAGGGACCTAGAATTTTTATTTTCTCTGGGGGAGGGGGTTTGGGGTTAGGCGTTGATTTTCTTTAGAATCGGGAAATTTGTTTTTTCTTTTACATCAAGATAATACTTGTTTTCAACTAATAAAATCTATATAATTAGTGAGAGAGAGACAGACAGACAGACAGAGAATAATTTCTTACTCTTTGCGTAGAATATTGCCTGGATTTTACGTAGCTTTCATATTTAGATCAAACGTATTTTGTTAATGTACTTTTGTCAATTTCTATACTTTTCTTCTGAGACTTTTGTCCTTATATATCCTCATGATAGTATCATGTTGACAGTACTGTGTGCACCATTACGGCAATATAACAATATCACTTATTATTGCTCAAGAGAGAGAGAGAGAGAGAGAGAGAGAGAGAGAGAGAGAGAGAGAGAGAGAGAGAGAGAGAGAGAGAGATTAATGCGGTGCATTTGAATGGAAGGGATATATTATATTGAAAGATATATGCTCTATGTGATAATCAGGACAGTGCTTATGTACCACGGTAACGCCTCTATACCGAATTTTATTTTTATGAGAAGTTTTGAACTGAATTCAAGACTTGTTGACATCAAATCCGAGAAAATATTTTTATTTTCGGTTACTATTGTTGATTACTAGTCAGCAAAGCATGCTCATGCGTTGTTTCATTGAGAAATTAAAGTACACTTGATCGTGAAATGTGTGACATTATATATATATATATATATATATATATATATATATATATATATATATATATATATATACGTGTGTGTGTGTGTGTGTGTGTGTGTGCTTAATATCGAAAAAGGAAAGGCTATAGAGAAAATTCGAAAGAGTAAAGTATTGTATTACCATACAAGATAGTTGTTAGATCAGAAGTGCAGGAAAGACAATAATTATTGTTTCAATTTGCCTTTTGAAACTTTGGTTTTTTGAAGAATACAGGCTCAATATACTTAGAACTGATTTTCAGATTTTTAATATTGACCTAACTAAAAACTTCTAAATCGAATCTTTAAGAATTATTTCATATCAGAAAATTTTATAAATTGTATTTCGCTGGAAAAAAGAAAGAAAAACGTTTAAAATTAAATTGTAATATGAATAATACAATATGTAAGGATTGTACTTCAAATCAAGTCAAAGACAACTATCATTTCTTTCTTTGTTGCGTATGTGTATGCCGGGATGTTTGCTGTTGCAGGAATTTGCTAACAAGATACTATCAAAATAATTCTACTTTAAAGAGGTTTAATAGAAAATAAATCGCCTTTATAAACGAATAAATTGGCAAAGTTTGTGTATCATGGCATAGAGGCAAGATGGCCTTTACTTTAAGGATCGTATGTATGCGTGAGTGTACACGACATGAATACATTACATGAAGTCAACAATCAGAAATATGTGTAAAATATACTATGTAATGACCCCATTACTGACATGCAGTTTTGAAACTTTCTTTACGATGTGAACTTATTCTTGTTTCAAACGTTTATTTTAATTAACGTATCACCGTATGCGATTCAAACCTCATGGACTGCCGACCAATACGATTGCTGGCAAAGGTGTGAGCTTGATTTACAGGCTCACTGGCAGCTTGTCGGACTTTCCGTTACCTATTTGATTGCCAGTTTATGTCACATACAAATTAAAATTATCATAACTTACACATTTTTTCTACTATTTTTCATGGGATGAAATATTACTAGTGTTTAACCATGAGTCGGCATATATACTTTTTCGATGTCTTACATGTTTTGGTCACAAATATATTAACACTATAGATACTTTTGGATATTTCTGACATGCATTCCAGAATCTGGTCAGACTGCATCTTGATGAGTAATGAAAGGATAGATCATAGCCAATGCTTTATTCTATCATTCCTATCAAGTTTGTCAAAGTCTGGAGGATCATTGTTTTAGAAACTGTCCCAGTTAGAGTAATAAAACGGTGTATATTGCTAAATCTTTAATAGATCATCAGATAGACCAGAGAGAAGAACAGCTCTAGTTGGTAGAGAACTGGCCAGATTCAACATCCAGATAGCAGCTCTGAGTGAAACTCGCCTAGCTGAGGAAGGACAACTCAACGAAGCAGGAGCCGGCTACACCTTCTTCTGGAGTGGCCGAAGTAAAGAAGAGCGATGTGAAGCTGGTGTTGAGTTTGCCATCAAATCACAGCTAATCAGTAAGTTCACGAATCTCCCAAAGGGCGTTAATGACAGACAAATGCAGATGAGACTAGCACTGTCTGGAAAAAAGACATGCAATTATCATCAGCGCCTATGCACCCACCATTATCAACCCAGATGGGATCAAGGACAAATTTTTATGAAGACATGGATTCTCCTATTGCAGAAGTATCGAAGACATCCAAGCTCATCATCCTTGGTGACTTCAGTGCCATAGCTGGCACAGATCACCATACATGACCAGGTGTCACTGGCAAAAATGGCTTTGGCAAATGCAACAACAACGAACTACTCCCACTGAGGAAATGCACTGAACATGATCTCCTAATCACCAACACAGTCTTCCACCTGCCAAACCGCACCAAGACGTCTTGGATGCAATAACGCTCCAAGCACTGGCATCTTACTGACTACGTCATCGTTAGGAGAAGAGACAGGCAGGATGTCTGAGTCACGAATGCCATGAGAAGTACAGAATGCTGGACTGACCACAGGCTCATAGTTTCCAAGCTCAATATCCAGATTCAGCCTAGCAGACGACCACAAGACAGCTCAATGTCTCCTATTGAAACATGAGAATGTAAAACAACCATTGCCGAAGAAGTGTGCAGCCAACTAGAAACAATTGAAGCAAACTCTGAAAATTTCGAGGAAAACTGGGCATCTTTTATGGACTCTGTGTACTCAGCTGCATCCAAAAACCCCTTCCCACCACACGGAAACATCTAGACTGGTTTGACGAGAATGATGCTGCCATACCGAGACTTCTGAATGAGAAGCATCAGCTACAAAAGGCCTGTTTAGAAGACGTCACTTTATCATCTAGGAAGGCAGCCTTCAACAACATCAATAGGACTGTCCAATGCAAACTCAGAGACTTGCAAGTCTCATGGCTGAGCAACAAGGCAGATGAGATTCAGTCCTACGCATACATAAATGCCATGAAAAACATATATTATACTTTGAAGACAATCTACGGGCTACAGTCATCAGGAACATCTCCAATACTGAGTGCTGACAACACCATACTGCTCACTGACAAAGAAAAGATACTATCATACCACAAAGATGGGAAGAACACTTCAGCAACATCCTCAATCTATAATCATATAGTGAGGAGGCAACTGATTTACTGCTCCAAGTGGAAATCAACACATCACTTGCTGATCTTCCAGTGCTGACTGAAACTGAGAAAAAATTGACCTGCTATCAAATGGCAAATCACCAGGAGGGGACGCTATATCAGCATAAGTCTACAAGGTAGGAGACTCGCACATGGCACAGAAACTAACTGAATTCTTATAGTCAATGTGGACTCAAGGAACTATACCCCAGGAGTACAAGGATGTATCCATTGTCCACTGGCATATCTTTGCTGTCAATAGCTGTCAAAATCCACGCCAGAATTCTGCTGAATCGCCTTGTGCATCGCATTGATCTCTGCCTCCTACCTGAGAGTCAGTGTGGCTTCAGTAAAGGACGAGGGACCATAGACATAGTGCACGCAGCTCGTCAACTCCAAGAACAATGCCAGGAACAGAGCTCCAAACTCTACTATACATTCATCGACCGGACAAAAGCCTTTGACACAGTCCGTTGTGGGGGCCTCTTGAACATTATGTCAAAATTGGGTTGCCCAGAGAAGTTCATCGTAATGGCTCACCAATTCCATGAGTCATCTGAACCATACCCAGTCACGAATGGAGTCAAGCAAGGCTGTGTGTTGGCCACAACCCTCTTCCATATGATGTTCTCTTTCATGCTTACGGATGTCTTCCGTGACTATGACATTTGGATTGTCATCAGATACCGGACTGATGGGAAGCTCTCCGATCTAAGGAGACTACAGGCAAAGACCAAGTTACATGTAGTGACTGTTCGTGATCTCCTGTTTGCTGACGACTGTTTCCTGAATGCCATTTCTGAGTGTGACATGCAACAGAGTATGGACCATTTCTCTTCAGCTTGTGACAATACGGTCTCACAATCAGTATCAAGAAGACAGAGGTGATGCACCCGCCTGTACCAGGAAAGTCTTAAGAAGAGCCTACCATCACAGTAAATGGCAAACCCTCTTTGCAGTGGTCAAGTTCACCTATGTCGGCAGTACACTGTCACATGCACGTGCAGTCCACATCGATGAATAAATAAAAACACCAGAATTGCTAAAGCAAGTGTGGCCCTTGGCAGACTACGCGCAAATATGTGGGAGCATAGAGGCATTATTCTGCAAACACAACGGAAGGTCTACAAAGCTATTGTGTTGCCGACCCTGCTGTATGCATGCGAAACCTGAACGGTGTACAGACGCCATGCCCAGAAGCGGAATCATTTTCACATGGGCTGTCTGAGGAAACTGATGAGGATAAGATAGCAGGACAGGTTATCACACAGGCAGGTATTTCGAGCATCGACACTCTGCTGATGAAATCATAGATGAGATGGTCAGGCCACGTCACCAGGATGTCAGAAGAGCGACTACCAAAAAAGATCGTCTACGGTGAGCTTAAGGAGGATAAGCGATCTCAGGGTGGTCAGAAGAAACGCTTCAAAGATTCCTTTAAGTCATCCTTGAAACATTTCAACATTGACCCCGAGTCTTGGGAAGATCTCGACAGAATCGCTCCAGCTGGTGCAGTCTCATTAATACTGGAGCTACAGACTTTGAACACAGAATGGAATTGCAGAGGCAGGCCAGAAGCGCCAGCAGCGTAAATCTCAGAGCTGCACCAAGTCCTCTATTGATCAAGCAGCCCCAAGCGGCATCTCCTGTCCAGTGTACCACAGACAGTTGGGAGCAAAAATTGGCCTGATCAGCCGCTCACGTACTCACAGAAACCAAACCAGTTAAGATGTCATGATCATCTTCGAACTCGAAGGACGAACACCAATCGATTATAGAGAGTTTGTTATGACCAACATTTCCAGTGCAAGTTTGTTTGGTTGCTTGTGTTTTATACATAAATTTTAAAAATATGTTACATATTTTCTTTTCATATCTTGTTTGTATGATGTTTATTATGCAGGAGGATGACTTTCTAGACACAATTGACCTTACATCAACAAAAGTTTTATTTAGGACAAAACTTATTGCGGGCCTACAATCGACAAACTACTATTTGGTTTAGAAATAGTTGAACATTTACTTCCTAGCTGTTGGCATATTTATCTGTGGAAATCACTACTTAACAGCGGACTTTTTTGAGATTTATTTTTTACTTTTGTCGAGACAAACAAAACTAGATCTAATCAAAAGACTTTATTTCAGAAATTACCAGGTCAAAAGTGTGTAATCCAAGGTAATTAACTCGTGGCGATGACTGTATAAGGCGCAGGTCGAAGTATAACTATTTACATTTAACAGTAGATAAGTATATTTGGGACAGACTTAAAAGGTTAACCTGCTGTGAATAATCCGGAATATATGTGGGCAATGAAAACAAGGTTCGGAAAGACAACATACTCATGTTAGTGTATATTTGTATTCCTCTTCCTTACGATGATCGATTTGGTCGATTCTAACAGGCCTTTGCTTTAATATTTGTAACGATTTTAAAAAGACATTCAATGCAAAGAGTATATATATATATATATATATATATATATATATATATATATATATATATATATATATAGAGAGAGAGAGAGAGAGAGAGAGAGAGAGAGAGGTGCATGCGTGCATACATCCATCCATACATGCTGCTATTGCCTATATTTCTTGCACATAAAAGGAGTTTTAAAAAATTGTTAAGTATTGTGTCTTTCCGTTTGTCTCCTATACATTCTTTGCTTATACGGAAAAAATGCCACTTCTTGGAATCAGGCACCCTCCCATCCATACTGCGCTGATGCGGTACCAGCATGTGTGATATAAGAAATGTATGCGTTGGTGACTATGACTAATAGTTAGCCTTTTCTATTCAGCGTATTCGTGTGCATTGTGTTTGTTATTTAAGTATGTTGCCTATCAAAGAGCCAGAATATCGATTTGTAAATAGCTAATGGTTAACATATGGTACATGCAATATGGTTAACATATGGTACATGGAATATGATTATTCCAAAAGTAAATTACCAGAAGAAAAACAACTACTTGGATGGAAAGGAACAAATCGGGGAAAAGTTGAAGTGCGTTTGAAACATATAAATCATTTCTCATATTTAATTTTTACAACTCCTTGATTTATGCTAAAATATTAGACAAAGTAGAACAGCTGACGGGTGCAGAAGTGCAATTGTAGCAATTTTATTCCTCGTGACGATGGTTTAATCACTATGGCTTTTAGAACATCGTAATTGCAATAGTTACATACGAAAATGTTATGCATATTAAAATAATCTGATTAGGCGAATATAAGGTTATGAGATTTTCTAGATATTTGCTGATAACAACTCTACATAAGCACTTTGTGTGCATTAATAGGCTTTTAGTGCATTAAAACATTTTCTCTAACATGGGAATTTATATTGTTCTCTTGATGTGTTGGCAATCAATTTAATTACATTGATATTTAATCTGTCATCTTTTACACGTAAATATATACAAATGTCCAATCCATTTCCCAAAATCGTGTTTCATTTTCTATGTTTAACGCCTGAATCGCCTTCATTCAATTAATCTTTGTTTTGTTGTTTTTTTCTCTTCAAGATGTCCTGTGCTTTCATTTTCAGTGCAAGCATACTTTTGGTTACTATTTAAGAGTCTACTCAAACATATTTGACGTTGACCATGACCCAAGAAAGTAGCTACTTTTTCCCGTGTCCATTTAAAATGTACTTTTTGACCATTACATGTTGTAGATCAATGATGATTTAGTTGATGCATGTACATTTTGTTTTCATTCATTCTCACTTAACACTATTGATCCATCAACACATGGAGATACTAGTAGATTGATTTTTGATGGTTTCGTACCAGTTTAGATCAAGTTAACACATGTTAAGCTTCAAGACAGTTTGTATCGGGAGTGGGCTGTCATTTCCAATTAAGGCTGAAAGTAATCCCCAAAAAAGCTGAATAAAGTAAAGGCTCACTATAGCTGCAGACAGGGCGGCGCGAGGGTTCGAGGCGCCCGGGGGCAATGTTCTTTAGTGGCGCCCCTACTGAGGCGCAGGAGGCAATGTTCTTTATTGGCGCCCCTACTTTGCCACAGAGCACAGTTTTTATGTCAGTTGCCAACCTGCAACACCCCCTCCCATCTACGCCCCTGTTACAGCTAAAAAAAACAAAAAGTTCCCGATAGCGCTCCCGCCTGGCGCCCGGGGGCAGTTGCCTCCCTACGACCCCTCACCCGTTTCGCCGCCATTGGCTGCAGAGATCAAGGGACAATGATTCTTTTAGCAGCATTTAAGTTAGGGTATCCCGAATCACCTAGCATGAATATTATGAAATGAACAACTGACCGATAACTACAGAAACACGCTAAAGGGTTCACAGATCTAAGCGGTTTTTATTTTGGGGTTGGGGCTTGATATCGGAAAACAGATATATACCTAATGTGCACGAACTGAATATGTATATTATCTAATTGGAAAAGGGTGAATACGGTAAAAATGTTGGGGGCGCGTGCCCTACTTTCTAGTTTAAATTAGATTTGGAGAAGAAGAAAAAAAACGCCTTGCTGTACGAATAACAAATCGTGTGGTAGGAGTAAAAATGAGTGCATGTGATAAGATGAACATTTTTTGTTAGATAATAATATATGAACATTGAACACCGACTGACAAACACCATTTATACATTTTTATTTAGTTTTTAAACAAAAATTAACAAAGCTCTAAGGCCTATGCATAGACTTAGAGTTTGCTGATATGGAAATTCCATTCTAGCTGTCAATGCAGTGTTATTCGCTATAGTAAACAAATGCTGAGGTATACATTTTAGAAACAACAAGAATCGTACCTCATATAAGCTCTTCTAAAAAGAATAATCAGCTGATACTTTAGTTAGAAAGAGTGTGTATACGAGTCACAGCCCTGTTATCTAAAAGTATGCACTTTCTGAGAGAGAGAGAGAGAGAGAGAGAGAGAGAGAGAGAGAGAGAGAGAGAGAGAGAGAGAGAGAGAGAGAGAGAGAGAGGAAGGTGGGGGGGGGGGGGGGGGGGGGGGGGCGGAAAGACAGAGTTATTTGTCGAATGTGGAAGTCTTCTATGTGATCAGCTGGCGGTAACCGTCATGAACAAACTTTGTCACTAGCACTTTTTCTATCAAATTATGCGTTAAAAAAGTTTTCGCCCCACATGTTACAAAGAAACATTTGGACAGAGTTTAATTAAGCCTTAAAATGAACAGCTTGATTACCCAAGAATGTATTCTCTACAGTGCGAACACAGACCTAATGATGTTCTTTTCGGATCTGTGTGTGATGCATATACAATGTTTCCTATCAGTGTGGGAAATACCAATATGCAATAATGTGCAAATCAACTTATAAAACCCAAGTGCAAAATAATCGATCATCGCATAAAATCCTATAAAGCTATCTTGAATAGTATTCACGAGAGAGAGAGAGAGAGAGAACTTTTCATGGGTTTTCCTCAGTCTAAGTCCGGTTTATTTATTGGCGGCGAGCGCCCACACAAATTATAGTAGCAGTGTTTCGCCATCTTCATTAATATTTTGGTGGATGCAGGTGAGATATGAGACAGATATACTTAGACGGATACAAAATCTATATCAAAGATATGTTATGATAGACTCTACTGATTGAAATCTCTATATAAAGGGTACAATGTTCAATTAAATTTCTGTTGACATATGAAAACCTAAAGAAAAAGGTCTGCTTTTGCAATTTTCGATTAACGTTTTCAGATTTTGGGGTGAAAAATGTCCATAATGTTTCAAAATGCATGATAGATCTTTTGAAGGCATCAACAGCATACATTGAGCAACTTTTCAATGATCTTTTAATTCACCTAAGTGGTATAAGCTAATGGCATAAGTGAATCTTTGAGATGAGAATGAAAATGCGTTAAGTTCTTACACGTATTGTCTGGGACCCAGCATAAATAGAATCTAGTATCGGCCGATACAGAGATAGATGAAATAAGAAACTTACATCAGAGATGTGTTGAAAGAGGGCGCATAGAAAGTGTGCAGGTATCAGTCTGGGGACAATATGGTAAAACATGCGCCCTTTTGCGGATTGCTTGCATCAAGTGGATCATACTCATCAAAGTGGGTTACCTCCCTTGATTGTGATAATCCCATTGTCACAACGATGTAAATTTGGTGGTAAAATGCCACCTGGAGAAAACTGTGCCATTTGATAACTATATCACACTCAGTTAAGAATGCATTTGCTGCGATCTGTTCTCGGGAATGGCTTTAGTGTAGAATCATAGTCCTCACAATGGGTTACATCCCTTGGATAGGATAATGCCACTGCCACAACACTGTAAATTAGGTGGCAAAATACCACCTGCAGAAAACCATATTCTTTGATATCTGCATCATATTGAATTTAGACTGCGTTTGGTGATGTACTTTCTCTACAGGGGCTTTAGTACAGAATGGGAAGAATTTTGCTAAATACATTGAAGGAAAAATGTCAGGAATTCTTTACTTGCAGTGATGGAACACAGAACTGATGATATTACAAGGTAGCATCACAATATATCGATAACGTCAAAATGAAGAGCCTCTGAGCTGCCAAACACAGTATGTCCCCCCCCCCCCCTTGTTTTGTGTGGATTTTAATAAGATATGATCCAGTCAACGTGTTCGTATATTAACGCGCAAAGGCACTATACTAAGATGACCCTGGGATCAAAACAGCCTTCTGGCAGCGATATATTCTGAAAGAGTATGAGATGTGAAGAGCGTATTGCAAAATGAGAACATTTTGCCGAATACGTAGGAGGAAAAAGTAAGGAAATTTTTACTTGCAGTGATGGAACACAAGGCTGATGATGTTGCAAGGTATCACGCGACAGGCGTCACAACTTACCGATGACGTCACGGAGACGATGTTCTAAGGTTTAGTTGACCCAGGGGTCAAAACAGCCGTACGGCAGTGATTATTCTGAAAGAGCATGAGCTGTTAGGAGCATGCAAGTGGATACATTGGGATTCCATCTCATGAGGAAAGTGTTGACATCATAGAGATTATGACGTCACGATGTGCATGACGTTAAAAATGACGTTCGTCTGATATACAACAAATATGATATTGCTACGATCTTACTGACTGATATAAAAAAAATTTTGTTAACCTTATAAGTTGGAACTGGCATGTTTTGTTTTTATTATTAATTTAAATTTACCTTAGTCAACGCTTACAAAGTCGTCCAGCACCCCAAAAACGGGGCGCCTTGTTTTCGTTAACATTCGTTTTTTTTTTTTTTTTTTTTTTTTTTTTTTTTTTTTTTTTGGGGGGGGGGGGTTGGGGGTCCTAGACCCCGCATTTAGTTTTCCTTTGCATAGCGATGAAAGCTGAAGAAGGCCGGGTAACGCACTCGTGAATTGCGTTTGGAAAGTAAAAGCTTCACTGTCATATCTGGCCTGATATAAAATTTGTTAGACCATAACTATTAGATATGACTGAGTGAGTGTTAATGTTCAGCAGTCGAAAATGCGCATATGCCATGGTGAAATGCACAATTTATGCACACTCGTAACACTGACCAACAGACTAACACTGCTGAAGAGCAAGATAGCAAAAACGTTTCAAAAGATAATGCAGTATAGATTGTCTGGTCATGGCGAATGATCTTCATTAACGTCATACATGATTTCAAATATTATTTTTAATTATTTTAATATTTGCTGATAAACAATGCGGCTTTGGCAATTTAAATGTATGACGTGACTGTAGATTACTGAGAAGTCTTGTCTTGAATAATAACCTAGGGCTAGTACCAAGACTGTCATCGTTTACGTTCAGCAATCAACCATATAGACAGGAACCGATGTGGCTCAGTGGTTAGCATGCAGACTCGTGACTAAAACGGTCCGGATTCGAATCCTACCATCCATTCAGCCCTTGATGGCTACCGTGGTGTCTTGTTGGGCAAGGCACTTTACTCCAATTGCCTCGGTACCAAATAAACTACTTGTGTTGCTGTGCCGTAAAATACCAAAGGCAAACCAAAATTAATTTGACCGTGGACAGTTGTTCCAGGCATATAACGGTAACAGCGAATATACTATAGTAAAAGTCATACAGGTCATGTATGTGTTCAGTACAGACTATTTCAGTAACGGGTGTCGCTTTTTTCGCTTTTTTAGAATTTGATTACACATACTTTTAAATAGCAATTATTCACTTTTTTTGGATCCTCATACATCCATATTCCTTTGGAAGGTCACTATTTACATGCCCCGAGAAATATATACGGCAAAACTCAATGTTAAAGTACGTGGTCATTTTTGGACGAGGTCAACCTCTATGTATGATCCAGTACAAACCGGATTGAATGTCGCGCGCTGTGATGTCACAATAAAAGCTACGCATGTTGAAAAAAAAATCGTGCTACTCTATATTGTGATGATTAGACCCGACGTGCTCTTTTCTTGACCCACGTTAGTACCTTGCTACCATTGTAAAAGTCCAGAGTGATCAATAATTTTCGTCTGGAACTTTCTTGATGACAGTCAAGGTGTAGAGCATTCAATAATCAGGATTGAATAGACTTTGTTTAAACTATATTAGTATTAAATTTTAGAAGAACAATTAATATTTAATTTAAGATGAGTAAATGCGCCTACATTACCACATTGACATACACTATAGTAGTATGCGATATACAGAGAGTAATGGAATAGCTTGCGTAAATAGCACACATGAACAGATTGTTTACTTTATGCAGCGAGGTTTGGATTAAATGGTCTGTACAGTTTAGATTTGGATGTCTGCGTCGTACCATCAGTCTGCACCTTTCAGAATTACCAGACTGAATAATTCCTATTCAAGGGCTAAAACTAAATGATGTGATATTACAGAGAGAGAAAGAGAGAGAGAGAGAGAGAGAGAGAGAGAGAGAGAGAGAGAGAGAGAGAGAGAGAGAGAGATGTTGTGTACTTTATAATGGTTACTTGTTCCTGAATAGCGTCTATAAATCTCAGTAAACTAGCTATCACGTAAATCAAATTATGTTACGGTGCGGGCATGCTTAGAAACCGGTTATTGCAGAATATATCTACCTTATTAAGACTTTCTTTTGATAAAAATCCGTGAGTGCAATCGGTGGATGAGCTATTCCATGGAGCTCATTGTGCCAAGTGTAACAATTTCTATATCATCTATAAATGTAGCACGAAGGATGTGGAGCCAGCCGTTAATGTAAACATTTTGCATTTAGTGAACAATTGGCTTAATTATCGACGTGTATTTATGAGCCCTCATGGAACACTTTATATTTTTTATGAAAGAGAAAATGAGCCTTTTAATTTCATGTTAGATTAGTATATTAGACAGATCATTATTATGTTTTATTAATGGATAATACCAGCAAATTTTCGTCACGCAAAGCAGTAAAATAGGTGGACTTCATGAGGGCTTAGAGTCCATTTCGATCTAGTTCAGACGAGTTAATTGCTCACACATTGTGATCAGTGGGAAATATTAGTTTTAATCAATTCAGAAGGCGATAAAATGGCCGGTCTGATATATCTTAGGCCATTATGTATGGCTCATAATATAAAGATAGTAAGAAAAATATTATCATTCGACCAAAATGAAATGTGGGCTATTGTAAAACATGTATGTATGTATGTATGTATGTATGTATGTATGTATGTATGTATGTATGTATGTATGTATGTATGTATGTATGTATGTATGTATGTATGTATGTATGAGATATACTCCTAAAAATATAAACTCAAAGGTAATGATGTTAAAAATATAAAGTTAAAACAAAAAACAACCTTAAAGTATAGAATCAAAATCTATTATATATTCTGCATTCTTTAAAAAGTTCAAGATTTTCTCTTGTGCCACATGAACAAAAAGCGTCCTAATTGAGTTCACATACGGGTGGCAATACACGGGTTTATGCGATTAAAATATTCATTATTTATTTACACTCGTACTAATGATAAAAGGTGTAATGCTGCTGAAGAGCTAGAGGAAAAAAAATTCAGAGGGATAATGTAATATATATTGTCTTGCACTCTTCAAAAGCGTCATGTTTCTGTTGGGTCAGAATATTTCAAATCATTGTTCCTTTTATAATTCCGGCTTCTGCAATTGAGATGTATGACTTTAGTGTCATTTAATACCGCTCATCGTCGTGGTTGTCTTATACATTCAGCAATCAACATTTAGAGCCTAAAAGCCTCTTCAAGACTTTAAGTGAGTACTGCCGTATATACTCGCGTAAAATCGGGTCCAAATACAAACAACATAGACCCTGATCTGCCGGCGCATAATGCGCTTGCAGATCAGGGTCTATGCTGTTTGTTCTACTGATTAGTCCTTACAAACTGCATAGACCCAGATCTGCCGGGGCATTATGCGACGGCAAATCTGGGCCTATGCAGTTTGCAGTTGATATGTGATTATACGCGATTGTATACGGTAGTATGATGAAATATTATGAGCATTTGACAAAGTCACGTACAGACTATGTCTAATCAGTTTATTTACGTACTGAGATTTTGATTGAAGATTTGGATGCCTGCCTACGACATGTATAAGTCGTATTTCTCATAATTACCAGATGGACTAAATAACTTCAGTTTAATTCAGTGATTTATATTGAATAAGGTCGTATGACACAGAAAGAGAGATCAGTTTTGAGCTTTAGTATACTTTATAACTGTTCCGATTTCCTACAGCAAATTGTGTTAAAATCTAGCAATACCAACACCAGCCATCGAGTTAGTATGCAGGCATCCAGAGAAATTGGTTAGTATAGTCTATCTACATTATGCACTTTTTTTGCACTTATTGTGATGACATTTATGTCGAAAACACCATCTTAAAGCCAATCTAAAATTTCCATCTAAATGCCAATATGTGTAGTATAGTAGGGAGATATGGCCTATAACGGAAATTAACATAACGCTATAGGTTTAACACATGGGGGCCTCTATGACCTCTAACAGGAATTTAACATTACGTCTTTAGTCCATATGTTTAACATGTGTGTGTGTGGGGGGGGGGGGGGTCTCTATTCTATGGCTTCAAACGGGAATTTAAATTGAGGCTATACTTTTTAGTCTAGGTGGGCCTCTATGGCCTCAAACGGGAACTTAACATTGAAGTTATAATATTTGTTTTATGGGCCGCTACGGCCTCTGACGAGAAATGTAATGTTAAAAGTGTCCATAGGTTTAACATTATTGGCCTCTATAGCTTTTAAAGGAAAATGTAATGTTAAAAACGTTCATAGGTTTAACATTATGGATCTATATGGCGACAAGGGAAAACGTAGGTTTAACATACACTTTGACTGACCAATACCCAGTTATGTACGACCCATTACCTCCACGCTTACTATCCATCACACCACATTTACTATCCAACACCGATTCATGTACTATCTATTACCCCCACATTTACTATACAACACCCCACATTTACTTACCAATACGCCGTTTAGAGTGAGCAACACCCAGTCATGAACCTTTCATTGCGCCCATATTTACTTTCCAACACCCAACATTTACTATTCAACACACCGTTTGGAGTGACAAACACCCACTCATCTGCTGACCACACAGGGTAAGATGTAAAAGAAGGTGTACAAAATAATGTTTAAATCCTTTATAAACAAAAGTAACTTCCATATTCCCTATAATTTCCCTATCATCCTCTGTTAAATAAAACAAACATCCCCTTCCACCCTAATAATCCATGTAACCCTAGCAATGAAGCATAAAAAGAGAAAAACGGGTATAATTATTTACATTATGCACGCAAACATACTTATACACTATCATACCTAGAGTGAAAGATTAGGGTAGGAGTGCTCACACATAAACAAACGTACTTATACACTATCATACATGGAGTGAAAGAGGAGAAAAGGGTAGGAGTGTTTACACACACATATACAAACATAAACCGGATGGAGAGATGAACAAATATACACTTCAGGACAGGCATTGGGTTACTGTTACAATCCAAGAAGTGTGTCAAAGCATATCCGACATTGACATTAATACTGTATGGAGCCAAGTGGGGTTTAGAATTTGTAATACTGTTTTTCGTTTTTATCGTCCCAGATTTAATTACCTCACTAAAAAGCTACCTGTTGTCGCTTGATAAACACTGGCAGAAATTTTGCTCCTAAAATATCCAGTGTCAAGTGAGGCAGATTTGCTTCTTCAGTTTGTTACAATATTACGTTTTGCCGCCCCAGATTTAGTACACTGACTGACCTTTGCTTACGCAATGTAAGTTCATTTCGTTACAAATGTTGGTTATCGTACGCTGAATAAAACCTTATCTATCAGCTATTGGAACGAGAGATAAATGTGCCACACTGTCAAACTAAGTCAGAATTTGGCGTGAGGCTAATGGTTTACTGTAAGGCTGTGACATTTTCTGTTTCTGTTTTTCGAAAACGGCAAAGAGCAAAAGTACCTTGAAGTTGTTCATCGTACATGGAAAATCTGTGCTTGCTAAGAAATAATTTTTCTGTCCTTCTTTAGATGTGCATAGTATTTCTATTCATATGAAGAAAAAAAAAAAGATACGTACGAATTTGTATAGCAATATTTGGAACTTTTGTACCTTTACATTAAACTTTGGATATAATTTTTTCTGCCAAACCAAAGATTGAGAGAGAGAGAGAGAGAGAGAGAGAGAGAGAGAGAGAGAGAGAGAGAGAGAGTAAACAATTTCTCTTTTGAGTTTAAAAATTCCAAAACTAAATTACATTGAACTTATGCATAGTACATAGAGTGTTTGTACTTGTTAAGAAAATATTTGTGTATGTCTGTAAAAATGCAGAGCGATTCTAGTCCTATGGAAAGAAAATCTTTGTAACATCACACGATACATTGTGGAGGACAATAGAACAAAAGTGATTTGTGTTCGATCACACCTTTGAAAAATTCTCTGTTTCCATAACCACTGGGTCCATCAACCAGTATATTTAAGGGATGACAAAGATACAGCCAGGCAAAACTACAAGAAACGTGTACTCTTCTTTGATTTGTAATTCTCGATCAGCTAGTGGTATCCAAAGTAGTTTGTGAATGCATGGATGAGATCCATAGATGGGCACACGAACGGCATCGCTTTCGATAGTAGAGCGGCATGGTTGTGCCTCATCGCTCCTGTTACAGGATAGATCATCACTCTGATTGCAGAGAACATGATCGTACTTGACTTATTTGAACTTGGAGTTAATGGTTCTATTACATTGTTTCTGTGTCGAATTCATCGTTCTTGCTGAGCGTTATAATCAAAATTATTTCTGTCTTCGAGCTGTCTCCGTTTTATACTGGAGATCATTGTGCCCGTAAGGTAACGTGTTGTGATCGGGAAGTCGCAGTCGTTTTAAGTAGACGATCTTTTTTCCAAGGATCGACTGACGATTTGATGATCAGACAAACGTATAAGTTCCCCATTTTCACAAGAAAGTCTTGATCTTCATCTGACATTAAAGCTTCTTTTAAGACTTTACAGTTTGCCACTTGAATGGAACGAAAGTTCAGTGTCAGTCTTTTCACTTTACTTTTGGTATCAAGTTGCCGTTGCTTGTCTCGCTACTGGTAACCGTAATGTTCAGGTCCACCACTTGCAAAACTCAAAATAGTCTCTTTGGGATGCTCGTCAATCCCCATTCCTAAACGTTCGTCCTCGGTGTATGGGTAATGTACATGCAACTATAGGTGTCAAAGTAAAGGACTTGATCTCCTAAAGGTCCGAAGACAGATGTTTTTTTTAAACGGGCGTTGACTGTCACGTAAGCAGCATTGCCAAACTCGTCGGGTGGTGCAGATTCTGCAACTTCTTCGAAATTCACCAAAATCAAATCTTTAGTTATGACTTCCACGCGTTTAATGAGTTTTCCGTTATCATCGATGAGTTGAAAGTATCGACTTGGATCCATCAAGTATTCGGTCATTGGCAATATCGAACGATGAGCCAGTTTTCCCCACAAACAAGTCCGCATGACTTTAGAAAACGATCGTCTGCCTTCGTTCAGTTCGACGTGTTCCATGGTGAGTCCTTCTAGGGATCGGTACAGTTCTTTGAATTCATCTTTGTCTTTTGAAGTGTGACACCAAGAAGAATTGCTGGTAGCGTCTTGCTTCAATTTCAGAAATTCGTTGACGTAGCCTAAAAAAACAAACATAGACCTGAGTCGTCGTCATGTTGGTATTGTTCTATGGTAGGAAAGTGCCAAATTTAGTACGCTTTTAATAAGCGGTATCTACGATCGAGAGCATGAAATAATTAAACACTCAGCCACATTCCTGTGAAGGCGCGTTCTTGCTTCTCGTGGTGACAAAGCTTTTGTTCATTATACGCTTCAGCACACGTACGACATAAAGGAAATATCATGAAGATGTAAGACAGTATAGTACAAGTTCGTCAGTGGAAAAACTTGACACTTGATCAAACCTTCGTAGTGGCAAATGTGCTCCACGTCAATGTGTTCTGTCAAAATTTCAGGGTGACCGTTGTTGATTCGAGCATATTTACACACCCAAGGATACAACGAACACACATTGATGTATCTGATTTGTTCACCTTTAGATTCATCAACTTGGTACAGCAAGCGTGTAGCATTCGTCCAACCTCCAAACTAAATATCGCGTGGATTCAAAGGTTCGATGTCACCACATCGTACTCTTCGACAATGGTATGGAACTTAAGGAGAGATAGGAGTTTTACTTTTCTAAGGGATTTAAATTCTATTTTATACCCCTTCTTTTACATCCTACCCTATATGTTTAGTAGATGAGTGGGTGTGAGCCGCTCCAAACAGCATGTTGAATAGTAAATATGGGGTGTTGAATAGTAAACATGGGGGTAATGGATAGAACATGACTGGGTGTTAGTCACTCCATACGGCGTGTTGAATAGCAAATGTGGGGTGTTGGATAGTAAATGTAGGGGTAATGGTACATGACTAGGTGTTGGTCATATGAAGGTAATGGATAGTACTTGACTGGTCGTTGGTCACTCAAGACGGCGTGTTGGATAGTAAATGTGGGGTGATGGGTAGTAAGTGTAGCGACAAATGGATATTACATGACTGGATGGATAGTACATGACTGGGTGTTGGTCCGTCAAAGTGTATCTTAAGCCTATGGACGTTTTAAACATTACGTTTTCCCTTGTCGCCATATAGACCCATAAACATTAAACATTACTTTTTCGGTTAGAGGCTATAGAGGCCAATAATATTAATCATATGAACATTTTTAATATTACGTTTCCCATTGGAGGCCATAGAGGCCACAAATCACCAACATTATAGCTGCAATGTTAAATTCTCGTTTGAGGCCACAAAACCCCCCACATGTTAAACCTATGGACTAAAGGCGTAAGGTTAAATTCCCGTTAGAAGCCATAAAGGCCTCCACATATTAAACCTATGGCATAATGTTAATTCCCTTTTGAGGCATTATGGCCCAACTATACTACTGATATGTATTTATAAACACAAGGTGAGAAACAAATATTGTCAGGTACCGGTGGCGACATCCTTTAGTGACGATTTTCTCTCGGGGTCACGAAAGTGGATTTCAAACTGTTACACAATCTAGAACGGTGATTTGATTTGTCATAAAATTATTGTATTAAAAATAAACTGCCTGAGTAAAGTATAGCCATGCTAATTCAAAACATCTATCCAGTCTGATGTCGGTCAGTAAATCTGCATAAATAAATTAATGGGTTCATAGTTTCTATGTCTCAATTTAATATCCATGGTTTTGTTTAATTTTTAACCTGGTTATCTTTCACGAAATAAAACAGGTGGATTTGCGTTACTGACCTATCAAATAGCTGCACTAGATTGCATGACATTTTGGCCACCGCTTCCAGTTCTCTGATAGGGGTTACTCCTCGTGGAATGATAGAGGAAAGGTTCGTTTACATATGCATAGTTTATTTGTTTGTTAGCGTTGTTTAGTTTAGGGGAAATCGTCAAGATGGCAGGAGCTACTAGTACCTGACAGCGTTTGTTTCTCACCTTGTTTTTATGTATACATATCATCATTTAGTCTTCTTGATTTAAGCCGCTTGGTTTCAGTGTTCTTAGACGGCGTATCCAGTACGATTCCTTTTTATTCCTGGTTTCGGATCTCCAGTTGCGATTGTGGGCTATTGCAGTTAGTATAATGTCACTGAAATTATTGCCAGGGGAAGAGAAGTGTTCTGCTACTGGACTTCTGTCCAACTTCTTTGTCATCCAATCAGATCTGTGGAGATTGATCTGTTTGTGTAGTGTTTCGGTTTCCTCGACATACTAAAGGCTGCAAATTTTATATGTGATGAGATACATTACATTCTCTGTTTTTGCATGTTTTCTTTGGATCATGCATGTTCAATATATCTCTCGTCGCCGTACCAGAGAATGTGTTGGTCTCTATCATATATTGACAGGTTTTGCACCTTTTATCACCACAGGAACCAGATGTGCCAGTATGGTTTTGCCTTGTCATTGGCGTTAGCTTTGTTCTTACTAGGATGTCTTTGAGGTTTTTTGGTCTGCGGTATTCTACTACTGGTTTGTTCTGGAGGATTTACTTTAGTGTGTCACAGGATTGCACGATAGACCAGTCTTTCTGGATGATTTGACCTACAATGAGGTTTTCTGGATGGTAGGTCAGGATAAATAGTATTCCAGCATCCTTATCCTTTGTTAAAGAGGATGGAATTTCGTCTAACCAAAAAACATAACGAAATATTGATATTAGGAAAAAATTACACAATACATCTATGATAATTGAAGACACAAGTATGAAATGATGTAGGGTGGTCGTTATTATCCTTATTCGATGTTGCTGTCATCGTAGAGAGTAAATTTTAAACGTGAAGCGTGCTTCAGGATTATTGCTAGGATAATGTGTCCCATAGCTTACGAATAATACCTGTAAATAAGGATATATATTTATTTTTAGTCCCGTGTTTTCCACTAAATTCCTGGCACAGGATAAAACAATGCTTTTACAGTGGATAAAACTAAACTGTTTACGTGAAAGAGAAGTTGCTGATTGATACATTATATCAATGCTCTCTCTCTCTCTCTCTTTTTCTCGTACTAAGAGAAGCTAGCCATCGCTAGCAGTCATTTTCAGTATATTTATAAATCATTTGTTTCTCCTTGCAATTTAACAATTTAAGTCTTTGGATGTTTTCAGATTTTCTTTTTTTCATTTGGATGATAGATATTTTCTTGATGAGAGCTAGATCTGTTGTATATTAAGTTCAATCCAAACACCATCATTCGCAGACAGTCGATTCCTTTGCACTGGTGTCAGGTAAAAAGGGCTACTGTCATTGTTGGCCTCTGGTGGGCGTCATATTTATGACGTGGTCAGCGTTCGACGTTTAAGTCGCCATTTTCATTCAGTAGTATAGTCAGAAGTAGTTCATCGAATGAGGGCACGTGTTAACCATATAAGGAAGCAGTGAATATTTTTACTAATCTACGGACAATAACGCTGGATATTGACCGTTAACAGCAACGTTCAACTAATGGAATGGGACTATATATATATATATATATATATATATATATATATATATATATATATATATATATATATATATCAGTCGTAGCAATAATTATGGTATATCGAGGGTTGAATGGTAAATGGTGCTATCTGCATATTTTGTGAAAATTAAGTTAGTGTCATATATGGAACAGGAGAAACATTGCAATTTACTAACTTATAATACTTTGTCCAGAATAAACAAAGGTAAAAGGGGATATGTGGTGATGGTTCATATCTTTTCAGGTAAAAGGGAATAACTAACAAAAGCAGCTGATAAAAGGTGATATGTGACTTTAGCACCTTCTTCCAGAGCAAGAGTATACATTAATTGGATGGTAAAAGGTGCTTAAATCCAATGACACCTATTTACCTAAAACAATGTGTTCTACTCAGCTAATTGTCAGGGAAGTTGTCTTTAGGGTCATTGTTCTAGGATTTAAATAAATAGAGTTTAAATGTCACATTACCATGCCTTAGTTAGGTAAAATAGCACCAGGAAAGACGCATTAATAGCTTGGTTAAGTATTAGTATCCAAATTGCTCTCTGTATATGCACTATGACAGTTAGTTGTAAAAAAAGAAGCGACATTATTTCATGTTTTAAGAAGTTACAAATCAGATTCCACAATTTTATGTAAATGTGATCATTCAAGATTAATCAAAGATTAAGAAGAAGATCAACGTCTTCATGACTTCTAATATTTGTTTCTAATGTTGTATATTTGAACATATTGTGATTTTAACCGTTATTAAATCACTTTTACATAGGTAGAGACTTATGATATTTTCAGCAATTTCCTAAACTTCCTTTCTTGCAATTGCTATAGCATTACAACAAATTCATAAATGTTTAAAATGCACATGAAGTTATTACTTTGAGGACGTATTTTCGTTCTTGTTGTTGTTATTGCTTACTTTACCATGTAATACACCCTTTATCATCAATATTTCCATCTCCTGGACTTCCACCTTGATTAAAACATACTTTCGTTCGCGACCGTATGATTTTCTTTTAAGATTCCTATTTCATAACATATTTCATCTAAATGGCTATTTTGTCAAATATTTGATCACGTGACATAGTTTAGTGAACAATGTGAATATCGTGTCCTTTAAATGTAAAACAAAATTATGAGATAATAATGTGAAACTGAACAAAGTATGCTTAGCAGTATTGGGTCTAATTGTACTAATAAGTTGTAAATAAGTGGCCGTTCAACCTTCCAACCCTTTGTTAATAACATTAGTGCAACAGATTGTCTTAAATAAAAGAATATCCCTCATTCAAATTTACCACATAAATATACAATTTTGAACCCAATTTGAAAACCCCGCATTTCTTGTATCTAAGATGCGTTTTATTTATTTTTTATGATTGAAATTGATTCTCAGCTGAAATCTATGATCTTCTTTGTTCATGAAAATGGATCAGGAGGACTGTAGTGATTGGTCCGATTGGTTAGAAAAATTTTGTTTAAATTGTGTTCAAGCTGAAATACTACACCTGCAGAGAAAATAATAACGAGGAACAACCAGCAAAAGTCGACAGTTAAAGGGAAAAAGAATCACTATATCCACCCAGATCCGAATGAAGGATCTGGAGAAGAAAATATGAAGATATTGAACCCATGTTTGAGTAGATTAAAGGTCACCGGCACACTGCAAATAAGATGGATACTGAATCAGTATATTGATCTTCGTTTTGCAGAAATAAATATAAAACTTTATAGAACAAATATAAAGAGCGATGATACTAATTCATACCAACTGCCTTATGCTAAGGACAGAACCATTGAGAGCAGAAACGCAGTTATCTGAAGAAACAGATGAGAATTGTCTCAAGCAGAATGAACAATTAAAGAGTGGATGTTGATAATAAGTTACAGAACATTGCAACATTATTGACAGTTTTCTCCAAATTCAAAAAGGCCACCAAATATCAATTGGCTGTAGCATATATGAGATTATACAAATTTGCAACAGGGTGATAAAAAGTAAGTTATCAGTGATGTTGCTTGAGGCACATCTGATGTAATCTACATCAATCACGAAGTTGATTAAGTTATTGCAACTTAGAACCTATTGTTTCAGAGGAGGAAGGTCCAATATCATTAGTGGTTGAGTCTTCAATTACTAATTGCAAACGTATATTGTTTGCTGACGAAAATTCCCAAAATCCGGAATTTAATGTAAGCACTTGAAGAGAACAAAATACAGGTAAGCAAAAGTTAAGTTTCTTTTGTACAGAGGATTCGGATATCGACTTTTCTCTTGCAAAACTTAAAAGGAAACTTGTCTCTGAAAGACAAAAGGGCGCAACAGCAAAGATAAATAAAACTGAGACAGTGACAGTGGCTACACTCAGTCAAAGTGCAATCTTCCAGTTCAAATGAAAGTATGAGCAGTCCACCAATCATTAACAGATGATGATGAAGTGCAACGGAAACTTGTGAAAAACCGAAGAAATCGAAAGAAAAAAAAGTATTTGAACATCCGAGATAAAATCTGGAAAAGGAGAGGAACACACAACAAAAGACAACTAAGGAAGAAATTTTTTACAGACAATGAAAAAAATACAGCATAACAATTATTTCAACAGGAGGTACCAGTTTTGATTTACATTATGATTTTGAAAATCACCAATCGAATATTGATCCTTTAGGTAACTCTCTCAATGAACGTCCAATGGAATTATAAAATTTAGGTGATATTAGTGGTTCTTATTAAGTTAACAACAATACAAATGAAGATTCTGAGAGCAAAAGAAAGAAGAGTGCTGATATTTCAAAAGCAATATATTTTAGAGGTTTAAGGAAACACAAAACGCTCTCTCTCTCTCTCTCTAATATATATATATATATATATATATATATATATATATATATATATATATAGAGAGAGAGAGAGAGAGAGAGAGAGAGAGAGAGAGAGAGAGAATTACAAATATACACCAAGCAAAGCGGAAAGTGCTATCCCTGGATCCTACAGGAGAATACTTTATAACATTAGCAGTCTTTTTAAATACGAATAAATAATATTATAATACGGGTTAGAGAATTTTAATTCGTACACACACAAACACACACACACACACACATATATATATATATATATATATATATATATATATATATATATATATATATATAGTACAGAAAATATCACACCAGTAACTTGTACAAACTTTTAGCAAGTAATATAAAGTAATGTAATGGAAAAAAAATTGATCCAGATAGTAACTGCTTACTTAAAGGCAGATGCTTTGGGACATTTAGACTACTGTATGTCTATCAAGGATCTGGGACCTAAAATCTGAGCGTCTGGAGAAGAATATAATCTATTATCGGTACTTTGTTACTTATAATGAGAGCTAACACGTGAATCAGAACAAAAAACAGATTCATTAAAATGACTGAAATAGTGAAAATCGATCGCTAGCGGAATTCAGATATGATTGACTTTGTGCCACTTGGCATGGAAAATATCTTTAGCCGTCCACTTCAGATCTTTTCAAGTCTGCCTATAATTATAATATCTGCTTTAAACCAGATCTGATAATACCATCCTATGATGAACAAGTTCCTATTGCACATAATACAATAAATGGTAGAGTTCATTTATAATGCTGTGAAAAGAGGAAATATGAAAGAAAAACAAAGGCAGTAGATGCCCATGCAATAGGGAGATTTCAAAATGACAGCTGCTTGATTCACATACCCCTGCAATGAATGAAGCTGAAGTAGGTGGCGTACGTATTTCATCAGGTAAAGACACATTTTACTCGAAAGCACAAATTTACAGGAAGAAGTGTGCACACCATCGAAACGTCAACCTACAGATCCTTCACCTCTTAATTTGATCCCACACAACGATGCAAATTATCAAAGTTTGAAATAAAAGAAGCTTTCGAGAAACAAGGTAGCAAATCCACAGAAGTGGAAGGCAAATATTGTTTTACACGTTGTCAAACCGGTGGACTGATCCCATTGCAGAATGAAATGTTTGAGAGAGATAGCAGAAGATCATCCAAAAAATTATTTTGCATATTTACTAGAGTTGAGACAATTATGAGAAACAGAAAATCTTTGTTTGTTACCACGTGGAGCAGACAGACCATTAACGACTTTCAAAATGGTAAAGAATATATGTCTCAATCATTTTACTTGACTGTTGGTGAGGAGAAATCTATATGCAAGATTCCTTCCTGGGGACATTAGATAATGCAAAACAAAACTGTTGCATATGCAATGATGTAAAAGTGCATGGAGTTTTCACAGGTAGTGATGGTAGGGGCTCGCACTCTCCACCCAATAAAAAACAAGACTCTGATAATCAGTTTGTTCATGTCCTCATCAACAATTGTGATATCGTTCATCCACAAGAAGAGACAAAATAAGGAAATACCTCTCACATGACTTACCGGTTAGATAAAGCACTCACTCGAAATAGAAAAGTGCAAAGAAGATGACAAAAAGTATATTCAAGAAAATGGGAACAGAAACAATTACTGCAAGGATTACAATTTATCTTTTTCCATTCCAAGAAAGACCAGTGTCTTGTTTACAGTCGCTATGAGCACCAAAAGTCAGAAAGAAAATTGGGAGAAGAAAAAAAAACGAAAAAAAAAAACAGATTAGCAAATGGACTGGCAAGTAAAAGATAAAGATGTTAAAAGAGCCGACATGTGATGCAACTTTACACATTTCAACATTTGGTTTGCAAGCTGAGCTGACAGCCCCTTGTTGCTTAGAGTGAGAATTGTATATTATAAAACAACATTTTGCAGTTTTAACTTAACAAATCAATTCATTTGGTGATGGTAACGAAACTTGCTTCCTGTGAGATGGGAGACAAAGAGGTTAGAGGGTCTTGCAAAATTGGGACTGTCTTATCTTGCATCTAAACTCTCTTACTAGCAGAACATCAAACATCAAGGCAGTCGCTTTTTTTTTTGATACTTGTGGTGGGCAAAACATAAATCAAATTGTATCATGTGCATTTCTATACTGCATTCAAAAGGTTGAAAAATAAACCCCATTAAACAGATGTTTCTAGAAAGTGGACATTTGGAATAGAATGTGACTCATTCCATGCTAACTTTGAAAATAAAACGAAACCTACCAGAGTGAATGTTTCTTCACAGTAGAAAAGTGTGGTATGACTTGCAAAGAAGGCTATGTTGCTGTTCCACTGAAAAATAGAGACTTAATGGATTTGAAAAAAAAGTTAACAAGAAAAAAAACGTGTAAGTAGGCAAAAGAGGGAAAATGGCTAAGGATTAATTGGATTCAGTTCGGGAAGAAAATACCAAACAGCATCTGAGTGAACTATACATTTAATGAGCAAGATTTCAGAGAGGTGCAGGTGACCTATGGAATAACCAGAGGTAGACAAAACCTGTCAATGCCATAACCCTGGTTCAAAGGCACCAGTCAAAACTGTCAATCTCTGCTGCCAAGAAAGCAGTTATGGTTGTTCATCTATGCTTCATAAACAATACTAGGGAAATATCATAAATACTAGGTCCCTCCCATACTGTAAATCTGTAAAAACAAACTTTCAGCTCTCGATACAAATGAGCATGAGGGGAGCACTGATGACGATTAAACATTATTTATACTGAGATCTCTCATTTCTCCAACGAAAAGAATTTGCATTAGTTTTAAGCATCGTTAATTTATGACGTGTAATGTTAATAATTCTTCTAAGATTGTGGAAAAATGAAACGTGTTAGAGATGTAGCGTGTTTTCTTTTTTATCCAAATACAAAAATATTTGAGCATATTCTTTCATCTTATTGTTAAAACATATAATCCATATATTATTATTAAATTGTACAATAAGGATGTGTCAGTTATGTTTTCCAAGAAACTTGGCGGAAAAAATGACCATTCTGAAAATTGTGCTGTAACATTAAACAATGGAAAAAACTAGTTTCTAATATTTTTTTAGCTTTTATTTATTCTTTTTCTTATGCAGTGGAACAATCACTTATATGACAGTAACGATTGTTTCTTTTATAAATTTCTGTACATGGTGAACCACGGCTTGATCTTAATGTCTAAAATAGCCATAACACAGTATGCTTGATATTCTCCATTAAGGTATTGTAGTAATAAAAGGCATGTGTATTGCTCTGGAACTACAACTTAAACATTCATAGTTCTGATAAAAGATGATAACAAATCCCCATTTACCGTCACATTTACAAATTTTACTAAAGATACAAGGTACCATCTGAAGATATCTTCTGAATATAAAAAAGATAAAGAGACTGGTTTCAAAAAGTGAAATTGAAATTCATTCGAAGTAGAAACATTTTATTTCACCATTGATTCAAAAAGAGAAATGCTTCCTTTACAAAAATATTGCAAAATAATAAAGATAAAATCTATTCAGATTTTTATAATTCACTCTACCATTTTTAAATTCAATATCTCAAAACGTGTAAAAGTGTAGTTAAGCACCTATTACCATTCAACCCTAGATATGATACGTCGAAACATATTTTATTGCCATCCTTTTGGTAGTTTTAAAAGACATTCCAGACATTTTCAACGACTATAGGAACAGTGCTTACATCGAAAAGATGTCTTAAGGGACGATTTTTTTCAAACCCGCTCTGCATATTATCGAGAAAGAAAGCATATTGTCGACAAGAAGCATCAGTTGACATTGAGAGAGAGAGAGAGAGAGAGAGAGAGAGAGAGAGAGGGGGGGGGGTAGGTTACTTTACTTCCTGCATACATTCATTAGCAAATTCTGCTTTTAAATTACACTGATATCTTTCAAGACCAAAATCTCAGTCAACATAAATCTCTTGAAATTCAAATAGGTTTTATTTGTTTTATTTTTATTTGTTTAAATATATTTATTTATTTTTTTTTTTTGAGGGGGGGGGGGGATAATTCTCCCTATTTTCAATGAATTTAACTCAGTAAAGCTAAAACTCCTGAAAACCAAACGTTTAATTAGGACCCGAATGTTACCAGTCTTGAGAGGTTTCACTGTTATAGAACAGCACAAAACAATTCCGTATAGCTGGCAAATATATGATGTAGCAAATGAAAATGTATGCACCAGTTATAAAATTTTAATGCAGAGCCTACAACTTGTTAAGACTTTCTACCACACAGTAGCACAGTTTTCTGTGCTAATAGAAACAAAGAACAGGCACGAACCAGCAACTGTTGAATTGATCATGATGTAGGCGTGGAAACACGAATAACATTATCGATGTAGGATATCAAATTAATAGGCTATGCTGGTCAATTGATATTATCAACTATATCTCGGTAACATCGACTTTCAAGCAAGGTTTTGTTCCAGCCGCTCTGTGCATAAAAAGTGATTGACCATAATAGAGTGTTAGTCACATAGTACATTAGCCAAAAAAGTAATGCTCATAATATTTTGTATCTACTTCATTTCATGTATTTACAATAAATGGGTGTAACAATCTTCATTTGTGAGAAGGGACCAACCTATTAATTGTTTTGTTTTTTTTTGTTTTTTTTTTGTTTTTTTGTTGTTTTTTTTTTTTGGGGGGGGGGGCGAGGGTTGGGCTGGGATTTTGTTTCGAGCCAGGATATTTTGCTAGGTTCGTTTTTGTCTCTTCTATAAATCAGAGCAAGAATATATTTGTTTCAAGCAATTTAAGTGCCAGAGCTTTTTTCTTCTTCAAAACAATCCCCGCACCCCACACCCACTCCTCCCCAGAAAATCAAATGGTAGGTTCTTTAGAACTTAGAAATTAAGATTGTAGAGAATGGATATATCTCCCTTGAGATATGCCCTTAGTCTCTGCTCATACAGCTTTAAATATTTGACCCACATATTAGGATTAAGCCTATAAATAAACAACTAAGTTTAGATTTAATTTAGTTAGGTTTGTTCTGTTTGATTTTGTATCGATAGGGGCGAAATACTGTTGGCATGAACTTTTGTTTATCTTCTTGATGACATTTTTATTTTTCTACCATTTTGTTTATGCATAGAGTAAAGATAAACTTTATCCGGAGTTCATATGAGAGGTGCGCGAGTTTTAAATAAAAATATTATGTTTTTACACGGTACTATATGACATACACTTGCTTCTTTTCCGGAAACACCGATACTTCTAATTTAATATTCAGTCTGAATAATGTAATGCACGGAATAACGTTTATTGCATTTAAATTTAATTTGATTAGTTAGTTTTCGATAGTGTAAATATTTCTCATCATATAATATCCAGAATCAACCATGACAACAGTTCATTGACATTGCTGGAGAAACTGGAGTTGATTTCTTAATTCCTTTATCAGGCTTTAGGCATAAATTGCAAAAAGAATATTTCAATGGAATTCAAACAGTTCAGGAAACAAATCAGAAGCGAAACTCTTAATTAAACTACTAGTAATCCAAAGCGAAACACTATACTATTTTGACACAAAGTATTATTCTTTTCTTTCTATTTATATCACATGATGATATGCTAAGTATTGTGGAAATGTTGCATTTTAGAAAATCTATCGACCGATTAATCAGTTAATCGATCTAAACACTTTCATTCTGGAACAGATGGTTTAGACAAAACGGAGATAGAGGGCCTCGTCTCATCACGGCAGATTAGGGTAAAACCTTTTTGCAGTCGGTCCACTGCTTTAAGACAATAAATTGCTAAAAGACCTGTACAAACTTGCTTCACACTGTTAAATGAAAAGAATATGTTTGGATTTGTTGTTCCATGGTTTGAACTTTAATAATAAAATAGGCACACACAAAAATTTAAATCAATGTATGGCGTCACGAAGTATTCCTTTGTGGTCGTTTGTCGAAATCATAGTGTCTGTTTTGATACGATGTCAACTAGCCATGATCGAAAGCGGATAAAAGTGCAAGTTTAGCCATGACAATTAATCTATATTTCTATGAAATAAGAAAACATGTGCATTCTTCTTCTCTTCGTCACAGAGAATTTGAATCTGTGAATGTTAAATGACTAAATTGCTCTCCATTTTGGGAGTTTGATCTGAAATAAACAATGGAGTGACGCGATCAGTGTTTTATTTAAAGCTCCTTAATAAAAGATAAGCTTCGTTAAAATGTTTTGATCACTATTTCCGTAATCACTTTTCGATGAAACATTTTATCATCTTGTATTGGACTTAATTAAAAGATCATTGTGTAGTTGGGAAATTCAAAGATTGAACTAGATATCAAATGTAGAGTCTATAAAATAGATTGTTTCCTTGAAGCTTTAGAATCATATCTTATGCAACTAACGCTACTTTAAAAGTCCTACATGCATTTAAATGTAAAGTCAAGTTTCAAATCATAATTAGGCGTATGCAAAAAATTCATGATGAGATAAAAAAAAAAAATAGACTTGGAATCGTAAGAAAGCACGCAAAGAAATCAATCTTAGATGTTCCTGGTTTCAACATCTCCTTCTGATTCATCAGCAGTTATATTGATCAGCGTCGAACTAAGTTGGTTTAACAATTGATTTATGGGAAATCTGAAACCTGGTATAGAACATAACATGCAACGTCTACAAATTAATAGGCAACATGCAGCCATGAAGTGTATTAGTAATTTACCGCAGTATTCGTTGAAAATTTTTTGTTCCTCTTTCAGAAAGCAAGGGATAGGGTTTCAACTTTAATTTCACAATTCAGAAACTATTGCGATGTTATATGATAGGAAAATATTTCAGACATCACATAATCACAGATCTGGTTATCTGATAGGACCCGAGTAGTAGCCATTTTGCGATTCATAACACAGCATAACCATTGGATATATCTTTTCAGATTTAAAAAAATGTAAACAACGAATGAAAACATTTAGAAAGTATAGAAAAAAACCAACAAAACTAAGGTATCTAATTGTGTACATTTTGCATAAAAGATTCTCAAAAACAGATTGTAGGCTCTAAATTATATTTTATAAAAAAAAAACGTATTTAAATGAACTACCTACCATTAAAAAATCATCGAACTCTCAACCGTAATATTCATCTGTGAAAAATCCATTGATTTATATAGAAAATCTCTTCAATTTTATCGAGTTAGAAATCGTCGAACTTTCAACCGTATGATACAGGAATTATTTCAGACATTCTTTTATCATTTAGGTTTTCATTATAAGCACGATGTCACTAAATAGAGTTTTAACGATTTTCTTCATTGACACTGAAATGTCCTATTTTCTTAAAGCAACCTAATATTCTTATTCCATTCAACGATTGATTTATTTGCACATTTTGTACATCTCATCCATTGATGTTATCTTTCTTCAAATTCGTGTGCAAATTTCTGCTTATGACGCTTTCAACATTTCACAGATTGGGAACTGAAAGTGACTATTTGAAAGTAACTTTTAGCGTTTATTGCTTATTAGTAACATTTAATGACATTTAATGACTTCAGTTAGTGCCTATTAGAGACTTTTAGTGACTACCTAAGTAACATTGAGTGGGTTACTCTTTCCTTACCATAAATAGTTAGTATTTACTGGATGGCTCATACCAACCATCGTAAAAAAAGAAAATTTCTACCTATAGTCGTCCTCTAATCTGAAGAACTAATATCTGTCTGGATTATAAATATATCAGTTAATATAATATTATCACATTAAAACCACATGAAATAATTAGTTTATCAAATATTTGCGTGTATATGATGGTATGGGGTTCATTAGGGGAATAATTAAAAAGTCAAAAAGTTATTCTGTGAGACATTTTAATTTTTGTTAAGTTTTTGGTGAAGCATTGCAAAACTCAATTATATTAACGTGTCCGATCTAGAAGATGAATTAGAGTCAGTAGACAACCTCTGGAAAAAATTTAATCATATGTCCAAAACATTGCAGAAAAGTCAAACGAATCATTTAGAACAGCAACAAAGCCAAAAGAACCAGTTAAGTAGAAACAGTACAAACAAATAATAAGAGATGCGAAGCAATACATTGAGTAAACCAAATCGCTGTTGAACAAATTAACATTTTTTTCTTTGTATAATATTTTGTTTTCTTTTTCAATGGAAATGTGCAATAGATCGTTTAATAAGTATATATGTTGATCAGTTTATTTCGAGACTAACTGATCTTTTATTCATTTGCTACTTCAAAACGTACGAGACCTTCTAGGCGACTTGATTATTGGTTGCTAATAATATATAAGGTGAGAGTTTCTGGACAACTTGATCATGGATTACTAGTATTATAGAAGATGGTGGTCTCTTGACCACTTGATGATGGTTTGTGAGAGTTTCTGAACTACTTGATATAACGAGTGATATTGTATAATTGTGTGTAGCAACTTACACGTGTCAGTAACAATTTCGTGAAGTGAGCGATGCCGCGGAATGGCCAATCAGTGAGCAGCAGAACTGCAGATCCTAGAGCGGTGGAATCTGGTCTTATGTCTTATAAAATTTTTTAAAAAATAGAATGTTGTCCAGAACTCAGACTTTCTATACTACTGACCTCCAATCACCAACTGTGTCTCATTCTGCAGCACTCTTGGACACAATTGCTGTAGGATATGGAGGAACAATTAGCTATTTCTTTATTTAAATCTCACAACTAAAAGATGTCAGAAAGTAACCGAAAAAGTTGTAAATTAAGTTCCACCTAAAAAAAATAAACCAGAGTTTTTTGCAGAATTGACTTTCAAAGCGTAGATCGGGTCAAATCACATTCATTGAGATTTGAAACTTGATACGTAAAAAATGAGTTGTCGGATGCATTCGAAAATTAAAATGCCTCAACTGCATTTTAGAACCCACTCATGCGTAACTGAAAGGTCCCACTTACGGTCTGTAGCGTACTAACGGGGGAGGGAGGGGGCGGATGGCGTGGTTGCCCCGGGCGCCAGACATCTTGGGGCGCCAAAACAGCTGATAAAAAGTCGGGCCTCGTATTATTCTGGCCCTTTGGGCCATCATCGTCGCCCCGGGTGCCAGTTACCCTTAATACGCCACTGCTTACGGTGATCTGGTTATAACATTTTCGCTGCATGGGAGAGATTGGTGGTCCAGCCCAAAAAGTGTCCACTGAATTTTACTTTTCTTTTTGTCTTCTGACCACTCGGATGTTATGAACATTACGGATAGCTTCGGGATTGATTTCTTTCCCAAATGAATGTAGATCATGCATTTTGGCATTTGTTCTCATCAGTATATTACCGTAAAAAGCTTTCGAACAATTAAATTGGAATGGAAGGATCCACTTGAAATAACCATGCAGTAATGCAGTTTTTTCAACCGACTCGCAGACCTATCTTTCGAATAGAAAAGAGTTATGTTCAAGCAATATGTGATCTTCGCAATGGTTCTATTACATATCAATTCAGATATTTTACAATGACATAAATGCTTTGCTACTATATTTTTGTGTTCTCGTGAACGATAGCAGTTTTAGAATCAAGAAGACCCACCTTCGGTGGAAATGTCATATTATCTCCATTTAAAAGCAGCAGAAACCCAGTGGTGTATATTTACAAAGCAAAATGATACACCTAAGACGTGAACAAAGCACAGGGGTGAGCTTTAGTGGAGACTAATTATAGATGGAATTGTAACTATTGTTATCTTCAGGATCCGGCTACGTATATGAGTTACAATTGTTACAACTCTATGGTTTAATAAAAATGTAACAGAAAGAAAGTGAAACCAACTAATCAAGTAAAAATCAACAAGCAATTTATTTCTAGGCAATTAAAGTGAAAATTCAAAAAGACACTTACAGTAATGTGAATTAAAATCCAAATAATCCAATAAGTCTAAGTGTTCTAATTACAAGTCCTAAATATAGAATGTTCCGAATGAATGGCTGTATCCTTGAATGTGTTGATGTGCCAATGGTCTTTAATGTCCTGATGTGTCTGTAGTCTTTAATGTGCTGATAAGCCGAAATGATGTACTCCAAAATATCTTTGAATAAGTTCACATAAATCCCAAAATCATCAATTCAAAATCCAAAATCCAAACGTCTATGAGCACTTTTATAATCCAATGAATATTTTAAATAATTCCTCTCTCAGAATTTGGAATGATTTTCGACAACTGTAATGGCTCCTTAAAAGACTGATGGTAATGTCGAAACTGAAAAACTGTCCACTAAACATGGTATATATAAAGACAGGTCACATGACAGAATATTCAAGAATAATAAATGGTGTGTGACTTTTGACACATAACTCTAAAGGGAATTCTAGTTGTATCTGTAAACAAAATCAACCTTGACCTCAAATTGAATCAACATCTTGTTTATAAAAACTACCCTTGAACTCAAATATTAAGTAAACAACCTAATTTAAGGACAATAGTTAAACATGTCAAACGTTATACTTAATATTAAGGTTTAAGCAAATATTAAAGTCAAGAAACATTTATAATTTCCGAAAAATATTTATAATATTATATATAAACATCATACATAACACAATGTTGACTTCAGTTAAATTTCAGTAAGAAATATGAAGTTTACAGTGTATAGATAAAATAATGCTCTTTTTGTTCTGGCTTAGAATTAAAACATGATAAAACAAAAGGTATTTTTAAAATCATCCCAACACGTTTTCGTGATGGCATACAATTCTAACTAAAATAATCTCACGGCGAGTAAGCTGATCTGCATTGTCTGAGTGAAACTTGTCTGTTCTAGCTTGCTAACAAAGGAAGTATACACAGGGCATCTTGGGAATGTAAGATGAGTGATGTCTTGGTATAATGGCAGTTCTATTAACTCAAGTACCTTGACGAAAGAACAAAATAGTCTGCCAGAAGATTAAAGCAGTAGTATTAGATTTTTGCCTCACATCATTCTTTTAATAATAAAGTAGGCTAAGTCTAGTCTTTTTCTAGTAATTGTTGGAACCACATAAAAAAATCCATTTGAAACTGGTGAAAGTAATACTTCCTCGAATTGTATTATACGGGTTTCATTCGAATTCATTTTCAACATTTGTCTTTGTAGTAATCTCTCTTTTCTGTCCCTCTGTAAATGCATTATTTTCTTATTGGCAGCATCTATTCACCACCTCACAATATAACTTAACCTAATGAACAACATAATGTATACATTTAGAACGTAAAGGACCGACCTCTCATTGTGTTCAGTGGAAACATCGTATCGATAAAATTCTTAAAAGCAAGCAACCCCATGTTGAGCAAATGAATTCACACATATCATTATTGTGTCAAGGAAATATTTCCTATCGCACTATTACCATTTTATGAGTGTGATTTTTGATGAGCAGAAAGTCTAGATGCGTATAAAAGTTAAGGATAATTAAAATGCCCATTCCGTCTGATATCTTATATTGAAATGAAACGTGTTTGTGGGTGAAATACTTAAATAGGGTTCATTACATTTTATCCGACACGTACCTAGTAGATTGAAATGTGATTTTGGGACTTTGTTTACGTAGGTCTCAACCGAAGTGCCCATATGTTCGCTTAATTCGCGGAAACTAAACTAATTTATTTCATATATATATATATATATATATATATATATATATATATATATATATATATATAAGAGACAAGTCGTAAACAAAGAATGGTTACTTACTTAAAACACCAGCTCATGGCATTAACAAATGGCCAAGAATAATGTTACAAATATTTTCACGTTGTAAGAAAAACAAATATACCATATGTTACTTTTCGATCCGTTGAAAATATCTTCTGATACCTGCAGACGCTGTCAATAAAGGGCCCTTTATTTTGAGGCAAATGGTATAGAGATTTCAAATGCTGGGATAAGAATCACACCCCACGGGGCATGACCAAGGGAAATATTACTAAAGAACCTGACACGATATATACGTTTATTTTAACGAGGCGATTCATACAGAACTTAATACTGCTACGAATTTTGCATATGCTTTCCCAGTGTAATAGACTCACTCATTCGCATTTAATATATCTATCCAAATCGCATGCATGTTCCATCTATATCCTGGAAGAGAACGTCTTTATATTCCATGTGGCAAAGGATAGACATTATCCGTACTCGCTTGCACAGAAGTTTATTACATTTTGCATACAAATGTTCTGAGTCTGAGAGAGAGAGAGAGAAAGAGAGAGAGAGAGAGAGAGAGAGAGAGAGAGAGAGAGAGAGAGAGAGAGAGAATTACAAATATACACCAAAAAGAGCAGAATGTGATGTCCCCTTGATCCTACAGGAGAATGCTTAACGCTTGAAAACATTAACAAAATATTTAAATACGAATAAATACTATTGTCATACAGGTTAGAGAATTTTTTAAAATTTCTACTCTGTGGAGATTCAAACCCGGGTCCGCGGTAATCGCCTTGCCTGTAAGCACCAACCCCTATACAGTCTCGACCATGCACACATCACTAAACAATGATGCTACAAAATCGCTGGTATAAGCACTCGTGCGTAGCAGACACACCTGCATGTCGACCCAGTGATTAATTCCCATATAAGTGCACACCAACTCCAGATTCCTACGACAGACATCAAGGTATATAGAGGTTATTATAGAGAAGTTCAAATATACACCAAATAGAGCGGAAAATGCTGTCCCTGGATCCAACAGGAGAATGCTTGATAACATTAACGGAATTTTTAAATACGAACAAATAATATTATCATACAGGTTAGGGCATTTTTTAAAATTCGTACTCTACGGAGATTTGAACCCGGTTGTGTATATATATATATACCACATACATTAAAAATAACATGACTTTTAAAGTGTTGGTATAAAGCAATTTGACATACCAATACTACTGGTAGGGTGTTGCTTCTATACTCTCTAGATCAGTGATGAATTTCCACTTATTAATCATTATTGACATAAGAAAATAACGAGAAAAATATTAATAATCAACGTTTTCTAAATGAATTAATGAATTAAACATAGTACACAATTTCATTGAAATCCCCTCTGCTTTCCCTTTTATTCACCCCCCCCCCTCTCTCTCTCTCTCTCTCTCTCTCTCTCTATCTCTCTCTCTCTCTCTCTCTCTCTCTCTCTCTCTCTCTCTCTCTCTCGTGCATAAGGAACACACATACGTGGACATATATGGAGAGAGAAAAAAAAAAAGAATTTGAGCTGGATGAAACCCTTGAACTTGAACTTACACCAAGTAACCTACAAGAACCTGGGTCGTCGTAATGGTATGCTTACACTTTTCATGGGATTTATCTACAGTGTTCACAATACCAATAATACAAAGTTACAATAGCCTGTCGATACTGTACGGTACATTTCTTGGTTAGGAGGCACACACATACTGTAATGTATTTAATGCTTTGTTTTTTTGGGGTTTATGTTTTGTTTTCTTGTTTTTTTAAACCTATATTAGGGTTCTAAAAACATTATTTTAAAATATTAAATGTCCAAAGGCTGCCTCCCCCCCCCCCTCTCTCTCTCTCTCTCTCTCTCTGTATTGGTTGGTCAGGCAGCAGACTAATCGACTCACAGAGAAATATGGGGATGAACAATAAAAAAAATCTCTCTCTCTCTCTCTCTCTCTCTCTCTCTCTCTCTCTCTCTGGACCATCGTCGCAAGCTACGGGCGAAAATCCGTGAAAAAACGAGCGTAGCGGATTTTCGCCTGTCATGCGACGATGTCTCTGGACCTATGAATGTTTTTAAAATTTACAGATAAACCGACCAACGGAAAGGAGAAAGAGAGAGATGTGCGATAAAAACAATCTTATGGTTGGTAGATATGTTAATGAAAGCATAATAATGACTTGGATCAATTGTAAATCAATTTAAATGTTTTAATTACCTCTTGTTGGCTCGCCATTTAGCTTAGTCTATATTCCACACTCGTTTCAATATACTCGACGGTGACTGAATGGCTGCGCGTTCAGTGTTCAAGAAGCTAACCATGCTGTGTTTGTAGTGCTCTACTTTCTTCACTTAAACCATCTTTCATGTTTAAATCATAAGTGTGTCTTATATTTATTTAATCAATATGAATATGAAAATAGAAGCTAAAAAAAAAGAAAAAAAGAAGCAACTTATCAATTTGCAAAGAAAATTGTGAATAGCCGCGATTGGTACAGAACAACATTTTGTAGCGGACACACTCTGCAGGGATGTGTAGAGTTCACTCACTCGGTCAATACAGTTTCCTGTAGTCAATCTTAATTCCGTTGGAAATGCAAGTATGTGTATTTGTATGTGATATAAATAAAATATATGTATTGTATGTACGCTGTATCTTTGATATACCACTCGTTGTATAAATTTTTCATTAAAAGGGAACTCGGCAAGCCTCGTTTCCTTTTAATGAAAAATTTATACATCTCGTGGTATATCAATGATACAGAGTACATACTATACATATATTTTATATATATATATATATATATATATATATATATATATATATATATATATATATATATATATAAAGATACAGAGTCATCTGAGTTGAAATGATTTGAATTTAACTGAAACAAACATCGTCTAAACCCATACCTCTGTGCTCTCTCTATCTACTTCCAGATTCGCTATCGTCTTGGTTTGAGAGATTTGATAATAAATTATCTACTGATTTTAACTCTAGCTCAGACCTTTTGCTAATGGGTGATCTCGGTATTGATTTGATTAATGGCTGGAAAGTAAATAGAATGATATTCCACAAATATATAATCTCATTCAAATAATATAGCCCCCTACTCGAGTCACTGACAAGTCGATAACGTTAATCAATCACATTTACTTTTCGCAACCTGAATTTATTGTCGAGACATTCTTCCCAACATATTCTGTTAGGGACCACTATCCAATCTGTGCCACAAGAAACAAAGTTCTGGAAACCATTCAAAAAGCCCATACCACTATAAAATACCCATCCTATAACCGTTGCCATGAAGATGCCTTTTGACCGACTTGAAATATGCTCTTCGTAAGTGTCTACCTATTGTTATAAATCCAGACCTTGTACAACGCTGAACTGCACTTTTTTTGCAGTCCTAAATCGACGTGCTCCAAAAAAATACGAAAGGGTCAAAAGAATAATGCAACCTGACTGGTTTAACTCTGAAATAAGGGAAGTCGTGAAACTGCGTGATTTCTATCACAAACAGAGTGGCAAACGAAGTATAGAAGTTCACAAAAAGTAAATAAATAATAATAATTATTCGCTAAAGCAAAAATGGTTTATTGTTTTCAAGGTCAATTGAAAATCAAAGTGACTGCAGAAAAATATGGATACATTTTAGTAACTTTAATTCAATTTCAACAATTTCCCTTCAAAAGTAAAAACCGGTGGTGGTACTAGTACGGAGCGATCATATATTGCAAACGATCTCAATACATTTTTTACATTATTAACATCAATACTTGGAGAACATTGTTCCATATCACAAGATTTTTCATTCCTTACATATTTTGTACATTGGAAAGTGCCATCTCATATATACTCAAACTTCAGCTCCAGTTGCTTGATAAATACAAGTATTGAATCAGGAATCTTTACAACTAATCTGAAATTAGCCAAAGTGTTCCCAGTCTTTAAACAAGGTGATAGATCATCAACAAACAATTATCAACCTATATCAATTCTACCAATCGGATTCTTACAAGGCAAGAAAGCAACATTGCATCTCTGTAGCCAATGCTACATCTTATTTTACAATACGTCAAAAGCGGAATCCCAGACTACTCTATTATTGGCCCTTTACTCTTTATCTTTTTCATTGACGATTTACCATTTCATATGAAAGTCACTCAAATTGATCTTTACTTTGATGACACAACCTTACGTGACTTTAGTGATGCAATCCCTTGCCTTAAACAAAACTTACAACAGGACTTTGATGCTGTTATATTGTGGTGCGAAAACCAACAAACTGCAATTAAACATGGAAAACACTAACTGTATGACAATTGGATCAAGGGAAAAAAATGAGAAGATATCAATACATTTGGTCAGGAAACTAATTTAAATAACATAGAACATTAAAAAATCTTTTTGTAGTGATTATTGACAGGCATTTATCGGGCAAAATCAAATAAAGCCCGTGTGTACTGCAGTATTCTTCCGAGTATCCTTATTGAACAGACTATATTCGTATGTGCCAGAATATATGTTAAAAATGTTATATAATATATATATATATAATATATATATATATATATGTATATATATATATATATATATATATATATATATATATATATATTATTTCCGTGATTATAGTTACAACATATGGGGGAATTTCAATGCTACTAATCTTAACCAGATAATATAAGTCCAAAACGAACCGCTTGAATTATTACAAGAAAAGAATATCCATCCTCACATTTATTAGTTAATTTACAGAGGAGTCACCTTTTATTTGTAGAGTAAAGTATTTTAAAGCTATTTTGACATATAAACCGTGTCATAACATGGCTCCACAATATATCAAATATCTCCTAATTTCAGCTTCCAATACCCATTCCCACAATCTACTGTTTATTTCGAGCTTTACTCTTCTATTGCCTTAATTCAACACGACTCGAAACATCTTTTGCACATTCCGCAGCAGTGTTGTTGAATCTCATTCTGGATGATAGTAATCAAAAACCAACACTCACTTCTTTTAAGAACACGCTTCACAAACTTCTTTCTGATTACGCCATAGCTCAAACAGATTGACTAACCTAACTTGGATACTCCCCCCCCCCCACTATTATCCCATCTCCCAAACCTACATGTATATCTTATGTATTCTTTACTCTAATGTGTGTATCGATGAGTGTATAGCGTGCATATGTATATTTTGTAAGTTTATCAGACACTGTTGTAAGTAAGAGTTTTATTTGTACATATCCGTTGCATTTATAGTTTAATCTTTCATTATTTGATAACTGCATGTAAGATTGATTGATTCTGATCCAAAGTATTATCCTCAGCAAATAAAGTAGTTGTTATTATAATTTCTTTGTATGTATATATATATATATATATATATATATATATATATATATATATATATATATATATATGTGTGTGTGTGTGTGTGTGTGTGTGTGTGTGTGTGTGTGTGACAAAGCGGAATCCACTCCATGGAAATCAGAAGACAACAATTTAAATATTTTTCACAAAAGATCATGATTCATTAGGTTTATAAAAAGTCAGTAATATAGCGATGAACATAAGATTTTTGCGTACATTGCAAGTAAACAAAATTGAAGACCTATGGTATTAAATTTGTGTTGCATTATTTATCATTCGGGCTCAAGTTGAAAGAACTTGTGCTCAGTTTTATGACTTTGCTTTGTTTTAAATCTGTTTACATTGCAAGGCGTTACTAATATTTCTTTCGTGATTTCGTTCTAAAGGCAGTCAAGGCCGAATATTTTGAGCTGCCGATAGTTGCCAATCAAAATATCAGTACTTTTTTTCCTTTTTATGAATGATGGACTGCCTATGCCTACGTGGCTCCAAAATCCATCCATTTCAGATCTAACATGTCTGACGTCGAGACAAGATTGATAATACATTATTCCTGGAAGCAATATTGCCATAATATCCAATAATGTGGATACGCAATGTCAAGAAAATTGAATTATTTGTTTCAGAACCTGAAGTTAATAATGGAAATAGTCATAAAATTTGATAAAATGGCGCCATCATAAATATACAAAGTATCCATGAAAGCATTGAATCAAGCCAACATCTGTTCGTTTTCATTTCCGTACTACGATTTTTTTACCAACGTAAACATTTCATCATTTGTGTAAAGGACTTTGTGAGCTTATAAAAACAAGATATATCCTTTCTTCGATTATGGCACTTTGCAATGTTTTTAATATGAAAGAGCAGGCTTGACTGAGACATAATTTGCTGTCATTATATGCAGTACTATATAGGAATCTATTAATCGCTCATTGAAAAAGAAAAATAATTGGACAATTCTTCTATTGTACATAGCGTATTTTTAACGCTAAAGACAAGAAAGCAAAACTTTATTTTTGTCAGATATGATATTGCGCCTTCTGTTCCGTCCTGATCTCTTGGAAAAAGAAAAATTTGAAAGAACTGTCAGTATGCTATATTATTATATTTCTGGAACTTCTTTAGAAAAGGTGTTTCATTTGCCGATAATTTCCAAATTACCAAATGCTCACCTTTGTTTGGGATAATTATTTGTAAAAATGGAGAGGACTATTTAAAGTGTTATTTCTTTTTTAAGAGGTCTGCCCACGCATTGTTCTGAGACATTAAGTGTATTTTTTTGCGAGTCATTAAATGATTACCAAACGTAAATCAAAAGAGTATAGGACTCTGTCAGATTTGCAATCAATAGACATTTTTCAAAAGATTTAATCCAACTGGAGTGCACACACACACACACAAACACAAACACACACACAGACCAACACACACATACACACATACCAACACACACACACACAAACACAAACACACACACACACACACATATATATATATATATATATATATATATATATATATATATATATATATATATATATATATAATTACGTCATTCTCGTTAAGAATTTGAGGCTTTTTAGAAGCAGACCGAGTTTTGGACATGGAAAGTGTAACTGTTGAAACAATAATTATTATATATTATGATTAAATGTGACAAAAGTTGTTATTTGCTTTACTCTTCATTGCTTTTGATATTCAAACTGTTAGTAAATAATTCTTTTTTGCTTTACAGCTGACACTTTGCACGTGACGATAACTTAATAGTATTAAAATTTCATCATAATCCATCCATGTTGTCTCTGAGGCTGGTCGAGACTCTTTTGGCGATCTTGTCCATTAAGTATTTGTCGGTGTAGAAGTAAGATCATAATACAAAATGTTGTGCGTTTTTGCTCTTTGAAATGCGCATAATATGAGGTGATTCTTGTGCTCCTGAGTTACGATACTATGCATTTCTCCATGTTGGATTCTACCCCTGTGTTCTTAACAAAAACACTTTAATTTAAATTAAAAAAACAGGAGACAGATGATTTTGTCATTTATCATATTATGTATATGCCCAGAATTAAATTTGTAAGATTAACTTATATCGATTATTTCCCGGGAAATTAATTTAGTATGAAGATAAAACAAAATCGTTTGTATTTATATTGAAAAGCAAGATCATTTAAAACCAATTTCAGTCACTCTAGTGCAATAAATATTAATGGTTTTGCAATCTGAAACGTTTACAGATACTTCAATCAATTCAATTTCGGAAAATCAAGTTTTAATTAGGAAAATGTTTCAGTATGCCATCGAAATTGCGAAAAAAAAAGTAAATACCTGAATCTAATTTTCTACATTCAAATGTTCTGATAAGAATCAGAAGTAAAAAATAACCCTTATATAAATTTTAATTGAATACCGTCTATACTCGCGTATAAATCTGGTCCAAATGCAAACAACATAGACCCTGATCTGCCGTCGCATAATGCGCCGGCAGATCAGGGTCTATGTTGTTTGTTCTACTGATTAGTCCTTACAAACTGCATAGACCCAGATCTGCTGGCGCATTATGCGACGGCAGATCTGGGTCTATGCAGTTTGCAGTTCATGTTCGCTTATACGCGAGTATATACGGTATGTAAGACCACATAGACTTTAAATATTCGCGAAGAAGCTGACTTATGTACAGTCGTCAATATTTCCTCCTAACTTTTTGTATAATACAAGTTGCATTGTCGGAATGGATTTCGGTACCAGTTAGAAACGAGCAATCCAATTATATGGATATTTAATTACAGCAAACAAATCAAACATTTAATTTGCAATCTTGCATTAATAGAATTTCAAAAAGAATGGGGAAATTTGGCCTTTAAATCATTATAAGACATAATTACTGAATATAATAGCTTGTTCAGATATTACTCAATATATGTTAGAGCAAAATGCATTTCGCAAACGACAGCCATCCTTTGTAATTCGTTTTAATTACCGAATTACCCAGTTTAGTTTTTCCAAACAATTAATAACAAACTCTTAAATAGCATGTGATTTCAGTAGATCCGCATATCACCTGCACGTGGAAGTGAAGCTATTGACCCAATCAACCACAGTTCCAAGAAAAAGGAGTCATGTCCGTATATCAGAAGAAGCCGATTCATTCTAATGCACGTGTCGGAGGTTCTGGGAAATTTAAGTCTAGAATATATAAATAATGATATAATATCAGTTAACGTAACGTTGGAACATCTTTTGTGTTTCAAAAAAGAGAACGGTGATTTTGTATGTAAGAAAATTACTTCCGAAGTGGTCACCCATTTACATTATTCTTTATCTATGACAACACAAAAACCAAAGTAGTTCACGCATAATGGCGAGCTGAAAAAGGCATTATCGTGTAATTACGTGGACGCCGTATCTAAAGAAAAGAAAAGAAAAAAAAACAACAAGCGGTTGGGGAATAATATCCTTTTAAAGTGTAGACTGAGGACATTAACTGAGCTTTTGGAGAAAAGCGAAATTAGAAAGGAGTGACATTTGGTCGACTTAAAATATATCAGAGAGTCTTCACAACATATATTACCATCAAAGCTTATTTTGCATTATATTTATCCTTCCAATGTTCTGTAGATCTAATTACTTCAAAAATACCATTTTCATCTTTGATTTTTTTTAAAGTAATTTTACCCGTCATTTTATTCGCTATAATCGAACGCTCTGTGTGATCAAGATAGTTGAAAATTGTTTTAAAGAAGGGATGTTCCCAGTGTCGATTGCTGAAGTGTAACAGTGGATTTTAGCATGCACGAACTGGTTGAAAAATAAAAATGTCTTTATAACACAGCATAGGCCCAACGTGCTTTTCCCTGTACAAAAAGACACCGGAAGCATTATCACGGTCATATATTGTTGTTATCAGATCGGATGGATGGAAAACTTTTACGTTCCAAACGGTCGTTGTTATATACTGCGTTATTGGTAATATTCACCGAATCAGCTAGGCTTTTCCTATGAAAATCACTCATTCTTCTTGACATGATATAAAAGATAACATGCTTTGGATCTGGCCCGAATTTGATACAATATTTCATGCACTTTACCCAGAACTCTGCATCTCAGATTTAATCAAGATGAGCTAGAGGAGCTTTTTATCACATTCTTCACTGTTGTTCACTGGAATAACTTAGCTTTACAAGAATAAACCCAACTTTCTAATGTTCTTGTACTGTGGAGCAATTATCTCAGTTTTTAAACATATAGTTGCATATAACTGGAAATAGAAACCTATTAATCAGCTTTCATCAACACAACTGTAACCAATCAAAAAGTAGTCACCAGATCAGCAGTACTGTCATTTAATGTAAGTAGGATTTAATATAATTGTATAGTGATGAACAGTACGTGCTTTCTAAGCTCAAGTATATAGTTTTGAAAAAGTCTCTACGGAGGCGTTTGTTCTATCCAAAGCATTTCTGCATTGTCTGATACCGCGTTTTAGACCAATATGCAAGTGAACATAGACTAGATCCCACTTTTTTGGCCTCTGTTTGTGCTATAAAGCTATTGTCAGTGCACACAGAAGAAGTCGAGGCAATTTAAATGCATCATATATAGGTCCATGCACGTCATTTGATTTTCTCATATAATGACGAAGCTGAACTGTTCTTCTCATTGATATTCAGTATTCTTCGACTGAAATGTAAATACATCTTGCAAATATAATTTAACCAGTATAATCTGATAATACAATAACACTTGTCCAGTGTGCAAAATAAGATTTTTCATTATGCCCTGATTTAGACACATTTTATTGTTCAGACAGAGTGTCACACATATTGCAAAGGGGCAGGATCGAAAGTTGTATCGACTTATTGTCTATCTTTATGCCTTCTGGTCGAAACTTTCGGCCTCATTGTGTAAACTTTCCATTAGAAATTCACGCCATCCGATTGGAATCTTACATTTTTTAACATCAATGTACAAATGGCAACTATGTTAAGCACATTATTTCCAAAATCCAGGAATCTGAGTAGAATATTATTTCGGGCAGGGTAATGGAATGCCCATAAAGCACAACCTGCAATCTTTGCTTATTATAGCACAGGTGGCATGTGAAGCGGAACCCTTCAATATGACAAGCTCATTTTCTAACAGCTTGAGGCAAAACAATGATCAATTAAAACTTTTTATAGAGCACTGACAGCCAATTAATTTCACATAAACCGTAAAAATCATGTTTCTTAAACTTAATATATTATCCTCTTGAAATTATAATAAGTAAGACATACAGTAGTTTGTATTACTTTGAACCTAGTTTCACCTTTTGAAAGCATAATAATAACATGTTGCGCAGTTAGTGTTTTGGTCATATTAGCCTTGTACTGTTACAGCGACAGTCTGCAGCTAGGGGATTCACCCTTATTTACAGTTTGGAGTACATGTCGACGAATTGTGTTAATTAAAAATGAACCTAAATCAAACAATTACCTTGGTAGCAGTACTTTTGGTTCTGAGAGAAAAATTGGCATGCATAACATCAGAATATTCACCCGTATCATTCACTATGTTTTTCCAAAAATTTATTTGACACCAGGTATATCACTACAAACTTTCTGATTCTATATCTTATAAATAATTAGTTGACTGTGATCTAAATTGTAGGATAAACAGATGTCATGGTTGTCACGTGTGTGCCAACGAGAAAAATTCAGTTATGAAATGGTTATGTTCAAAGTTTCATAGCTATTTCCCTTTCATGTATTATTTACACGATATTTCTGCGATATATGTTACATATGATATTCAATAGGATGCCAAGAAAATTGATTTAGTACATTTTTATACAATCAAAAACAAATCCAGGCATTCAATTCCTAGATTAGAAAATTGGAAAACTAAATCAATATGAAGCTTTTAAAATACCAAATCATGATAAATTATGATTTGGGTACTTTTTTCATGAAAGGGACGGGAAATAGCTCTGCATTCATTAAAAGTGCTGTTTCATCACTGAAATTTTCTCGTTGACACACACATGATGAAGGAACAAACGATCATCCTACCGTGTTAAAAAAAACATCGTTTGTTTTCACTCTGATGATGCAGTTTATTAGACAATGTTGTATTGTATATAGTCACATTTGTACAATATGAACCTTCCCCAGACAGTATTATCATATCGGAGGAGGTTTTCATCACAGTGACAATTGAGAGAATCTAATTGCTGTAGATTAAATGTGTTTTTCGAGAAAAACAAATTGTTTAATGCCAGTTTTTCATCTTCTTTTTCCCTCTTTAAAACGTCTCTTCAGGAAAGTTTATAATGCCCGGTTTTTCTAGAATTTACTAACTTAGCAGACAATAATAAAACACCACAACATATTTCATGTTGACAAACGCTAAAAATCCACAAGCCTGTAAGTGGGATGGATTGTCTAAGAAAAATAGCCACCAAAGTATCGCGATTTTAAAGATGCGTGCTACCCACATATCAAGACGTCGACACCCCGTGCGGTGTCAAGCATGTTAAATAGGCACATGCGCAGTCCTGCATGTCGTAATAGGCGACTAACAGAGGCATCCCTATTTACCTGGGATGCATGCTGTCATGAAAAACACGATGAAAGGGTCCTTAACGTTTTTAGACAGTTAGGTTTATAAAAAATTTGACTTTGCATTTTAAGGATATTAGCTTTTTTGTACCTTTATCTTTGTTATTTATGCCTTTTTGGGATGCCTAAATTTATTCAGCACTATGTAGCAAGGATTGTGATATGCCTTTAAACCATATAACACATACATACATACATACATACATACATACATACATACATACATACATACATACATACATACATAAATACATTGACCATTGTCTGAGTTATATCTGGCTTCTCTCCTTTGTTTGTTGTGGATATCATGGATTATGCATACAAATTTGCCATGTATTGCCCAAGGCGTAACAGAGTATGGACTTGATATTCCCTTTCTTATCGAAATATTTATAGAAAATATTTTTGGTAAACAATTTACTTGTTATTTGAACTAGTCTATCAAACTGTGATATGAAACGTTTCATTAGTTATAAAAAGGTAATAATAATAAAACAGCCTTAGAAATGCCTGTATCAATATTCTCAAAAAAGACGAGATATGGCGATTCTTTGCAGACAAGGCAGTTTTTTTATTTTTAATAATAATAATAATAATAATAATAATAATTCTTTATTTCAGAGTCCTAGGTCTATATCCACAATTATATGCATCTAAATTAAAATGTAAATGTATTGCAAATAATAAAAAGACATTGGTGCCTTATGTACCAATATAGAGACACAAAAAACAACTACTGACCGCTTCTCTCATTTTCAAGAGCCAACGGATGTAAGACCTTTAAGTCATATTTTCATCATAGATTGATTGGATTTCAATATAAAAAAATCTGTAATGTCTTGTCATATTTTCATCATAGATTGATTGGATTTTAATATACAAAAATCTGTAATGTCTTGTCATATTTTTATCATAGATTGATTGGATTTTAAAATAAGCTGAAATAAGTATAACTATTGATCTACACAAGAGCGTGAGAATTAAAAAATACAGAAGGGAGTGATGTCAACCGAAAAAGTATGCATATCGATTTTTGTGCATTATATATGATATCATTATTAAATGCGTAATCTTCACATATCTTTAAAACTGTCCTTAAGCCTATGATGGAGTAACGTATGTATGACATTTCAACAGCAAAATTAAAATTGTTAAAAAATAAACCATATAGTTGCAAGTGTAAAACCCACTTGACATTGACTCAACTTATGATTTAAATCGCATATGTATATATTAATAAAAAGGGCGAAAGAACACCTTCGTCTCACTCCATTGGTTACATTGAAGACTTGGGATACTGCACTTCCCCAAATGCAGACAGTACAACAATTTGCCATACCAGTATACTAACGTATGAACTACGTAGACAGGTATTTATTTATCTAGTAGATTTTAAAACGTGTCCTTAGTACCGTCTAAAAACATGCAAAAATATTGATATATAAACTAAATAATAGTTGACAGTTTCTTGAAGAGCATAGAGGCATGTGTCTGTTGAATATTGTTTCGTAAAATCAAACTTATTATCAGACTTTGCGACTTTACATCTTTATAGTACAATACATTCAAATATTTGCGAAATAATTGTCGTGAGAGCTATAGGTCTATAGTTATTTGTGACTGCCAATATATACTTTATATTATTTGGAGATGTATAAATACCTTCACATTTCGTCATTCTCTTCTATGTTTGTACCACTGAGTATTTGATCTGTTTCTCTGACTCGATATCACTGTTGCAATATGTATCCACACAAAGTTTCATGTAGTAAAGAGTTGATTTTATTCTCTACAAAACGAAGCACCTCACTCGCCATTATTTTTATATTTGTTTAGAATTTGTCATTAAAATAATTTGAAATCTCCAAATCAACTCGTGGGCAAAAGTTCAGGGGCTGGAGTGTACCTACTTACAATTTAATTAAAAACACAAACAGAAGTCAATCGGTATAGGATTACTCCAATATCTTCTCATTTATCGAGTACAAGCGCGTCGCGAACTTTTTTATAATCGAACATTACACTGGGCCTACAAGAATGCTTTGTTCTAGTGATTATGATCCCAGAAACAGTCATTTGACTCCTTACATATGCCGGAGAATTTAGTTTTCTTAATTTTCCCTTCACATTTCTTTTGCTCCAATCAAACACTTGCGATATTTAAAAAGTGTGCGGAAGATTACAGGTGAAGAAATTCAAGCTCATTCTGTAGCTAAGCAATTCAATGTAGATTAACTGACCAGAATTCCTGAGTATCAATTGAAAGATATCTTTGAAAATAGTTCATTAGTTCAATCATACTTTTTTCCATATTTCCGTACTTATTGGTAGTTCATGAAGTGTGAAAGTCCCAGGTTATCCTGTTATATATTATTTGTAAATAACTTGTGTAATGTAAGGTTCACACTGCGATTTATCGTTTAAAATCACTGTTTCTATCAACTGTGTTGATCAAGCCCATTTAGAGAACATGATAGGTTTTCATTTTTAAAAGTATATTAAAAATAGAATCTTTTATTTATTTGAATAAATTGACAAGCTTGAATCTTTATTCTCGACTTTCTTCATTCATTTTTTTCTGCCGTCTTTTTGAACTCTAATAAAACTATCATTTGCAGGCAAATTTTTGAAATAATCACTAAAACACGGATATTATTCTCTTGAGACTTCTTTTGTTCCGATTCGTGCTTAGTTCTCTGTGTATCCCTATTTACAAATGATCCAGAGCAGCCTGGATTTGGGTTCTGATTGTTGCAATTAAAACAAAATGCTTTTTTTTTCTTTGATTATTTAATGTTTCATCACTTTGATGAGCTAGTTGAAGTTGTTTAGCATTAGAACATATGCATGTTAAAAATCAGCACGTCTGAATAGATTGGATGATATCAAAATTGTATTATAGACGAAGGCGATTAATCCTATGTTGAAACCGTAAGAAATAAATAAGAAGGGCTGTCACTATACAAGATCCTAAACTTGTTGTCGTCAAGAGTTTCTTTGATATTGGTTATTGAGACAAGACCTATTTGGAATTGTCATCAAGAGTTTCTTTGATATTGGTTATTGAGACAAGACCTATTTGCTATTGTCATCAAGAGATTCTTTCATATTGGTAATTGAGACAAGACCTATTTGCTATTGTCATCAAGAGATTCTTTCATATTGGTTATTGAGACAAGACCTATTTGCTATTGTCATCAAGAGATTCTTTCATATTGGTAATTGAGACAAGACCTATTTGCTATTGTCATCAAGAGTTTCTTTGATATTGCTTACTGAGACAAGACCTATTTGCTATTGTCATCAAGAGTTCCTTTCATATTGGTAATTGAGACAAGACCTATTTGCTATTGTTATCAAGAGTTTCTTTCATATTGGTAATTGAGACAAGACCTATTTGTATTGTTATCAAGAGTTTCTTTCATATTGGTTATTGAGACAAGACCTATTTGCTATTGTTATCAAGAGTTTCTTTCATATCAGTTATTGAGACAAGACCTATTTGCTGATCAAGAACATAATATTCGTCGATAACGTACATCTTAGATTCCATTGTGAGCTTACGTTTTAGAGGGTATACGAACTTTAATTTTCATACTAGTATGTGCCTTTAATGAATATACTCAGTGGATGGATATATATATATATATATATATATATATATATATATATATATATATATATATATATATATATATAAGACAATTGTTTGGGGTTTCAATCCACTAATCAGTTTTAAAGCTATGGCCGATTAATTTTCACACAGTCGTGTCGATAGTCACGGGCTGCGAGAGTCGTCGTGTTGGGTATAGTTGTGATATCACTAGGTAATACCAGGAATATCGCTGATACATTGGTCGACCGATTCGCTGTTGCAATAAAGTTTATTTTGGAACTGTTGAAAACAAAAAATAACACAGAACAGCGATGCTAAACTATATAGTAAATAATGAAGATGATTTCGGATTACCAAGAAAACGCAGTGTAACTGTTTATAAGGCAGTATGGGTAAAATCGACACAATGTTATACTTTTACTACTTCGCCCCTATATCAATGACAATTCTTGCACATGAAAGCCTAATATAAGTCATACGCATAATATCTTGCAGATAATTACCCACAATGACTTGCAAAAATGGCCGATTTGTACAAGAATGTCAGCGTCTACCGTCGTGAGCTATATTATACTTCTAACTAAACAGACATTCATTTACCTGTTCAAAATAAGTGAACTTTCGTGTTGTCCAGGTTTGTAGTTGTTATTTTTAATTTTGGTGAACTATTTTTTTTCTCTTCAGAAAACTGGAAGAGTCTGCCTATTACAGAAAAACAAATAGGGAATGCAAACACTTGATAAACTAGCTCGTGCAGTTCTCTTTGATTCCTTTTGCACTGCATACAATCATGATATTTTGTAATGTATAGTTAATATTTCCAAACAGCTGACTAAGAAGAACTTTAAGAGAACTGAATACAAGCTTGACAAATACATGAAGATACTGTATTGTCCTTAAGCTATTTGCTATTGTCATCAAGAGTTTCTTTCATATTGGTTATTGAGACAAGACCTATTTGCTATTGTCATCAAGAGATTCTTTCATATTGGTTATTGAGACAAGACCTATTTGCTATTGTCATCAAGAGTTTCTTTCATATTGCTTATTGAGACAAGACCTATTTGCTATTGTCATCAAGAGTTTCTTTCATATTGCTTATTGAGACAAGACCTATTTGCTATATTCAATATTACAGGTTCCTTAAAAACACAAATTAATCGCAAGGGCAGACGGGAAAAGATTGATCCCTGATGCAGGTGAAACCGGAACGCTCTGAGAATACAAAATAGTGTTGATGCATTGCCTAGCAAGCCAGAAACCCCTAAACTGTGGGAGTGGAGTAGGGATTCCCAGGCCCAGTGGGGGCCACAAATTCCCATGAAACAACTTTTTTATTAGGAGGTGGCCCCATAATAAAATTTAACGGGAGGGGAGGGGGAGTTGGCAATAACGGTGGGGGAGCAGGGGGTCAGAATTCCTTGCTACGCCACTGTGTTGATGAGCGACATTTCAACTTTTACTCATGTTTCCGTGAAAAATAGTTGCTGTAATGCTTCTCGTTTACTGAACCCCAATTTAAAAGAAAGAAAATGAACAACTCATTGGGGCAAGACAATATGATGAGATCTATATTCGTAATAAAGTTTACCCAGCTTCCATGTGTAGGTTTATATAATAACAAAATCACAAGACTACTGTTTGCCTTGAATCTTGTAACTCTTATTAACCGTTTAGTCTGAAACTAATTTTCTTAACATGCACACAAAACAGGTAGCAAATAAGATATGCTGTACAATTTCTACAGTAACAATCTTGCCGCATACCGTAATTCGTGGCATTAAATTGAATGCCTTCCGAAAACAAATAAGGTCCACATATATTTTAATATCCAGATTGTATAGAATTTAATTCAAAAAGACGTACACAGACGAGTGGTAATGACTATTACATCCCGTAGTTCCATTTAATTGAAATAGGTCATTCATTTTTAGTAACAAAAATCTTGCTTAAAGTTAATGCAAAATCATACACACTTAAGTAATGGATTCCTTTGCATTGTAATAGCAACATATTTAACAATCAGCAATTGTCTTTAATGTTGTAGCACACAACTCATTGTTTCCTTCTATTTTGTCTGATGGCGTTCAGCAAAGTAATCTTGAAATTATTTCTAGGAAGTTGTATATCTACTCAAACTGATATCAGCGCTTGAGAGTATTTCTTAATGGCCTTCCATTTATTTAGATGGAAACTGCAAATGGGAATGTTATCCGGAGTCTGTTAATGATACATTGATGTAATGTTATCTGGAGTCTGTTAATGATACATTGATGTAATGTTAGTCCATTAGCAAGACATTGATGTCAAATACTTAGTGGCTTTCTACTTATTTAGACGGGCACTACAGAAGAAATTTAAATTATATAAACATTCATCAGATTCTTCTAATGGTACATTGATGTAATTTTAACTCGTTAGTAAATCATTGATGACGGATACCTGATGGTATTCTATTTAATAAGATGTGACCTACAACTGAAATTAAGGCTATGAGCATGTTAATATGATTGATGTCATGACAGTGTCATTCAGTTGTAACGCATCGATAACAGTTTAAGGCCCAGATGTGTAAAAAAAAAAAAAAAAACATGCTGCAAAAAATTTACTCACTTATCAATTTAAATCAAATTCAACATTTTGTGAACTATCCTAACATTTTACAACTTCAGTCCTGTGATGAGTAAACTTTGAGAGTTACAGTTGTTTTCCAATAAATGTTCCATTTTATACTTCATTATGCAAACAGGCAGATCTGGGTCTATGCAGTTTGTTAGGAGTAATCAGTAGAACAAACAACATAGACCCTAATCTGCTCACGCATTATTCGACTGCAGATCAGGTTCTATGTTGTTTGCAACTGGACTTGACTTATAAGCGAGTTTAGTAGGTAACTAAGCCCTTTGCATATGTGATGAAGGACTAACAGAACTTTTACTTTATTTTTGTTCAAAAGTTCGGATTCTCATATGCATGAAATTTGCTTACTAGCTTCCCCAACCCCCCCAACCCCCAACAAAAAAATAAAATTAAAGGCTTTACGTAAAGTGGTTGCATTATTTAAATTTGTCCCAAATATTGCAAGTTTTATGTTCGTACTTGGTTTTATGAAGTTTAGAAAATCTTTCATATAATAGATTTAGTTTGCCCTCATGCATTTATCGCAGGTATGCCTCAGTGCGTTTAAAAGATTTCCGTATGCCTTAATTATTTAGGGAATTGAATTGTATAATAAACGGTTTCACGTCCGATTGCGAAATACTCTTGATTTATAGAACCCATAATCATAGTAACTTTTGTTAAACCATGCATTATTGCTAATGATCCTTCATGAAAAGACGAAGGATTTAGTAACGCGATTGAGAGACAGTCAAAAACTTTGTCATGCACAGAGTATATAGAAAAGTAGTTCGGGATGTTGGCAATCGGATGAACATTTCCAAACAGGCAGAAACTGCAAGGAATGTTATTACCTGACTCTTTTGTTTTAAATTAACTCTGTTGTCAGTAAAAACATTATCTGAATTATTTTTTCCTTCAGACAATATAACTTTAGATTGTACTTAACATGAAGTGACTGTTTTTCCCTCATAAAAAATGTGGGTTTTTCCATTTTTCTTATATTTATTAAAGTTTCTGCTGTTGGTGTTATTCTTGTTGTTGTCTTAAAAAATGCTTGAATTTTTTTGGTGGGGTGGGGTGGGGTGGGGTGGGTATTGAGGATGAGTTGAAGAATCCAGTTGAGAAATTACAATATAAATTGGGTTGAAGCATTCGAGAATTTCAAAACCAAAGAAAACACGTGCATTTATTATCATGCGTTGTTAGAACATCTAACTTAGAGGTGTAAATCTTCCACGGATATTCCCAGTAATTTCTTCAGATGTATCTTTGAACAGCTTTAAGAGATGAAAGGTTTTGTTGTCCGATATATAATTCCTAGTCACTTTCTCATTATTTGATAAAACTAAAGGCTTCATCTCTGATATCACCGCTTTTGTAATTGTAAGTCCCTTTGAAACGTTATGTTACAGCGATAATGTGCAACAAACATTCGTTAATTACCTTCTATATACGTACGATAATATTTTTTGACGAGGCTTTCATCGTTTAAAGGTGCCCTTAAATCTCAAGGGCACTCTAACGTATCCTTTGATAGTGTGAAAAATGTTTCTGTGATTTAGCGAAAATTTATATTGTCAACGGTTGTGCCAGTAAGTAAAAAATGTTGCTTCAAAATATATCTCTATTGCTTTAGAATATTGATTATTTCCTCTAAACATTTTACTGTTACATTGCTCTAATAAGTGACATCGATGACATTTTATTTGCGAAAACCACTATTAAGTTTTCTGTCAGCATGCCAGAACCCGTGAAAAGAACAGTGATCTGACCAGGACTGACACTCGTAGTCAGCTTGGGTCTATGCTAGCTACCAGGATCTGAACTGGGAACAAGACATGTTCCCGACTCTCGAATACATATACTGACAGGAGGCAATTAGGGTTCTTAGAACATTATTTAATTATATTGTCTCATTTTAGAATACATTTTTATTTAGAATAAGTAATATGGCCTTACAAAATTTGATTCGGACTTGAAATTTCTACCGAAAATATTGTTCAAGGCCTGAGTTTATTTAATGTCATTGATTTAGCTGAAAGTTAATGGTTTTAACCGTCATCCTACTGTTCTTATGTCTAAAAACGAAACAAAATCATTTTTAAAATCGTCTTCCTTTTAAGTATTTCTGTACTGTCTGATACTATTATAAATGTCATACATGTTTGTTAACATTTGCTGGCGGTTGCATAAAAGCAATAGAAAGATTCATATAGTTCATAGGAGTTTCAGATTTCTAATATACATTTTACTAATTGATGTTGAGTTGCGTCTCGATGGCCCAAACATACATTTCCCATAGGACTTACCGCTGCAGAACAAATCAAATATATTTGATGCTTTGAAGCTTTCTATTAGCAGTACACTGGAGGCATAATTTCATATTATTTGTTTAGATGTGCATTAGAACCTAAAGAACACTTATTTACGCGTTGACCTGATTCATGTTATGATAGAACTATGCAATTTCTGTCCGACAAAAGAAGTATCGGTGACAGGTAAAAACATTTAATATGTGTAACGATGGAATATTCAATTTGATTTAAGTGTTTTTCCGCAAAGACTTTATTGGAGCAGCACCGATTAGGAAACTAATAACATTTAATGCAGCGAAACCACAGAGTTTTAATTCGTTACTTTTTAAAGCCAGGTTATCAGATACGAATGGTAGTATTAACCTATTGATAGTTTGATTTACGGGAAAGGAATTCAAAAGTATCGTTTCTTATTAGAATAAAAGCAGTTGGTAGATTTTTATAATATGGAAACGAAAACAACCATTAAAGAGAAAACTACGCCGATCTGGTTTTTATTTTATCTTCAATGGGAAGCAGTTTTCCAAGAACTTATTGTGGTCTCGCCCGTCATTTTATCGATAGAACAAGCCATCCAAAAGAGAGAAATTTAAATTGATGCTGCAATATAACAGACAAAAAAGAAAATCTTAATGTTGGAAATGAGACGTTTTTACAACAAAGACCTTTTTTTCTCTAATCAGTTTTTGCTATACAAAAACATCCACTTCTTACCATATTCATATCTACATATTCTTTAGAGACAACTGCATCTTTTTTCTTTTCACAAATTTACCAGAGACAGCTGTATGCTGGAAAGCATAGTATATTTCGTGATCTGACAACTTACTAAACAACTCACTTCGTTAAGTTTCTATCAAAAAGGCTTGTTTAAGACCATTAGCAAGAAAGTCTTAATTCAGAGATAAGCTTGGATAGTGTCAAATATTGATCCGCTAAAATCTATCACATGTAACTGCTATATTAGAGCTTTGATTATTCTGCATTCTTTTAAATTTGGGGTCTATTTTTTTAAAGCAGATACCATACGTCATTTACCACTGAGCAATTGGATGTTTTGAAAAGTCTGACAGAATAATTAAAGGTTACTGCATTTGTATGGGAAAATATAAACGAGGTTATTTTTCCCCTGAGCAAAACTTAACGGCTTTAGGATTGAAGTATCGCTCAGAAAAGCTCCATATTTTCCCATACAAATGTAGTATGCTATAATTATGACGTAACATTCCAATTTCATCACCGGCGTCGTATCAGATTATTTTAAACTGCAACATAGAAAACAGGTATTTATTACTTGAAATAGACACCTCTTTTCAATTCATTATTATTAAATATTGAAAAGGAAGCAATACTCCAAGCAAGTTCATTCCACTTTTGGTAATTCCAACCGTATGCAAATAAGCCACGCACACACACACACACACACAAATACAACTGAGTAATTTAGATCGAGCGTGCATAGCACAGGGAACTTGATAGTATGTTGTGCACGTGTTGTACAGTACGGAGAAATACTGCACTGTTCCGACAATGCTGCATTAATTGAGAAAAAGTGAGTGTATAATAATTATACATTTTTCCACTTATAGGAATGCAACAAAGAGAGATATGTTGCAAGTAAGATTGACAAATCACATATAGTCAAAGAATCCATTGTTTACTGTACTGCCTAGTTTTATCAGAAAGTGGAATTTGACAGGAGTGTGACGCATTGTGATGCCTTTGGTAAAATTCCCAAATATGGTGATTTATTATCAACATACATCTCATCTTCTTCACTAGCCAGCGGTCGCCGATCCACTTTGAAGGTCAGTGACCCTTGGTTAGAGAAGATGACATCTCATCACTTTTGAATTTTTCGTACACTCAGTTACTAATGATATGTGAGATGAATAATTTCCACATTAGAATGTTTGTTTGACTTTTATAACACATTTGACTTGTCTTTAGTAATATTGGTGATTTTGTTCTCGAATTCATTTAAGGGACGTCCGTATAAGCCCGTTGAAATCTTTTGTTCAGTCTCGGTAATTGCCCTTCTATTAAAGCATTGTTATAGGCTTTCCTCCTCATTCTGATCAGCACGTCCGATCCAGCCGGTTATTTTTGTACAAAATGTATGGATCCGTCTGTGATCTGAAGAGGAATCGTCAAATGACAAGCAGATCACAAAATAAAAACTGTAGGGCATTGACTGTGATAGAATATTGAACAAATAGTAATGCAAGAAGAATGGTCATAATCAGTCTTATAATAATGGACTCGTAAACAAATACAGGAATGTATATTAAAGTGTAAGAAGGTAAATAAGATTAGGTACAATATCAGAAAAATCTGGTTGTTTTCTCGCTAAAATAGGCATAATGACTTTCTAACTGCTTTGGTTTCTCATAAAATCAGCGTAAGTGAGAAATGGTGCATATAATAAGAACTGTACTTAATATCATGGCATCATTTGTAATAGGTTGAATTAGCTTTTGTCTGTTTCTTTGCTGCACCTTAAACTGCAATGTGAACAGGTTGTTATCGTCTACGTGATCAGCGCATCAAATGAATGCAAGGAGACAAATACACCATGTCCTAATATAATGAATGGAAGGACACAAATGCACCATGTCCTAATATAATGAATGCAAGGAGACAAATACACCATGTCCTAATATAATGAATGCAAGGAGACAAATACACCATGTCCTAATATAATTAATATAATGAATGCAAAGAGACAAATACACCATATCCTGATATAATGAATGGAAGGAGACAAATACACATGTCCTAATATAATGAATGCAAGGAGACAAATACACCATGTCCTAATATAATGAATGCAAGGAGACAAATACACCATGTCCTAATACAATGAATGCAAGGAGACAAATACACCATGTCCTAATATAATGAATGCAAGGAGACAAATACACCATGTCCTAATATAATGAATGCAAGGAGACAAATACACCATGTCCTAATATACAGTGTCTACTACTTGTAATTTTGCCGGATATGTTTTATCGGATCATACTAATGACTATCACAAACCTATGCCTCCCATTATTTTCCTACGAAATTGCAGTGATAACAATTTAGTATGCCAGGGATTTCGATAAGAAACCTTTTGATGAACTAATCTGTTTTCTATCCTTCATTTTGTGATATACAGTGCCTACCCATTCAATCACACCAGACACTGCTCATATTTTCTTGTATTGATGAAAAGAACCAAAAAGTAAAACAAAAAACCCCTTTGTTCTGAAATAAAGATCAGAGAAAATTAAGAAAAAGTCACTGTAGCAAACGATAAAAAGCATTGATACTCGTCTAAAAATAATCAGCCGAGATTCCAATCTCCAACGAAATGTTCCTTTTTCGACGTTGCGAGCATAGGCAATGCCAGACTTTCATCTCAAGCTAATGTCTAAAGACAACAAACATTACCGACATCAAATGTTTCTAAGACAGTCAGAATCCCCTACATGGTTCCTAAAGCATCTTCTGCCACTTGTCGACAACTTCTTATGATTCATGAGGAAGGCAAAATAATTCCTTGATAAATGATCGCTTAATCCACTAGACAAATCGAATTGCCATGCATCAGTCGGATACAGTCACCTTTACCGAAGAATAAATAAGAACATTAATCTTCTGCATTTTTGTAACAAAATCTTAAAAGACTTACAAGGTACGGGTTTAGAACAATGTATTGTTTAAAGATGTTGATCGCCCTAGGAGTTTCTTGCAGAGTAAGAGCCATGTTATATAAACTGTATATTTAATGTAGTGTCATAACTTGCTTTTCATGTTTTTGCACGAAACTTCTGTTTCATGTGAAACCACCAAGTTTAATTTATATGAATATAATTAAATAATTTTCTAGACTATGTTCTGCAATATATGTAATGTACTCTACGTTCTGTATCACTTATTTAGGTTTGTGCTGGGTAAAGATTAAATTAACATGTTTCTAAATAGGAATAAATGACTAAATGTCCTAAAGAAGAGATGTATTTTTTGTGTTGGCCATGGTCTAAAGGTTTCTTTCTTAGAAGGACGCTATTATTTGTTTTGTTATAAAGTGAAAACGACCTATAATGATAACTGTGACATGCATATAAATGTCATAAGTACAGCACGTGGCGAGAACCCAGAACATTGCTCATTGTAATTAAAAATTTATATGTGAACAAAATATTAACATTAATAATGTTCATACGTACGTCACGACACTGCACAGATGATAATTTGATTTAATGGAACAATATATTATTATCGGAAGAAGATAAAATTGATCATCTTTCTACAATATGAGAGTAGCACAAACCTTTCAGAGTTATTTAGGTTAAGACAGTTAAAATGCCTCTTGAGTTATTGAAGACAAAACATTGCTCGGAAATCAAAAGGTTGGGCTTCTTTTTGTTCTTTTACTGATTTGAATTGATCGATGTCAGATAATCGAGGACATCTATTATATAAATCTGTAAATCAATATCGATCGATTTATGGATGATTTCAATTAAATGTAATATCAGAGTTCGACTCTAAATTAACGCAGACCATGAAATTCATAAGCCTGATTTAGGCCACAATGGTAGAATATCTCTTCAAAAACCGGAACACTTAACAAAAGTGCAGACCTAATCATGCTGCTGAAACGCGGTGGTGAGATTTAATCTCTCCGGTAGCTGAAGTATCGACATTTTGAACGTGTGTTAATTAAATAGTCTTGCCTTTGTTTTATATTGATTAAATTATGGAATAATTTGTTGCCACATATATGTAAAGGGTTGCTTAAAGTAATTTAATAAACGCAGCCTGGGGATGTATAATATAATAATTATCTGGGCTTTGTTCTGCAATATCGGTAATGTACTCTACGTTCTGCATCATTTATTAAGTTACGATTGGTTATAAATTGAATAAAGACCACTTTTTAATATTCTAGCTCTTCAAATTTAGTTGGCTATTTATTTCTCTTACCAAGCACGGTTAAAACTGGGTCTTAATTGTTTGTAGTATTGGCAAGTAAACTTATTCTTCGGCCGGAGAATGATTAATTTAGTTTTTGAATACTTACGCCAACAAAAGAAATCAACTTCGTACTTTCCAGGATTCCTGAAGTCATGAAGCGTCTATTACACACTGCATTAACGGCTGTAGTGAATCGATTTTAAATTCTTAATGTTACAAATAGTTATAAAAAATAATAACGAATCTGAAGAAATAAATAACAGAACGATATTTTATCCATTATTGACAAATAATTTAAAAATACATAAGAATACATAAGTACATATAGTTAATTTCTGGTGTTATGAACTAAACCCTTATAATTTTCTACTCACATGATCTGATTTTAACAAATCTAAACGCGTATTTCAAAGACTTGGTCAAACAAATGTGTAATTACTAATATATAAAATCTTAAAAATTCACTTTACAGATGCTACTTTTTAACTTTCTTTTTTGAATATACGGAGCATAAAAATCAAATCCTTTTTCTCGGCCTATAGGAATTACATTTCGCATTAAATATATTGTTATGTATATTGAATCTATTGTGTGTTTAACTTTGTCTATTATTGTAAGGTTGTACTTTAAATTACGGATACTTGTCAACAGGATGTTTACCAGCATTTGAGTTCAATGCCAATCTTATTTACAATTAGACTGTGGTTTTTCCATTAGGATGACTCACGTCCTGTTATGATGTGGATCATTAGAAGATGTGTATATAATAGAGACTTGATACGCATTAAATTCATTTCTGTTTTAGATCAGTCTGTGGGAATTCATTTGTGATAATATTTTACATTGTGCCGTTGAAATCAGATATAATTCGAGAGGAATTATTTATTTAATATATATTCATTGAAATTACTAAAGTGCTCATTGAGTTTTGAATTAATACATTACTTTGGACTTTTGTGAACTCATTCAAAGACATTCTGGATTGTATCATTGTGATATATCAGGACATTCAAGACTATTGGAACTCATTCGGAATATTATGTATTCTTGGACTTGTGATTAGGACATTTAGGATTATTTGGAATTTAATTCACAATATTGTCAATATCTTTGGACTTTCATTTTGTAATATATGGATATAAATTGCTTGCTGATATTACTTACATGGTTGGTTTCACTTTCTAACTGTTACATAATTTTTAAGACCTAGAGTCGTAACAATATGTTCATCATATCACAATACGTACGTTTTAACGGCAACATAAAACTATTCCAGTAGTTTGGATTACTTGTTCCATTTGTTTTGGTTACTGAAACAGTAAAAGAGAAAGGGCATGTAATAAATATCAATATATTGCCGAATGAAAACAAGGCCTGTTAAGATCATGGCTTTAATAATAATTTCTCCTCTGTTTTGTCTATCTCATCTCACAAAATTTAATTTTGAAGACTTTTTTTTAAAGTTTACCATGTATATTTGAAGTTTCTTCAGAAACATTTTGGTTTGACATTCTCAATATACCATGTCATCTCTTTAAAAACAGAGTCCTGAAAGCAGATTATGAATGCGTGACACTTATGGTTTCATTTTGTTCTTTTTGCCTGTAATTTAGAAATATTTATCACTTAATGAGATTATTCAGATTTAATGTTAAAATATTATTCTTTTTTAAAAGTCTACTGATCCCTGTGTAATCGGTCTGAGCATGCCATATATATATATATATATATATATATATATATATATATATATATATATATATATATATATATGTGTATAAAATGTCAAATCTGTGATTTAATGGCTTCGCATCATTCCTGGGCCCAGCTATTACTATGCATTTCAGCTTGACAACGTACCGAACGAAGGTAATACCACTCAGGTCATGAATAAGATTACATCCTTTCAATGTGCAGTAACAGATTTTTCAGATACAATGTTTTAACTAAATATTAACTAATAAGTAAAGATTTAATGATATCAGAACCATTGTTTGAATGTGGTGATATTTTACTTTTGATCTTAACATTTAATTATGTGCTATGTATATAAAAAAATTTCAATTCAAGTGAAAGTCATGTCGCTCAGTTCAAGTAACAGAAATATATGGATACTTTTTCTATATTTATTTATTTCAACCTCGGTGTCCTTTTTTATTTACTTGCAGGTTTTCGAATGCCTAAAAAAAAATATTTTAACAAAAGGTACTTAAGTAGAAAAACAAAGAGTAATAACAGATTATGTTTCCTCAATTAAGCTAAACTGAGTAGTTGGTTGTTTATGCAGTGTCCCTCGCGTTGTTTATGGGATCATATATTGTAATTGCTAGTGAATCGGATACATTCGGCATTAACCGCTGATATGATTTGCAACAGTCAGCTAAGTGTTGAAATCTTTATTTTAAAGAGTAAATAATATGTTCATGATTTTGACATTAGAGCAACTGCTTCCTATTTTGTTGCGTTCACCTAAGATAGAAAATGAGCTGTTGGTAAATGTCACGATAGATACAGATGAAAATAAAGGAATGTGAAAATGACGAATGGAAAATTTCTTTGATTCTTTTTGCTATTTGACAGAACAGAATAAAAAATTGCCAATTTAACCATGCTAAAAAGAAGCATCAGTTTTCCACACTAACGCGGGACTCTTGATATGCAATGAGTTGAAAAAAAACAACGTGTGTTACCTTATCTCCAATTAATGTATTGGGGTAAATGATTATTATGCATCATAACACAATAAAAAATGGGGAGGCGGTCGAGGAGGGGAAACTTATCCTTCTCCGCACTAAGAGGACGGAAATCAGTTTGTCATGAAGTTCTCACTGCGCTTTGATGATCGATATAGATGGTCTGCGTGTTTTCGTCTATACAAAAAGAACATAAAGAGAATACAACTATTAATGCTCAGATAATAATATGGGTGGTCCTAGTAAATTTTAGCTCCATCGAGGAAAATAGTGTGACATTAAATTAGGGACAGAGTGGACTAGCCCACTCCAAATGAGGTAGAGAGTCTCATGACCTTTTGAATTCAATGGTTTTGTCTGAGGAGGGAGTTGTGTGATTTGCTTTCAAATGTACCCCATGGTGCGTGTTAATCATTTTAGAAGATGGAAAACTAATCCGATAAAATGTTTAATTTCGTAGTTTCTTGAGCTGATAACTCTGTTCGTGATGCATGAGATGCATTACGTTTACTTTAATACTGAAACACAATACAGAATAAACTGAACTGGGAGGGATGCAAATCGCCCTTTTGCTTACAATGCCAAAAAGTACCGCTCCTTTCCACAAACTGAAAAGTGAAAAAAGCTTTTCTCTCCTTGCTAAGTCCAGAATTATGCAACCCCTTTGTTTTAAAACATGCAACTTATCTTTAAACGCATGAAAAATATCAGTTTGTGATCGATTTTAGATTATACTGGGACAATGATCCACGTTTTATGTATTTTTTTAACGGTTTATATTTGTTATGTTTTAATGTCCACAACCAGTGTAATGAAAGCATCCATGCATGACATCATGTAAAAAAGGTTGTATTTCCGACTTCACATATATCAGCGATACACTGCATACCCAATTATCGTTTCTTTACGAGCAGCATTACTGAAATTAAAGTTATTTACACATTCAGCTGGTTCTTATTATCATGCACAAGCGCAGTTTTGACTACAGAGTGACATATTTATATTGGAATAATAGCTTTTATTTGAGAAATAGAAATAATAGATACATATAACTGAACACGAGAGGATTCATCTACATATCCGTAATCTTACTAATTTGCAAAACAAATCAATTTAAAAGCTGGTTGTATGGCAGTGCAACTACTCTTTATCAAATAGAAGTGGTACTGAATCTTTAAACGTGTCATTTATTGAGAAAGATATACAAATCTAGTGTTTCTTTATACAAAGTAAATTGAGGATGCATTTTTTTAAAAATCGAATAACGGTCATCTGTCATATAACTAAATCACATAATTAATTAATTTCAAATTATAATTGAAAGTTACATCCTAATCTATGAATATTTTGTGGAGGAATAATGAATTAGAAAAAAGCGTAAAATAGATTGATGGTGACACATACAGGGGTGAAGTGTGGCCGTTGAGAAGTGAATGCATTTCTAAACGAAGATCTCCCAGGTGAAGTTGTCGATAGCAAGAGTGTTCCTTACTCGTAATAGTTTCTAACAAAACTTTTCATCAATACTTGTAAAACTGGTTTATACCTATTTTAACATCTAACAATGCAAGAAAACAAGCTTGTGTTTAGAATGCCTACAAGTTTTAGAATCTACTAATCTTACAATGAGAATTTATAAATTAAAATCTATAATAGATAATCCAGCAGTGTACCCGCGATCTTATCAGGTAATTATTGCCCTTTCTTCTCCATCCCACCATCTGAAATACCCTGATTATGCCTCCAGATGATGTCGCAGAGTTCTGTATTCCTTCAGCATATTAAATAACGTTTTTTCATTCATCAACAAAATCTTAAATGTGTATCGATGTGGAAATAAAGTTTGCTCAGAACCAAATCTTAAATGTGTAACGATGTAGAAATCATGTGTGCTCAGAATCAAATCTTAAATGTGTAACGATGTAGAAATAAAGCGTGCTCAGAACAAAATCGTGGTGCACAGAAAGTGTAAGATTGCACTTATGAGAATCATACAACCAAACCACCGTTTCACAAAAAATCGTAAATTACAGGCGAGTTTTTTTATTGTATCTCTACGAGTGCCCCTACCCACTCGTAACTCCCCTAAGCCGCTCTAATTATGAGGGAAACAAATGACGGAAAGATACCGGTTAACGTAAAAATGCCTTTCAATTCGCCCTAAAATAAACTGAAAAATTTTCATAGTTCGCGATTTTTGTACATAATTTGATGGAGATTACTAGTAATTCATTTTGTCACTAACATATGAGTCTAAGTACTAATATTACATGGAATGTGACTAGCGAGTACCGGCACTCGAAAATAGGACACGCTCTCGAATAGTAACCCACCGATGTAAATACATAAAAGTTTCATTAAATATTTGCTTAGCCTAAAGCTATGTTTGATTCATGCATGGAATCGGGACAAATTGGGTGTATTTTCTGTGCGCAGCTTAGCTTACGGTAGGCAGTGTCACCCGTTTTCAAGCTGATCGAAAAATTGGGTTTTGACATAACAAATGTTAAATGAATGTTATATATACAGAAAGGACTCGTGTTATTCTAATTTTGAAAAAGGTACTATTACACACACACACACACACACTCTCTCTCTCTCTCTCTCTCTCTCTCTCTCTCTCTCTCTCAGTTAATATCCCGTAGACTAGAATAATAAAAAAACAGACTATACACAAAGTAGACAAGTACAGTAGTGCATGTAATGAATACCTTTGAATGAATAATACATGATGATGAATAGTGTTATATAGACCCATCAAATTGTTAAAAAAAAAACTATTTTATAATTCTTGAATAACCATAACAATTTAACTTTTAAACGTTTGTTTTGTTTAAACGTGTGTTTTAGCTATTTTGGTTTGACATAATGCTTTAACATTTTAGAGACGGCTGAAAATTATCTGATTACTCAATAAGCATTATAGTTTTAGTATGTGACGAAAACAAACTTAAAGACCTGAAAACTTGTCTATAAAGCATGAAAACTGGGTTACTGTGACATCATTTCTGTTATATTATAATACAGCTCAAGATTGATTCAGATACATAAGTTCATTATTCAGTGTATTATCTAATTTAGGAATTGACCAACAGCTAAAAATAACAAATATATAGTTACATATTATTATCTCTGAACTGAGTGTTACTTTAGACCTCCCACACAATCAGCTTTTAACGAGGTTAATAATTCTGGCTAGATCTGATTCAGCATGACATATTTTTAAAAAATGTAACGTTGGACATCAAAGAGAATTAACAAAGACATATTTGTTATTATTTGACATAAGAGGCGACTTTAAAAATGCGAACTTCATCTTTTAAAGGCTATGCGCATAGTACAATACATATAGGTGGCTTGGTCACTTAATGTCTGTAGGGGCCCATGATATAGAACAGGCTAGATACTGCCTACATTGACAAGAAATAAAATTAGTTAAATTTATTTAATAAAAGTTAGAATAAGATACGGTTTTCTGCACAGTACATGAGGAAATACAATTTTGTGTATCAGAACTACTAAATGAGTGTATTCTGTGTTATATCACATTATTTTACCTATGCTCGTGTGGGATGAGGTGAGAGGGGTCCAAGTGTAATTGAAAGAGATAGGGTAATATTTAGATCCAACCCTATAACTAGATGGTTGTACAGTGCAAGGTTAACTGAAAGTAATAGGGTTATATAGAGATTCCACCCTAACAATTCTACTATTGAGCAAAGAGCATATTTTCAATTCAGGGCGCTGTTAGGGTACTCTCTGACTGATACCAAGGCCACTTGGGTGAAGTTTACAAATGTAATTCTCTGTCATATCCTACAATTTGGAGGTGGTTTCATCGTTTTAATTATTGTCGCAACTCCATGGAAGATGACCCACGATGTGGAAGACCGTTGCCTGCTATCGTTGAGCGGGTAGTGATTGCTGTGGAGGGGGTAATTGATAAAGACGCTTGATACACAGTGTAAGATATTTTTATTGTCATGGGCATTCATTTGTCAGCTGTTTTTAATATATTGAAGAATCATTTGAAGCTCAGAAAGATTAGTGCAAAATGGTCCTGCACTTGTTGACGGCTGATCAAAAACAGACTCGGGTTGAAATTTGCCAAACAGCTACTCGCCAAATATGAAAAGTGTGACCAGAAACGTTTGAATGAGATTGTCACATGTGATTAAACATGAATTTACTTTTGTTAACCCGACACAAGAGAAAATACTAAAGTTTGGTTTAGTTGCTGAATTTAGTTAGTAGTTGCATAGCCGAGAACAAAATGTGCGTAACAATAGCATGACAAGTTGTGTGTATGCAGTGAATACAGTCTGAGCTTATTTAATTTGATGCAAAATATTCCCTTTATCATACTGCCTAAGATGTCCGAAAATTAGGTTTAACTCAAAATAATTTTCAATACTCCATTCTTATTCACAAACTGTATGAAAGTGATAGAAAAGAGAAAGTAATTGTAATGATATTAATTATATATAGAAAAGAGAAAGTAAATGTAATTATATTAATTATATATTGAAAAGAGAAAGTAATTGTAATGATATTAATTATATATTGAAGAGAGAAAGTAATTGTAATGATATTAATTATATATTTGAAAAGAGAAAGTAAATGTAATGATATTAATTATATATTGAAAAGAGAAAGTAAATGTAATGATATTAATTATATATTGAAAAGAGAAAGTAAATGTAATGATATTAATTATATATTGAAAAGAGAAAGTAAATGTAATGCTATTAATTATATATTGAAAAGAGAAAGTAAATGTAATGATATTAATTATATATTGAAAAGTATGCAACTGAAAGCAAAGTGTGGTGCACAAAGTTTTATCTCCTAAGTGTATAATCCATCAAGCTTACTGTCTCCTGAGTGTATAATCCATCAAACTCACTGTCTCCTGAGTGTATAATCCATCAAGCTCACTGTCTCCTGAATGTATAATCCATCAAGCTGACTGTCTCCTGAGTGTATAATCCATCAAGCTCACTGTCTCCTGAGTGTATAATCCATCAAGCTGACTGTCTCCTGAGTGTATAATCCATCAAGCTCACTGTCTCCTGAATGTATAATCCATCAAACTCACTGTCTCCTGAGTGTATAATCCATCAAGCTCACTGTCTCCTGAGTGTATAATCCATCAAGCTCACTGTCTCCTAAGTGTATAATCCATCAAGCTCACTGTCTCCTAAGTGTATAATCCATCAAGCTCACTGTCTGCTGAGTGAATAATCCATCAAGCTGACTGTCTCCTAAGTGTATAATCCATCAAGCTCACTGTCTCCTAAGTGTATAATCCATCAAACTCACTGTCTCCTGAGTGTATAATCCATCAAGCTCACTGTCTCCTAAGTGTATAATCCATCAAACTCACTGTCTCCTGAGTAAATAATCCATCAAGCTCACTGTCTCCTAAGTGTATAATCCATCAAGCTCACTGTCTCCTAAGTGCATAATCCATCAAGCTCACTGTCTCCTGAGTGCATAATCCATCAAGCTCACTGTCTCCTAAGTGCATAATCCATCAAGCTCACTGTCTCCTGAGTGTATAAGCCATCAAGCTCACTGTCTCCTGAGTGTATAATCCATCAAGCTGACTGTCTCCTGAGTGTATAATCCATCAAGCTGACTGTCTCCTGAGTGTATAATCCATCAAGCTGACTGTCTCCTGAGTGTATAATCCATCAAGCTGACTGTCTCCTAAGTGTATAATCCATCAAGCTCACTGTCTCCTAAGTGCATAATCCATCAAGCTCACTGTCTCCTGAGTGCATAATCCATCAAGCTCACTGTCTCCTAAGTGCATAATCCATCAAGCTCACTGTCTCCTGAGTGTATAATCCATCAAGCTCACTGTCTCCTAAGTGTATAATCCATCAAGCTGACTGTCTCCTGAGTGTATAATCCATCAAGCTGACTGTCTCTTGAGTGTATAATCCATCAAGCTCACTGTCTCTTGAGTGTATAATCCATCAAGCTGACTGTCTCCTGAGTGTATAATCCATCAAGCTGACTGTCTCCTGAGTGTATAATCCATCAAGCTCACTGTCTCCTGAGTGTATAATCCATCAAACTCACTGTCCCCTGAGTGTATAATCCATCAAGCTCACTGTCTCCTGAGTGTATAATTGTAATTGTTGTTCTTGTTGTTGCTGCTGTTGTTACTGTTGTCTAACCTAGATGTGCTTCCTATTATCTAGGACTAACATACTTTTTCTTAGTCTAGACTAGTACTAGTAATTTCAAAGGGACTAGCAGGTTGGACTCCCAGGGGCTTGGGTCATGGTTGATACTTTCCATGTATATAAATTATGATAGTCACAATAGCTATACTATAAACACACAAAAAAACATACCTTATGACCCAAATCCATGGGGTTCGATTCTAATTACAGGTTTTATTAGTGTAATGTTGTAAATTCAATGTACTTCGTAAAATAGATATTCAGAACTAATTGGGGGGGGGGGGTTCTGTTTTTTTTTTTTGAAAATGAAATCGTCTTGTTTCTCTTTTCTCTATTTATTTCGTATCCTAAGATAAACTTTCTACCACATTCTTAATTCGTGTACAAAATGTGCTACATTATAAGCTGCATATAACAGCTTGTATCCGCGAACTTCTGCGAAGAGCTGTATATTGCCGCTAACCCCTTGCGCTAGTCCGTCTGTCTTTCCGTTAGTCCATCCGTGACAACGCTTGTCATTGCTACTCCTCCTACACCACTTGAGGACTTTTAATGACGCTTTGTTGGCTAGATAGGTGCTTGGTGCAGATGCGCATTTAGATTTTACTTTTTCCTCTAGCCCAAATTTTCTAAAATTCCTTGAAAATTTGTCAAAAAGGGGTATTTTGCGAACTCTGCCCGTAATCGCATCTCCTCCTACACCGTTTGGATGTTGTTCTTTCAAAACTTTTGCAGGCCAGGTATGTGGTTGGTATCGATGTGTAATTAGGTTTTACTGTTTTCTTCTAGGTAATTTTTCGTAAATTTTCTGGAAAATGTTTCAAAAAAGGGTAATTGGGGAATTTAGTTTGTTATCGTTTCTCTCTTACACTGGTTGGAGGATTGTATTGAAACTTTGTAGGCTAGATAGGTGGTTTGTGTATATGTGCCACAAGGTTTTGCCTTTTTCCTCTGGTCGAATATTGGGGAGATTTGTTTTTGAAAAATTGTCAAAAGTGGGGTATTTGGGGAATTTATTTCTTCATCCTCTGGTGGGAGAATTTTATTGAAACATTGTAGACTAGATATGTGGCTGGTGGAAATGCACAATAAGGTTCGACTTTTACGTCCGATCCATTTTTGGGGAAATTTAATGAAAAATTGCCACAAATGGGGTATTTTGCAAATTCATTTCGTCAGCTCTTCTCCTACAGCATCGGTTGCTGGATTTTACTGAAACTGTGTAGGCTAGATTGGTGGTTGCTTTAGATGTGCAATCAGGTTTTACTTTTTTTCCTCTGGCACATTTGTTTGAAATTTGTGTAAAAAATTTGGTTTTTGTTCGTCATTCTTTCTCCTCATCCACTGGTTGGAGAATATTTATTGAAACTTTGTTGGCTATATATGTGGTTTTTGTAGCTGTGCAATAAGGTTTTACTGTTTTCCTCTGGTGCATTTTGATGGAAATTTCTAGAAAAATGTTCAAAATTGCTCCAAAGGGCTTGGGGTAGGTGGGTATATTTTTTTTTTCATATAAGAAAGACCTGTTCAGAAGATTAGTGTTGTATTAATAGCATCCAACTCTATATATGGTTATGTTCAGCAATTCATTCTGCGAGTTCTCCATCGACCTGTTAATATCTTGACTCAAATCTCGTTACCTATGCTGAAATTAAAACTGTCTACACGATTGCGACCAATACTGGATAAGTTTTCGCACTAGGATGACTGAAAATTTTACTACAATTCACCACGAGGTAACTCCGATTGCCGTCTGAAATGGAATCATCTCTAAAGTAACGTGTCTTTAAAATGCATCATCTCAAGTTGCAATCAAACTAAATTGTATGCATTTAGCTGGATATCGATGAGGAAACAATGATTAATTAATGGGTCTTGTCCATTTTTTTTTCCAGCTGATAATTCATTGCCATATGGCGTGTCAAAGTTTTTCTTCGACTGTATTTTAGTCCCTACATGAAACAAAAATCTTCTATTAAGTGTGGTATCATCAATTTTGTTTCCTCTTGAAGCTATTTGCTTCTGTCCCGGTACACATCTCTTTTTAAAAGTCATTTACAGATCCGGTATTTTATTTGAAGAAGAATAGCAATAAATCGATTTAATTTATCATTGGTAATATTAAGGTATTTCACAACTATATTCTGTGGGACTTGATCCATATGTTTTTTCTTGTTATATTCTTTGTATTGATTATTGATAACATCATCCATAACAATATGTACCGTATGTAAGTCGAATCCAACTGCAAACTGCACAGACCCAGATCTGCTGTCGCATAATGCTCCGGCAGATCTGGGTCTATGCATTTTGTTAGAAGTATTCAGTAGAACAAACAACATAGACCCTGATCTTCCAGCGCTCTATGCGACGGCAGGTCATGGTCTATATTGTTTGCAGGTGGAATCGACTTATAAACGAGTATATACGGTATATATACTGTACATTGTTATATCTAATGTACACTGTTATGTCTAATGTACACTGTTATATCTAATGTACACTGTTATATCTAATATACACTCTTATATCTAATGTACACCGTTGCATCTAATGTACACTGTTATATCTAATGTACATAACTATTTCTAATGTTTCCTACTAGGTAAGGTTTGATCATAATCTGTTAGTAAATAGTGGGATAATTCTTGTTTGATACATTATTTCTATCAGTATATAACTAAAATTATATACAATAAAACATTTATAGTTCTTCACTCGTGCTTTCTTTGAAAGAAAAAGTTAAATAGTGCACAATAAGCGTAGATAATAGCTTTGATTAGCTTAAATGATGATGTATCTGTTTGCTATTGCATATATGATGATTTACGATCAGATTGTATCACTGTAAAGAAAAACAAGATTACCGCAAATTAGGTATGTCCCCCACTTTCTTCCATATTGTAAATCAAACAAGAATCGCATTGAATATAATATAATAAAAAGATTACAATTTACAAAGTTTAATTGTTTCCAATAGTATGTGTCATTAAAATTTACAAAGTTTAATTGTTTCCAATAGGATGTGTCATTAAAATTTACAAAGTTTAATTGTTTCCAATAGGATGTGTCATTACAATTTACAAGATTTAATTGTTTCCAACAGGATGTGTCATTACAATTTACAAAGTTTAATTGTTTCCAATAGGATGTGTCATTAAAATTTACAAAGTTTAAGTGTTTCCAATAAGATGTGTCATCTTCTTTTGAAAAAAAGAAATAGGAGATACCAAACCATTACCTTCTGAGACAAAGTTCCATAGATACAAATTCAGATGAGTGCATATCAACTTAGTACTGTACTTCCAGTATCATTTCACTATAATATACACTAATATGACCTAACAGATGAGTGCATATCAACTTAGTACTGTACTTCCAGTATCATTTCACTATAATATACACTAATATGACCTTACATTCAATATATTATATACTTTCTTATACAGATTCAAGCAAAACCTTGTTATGGATGCCAAATAAACCACTTGTATTAAGTGCTTCAATTTGTTTCTACTGTATTGTCTCAAAGTAAAAGGTAAAATAACGTCAGTAGTACATACTTCAAATAGCCAGTAGTACATACTTCAAATAGCCAAATATGCAATATTTAATATTATTGGTTTTCCACGGGCAACATCAACAGGGGAACTTTCAGTGGGTAACATTTATTTATCTTGTAACTCTGCCTCCTCTTCTTACAAATTGCACTACAAATACAACAATGTAGAAATATTAAGAAGTATAATTTATATCGTTAGGAATCATTGACAAGATGAGCAAAATTATTTGTGTTTCGAAGTGTTATCCCTTGAATCAGATCAAAAAAGTTCTTATTTTCAAGCATCTAAGATGCCTACCATATTGTTGAAATAGAAATCATTCAATCTATCCCTCAAGTGTAAAGCTCAACGGCTCAGTCTGACAATTCTATCAAAGAGCATCTACAGCAGTAACTACAGAAATCTATTACTACTTCACCCATCAAACATCGTCGGCGGTTTGTTTATAACTTCAATGATTTGTGAGTTCAGTAAAGTAATTCGATGGTGAATTAAAAAGCTTAGTCCATTAGCTTTGATTGAACGGTCGTGTATCAGTAGGAAAAGATCATCAGCACCGAAAAACATATTAAAGCATTAATCTATGGTATGGTAACGACGACATCCTAGAACAATTACATTATTTTCTTACTGAACAAGGTCCTTGAGTTTCAGATGTGAGGATCGTCATGATAGCTTCATTCAGAATGATTTACGTTGTGCTTCCTTTTTATTGCTGCATCTTTCTTTCCGTGTTTGGGACCAAAATTGTACTGTAAGTTTATAGCACCTACTTTCAAATACTGAAGAATTTGAGTGTTAATGATCGTCGGAAGATGTGTTATTTAATGAGCCATGCAATGGTCCAAAGGTGCAATTATGTTTTAATGCTTTTATATTCAATGCTATCAAGTTCTGGCCGAGGGTAAGTGGGTACTGCACCCAGAAGATTTAATAACGTAAAAACTGTTTCATACTTTTTAAAAAAAACTAATGTCACAATAGCAATACCGCATATTAAATAAATACAAAAATAAAACGCAAATTAAATATCTACAATTAATATATATTTACTATATATCTTATAGTATAATTTCAGTGAAACTTTGAACATCATAAGCACAAATACATGACAGTTAGGATATTTCTGGAATATGAGGCTACAAGAAATATAGCTCTTTGTCGTTAATACTTTGATACCTCGTGAGAAATTCAATACAACATGTTACTCAGAAAACCAATGGTTGCTACAATTTTAATTAAATGATCTTAACATTGAACGACTTTTAATAAACATATAAGTAATGTAAGCTCCGATTATTTGTCGGAGATTTATACAGAATATTCTATTTTTTTCAGTGTCCAATAATTTATGACATATTGCAAAACAACATAACCCAGATGCCTGGTTCCTTTATTATTTCTATCTCTTTCATTAGATGGTTTTCATTCTGAGGACCATTATCCGAACGAAATGTCTCCCCTTAGGTAAGGATGGTCAAGTTGGTTCATAATTAGCTGGCAGTTCTGTCTTTAGGATGTTCTTTTTCTCCTCCTTTTAATTACCTTTTGTCTTCAATCTCAGGTTTTGCAGATGAATGCTTTAAATGAAGAAATCCTTAAGGCAGAACGCAGTATCTTAGTAGAATATTACTTTAGAACTTAGACCAAAGTACACATCTAATTGTCCTGCTCAAGCATGATGATGGAAATGTATCTACTCATCAGTTGAGATACGACTTTTTGAACATTTGCTAATCACGTACTCTCACGTTTACTTGAATTTGAACAGATTATCGAACAATTTTGAGCCGCACCGTAGCGGACTGGTTGCCCTGAAGAAATTAGATAAATACACTCTGACCTCAATAGGCTCGGGTTTAACATTTTCGTTGACTTAAGCGGATGTCGTAATCTAGCAATTGTCAAAACGATGCACCGACAATTCTGCAATTAAATTTAAGTTTTGTATCACTTAATCAAATATGCACCGGCTGGAGATTTAATTAATTCCATTTACTGACACTCTCTGGCGGCTTAATGCTAAATCTTTTTATATGAAATGTTGCGCAGGAGGTTAAAACTCGATCTCTGTCTTTATTGAAAATTGGCAAGCTATACAATGTTTGTTTGAGTGCAGAATGCATCATTTACTAAATAGCTCTTTGCTAACATAGAAATAACAAATATCAAAGTTCAACATCACATCAGAGGATGTTTTTGTATAAAAAAAAATAATTCGCTTTGTTTAAAAAAGATATATAAAACATGAAAGGGCTTATTATTATCCACGCAGTACAGAATGCATTATGGGATAAGCATGTTATGTCAAGTGCAATTTAAAAGATATTTAAAATTCCAAACACGGTTTAATTAATGTTTCCCAGTTGCTTCAAATGGAAAGGCGTTTGATTAACGTCAATACGTTGACTGGTGAAAGAAAATTATTCATTTTTGGATCATGCAAATTTATATTAACCCCGTTTACTGCATTAATATTTTACGTCAGAGTTTTGAAACCAATTTTATATTTACCCTACAGATTTCGAACTTATTTTGTGTTTTATCGGGAGTATACTTTATCGGCTTCTTCACAACAATGTATTATTAATACACGATTTGCACGGTGGCATAAACAAATATATAAATTTCGAGATCGTTTTTTTTCCGCGGACTTGTAGCCTTGATCTTAACAGTGCCATTCCATTGTTCAGATAATGTCCATATCTTTTTATATTCCTTCAGGAACAAATGTTACTCACGTCTAAATTAGAAAATATATCTGAGACTAAGTTTTTTGGTTTATACGTACAAATAGCATGTTTCAATGCAGCGGTTCCCTTGCTAAAAAAAAAAAAAATTTTAAATATATAAATATATAACAAATATTTACTTTAGAATTGTATATTTTATGAACAAAACTAGGAGCTTCGTGTCTTTATTTTTTTATGCAACAAGATTTGCAAATATTGTCATTAGAAAATGTATTTGAAGTAAACTCATATCAATCAAAATACATTCGTATTGGCGGCTTTACTAGATACTGCATATTGGCCAATTAAAATGTCCGTTTGAATTTTTTTTAGAATGGAGATTGGGACTAGTCCACTCGATAGAAGGGTATATAGATCATTATGCATACTGTATGCACATGAGATAATTCTTTCTGAAGGAAAGAGGATAAAATAAATGCACGCCAAGAACGATTTTACCTTTGAACAAAGCCCTCATGAATATTCCTCTGGGAGATCAAACCAACATGTTACTAAGGGGTCTGCCTTAGCGCTGCTCTGGCTCTGAACAAGTCCACTTAGGTATGTTCCGGGGGGTGTGGGGGGTGTGGCGACTTTGGCTAGGGTCGTTTAATGTCATTGGTTCCTCAAAGTGTAATCTAGTTTTCTCCTCTACTCGACAAACAAAGATCGCGCACACAGAGGAATGCCATTCTTACGACTCTAGGTCTTAAAATAAAGTAACAGAAAGAAAGTTAAACCAGAAATGTAAGTAAAATCAACAAGCAATTTATTTCTAGACAATTAAAGTGAAAATTCAAAAGACACTTACAGTAACGTAAATTAAAATCCAAATAATCCAATAAACTAAGTGAATTTGTCAGTAGTCTTGAATGTCCTGATATGCCTGAATGATGTAATCCAGAATATCTTTGAATAAATTCACATAAATCTCAAGGTCAAGTATTAATCCAATAAGAGAATGAGCATTTTTGGTAATTCCAATGAATATGTCAAATAAATAATTCCTCTCTCTCTGAATTTGCTCTGAATTTTCACAACACAACTATAAACATCTGATTATTAAAATGATTCTTCATAGACTGACCATTTGAACAAGATTATCCACTAAAATCTCTACATATAATCATAAGTCACGTGACAGAATGTTCTAGAATATGAGTGACTCTAATGGAAAATTTCCTCTGCGCACGTAACTTTTCTCACATAAGCCTTGGAAAATTCCAATCTAAGTTCTAAATGCTATGTAAACAAGTCTGACCTTGAACTCAAATGCAGTAAATATGTTGTTTACAAAATGACTAAAGTACAACTTACCTCATACACACATATTATAAATTCAATATACATAACACCATATTTAGCCGCAGTTGTATGTACCGAAACAAAAATGGCAGATTGTAGGTCCTACAAGGCTGTTTTGAGTGTAAGACAGTTTCTGTTTGATTCATTCTTGCTCGTAACAGTCACCATTGATCAGAGAGCCAACAAATATCCATAGTCCAACTTTAACTAACCGAATAATGCAGAAGTAGCTCAGATCATTAAAAAAACAAGAACAACTTTTATACTGCAGCAAGTTTTCTGTTACTTTATCATTTTTTAAACGTTATTTCAGACATCGTCGAAATAACTACTAAGCCCCAATTTCTACTGCACAAGCATCATTCTGTAGCTTTTTCTAACGGCTTTATCTGACAGGTATAGAGGTATCACGACTTACCGTCGGCCACATGTACATTGTTTTTGGCATGACACGAATAATCTTCAGTTAATACACTAAACTCGAGTGTGCTATTAGTATAACTGTCGTATCATGAGATGAGTGTAATAAAAAAGGATACATCCCAATATCAGTATAATTGTCATATCATGAGATGAGTGTCATAAAAAGGGGATACATCCAAATATCAGTATAATTGTCGTATCATGAGATGAGTATTATAAAAAAGGATACATCCCAATATCAGTATAATTGTCGTGTCATAAGATGAGTGTAATAAAAAAGGATACATCCCAATATCAGTATAAAATTGTCGTAGCATGAGATGAGTGTAATAAAAAAGGGATACATCCCAATATCAGTATAATTGTCGTATCATGACATGAATGTAAGCAAAAACGATACATCCCGAAAATTTAAAAAACAACTCTCAGTCGAATTTCACTAACTATTATAGGCCAATCATAAAAGCTATTTACCTGTCAATATATCTCATATCAGTGACACAGGCGTGGCCAATCTTATGCAATGATAGCGATTTGTCTGCTGCGATATGTTGCGATAAGACCATCATGTGTGTGTGTGTGTGTGTGTGTGTGTGATCGTGCAAGACTGTATCATCGCGCTTGGTTTCAGTGACAGTAAGATATATGCAACATGATATGAGAAATCCTGCTCAGCTGAATACGAATTGAAAGATGCTTGCAGCACGTCATTTTAATATCCGTTTCTCAGTTTGCTGCTTCCATTAAAGTCTGTTTCAGTATTTGATCTCTCTTTGTATCATCAAATCTCTGTTGCAATAACTGTGTCATTGCCCATGTTAGTGTTACACGTCTCACTTTGTTATTACAATGCCCCTAAGCCTGCAAAACATAACCAATTCATATCATACCTTCTCATTCTGCAGTCGGACAATATTGTTGTTATTACAATGCCCCTAAGCCTGCAAAACATAACCAATTCATATCATACCTTCTCATTCTGTAGTCGGACAATATTGTTGTTATTACAATGCCTCTAAGCCTGAAAAACATAACCAGTTCATATCACACCTTCTCATTTTGCAATCGGACAACATTGTTGCATATTTTTAATTTGTCACGAAAAGTTTGGCATACATAAAAGTTTTGAATAGAATACCATGTTAAATTGAGATATTTTGTGACTTTGGTCGCACCTCTTCAATTTTGTTATTGTTTTTCATCTTAAAATTGTATTTCTTTGTTGCATAGGCTGTTATTATTTCCAGTTCAACTAAAATCAAATCTCCCATTTCCCCAATACTTATAAAATTCAGTATGAGTTCTTCAGTAATTTTTAAAGTTTACTTTGACGCATTTCGTTTATTTGCTGTCGCCTTTTTTGGCCGTCGAAAACAGTTGAAATAATTTTAGTGATGATGGAAGGAAAGAGAAATAAAAGATGATAATACTCCTATTTGAGAAAATTAAATAATAGGGTCATTTGAAAGTCAATGAATATAAGTTATTATGCCCCAAAACACATTGGATGATAAACATGTCTATGAATATTGTTCAACAAGGAAACAATGAGGTTCTTAAACAGTAATTATTATCATAAACAGACAATACCAATAACCCCAATTATATGGTAGTTAATGAGTTGCACATGTCTTTGGAAGGCGATTAGTATGCACACCTGAACACACAGAGTGAAGTTGTTTACATTCCAAAATCAACTCTGTTTATATTCCAAAATCAATTAGTCGGGTTTGTTTATTTGCTACATTATTGTGCCTGTGTGGGCCTATATCAATAGTCTGCTATAAACTTTTTAAATATTTAATGACATATTTCGGCCCTCGATGTGGATGTTTCTTCTTCTTATTTTTTTATTATCTAAGATTGACGTACACAGTACAAGCCAGCATGTGAACAAAGGACATACATAGGCATAGAGTAGTGATGGAATAGTAAAACTTACTTCTCTCCATTCCTTTACTTCCTCCAGTGAAACATTATTTGAACAACTATTTTTAAAATTATTCAGTGTGCATATTTATTCTGCTCTATGTATTTTATCTTTCAGGTAAAACATTCTATTTTCCTTTTATCAAATTATGAACAAGTGCTTCTATTTATTTTATGAAGAGAATGCATCATTTTTATGAGATCAGTAGCATTCTCAACTCTTCTTGAAGTGTTTAAGAGTCCTTTGGCGGCCACATTAAATATTTTTTTAGTTCCTATGATTTGCATGTTTTCTGAGTTGTGACCATACAGTTTCACTCTTCATGTCGTATTCTTTTGTATCATATCTGTCCTACTGTATAGAATGGTATAAGTCGGCAAGAATTATGGGAATTCGGGTCTCGATTTTTGTTGAAAACTTGATGCCAATACTAGTAGCAGTATTAGTAGTAGTAATATAATTAAAAAATACATGAAGCACAAGGTTTTGAATGTTTTCAGGTCTAAGGTTATTATATCGATTTGTTTGGAAACAAAAAACAATTAGACAAAGTGACTGCAAAAATGCGATGAATAGGCACCGTCTCATTTGTTTCTTGAAATATTGCAAGCAGTAGATTTTTATTTCTCCTTTTTAAAATTGTAATATTACGGTTTTGAGATTGATGACACTAGAAAGCTATACATAGGAAAGTCAGTGTCAACATTTCTCTTGTAGGTGCAGCCATTGCCAATATCCGCGACCACACCCTCCGAAACACATAACAAACCAATTTTTTTAAGCATGCTAAAATGTTACAGAAAGCGTCTTAGGGTTTGCACTAGAGACAGCAATAGGTTATATAAAAAGAAAGAAAAAAAAAGTATCATAAATGATATTAAGTATTTCGTCTTGGATTAGAACTGTAATCCCAGATATTGTTTAGAAATAAATTCACATGTGAGGAGGTATTGTAGTTCGTATAAGTGCTGTCCGTCAAACTAAGAAACAAGGTTTCAGCACAAGGAACACGAGGAAAGAGCTTGAACCCGACATCTTAAAAATCTTTCCCGACTATAATTGTTATTTGTACATAATCAATTACTAAGCACTAATAATTGTATACTAAATACATACAACAAGGAGTTCTTAAAGAAGTTTGGAGCTCATCTTGGATAGCATAATTGTTAGTTTTATCGTTGTAAATGACGTGACAATATCAAAGAGGAGGTTGATTACGTAGGATACTTAAATGGACCAATCGTAAGGCGGCAGGTGATTTCTGGTCAAGTTTTTGTTTCGTAGATGAAGTACGCATATTTTCTCCAAACGTTTTACCACTGATCTCATCTTTTGAAAAGATGACACAGTGATTGGAAACAAAGCTTATTTCCATATTCTTGTTAGTTTTACAGGATGAAGTTATCGTAGCATAGCGGCTTTTTGTTTCTAACATCGTCATCATATTTTTAAATTGGTGCTTGAATTGAACACATCATATAATCATTGAAAGTTTCTTTTTGTATAATATATTTATTTTTTCTGTTGTAAGTACTTTCTAGACCTCAGTTTTTGCAATAATAAATTTATGATTTTTATTTGAAGGGCATCAGATGCAACAATGTGCTTTTATAAGGAATAGGCATGCATGACGTTTATTCAAAACCCAATCAGATGATTCTCATTGATTTTAGAAAATAAGACTTAAACATGAAATATAAAGGTTTTAAATGGTAATTTATAAATTACTTTTAAAAAATTTCGATAGAGAATGTGGATAGTGTTGGTGATAGTTTGTTACCGAATACCAGATAATGATCAACTTGAACCTTGCCGATCGGATGAAACAATCCATACTGAATAGCCCTTTCAGTTTACTTCGTAAAACTTATACATTTCTTGCCATCAAATTAAAAAATCCTAACAACAATTAACCGTATTTTGACGTAAACAGAAACATGAATTTCCCCGTCTGAATGGACAAAAATAATGCCATGTACCCGTATAGATTCTTGAAATATAATGAATTCTTATTTCGATTTTAATTTGCATGAAAAATACAAATATTTACAATAGATAACGTTCTTTGTAGAACTGCATAAATAAATAAATAAATAAACGAAATATATTCTTTGCCTTCATCAGTCGTGTGAAATGTCTTGTTATGATCTCTATGAATAGAAGTTATAATAGCTTTCTCCTCTACTCATTATATGTGTATTAGCTTGCTTTTCTATCGAGAAATTTGCTCCACGGAATTTGCTCTGTAATCCATTACGTTCAAAGCTACAAAGGGTGTGATATACAGTGTTAAACATGCCAACGTATTGGCGAACGTGCATAAATCAAAGGTTGAATCGACAATCAATTTCCTTTTATACGCTGCAGTGTGCATTACAATTTAAATGTAACAGTATTCGCTGCAGTGTGCATTATAATTTAAATATAACAGTTATCAATATGTGAATCTGGTCCCTACCCTGATATATTTAGTGAAATATTGAAGTGAGAGTAAAACGATATTTACGAGGGATTTTCCGATGTTTTCACTTGAGAGGCTAAATTTTCGATTTCATAATTGTAATGTATTGCAATACAAATCACATTATATATAGCAGGTCGACACTATCAAGCTGGCTTTATAATGATTTAAGGGCTCATTTTACACTGAATATGACCCTATACTTTCAAATCGGTTCAATTTATGAAACAAGAAATTCAGAATTATTATTTATTTCCCAAATCATAAATTGCCGTGATATTTATCAATTCAACGGATACTACAATAGTATTTATTAGAAAAATTAGGCTATTTGTTTTCGGTAATATTAATAAATACAATTAAAGATTCTACCATTCTCGCATTTTTGTATTGGTTTCATGAATAAATTAAATTGACGTGATATTTATCAATTCAACGGATACTACAATAGTATTTATTAGAAAAATTAGGCTATTTGTTTTTGGTAATATTAATAAATGCAATTAAAGATTCCACCATTCATGCATTTTGGTATTTGTTTCATGAATAAATTAAATTGCCGTGATATTTATCAATTCAACGGATACTACAATAGTATTTTTTAGAAAAATAGAGGCTATTTGTTTTCGGTAATATAAATAAATGCAATTAAAGATTCTACCATTCATGCATTTTTGTATTGGTTTCATGAATAAATTAAATTATTTACTATTTTCAAATAGCACAAATGACAAATATAGCTAGAAAATATTTAAACTTGTTACGAATTTCATTTACTCTGCACAGTCAACATTCTTTTACATAAAGAAACGAGGATTGAAAACACAAATGTAGGAAGAAGATTAAAAAGGATATAAAAGTATTTATGTACGAGGGGTGGGGGAATCAAAAGGATACAATCACTAAAGCATGTACATTCCTGACTAGTAATTGCATTTCGCTGATGAAAAGATTTTTTTTTTATCTCTCTCACTTATTCTCTCTCTTTCTCTCTCTCTCTCTCTCTCTCTCTCTCTCTCTCTCTCTCTCTCTCTCTCTCTCTCTCTCTCTCTCTCTGAAACAGTCGCGTTGACAAAATCCCACAATTTTAACCGCTGTCAGGTTGTTAGGAAATTTACATTTGTCTTTTTTGCGTTACGGCAGTTATCGTTTGAATATTTCGCGTTGATTGTTTCAGCAATTTTCTTTGGAAGGTATATTTACTGACCAATATTAAACTACTTCATCTCCGATCGTCCCTGATTCTCAGTTTACATAGGTATTCATTCATATTCATCCGATAATGAGAAACAATAGACACTCACGTACGTAAACTATATTCCGTGATAAGATGTGGGCTGGAGTGGCACTGTCATAACAATTAGTCCAGGCCTTGCCATCCACATTTCACATGGTTAAGTAGTTGTAGAATGGAAAGATGGAAAAACTAACATAACTGAGTAACTTATGAGCCTCAATCTAAACAAGACTAGCATAACACATAACACTATAGCCAGGGAAAACATGAAAGGAAATTGTACGACTTTCTTCCATTGCACTCGTGGAGAGAAGCAAAAGAGTATCAACAAACATATATACCGTATGTACTCGCGTATAATTAAGGTCCATATACTTGCGTACAATTTAATACCAACTGCAAACTGCATAGACCCAGATCTGCCGGCGCATAATGCGCCGGCAGATCAGGGTCTATGCTGTTTGTTCTACTGATTAGTCCTTACAAACTGCATAGACCCAGATCTGCCGGCGCATTATGCGCCGGCAGATCTGGGTCTATGCAGTTTGCAGTTGGTATTAAATTGTACGCAAGTATATACGGTACATCTCATATCTAACAACGCGATACATCTTGCCCTTTTGCCTATGAAAGCCTTTCATGTAGTAAAGATCAAACATATTATTATGACTCTTATCTTGACTGACGACTAACTTGGCTCATTGCTGAGGCGATGCTATTTAAAAAGACAAGTTATGAAAAATCCTTTCTCATTGGTCACATAAATATGAAAATTTAAATATTCATATTTCTGTGGGGAAAAAAGCAATTGGTCCTGCTAATCTTTTGAAGCTGAAATGTAGTCTCCTCAAAGTTTTGTGGATTTGTCACCAACTTATTTGAACTTAAGATGTGTATATTTTATTTTATTATCCGACCCCACATTCGAATACGTGGCATATCCCGTAAAAAGACTGATGATCCGATTAAAGATACTGATGAAAATTGAGACACCATTTACATCAATCATCTTCAATGAATAGATGATCCCATGCTTGAGAGTCATGTTAATGACGTTTAATTAAAATGCCATTATCATTCCAGTTCTGCTGGAAATATAGGATAAGAAAATATAACAACATCGACAAATTACGGAGAGACGGTCGTTGGCTAACTTTTTTTCTACAGTAGTTTCAGAGTAAATGCCGCTACAACCGCTGTCCATCAAACTTACTGTTTTTCTCTTCGTAGCTTTTCTTGATTTTTTTGTAGCTCGCCTAGAGTTCCGAGGAAAAGTCTTTTGTCTTTATATATAGATTTACTCATTCTTTGTTATTTATTTATTTTTTTAAATTATTTTTTGTTCTTCTTCACAAAAATACGCAATATAATCCAATGTATATTTAATAATCCATTAAGGAAGAATTTGACTCCAAACCAGAGATAACATTGCAGTGGCTGAATTGACGGCAAAATGTTGCTGTCTCATAAAGACTTTGTTCAAATCTGTAAGGCTAATAAGTAGTTTTTACCGCATTGTAGTTAATAAATATTTTACTAAATTAAAAATGAAATTAAAAATACAAATCTACATGATAGTGCAAGTTATGATATTGTATGGTTCATTTCAGACTAGTAAAATGGAAAGAAGGCTCCGATTTTCCACATAATGGCTATGATATATATATATATATATATATATATATATATATATATATATATATATATACTCCTTTAATTAACGAGAAAGTTACACATTTTGACACTAGAATCCCTCATACTTCCTGCCTTAGATATAAAAGAAAGATTCCAATTTTATCTCTATGCTTTCCCACAATAAGCTAAATATCGACTTTTAGATTGCCTGAATGGCGATTAATAGCCGACAAGTCATAAAAACCTCTAAGATTAGTAGCCGACAAGTCATAAAAAATCTATATTTTATGTTTATAGAAATTGATATCTAGGTTCTGGGGAGGTTTTAGATATACATATTAATCTCGTTCAGATAATGCAAAGTGGACACGAATATCTATGCTCATTAATGCTCCAACGATTGTAAGAATTGGTCAAACAACTACCGTATATACTCGCGTATAAATCGATACCAACTGCAAACTGCATAGACCCAGATCTGCCGTCGCATAATGCGCCGGCAGATCTGGGTCTATGCATTTTGTAAGGACTAATCAGTAGAACAAACATCATAAACCCTGATCTGCCGGCGCATTTTGCGACGGCAGATCAGGGTATATGTTGTTTGTATTTGGAATACATTATACGCGAGTACATACGGTAATTGAAAATGAGGCTATATGCATGCAAAACATCTGTTCCAGGAAAATTATTTCTACCCCACTCACCGATCTCAACGGGGTGTTGTTTTGCGATTAAAGAACGACACGTTTTAGAACCCTTTAAAAACCCAGCAAACACTAGCATGCAGACCACAGTTTAAAAACAAACATTTCATATTGTAATATATTGAAATTAACTCTTGTCTCTTGCCTAATTGTTTTAGATGACGATCCAATTTTTTTTTCAGTGAAAATTATATAATCTATCCTAACAATAAAGACAAAGTTATCTATTCTTAAAATCACAGATATAGGGACAGCTAAAGAACTTATTTGAACAAGAACGAAAATAAAATAAGAAATCCAAAGCAAGACAGACATCTGGCCTATTAATCCCTAGGACCATCATCATAAAGTAAACATTGGAATGTCTGAAGGCAGAATATCAGTAACATTGAATGACTAAGACTGACACTTTGAGTTCATGAAACCTTACATATGTACTACATGATGTGTGAAACTAATTCTGTCACTTTTCGTTAATTCAAACTGATTTGTGATTAAAGAAAACATAATTCAATCACGTATCAACTCACAAAGTCCATTGGTTTAATTGAACTGTGTCGTGTACCAGTCAGATTTACTTTGCTTACATTTACTTAGAATAAACGAGAACATTTCTTTTCAAGATAGTTGTCACGAGATACTAAAAGAATGACAGTGTAATGCTATCGATATATGCTGTTTCTCTCAACTTACATCTGGTGCCAACAGTTTTTCAACGTTTACTCTTCGGTGAATAGTATTAAACATAGGTTTCAATAAGATTGCTTGTTATGGGTTTAACGCCATTTTTCAGCACATGATAGGTATATCTGGTGGAGGAAGAACCCGAAAAAAACCCGGGAAGAACCACCGACCCACGGGAAGCTACTGGCAAGCTTTCTCACATACCCACGTTGACCGAGCCCGAGACTCGAACCCCACGCGGACAGAGGTGATATGTTAGGGATCTGTAAAGGCGAGCGCCTTAGACCACTCGGCCACCCGGGGCCCCATTCAATAATAATTTGGGGATCAATAAACCCAAGATAAGATATCATATATAAAACAGGTTTCGCTATTGTCTTTCGGTTTATTTCAAATAAAAAAAATATAAAAAAACTATTACATTTTTTAAAAAATAACAGCAACAACAATAAAATAAATATGTTCATATTCATTATATTCATTATTAAGAAGGTAAGGCAAAACATTAAAGACAAAATACATGACGCAAATATTAATGTATGTGTTTAAAATTTGAACAGTCCTCAATAATGAATCATTCTAAGACTCTTCACAGGAAACAGCCTTCAAGAAGATAATATTATTACACGCAAGGGGTCTAACAGCATCTCATTACCGAGTGAAACAAACAATGTCGAACACTTGCGAGAGGCTGGCTTGAGGTCGATGTAACCCTATTTCCAAGGACCTCAAGTCAACGGTAGTTTTCAACTGAAGGTTTCTTAAACGCACAAATACCTAAAATAATTTTCTTCTGATCAGCTAGCGACCACATATTCACGTGACCTTAATTTGTTATTGGAAATTATTACCGTATGTACTCGCGTATAACTCGATACCAACTGTAAACTGCATAGACCCAGATCTGCCGTCGCATAATGCGCCGACAGATTTGGGTCTATGCAGTTTGTAAGGACTAATCAGTAGAACAAACAACATAGACCCTGATCTGCTGGCGCATCATACGACTGCAGATCAGGGTCTATGTTGTTTGCACCGTACTTTGAAATAAGATATTAAGCACAGCTTTTATTCCAATGTCGATTTGAATTGAATGATACTAGTATTCCATACTCGAACACGTTTGATACATGTATAGGTAATTAATGTTCCGGTTGATTTCTATATTATTTATACGAGAAATGATGTGTTTCTGACGATCTAAGCATTTCTCTTTTAATTATCTAAATGTTTATTGTTTTATTCATTCTAAAGTTTTTATTCTAACGACCATCATCAGGGCTAAATGTATGTTCTACAAGTAGTAAACGTAAAAGAAAATAGTACTAATTTCCTCTGGTTATCAAAATTTGTCAAGAGAGAAAGAAAGAAAAAAGAGAAGAAAAAAAAATAGATCGAAGACTTTGGTCAAACCGTACATTAAACTTCTGCAGTTCATTGTCTTACAGGTTCAATTTTTTTTTAACTAGACTTTATCTTATAGGTACTGTATAACAGAGTAATATGGGAGGTGAAAATGCGCATCGACCAGAATTATAGTATCATGGTATGCTTGTGTTCTGAAATGTTGAACTAAAGTACACATTTAATTATGATGCTTTAATGCATTGGTGTATATTCATCTCTTTTGAAACCAAAGTGCTGACCTTTCGAAAGTGTATTAATTCCATGGTCTCTCTTGAGATTAATCACAATATTGAAGAAATCTGAGCCACATTTTAGCAGACTGGCTGATCGAATTAATTAAATAAACGCATAAAGACCTGATTTTGGCTAGTGGTTTACGTTTTCGTTTACTCACGAAGGACTTTAAATTTAACGATTGTCTAGACTATGTTTTATAGTATCTGAAATTTATTCTGTGTAGTTTTAAAATTAATTAAGTTTGCATGGGATGGGGGATTTAATTAGGGCATACGTGCTGACGAATTTATTGGCATGTATCAGACATGCACAACACTATTTTGGTTTGGCTGGGCAAAGCTCACTTTACGTTTTTGCCTAACAGGCACTTCTAGGCAACATTCTGATACTTCCGCGCGGTATACTCACATTGTTGGTTAACTGAAAGTTTGCGAGATTATTGGAAACTAAAAATGAGTCAACCGCTATAAAATGGTCAAATTCCGAACCTTTTATCAGAATTATTTATATACTAAACAATTATATTCAATAAATCTACCAACAAAGGAATTTGAGATTGAGTTTGACTGCGAAAATAATGTTATATCAAGATTTGGTACTTTGTTAAAATATTTGGAGCATAGGGAGGGCTGAATTTTTAGCTCATTAGTACATTTCTCATTGAAAAACGCTTAACATGCCCTATTAAATACAGTCAACAGGATGAATAAAAATATTCCAAATGTTTGAATACTTTTGAAAACAGTAATCTTAACACCACAATATGGACATGTGGGAAGCAGTAAACATATTGGCGTATGAAAGAAATGTAGGAACGAATTTTGGAATGAACAATTTATGCAGCTTCTATTTCCTCTTCTTCTCTTACCGATTTTTTTTTTTCGAATTGTTTTCGTAATTATCATACAGTTTTTGTTTCGAGTTATTTTCGTAATTATCATACAGTTTCAAAATTTCTTTCCTATATCTGTATTTGCCATAACAGTTAGCCTTGTTTGTTCCCATATCGCAGATTATGAATGCACGACACCAATGACTTCAACTTCCCATCCGTTGGCTCCGATTTCTACCCTTTTTAATAGTTCACAGTTTTAATTACTCCGATTTTCCCATCATATTATAGTACACCTCTGCATTCAAGCTCATGCCACTTTGCTCGTGCTATTCCGGCATTTTCCGTTTTTGAAATGTAATATTTGCTAGTCGAACTCGAATAAACTAATATCTTGAAAACTATTAATAGTATTTACTTATGTTAGGTTCCTCTAAGCAAAATGGACACCCGCATGAAAATCAACTACTCCATAAGTTTCATGAAGCACCGTCGGTACTCGCGCATAATTCGATACCAACTGCAAACTGCATTATCCCTGATCTGCCGTCGCATAATGCACCGGCAGATCTGGGTCTATGTACTTTGTAAGTACTAATCAGTAGAACAAACAACATAGAACCTGATCTGCCGGCACAGTATGCGACGGCAGATCAGGGTCAATGTTGTTTGCATTTGGAACCTCAATTATACGCGAGTATAGACGGTAAGATTTTGCATATTGTACGGGCTACATTAATCAAATTCTTGGCGCAGCTATCAAAAGAAAACTATTCATCCATCCAAATATAGTCTAGAAAGGAGACAATACTTCCTGTCGTAACGTCAGGTAATTCGTGCTGTAATTTGAGCATATATTAAATGTTTTTCCCGCGATTCTGATTGAAATTGGAACCAGTTTGCAAGTCCATTTGGCGTTTCCCTACCTATATATCGAACAGAAACTATTCTTCCATCCAAATTTAGTCCATTAAGGAGGCATTGCTTCCTGAGGGGAGTGTAGTAACAGGATGTTATTCATCGTCTAAATGAGGATATATTGAATATTGCCTTCGCGATTCTCATTGAAATTAGAACCATTCTGCAAGCCCCTCTGGAATTTCAGTAAGATCATTTTAACCATAGAACCAGTCTGCAAGCCCCTCTGCAGTTTCAGTATATTAATTTTAATCCTAGAAATAGAGAAAAACTGTTTGCGTATTCTGATCCGGGTATTATTCGCGACGGGTAAACAACCTAATTGCAGTCATATCAGATTAACTGAAAATTAAAACCCATTTCCTAATAGGTTATATCTAGAGCAATTTGTCTACCGCCATTATACGAGACAAAAATATCTTTTGTACAAAGCCTTTTATGTTTGGCAGTGCATTTTGTGCATATCTGCACTTGGCTTCAGCTACATTTAAGTGCCTTTACGTATACCATGAAAATATACATTAAAAAGTATTTAAAATGTATTTAAAAATAAACACAGGCTTTTAATTTAGTGGTTACATACCATCTAGTATTTCTTTTTCTGCGGTAACTGATGTCTGTCAAATCAGTTCAACATATCACGTCCACGCGTATCTTTAAACTCTTTGCTGCTTTTATGAATTCGGTGTCAATACGACAGCATTTGATAAATATCGCGAGCAACTTCACAATCATTCGCAATCTCAGCTTAACAACATAAAAAGCAAAACTCATAACGACTCATTCAGAATGTAGGAAGATATCTGAGCTTCATTTCTACTTGCAGGTAACTTGAGACAAAACTTTTAGATCAATATGGACTCAAACTGGAGGTTTTATCAACAGGGTAGCAATTCATGTTATGTGATGTCACATGCTAGGAAGTCGGTTTGGCATTAATGACCGTATTTCCTTATTTTCAAGTCAAATCGAACCAGGCTTCCCGAAGTTAGCCTCATCCATGGTACAAATGTTTTTCGTCGAGGGTTACATTTCCCCCTATACTGCACCCCCCCCCACACACACACACACAGACGCACGCAAAGAATATTGTCCATTTAATTTACTTCTTAGATACAATTCAGATACTGAGAACGTTATGCATATTTATTCGGCGTACATCTTCTGTAGCAGATCAGTGTTTTGTTTTTTTATGACGCCAGAGTGATAACTAATTGCGTAATATTACGAATATCATTCACAGTGGTTAAATATGTTTAGATAGATAGTTCAGTTTACATTTTCTTGATTTTAATGTCTAGTGGATAGAGAAAACACTAAACCGTGAGTTTTATTATGGCATTGTCAATTGATTTTCATCTGTCTCTTATTATTTACCTTCCCATGTAATGGAATTTCAAATACTTCAGTTTTATGCAGCATTAATATTTATCCACAATATCTGTTTTCAGCATTTCAGTTTCCGTTTTCAGCATTTGAGTTTGCCCTGTTCAAACTGTGAATAAATGACCAACATTAAAATAATTAGGAATATCATCGACCAAATTCTGTTGTTTTAAGTTTCTAGTGTTTCTCAAATTTTGGACCACATAGTTTAGATTAATAGCCCTGTAACTAACTCGACATCTACGATATTTATGTTTGCTAATGTTTTACAAAGAAATACGACGATCACTTGCAGAAACATCAGCCTTGCTTCTAGCAGGGGACTGACTAACGCCATAATGTGCATAAGGTTATGTATTAAAAATAAAAGACAGGTAATCTGCCGTCTATACTCGCGTATAACTCGATACCAACTGCAAACTGCATAGACCCAGATCTGCCGTCGCATAATGCGCCGGCAGATCTGGGTCTATGCAGTTTGTAAGGACTAATCAGTAGAACAAACAACATAGACCCTGATCTGCCGGCGCATTATGCGCCTATTTTATTTGCATTTGGATTGAATTATACGCGAGTTTATATGGTACGCAATAAACAATAAGTCAATTTAGCTCGGTATTAAAACAAAGAACTACGCCAATGTAAAGCTGTCGCGTTTTTATCCTGTCCTATCATGCTTTAAACATTGCATAATTCAGCCCTTGAGCTGTAAATGAGACTTAACAAACCTTTCAATACACACGTTGTTATTATGCTCATTATATCCTTAAAAAAATTATATCACAATTTTAAATGGTAAACAATAAAACAGTTGGAAGTACATTATAGTTGTTGAAAAGCTCTAATGAAGATACTTGTATTGTTTTCATCATGAACTGAACGCAGAAAGATATATTTTGTTCAACAGAGTTTAAAGATTATATAAAATAATCCAATTGTTAAAATATAAGTTGTTTATCTATTCACCTCCTGAAAATCATGATAGAAATATTCGTGTGGTAAATGCACCCAAGAAATCACGAATGAAAATTGTTCATTCCTTGTTTCAGATAGGGCAAATTCATTTCATTTCGCTTCTTCGTTACTGAAGATATGATAAAAGTTGCACATATTTAATAAATTTTTATTTGTAAAGACTATTTTTCCTCAAATATGGTATATTTGTCATCCTTTAAATTTCCAAAAATTGAAGGAAAAAAATTCCCAATTTTTGGCCACATTTTCCTCCCAGTTTGTTGCTTCGGAAGTTAAATGCCCACAAAGTTTATAATGGCACTTCTATTCTCTCAATAAATGGATTTGAAGAAAGCATATCACTTGTATGCACCTACGTAGAAATATCAGAAGTTTTGAGACCCATGGGCCTTTTACATAAATACAAAACTGCATATTTTTTAGGGATCAAAAAGACTGTCATAAACTGATTTGCATGTTCATTTACAATTGTCAGAAGACATCTAAACTGTTGATAATGGTGGATTTTAGAATTCGATGCCTTTAGAGCCCAAGATTTAGTATATTCCTCACAATTGACCAGATCAGGAGCCCCCAATGTATGCCCTAATATAGTTTTCTGTATCATCTTGAATGGACAAATCAAACTCTTATCTATAGAATGGCCAAGAAATGTCAGAGTTCATTATTCTTGTCAAGACAGATAAATCATTACTCTTGTTATGGTGCCCGTGACTGGGAAAAATTACCAGGGTCCCATCGAATTAGAAGAATCGATTATTGGCATTTTAGCAGTGCCCAAGGGGTGAAGAAAAGCACACTAAAGTAACATGCGTGCGATTAAGTTTTGCTTGCATCCAAATGAAGTTGTAAGTAAATTCAAAGTTATGCAACCATATGATATATTGATGTGTGTATTACGGTGCATTTGTAAGAAAGAAATCTAGTCTTAGTCTGGTGTTACGCAACTTTAATAAGGCAAGACACATTTTCATCATAGGATTCTTTAAATATGAACCAATTAACTGATTTATTTACTTATTTCATTTTCATGTATAAGCTATGAATGCGTATAGGAAGCCTACCATTTATACTCGCGTATAATCCAAGTCCAAATGCAAACAACATAGACCCTGATCTGCCGTCGCATATTGCGCCGGCAGATCAAGGTCTATGTTGTTTGTTGTACTGATTAGTCCTTACAAACTGCATAGACCCAGATCTGCCGGCGCATTATGCGACGGCAGATCTGGGTCTATGCAGTTTGCAGTTGGTATCGGGTTATACGCGAGTACATACAGTAGTTGTTTGACCAATTCACACAATCGCTGGAGCATTAATGAGCAGAGATATTCGTGTCCACTTTGCATTATCTGAGCGAGACTACTATGCATATCTAAAACCTCCCCAGTTTGCAGTTGGTAAAGACTTATACGCGAGTATAGACGGTAATTATAAAAAACAATGACTTTTCCCGTTTACGGTATTGAGAGTATCACTACACTATATAGTCTGTATATATGTACTTCATTTTTCCACATTGTTGATGAAATATAGTGCATTAATTTTAAGTTCTGATACAACAAGACTATCTTACTTATGCTAGGCACCAACTTGAACACAACATATCCACAAATCTTGCGTAGGTTATGTTGCATTTTCTGGAAATAGTTGCATTTGAAAGAATTAACTGACATTTTTAATGCAAGTGACCTTTCCGGAACCTGCATGCTTTGTCATCTTACAAAAAAGCAAAGAGACTGAGCTCAATAAAGATTATATTTTGTGTTTAGGCTTTAATGCAGATTTCCATTTAATGCAAGTAACATTCGTCACTGCTTGGTAAATCTCCAGCAAGTACTGATTTTCTTAGGGATTACAATAGGATGCAGTTACAGCTGATTGGTTCACTTAGTGCATTAATACCCTGTAGAACTTATTTCAATGACTATTTTATAATCACCATTGCAATTCTTTCCAAAGTATGTTTTGAATTTATAGTATAGCTTGGCAGTCTCCTCGCGACATAATATAAAATGCACGAATCTCATACTAAATTACCGTTATCTCAATTTCCTTCTATTCGACCATGTTTTGTACTGTTCTGACTTTTGTCATCTTGCACAATACTTTTGAAAACAATATACACATGTCCCTATTTTCTGTCATATCCTGCCATTTAACTTTATTTTACTACCTGAATAATCTCTTTCAAGTTCGTATGAAACGATGCAGTACGACTAAGTTCAAACAAACAATATCCAACATATATCACTGGATCGCCGGTGGCGCACACTACTGTAGTCATTGTGATAATCAATTAAATCCAGTAAAATGTGACAAGAAACAAAAAGCAAACGATCTATGATAAGAAAAAAACTAAGCAAAATCAGAGCAAGGCTTACAAGGAGAAATGTATGATCTTTATGGTAGGAATTCATTAAAGAAGGTCTATTTAAAATGACGAGATACAAACATATTGCAAATTTCAATGTCGACAAACAACTCAGACCTGCAACCTTAATTAAAATAATGGCTTGATACTTCAACAAGTAGCAAATAATTTCGGGGCGGTGTCCGTTCCAATATCACAATCATTTTTAAAAAAAATAAAGACCATAATGTATAGCAGAGTTGTATGGATTTAGGCATTCACGTCTTCATTTTTATTTTTGACGGATCTACATCTGCACATATTTTGAAAAAAGGAGATGGTTATTCCTATGATGTCTATGCTAAAATACTAAAAGTTTGGCTACTACTGTATAAATTCAGCTATAGGCCGCATATATCTTACCACCTTTTCAACTTAAGAGAATTTGTCAGGTCTTTTGTAATTTATAAAGGTTTATATTTTTAAATTATTACAGACGGCGTAAATGTGAACCATGGGCCACGAGTTTTAGCTGCATTAGCATCATTTTGTAAAAGTGCCGTTTACAAAATGATGAGGTTTCATTTTCATATTGAAAGGGGTATAGAGTAATATTTGCCTACTATCATTAATTTGCAGGCTTTATTTGCAAGATACGCATAATATTTCTAAATGTACCGTATAATTCGGGTCCAAATGCAAACAACATAGACCCTGATCTGCGGTCGCATAATGCGTCGGCAGATCAGGATCTATGTTGTTTGTTCTACTGATTAGTCCTTACTAACTGCATAGACCCAAATCTGCCGGCGCATTATACTCGAGTACATACGGTAAATGTTATAAATTAATTGTAGAATCTAAATACACGTAGATCGTGCATATTATCAAAGATTCTTTTCGCTCAGTCGAAGAAAACGGAATTCCATACACAAGTCGTCTTACCACAGAACTCCATAAAATTAAGGTCTGTCAGATATAACCGGTTTTAAGAGTTCCATCCCTGAGGCAATTATTGAAGGACAATGCATTCATCAATATATGTCAAAAACAGGAGGCGCAGCTTCTCGAAAGCGTGGCATTTGTATGACAGAATCGATGCAGTAATTGTACATAATTTGAATATTTTGAATTTCGAGGCAATTATATCTGATTGAAATCAGAACTTTATGTTTGAGCGCCATTTGGGTCAAGGTTAATTTGGAAATATTTAGAGACAAGAGACGAACAGTCGCCTGTATATTCCCAATAATGTTTAACGTAAAGAATGGCAATAAGGAGATAAAATGAAGTTATATTGTTCTAAATGACAGTTGGAAGCATATGCACAAAAGGTTATGCTCACAGTGACTCATTTCCTTCGACGTTAAGGACTTTATTTGAATGTATGGTCTTGTATGCGTTTCGTCGACATTAAGGGACCGACCTTTTAATTATCGGGAGCTGGCGTCTGGGAATTTCTTTCGAAACCGGGATATTTTGTCCATTCACCTCAAGATAATTTATTTTTGTCAACTAATATAATGGATATAATTAGTTTGTTTTCTACAAAAAAAGAGCAAGAATATTTTTTTAAAGCTATTAAGGGGACGGATTTTGTTGTCATATAAAATTCTCTCTCTCTCTCTCTCTCTCTCTCTCTCTCTCTCTCTCTCTCTCTCTCTCGAAAATTACTTGGCTGGTCCCTAGGACACATAGTGATATAAAATGAAAACAACAATAACAGACACATAAATACATTTTAATTGTATGAAAACTATTGTTCTGGACACATCATCAATCTTTATTTCCTCTTTTCAGACAAAGGAAAAACAAAACAATATTGAAATGAATTGAAATAGTTATATACAATCAACAGAGGTGTACATGAGAGGAATCTACGAGTTTTCCCTATGAGGATTCTTATATGAGGACACTATACTTATTAAAAGTATGGTGCACTCTTGCGCAATCCTCCAATACTTAATTATTGTACACATCATCATTATTTTACTGAAAATAATATTTTATATGTAATATAAAAAAAAAATATAAAAAAAATAACAGACACATACATACATTTTAATTGTATGAAAACTATTGTTCTGGACACATGTAACTTCAAATTATGTTTTACTCCATCTGGAGCTGACGGCCGTATAAGTTATAGCATTCGTTGTCTACACATATCTTTAGCAATCTGCTGTGTGATATTTCTGTGCCTGTACCGTTACATTGCTGCATTTCTCGAGCCACGCCTTAATGATAAATAACGGCTTGAAAAAATTCGGAAATAAACTTTAATTGATCGACTCTTCCTGTTCGTTGGAGCAAATCGTTGAATAATTTAAATTATCCAACAAAACTTTCAGAGAAACACAATTCTGGTTTGACTACTTGCTGACATTGATATATTTCGTGAAAGTACTATCAATGTATGTTATGTTTTGTTGTGTTTATATTCTTTCCATAATTAAATGTCAAGTCTTTGCTGCATTGTTTTTGTTTTTCTTCAGTTTACGTTAATTTGAATTCCGTAATTAACCCTACACAACAATCAAGTTATAGCACATTCAAATATTACTTGCCGTGTAATTAAGTATTTTCCAAGCTAAACTTTGTGGCATTTATTTACTTTCTTGTGCAATTTCCAGAAGAATAAATTAAATAATGTTAAAATTTACTTTAGTATTTGAAGAAGCATAATAGAAGCACTTAGTGCGATCGGAGTTAACTAAGTAATCTTATCTTTCCACATCCTCTGGACCATTAATTGTAAATTGTTAACCTATTTGATCTAAGGGTAAACACAATGTCTGTAATTTGAAACATACATACTATCGCGGTGCTCGATGTTTCAAAGATCAGATACCACAATCAAGCTGCAAATTGTTTCCTGTCCCTTTTGTTTATCTTTGATAGATATTGGCGGATATAACAACTCAAAAGAGATGCCGATGTAAAGGGGGCATGCATAGCTTACGCTAGGCTGATCAACTCCAAGTATACTACTTCTTCGTTATAGATGAGAGCTGAACTTGTGTTTTCTGTTTATCACGCAGTCTGCATATTTTCTTTGCTAGTGTTTTTTGTTTTAATTCTCAGAGTTGTCAGCCTGCTTATCAGCACATTATATTCATCTGAGTTTCCTCAGATCTGCGTCTGAAAAGTATCAGACATTGTTTTGAGAGGTCAATTTAGCTAAAACTAGTCAGCGAAAGGCCCAAAATTGTATCTTGTCAACCAGATTTTTGTATAAACAGATAGAAAGCAATAGAACAATTATTTTGCAATATACGTACTTTGGAATGAATTTTAGCAATTAAGTGCTGCAATAATTGGAAATAATGACCTACTTATGTCCCAAGTCTTTTGTCGTGTACTATTAAATACTAATATGTCTATAAGCGAGTTTGCATCACCAAGATATATATATATATATATATATATATATATATATATATATATATATAAAAGCCTCAACATGCTAAACCAATCGTCATTATTACTTAAATCTCTGTTGTCGACACTTCATTATCTATATTCTTGCATCTTTTTAAGTTGAAGGCTCTGCTTTCGCAAACGATTGCAGCATCCGAATATAACAAAGCTCATGTGGACCCATTAGGACAAGACCATGAAAACGTACCACTGTTTGAACGGAATACAAACATTGTCATAAAAATTAATACATTTTTATTAAAGTTCTTTTTGAAACTAGGGTGGGTTTTTTCGTAATATTTTCCATATTGTAGGATGTTTTGTCTGCTTTTAAGTGTATGTCAAGCCATACAAGCATTATGTTCTCTCCTTGTTTAATTTCCAACAACAAATCATGTTAATTCATCATTATCAGTCTTTTAAGATAAAGACTCATGTCAAATATCACCTTTCCTTATTCGTTTTCGAAGGATATATGTCAGTGTAATCCTGATTAATATGTATCAGTACGTTTAAAATCTCGCCAGTTTAAATGGAATGTTTCACCAAAAATAGGAAATATTAATCTCTGTCTGAGTAATTAAGAACGGCTGCTGACAGTTTCCGGCTCAATCGGAGTAAATACGAACGGCTACTGACAGTTTCCGGCAAATGGTTGTTTACACTTGAATTCGTTATACATGACATGGAATGAATAGATAACGAGCTGAGTGCGTGATTTTCCACAAACAGATTAAAGAAGAAGAAATGAAACTTTGAATGGCTTGGCGTTTGTTCAAGTTATTTTCTCAGTTCTTTCGCTTTCCCCAAGATAGAGATGGATACATGGAATATGTGAATAATGGCAGATCAAAAGGCTGAAATACGTGGATAGTGGAATGAAAAATTTATTTCTCACCTCTTTCCTCTAATATTTGCCAAAATACATCCGCAGAGATTATCTTTCAAGTATGAAACAATTTATTTAAGTTTCTCCCACAATATCAGTCGTAGCATTCATAGAAGATGTCATCTGTCTCGTCTCGTCAGAGACATATGACACTCATACATTCTCTTATCTATTTAATTTCGTCAAAAAAAGTAAACATAAATTCGAGATAGAAAAAAGATTCATCGCAAGCTGACAAAACAGAAGGTTCCGTCTATCATCTTGGATTGGAAATTGTGGTTTCTCTGCATTTGCAATACTTTATTCAACTCTTAGAGTTGTTGCAAAGATAAAACAGAGATTGAAGACTTTCTTTCTCTGTAGTGCCTTCTATCTAATTAAAGCTGATCTTGTTTCGGAGGCTTATAGAGCAGCCAGTAAGATGTATATATTTATTGGACGAGATGGAAAATTGTCTCGAATTCTAGTCCTGAGTTTTAATCAACTACTCGTTTGCAGTATCTTACCGTTTATATTTTCCTGTACGAGGATAGACTTGATATATATATATATATATATATATATATATATATATATATATATATATATATATATATATATATATATATATATACAAATAAGCTTTAAATCGGTGTATTTATCGAAAACTTGGCACAGACATCAATAACAAAGAGGTGAATAGAAGTCGATGTACTTCTTCCAGTAGAATTTGCAAATTACCGTATGTACTCGCGTATAATTTACTCCAAATGCAAACAACATAGACCCCGATCTGCCGTCGCATAATGCGCCAGCAGATGAGGGTCAGTGTTGCTTGTTCTACTGATTAGTCCTTACAAACTGCATAGACCCCGATCTGCCGGCGCATTATATGACGGCAGATCTGGGTCTTTACAGTTTGCAGTAGGTATTAAATTATACGCAAGTATATACGGTAGTGCTATATTGTAGATTTGTTCATGTTCGTAAGCTTGATCTAAATCAATGAGTCTGAGTGCACTGCATGTAACTAGAGTCGTATCTGTGACATTTGGTGACAGAAGGGGGGGGGGGGGGAATCACGCATACAGACCTGTAAAAGAGTCTGACGCGCCTTCTCAATGGATCTTCGTTTTTATTAAAACTGAGACAAACACAGGACCGTGTCTCTAAAAAAAGCAACCAACAATGAAACAATACAACGTAGGGAGAAACATCGCAGGAATAGGTCAGAAGCATCTGCTTGAGTAGCTCAGATGTTACAGCATCCGTCTAGAGACAGTGAAGTCCCGGTTCCGAACCTCAGTCGGATTTCGCATTTGTCTCCTCTAGGATAATCGTCATGTTCTAAATGCTAGGTGCAACTACACCGTTGAAAGCATCAGGTGAAAATACACTACGCTCCTTTTCCACCCGTGGATGCCTGCAACAATATTTCCTCGTTTCTTCTGAATATGCATCAACAAAAATACGTCATCAGCAACACAATGACACAAGCAGTTTTGTTTTATACATCAACGAAAGTACCGTTTTATCGATCGATAAGTAACTGTGTTTGAAAGAGAAACTTTGATTGGCTCATTCAAAAAGCACGATAAGTCATGTTGGATCAATTTTCAGAGAAAAGTTTACTCGGACTTGCAACGATTGGTTAGGCAGGTTTATGCATATTCATTAGAAAGATGAAATCTTATCGCAGGCAGCCACGGGTCAAAAAGGAGCGTAGCGGATTTACGCTTGTTGTTTGAGACTATGGGGAAAGTACAGAGTTATAAATTCGGTAACAACCGCTTAACTTTGTTTAAGCAATAAAACCTTGCCGATATTTTAAGCGGTTACTTGTCCATGAAATGTATCTGTAAGTTTTATGCGATCTCAAAATCTATTTCAAAGTAGGAATCAATATATAGGCAATAGTCTTGTTCCGGATTAACCTGGCTGTCCGATAGATTGATTGCTATTCGATCAATCGTTTTTACTCCTTCCATGGCATTAAAGAGATATTTGGTTAATAAATAGCATATTTAGAAAACTAGACTCTATATATAACAGAAACAGGTACATTTTCATTCGCAGTTTTGAGGTCAATTCTATGGATCATACCGTCAATGCATGCCGATAGAGGCCATTAGCTGACACCTCGGTTATTTACAAAACAAGGATTACCCGAGAAATTGCGAATGCACTGAACTATTTTCCATTCGTAACTTCTCAATCAATTCCTACAGTCAATCCAGTCTTAGAAATAGTTGAGGTGGTCCGAATAGATTGCGGGTTTCTTTTTTTTTTTTTTTTTTTGGCGAAAACTTTTTTGCCGAAACAAAATGTATGATTTTTCTGTAAATTACTGCGCCGACATACATCTGAAGCATAATTTTGTCTCGCAGAAATAGCTGAGGTAGTCCGAGTTGTACATTTTAATCCGACAGGAAAACTGTTCAGCATACCGATTACAAGCTAGAATTTTTTTTTTTTTCCTTTTATATCCTAAAGTATCTCTCTCTCGAAGATATTCACTATGATGTAACAGGTAATTTTAGAAATTGTTCCACAGATTTAAGCATTTTTGTTAGTCTTACGGAGTAAAATGAAATAGGAGAATAACAGGACTGAAGTTTAAACAATTTTGTAATTCATGAAATTAAATGATGGAATATTCTTAGGAGACAGAAGGTGCGCAGTAAAAATAAAGCATTATTACTGACACATGTAAACTCAAACAAACCTTTTGAATGATAATCTCAGAATGAATTCTAAGACGTAGCTGGCAGCAAGCAATCTGAAGAAATTGATGCTAATGAACAAGTTGCCATAAAAGAGATTTAGGACCCAATACGGCTGGAACCTAATGGCAGATAACAGTCTACTGGATTTGTTTGACCTATTAAAGCATTAGAGTATCAGCACGATGTTTATTTTACACTGAGTAAAAAGGTGATGCAGTAAAACAAAGTGTGTTGTATATCGACGTGCTAATTTGTTATGGAGCCTTAAAAGTCTCAGTGATCGAGTCATCAAAAAAGAGAAAAAAATATCAACAATCACTGTGGTCGTTTTTAACTAAAATGTAGTCATGTAATAACATGATTGACAGTTTACGAAATCTTTTCATTTTGAATGAATATGTGCTTTCATTCTACGATTATCTTGAAGTATTGTCTCAATCTGAAATTTGTGTTGTTTCTGATATTTCCAATAGCTATATGAGCGTGTTTATGAATTAGATGTCTAGGACAATAACCCTGTCTGCAAAGGAATGAATATATGAGATTGACGAGAATTTTCTCTCTTTCCTGGTTTTATTCTAATTCCTTTATTATGTTGGGCGATTTTAATTATTCTCCAAAGTAGGATGTAACGAGAAATTTAGCAGAATCTTTTACAAGGAAAGTAGCTGAGGTTGCCTTTGTTCAGCAAGTCCCTTGTATATTTTCAGAGCTTGTGTCAATTGCATAGACATTTTCAACAGAGTTCTGAGTTCAATAGCGATCTGGCATTTGAGTCTGGCTTTAGGGTATTTCTGAACTGTTTTGAACCAAATAACAATTGCTGCGGTATTTAACAATAATTTCTTCCAATTATTTCAAAGTGCAAACTGCTAAGAAACTTATTTTTTTCAGCGTGGATTTACAAAGGCTGTAAAAATAGGGATTAGTTAAGAAATCAATAGTGATATGAACTTGAAAGCTGAAATTTATTTAGTTTCTTACTTCTTTGCACTTTAAAGTGCTCTGAACTAGTAAATCTGGTTGTTTAAATACATTTACATTCTTATTTGTCTGAATCTGTCACAAATATACTTCAAAGGCCGCTTCTAATGACAGATGTCTGATACGAAGAAAGATACTTCACAGACCGTTTCTAATGACAGATGTCTGCTGAAAATGTTTATGCAATTGACCTCAGTTCTAAATTCAGCAACTCGCAAAATATAACAAGGGACTTGCATATCCAAGGTTTGTCAGGGTTTCGTCTGACCTTTCCGATCCTGTGTTATATATCTGGACAGTTATGTTGGGGAAGCACATTTCATATTGAAAAGCCGGAATTCGTCAAAACCATGCGGTAGCGGCATACGGTAGCCGCTTACTACAGATTTATGTTCAATTCTAGCCATGATGTATCATCCAAATACTGTATGCGACTAACAAAGGGCAGTATTACTTGTTGCGCTTCTACTCGAGCTTCCACTCCATAGACTTTGGTGGCGCATATATGTTAGCGTTAGTCTCGTCAACCAGACTCTCGCGTGGTTCAGAGAGATCTACACCAACAGAGAGCCTGGTAAAGGTCTGTACAATTGATTGCTACCGACAGGTGTCACTTGTTCTTGGTGGGGTTTTTTTTTTTTTTTTGGGGGGGGGGGGGGTTATCTGAAAAAGGATCTGTAGCCTAAAGTCCTTCAATACGTTTAGTGTATAAGCAACAATTGTAAACATATATATAATGTAGTTTAGAGGTGGAACATTGTATTTTTGAAAAAGCCAGCTATACGTGCCTTTGTTATGTACTCAGTGAAGTAATATCACAGTCTGACGATCTGCAAGATTTTGGTGCAGAAATATAAAACTGTATTACCTATACGCATTTTATTTGGAGGGTCCAAATTGAAAAAAAGGAAATAAATTTGCATTTTATGTTAAATAAATGTTTATTAGGAACGCTGACTAACTTGTCAACCAATCAGTGAATTCATCAGATTTTTTTGTAAACCGTCATATTGAGCGTTACAATCGTTTGTTTAGACTTTTACTAGGCGTTCACTGACAGCTGTGTCACGCTTCCGGTGCTTGTGAGATATCACATCTCAATCATCCTCTATCTTTAGTGAAATTGCGGAATCTCATTCATTTTTCCCCATGATGCACCATGCCGATGTCAAGCTACCAACCAATCCCTGTAATTCAGGGGGAAGTTTCCAAACTTGTAAGAATGGGAGCAAAGTCACTTGTGCGAATTACGTCGCTGACTAACCAGACGGGAGACACATTTTTTCTAGTTACTGGTCGTTGCTATTGGCTTGTCAATTTAGGTATCAGCGAATACCAGGCCCTCTTATGGCCAAGATCTCGCAGAGAAGCGCGAGACTACTGTCAACTCCGACAGTTAACCTTTTTCTTGAGATCTTTCTCGACCTAATTAGAATGGTCATGCTCACTGGAAGTTCTTAAGCAAGTATTACACGTCTAGAGAAGACACATATGGTACCAAAAACACTTCTTTTAAGAGATCAGATCCTTTCAAAACAATATATATATATATATATATATATATATATATATATATATATATATATATATATATATATATATATATATATATATATATATATATATATGCACTAGCAACCTTATAAAGTAACTTACTTGTTTTGTCCTGATAAACGAGTTGAGAAATTTAGCAAATCTGAGGGATTCCTCACTTTTTCCTCAAACAGGAAAATGCAGGATAGTATGATTGTATTTAATCCGTTATGCCTGCTTCATTTTTAATGAGAAATTCATAATTCCATACCAAGCAATACAGAATATTTATAAAAGTAAATTGTATGAACATTTGAGATGTTTATCGAAACCAGTGCATGGATAGCAACTTGCCATCATTTATCATAGTTGCCAAAATTATATGTACGATTAAATTACGCTATACACTTGAAGTATTGCAAAAGATGTAAATCTTGTAAATAATGCATAATATCACCAACAGTAACACCAATATCAATAGCTTTTTGGCAATAAATACATAATAACGCAGGCTGTTTCAATAAGAGTAATAAATGTGATTTTATTTAGTCAAATCGACCACTGCTTATTATAGTGTGAATGTAGTTTGTGTGAGTATGTGATGTTAAAAAGTAATATTTTATAGTAGTGTAAATGTGACCTTTACTGAATTTTTATTTGCTTCACATCAAGTTGTATTTTTTAACATGTGCTTAGTTTTTAAAACCATATTTACTTCTACAAGCACATTGGATCCCATGAACTGTCCCTCTGTAGAAACAACCTTATCACACCAGAGAGAGTTTCCAGTAACTGTGTATTGTATTGCTTTCGCAGTCTTGAGGAGAAGACTGAATTTTTCATCGAGTACCTGGGCTCATTTTGAATGATGTCTTCGATTTTCTAATATACTTTTTCATTGTAGAGATTTTCTCGAAACTGTGTATAAGAAACGTTTTTAATAAGTAAAGAAACGTTATTAATTAAATATTAGATCAATCGAAGAGAGTGCTTTAAGGACGAATGGAATAAAACAAAAACCGACGGTATTTGCATGTTTTCACGGCTTTTGGAAACAGTATCTTGCATTGACAACCGACTTTGCGCTTTTTAAAATGAAAATAGGTGGGTTATCTGTGAGCTCAACCGAAAATGACATTATCAGTTTTTGAAACATTTGTGCATCATGGGTAAAATGGTGTAGGTAATGCTAAAATGAGTAATACTTTTTCTCTATTCAGAAACTCACTGAAAGTAAAATAGAACTGACCGAGCCAAGGATGAGATCGTCTGCATTTTATATATTTATTTATTTATTGTCATCTTTTAGAAGCTGCTTATGGAGGTGTGCCCATTTCATTCAAAGTTTTTATTTTTTATTTTAAATTGTGTTGATTTAACAACCAGCCCATCGTCGTCTCCAGTATTTTATATTTTATTTTCCACAATAAAGTCCCTAGATCTCTCCTCGAAGGTGATATTTTTATATTCGTGTCTTAAATGACCCTAGTTAAGAATGGAGTGACCGTTTCTAAAATATCGATACTCAACAATCATAATTTACGCTTAAGGAGAGATATTTCGATTTCAGAGGTATCATTTGCCAGCCTTTCACAATCTCCGCATAAGTGCTGAAAGTTTTATATATATATATATATATATATATATATATATATATATATATATATATATATATATATATATATATATATATATATATATATATGCCGTCGTTTTCATCATTTTCTGACATAGAATATAAAGTGTTCACACGTGCGTATTTTTGTCCAACAGGAAGAGTTTTGAACTTTCAAATTTTTACATATTTTTTGGTCCATGGGAATCACAGAGAGCAGAATAATTTGATAAAATAATTATTTTCGTCGAGGCCTTGACTTTACTCAATGGGCCATTGCCTGGACCTTTCGGAAACAAACCGACAATGTCACGATATCCAAGCGAACATGCTATTCGTAAACACAAACCACTTGCTTTTACTATGTACAGACAGTGTGTTGGAACAATAGTCACATAGAAGAAAAATTCTATCAGACACATGTTCGACGCTAAAGTCTTCTTTCATATGAGACGTTAATCAGCGATATTTTACGTTGTTCTTCATTAAGATTCACTAGCTGAAGGGCTTATGCTTAACGTTATGCTTGCGATACTGCACTCCATTTTCATTAGGGTGGTGGGTGGTGATCACGTGACTATCTTCGACTTTCTACGGCAGGATATATATGAATATATATTATCAAACAGTTCACTTTAAACTGCAAAAGTTACGTTGACGTCAGGCCGCAAGGCAAGTTCTTTCTTATCAAAGTATCAAAATACATCGTCGCAAGCAACGGGCGACAATCCACTACGCTCCTGTATTCTACAGGGACGTAGTGGATTGTCGCCAGTGGCATGCGACGATGTCAAATAAAGGCTAATGTCATATTTCATGTATGTATAAGGTGTATGTAAAATTACCGCAAATTATGGGATATATTAAACCTTTAATATCCTTCTCATAAGTCAACTCTCGCCTATGAAAATCTTAGACTTAACTGATGAATCCATATTCTTTTAAAGTCTTTATAAATTACAAAACTTTACAATTTTGGTGAAACAACGTAGTCAAAATTTTCAACCGTTAATATTTGTTAATTTTTTTTTTTTTTAAATATTTGTACATTTTCGTTGATAAAAGTAAAGTTCAGCGGCGGTTTTAGACGGGAAGAGCAGACATAGCCTAATGGCTATTATTGGGGGTTTGCCCGTGTGTCCGACTAAGAATCTAGGCAACTGACCCCACCCTCCACACGCACCGCCGCCCCCCCCCCCAAAAAAAAAATAAAAATAAAAAAAAATGAATTGAATTAGTTCCATAGCGATATTAGGACTTTAATGATGCAAGTAACTTTACTTCTCACAATGGATGTCACTGGAAATTGCATCTTTCAATGATTTGTGATGAAAGTTTTCTTTGTCTCCTCAAAACGATTTGGTTTGGTTTGGCGTTTTACGGCACAGCAACACTTTCACGGTTAGATCGTGCCAAACACAAGTGCCTTTCCCAAGGACACACCACAGTGACCAATCTATGCGAACCGATTGTGGGAATGGAACTCACATCGTTCTAGTATTGATCAATGGGATGCATTTATTTAATTAAAGTGCTTTCGGCTACGTAGATTATGCCAGAGAATACTCATTTCAATACAGTCTATGTGAAAGTATTTTTTTTTTTTTTTCTATTTAAAATGAATTGTCTGATGAATTCTGTGGAACTTTCATAAAGGAATCGGATTTTATTCATTGCGAGTTTATCATGTTTTGCACGCATTGAGGACCTGTACGACTGTTTTTTTAAAACAAATTGTAAACATATTTTAGTGCACATAGTAGAAAATCAAAATTGTCTGGCACAATTTCTTCCAACTTAGAATATAAACACAAAACACATTATATTTTATGCATCATGGTAAACTTAACAAAAAAAACTTGAAATGATACTTGAATCAGTGTAATAACTAAACAGATCTAAGGCAATCATTGTTAGAGGTATGAGACTATGAAGGAATAAGTATTTGTGTGGTTTAACGCCATTTTTCAGCACATGCTAGGCTTTACATGTCGGCCATTATATTTTTGGTGGAGGAGGAGCCTGGGAAGACCCTAGGAAGAACCACTGACCCACGGGAGCTACTGGCAAGCTCTCTTACATGCCCACGCTGGTCGAGTCAAGACTCGAACTCACGCGGACAGAGGTGAGATGTGTGAGTGATCTGTAAAAGCGAGAGCCTTAGACCACTTGGTTACCCATGGGCCCCTATACAGGAATAAAGAAATGTGAGGAGACATGCAAGAATGGGTCACAAACAAATAAATAAGTATGTATATACAATTATATCAACATTTCTTATATTATTTAACTTTTTCACTGGCATTCCTGGACGAATAAATTTATAAATATTTGAATTGTAGTATAATAGCTTCGCATACATGTAAACATAGATACTAATGCATATACATATAGACATACATGAGTGTACATGTATGCACATACACACCTACACAAACATACATACACACACTTATACGTATATCGCTATATTAGTGCAAGTACGATAGTCAACTCGTACAAAATCAGAATTTTGTTGGCAATATAAGGTACGACGGAATATGTAAACATGTCTAATACAGGCATACGGCTAATGATACACAGGCAGGGGAGTAGTTCAAAAGGGCAAGGTATTGCCAGTCCGCTCCTATTTGATATTCGACAGCATTTGTGTTTTAATCGGATGAACAACAATTGATCTATATCAAGACGACCTATTTCGAATAATTCAAGGTTAATAACAGAGCGGCCACTCAATCGATCGAACTGAGTGAGCCGACTGGAGAGCTATGCATGGCCGATTGTGAACAGTCGGGTTCAGGAATTTGAAGGCAAAGTGTTAGTATTCTGAACCAAACTGGGTGTCGAAGCCAGTCTAGCTGTACACTGCATAGCAGCTAGGATAGAAACCTTATTCAGACGCGGGATCATGGCTTCACGGACTGTCGTTATGTGCGTGGATGAATCTCCACATGCCGAGTTCGCATTTGACTGTAAGTAATGAAAAGTTATTAATTACTGAGATCTTTAAATTCTCTGCACAGTTGTGTTAAAGATGATAACAATTGTGGTTTTGAGGGGTTTTGATTTGTTGCGGAGAGAGAGAGAGAGAGATACTCATCCTGACATTTGTGGATGTATCTTTGCTAAAGCCTTAATTAAACCTGGATTTTTATTTTCACTAACTTAATCCTCGGTAAAATTCATAAAGTATTAGTTCTCCAAAAGTTTGAAGGCTCCGCTCTATTCAGTTCAGTGCTTGGTTTGGACAGATTTTGTAATTTTAGTGGGATGGGCAAGGGTGTGCATTATGTAATCTATTTGAAGCAGGTGTGCACAAGTTTAAATTGTTTTTTTTTTTTGTAGGCCATTGTTGAGCGTAATTGGATTCTTGGACTTAGGAAATTCTATCTTGTGAAATATCAGTGCACGGATCGAATAACCGATCCATGACAAACATTTCACAAAGTATGTGCCGCCAGACTGTAGTGGTACGCTTTTAGTATGACGCAACTAAGGCGGGCGGTTTCCAGGTCAGACTGCACGCAGTTTGTTTATTTCCGTATATATATGTCGGCGTCCAACCTCACTGCTTCTCAACCTTCCAATGCCCATCGCAACAGTTTAGAGTGGGTTTCATGGTACATACACACTGCAGAGGGGATTATAGTCTGCCTCCGCTCCATTATGAGTCGTACCCCCCCCCCCCCTCCGTTCTTCCGAAGTATTTATGTAGCACAGTTATTATCTAGCTGAGGATTATCTAAACCTCACAAATATCAAACCCAACCTTGTTCCGTCTGCGCAAATTTTTTAATTTAAAAAAATAAAGTCGTTAACGGCGAGTGCAATGTTAAAAAAGTGCTATTTTTAGTAGACGCACAGCCTAACATGTATTGCGAGGGGCATCGTTGTGATGCGGATCATCGCTTCCTCTGCGCAAACTTTTTAATTTGGAAAAATAATGTCGTTGCGAGTGCAATGTTAAAGAAGTTCTGTTTTTAGTAGACGCACAGCCTAACATACATAGTAAGGTGCATCGTTGTGATACGGATCCTCGCTTAGGTAAAAATAAAAGTCGGTACATTTATACTGTATACAACGTGCAAGATATCAACCGCTTCAACCAGGAAAATTAAAATAAAGGGTATGAAACTACAGTGACAAAATTCTCTGAATCATAAAAATGTAATGTAAGTGGAATATAGACTTTATTATCTTTTTAAAACGTGCCACATATTCCAGAATAATGCAGTCTGAATAAAAAATGGTTTTATAATATTTTTTTTTTAAATTCATAGTTAAGTAGCATTTAAAATGTTAGTGCTTTGACTACATTTAAAGTAATAATTAAAATATTCAGATGACAATAATTTTACAGCTTTTTTTCACCAAATCAATGATGAATACAAATAAAAAAATATAAATAATATTGTAAAATAATGCTTGATAGTTTTATTGTAAGGTGCATGGCTGTGATGTGGATCTATACTGTATACACTATGCAAGATGCCTGCCGCTTTAATGCCTATGACTATAATAAAGGGATACAAAACAACAGTAACAAACTTCTCTAAATCGCAAGTATGTCATTCTTTAAATCATAAATATGTCATATAATTAGATTATTGATTTGTATAATTTTTATATTATATGCTAATCATTCCACAATAATGCATTATGAACAGAAGTGTCTTCACCATAGAAATATGTTTAATTCATATTTAGATAGCATTTAGCATGCCAGGAATTTTATTAACATTTAAAAAGAATATGTAATGTAGGCATTATTATTATTATTATTATTATTATTATTATTATTATTGATGTTGTTGCAAATGCAATACAAATAACTCCTAAATATAAGTGTAAAATTCTGATAAACATATAAATCATTATTATTAAAATTTTTTATTTCAAGATCTGATTAAATTTCTTTATTTTAAAATTATGATAAAACAAATATCAGTCATTATTTTACAATATTGTTCCTATTTTTATTTGTATTCATCTCTGATCTGGTAAAAAAAATATTGTCATCTGAATATTTTCATTATTACTTATTCTGATTATTTTAATTATTATTTATTCTAAATGTTGTCAAAGGACTGACCTTTTAAATGATACTTAATTATGGATTTTTACAAAAAATATTATAAAGACATTTTTTAAAATTCAGACTGGATTATTTTGGATATGTAGCATGTAATAAAAATGGTCAAGTCTATATTCTACTTACATTTTTATGATTCAGAGAATTTTGTCACTGTAGTTTCGTACCTTTTATTTGAATTTTACTGATTACAGCGGTTGGTATCTTGCAGGTTGAATACGTATCAATGTACCGACTTTTATTTTTACCTGAGCAAACTTTCGCGTCAAAACCATGCATCTTACAATGTATATTAGGCTGTCCGTCTACTAAAAATAGAATTTCTTTAACATTGCACTGGCCGTTAGGAGCCGCTCTACAGGTATTATGTTCTTCTGCGAGAGTGACAGGTGTAAGGTGAAGTTGTTTGAATTTGCAACATGCACAATGAAGAGAATGTTGGCATTCCTCTATGCTACTTTCATGTACCGTGGCTGAATTTTATTTCACATATTGTACTTGTGGAAATTGTACATGATCTAAGCACACAGCTGACAAAAATGACCTCTCCCATGTGCTCGAAAAATCAGCCTGAATTAGTCCAAAGCAAACTCACTTTAGCAGTTATTTAAATAGGGAAAACGATCTTTGCCATAGTTGACAATATCAGATTCTGAAAGGACAATGAATAAATTACAAAATATATAAAAAGTGAAAAAAAAGTTCTCGTTTTTTTTTTTTTTTTTTTTTTTTTTTTTTTACAATTTACGTTTGAGGTCCAGGAAGTGATATGACCAAGCGGAGATAGCAGCTGTATACAGTACAAGATGTACCGACTTTTATTTTTACCTGAGCGAGCATTCGCGTCAAAAACCATGCATCTTACGGGTGTATTAGGGGTACCGAGACGTTTCGCCCCATGGACGTTTCGGCCCAAGACATTTCGCCCCACTTCATGGACGTACCTGGACGTTTCGCCCCATGGACGTTTCGGCCCAAGACATTTCGCCCCACTTCAATGGACGTTTCGGCCCAAGACATTTCGCCCCACATTCAGTGTACATTTCTACATTTCTTGACTATCATTCCCAACCGATCAACATTAAAGCTAGACTGAGACCTCATCTTTTTCTATTACACACCAAGTACATGCCATTTGTTTCTTTCTTGTATAAAAGATTATGCCTTTGAACTCTTCTGGACTTTTTTTAAATAATAATGTCAGGATTGTCAATCAAACAAAGAAGAAAACATTGAACTCCTTTTTTTGCAAATGACCATCACCAAAAAGGACTTTAATCAGTTTTCGTAGCTGCGAAAATAAAAATATCGCAGTATAGAAAATAATGATCACTGTAAACGATAGATTCATTTTCTGATCAGTCTTAGTACATAAACGAAGAAAAAGGGGAAAATATTGTCAGATATAATGACAGGCCGAATGTAAATCTAACAAATTGAAATGGGTCTGTCAAATAGTCTCAGTATAAGCCTATTCTTCTTCATCTTCTTCTTCTTAGTATTATTATCATTATTACTTATTCTGATATGAGGATAACTTGTCTTACTATCTCTTATTTTCTATACTCTTCATCACGATACATGGACAAAAGACTTGTTTCAAACATAATTATAATTTCAAAAGAACACCGTTTTAAACGAACATAATTATTTATTAAACGAAATCATGGTCCGAAACGACCATTCAAGTGAGGCGAAATGTCCATTCTTTTTTTTAAAAGTGGAGCGAAATGTCCATTGAAGTGGGGAGAAATGTCTTTTGAAGTGGGGCGAAATGACCATTAAAGTGGGGCGAAATGACCATTGAAGTGGGGCGAAATGTCTTGGGCCGAAACGTCCATGGGGCGAAACGTCCCTGATTCGTATTAGGCTGTCTGTCTACTAAAAAAAAATTCTGTAACCTTGCACTCGTTGTAAACGACTTTATTTTTCCAGATTAATAAAGTTTGCGCAGATTGAACAAGGTTTGGTTTGAAATTTGTAAGGTTTAAAGGGATTAAATAATCTTCAGCTAGATAGTAACTGTGCCAGGTAAATACTTTGGAAGGCCGGCGGTGGGGTACGATTCATAATGGACCGGCGCCAGACTATAACTGTGTACATTATTTGTACAATTTGGATAGTAATCCACAGCCGCCTATATTTTCCTTTAGAGTTTAAGTACCGTTATTTCTTGATAATTGTTCTGTTTTTAGCTCTACTTGTCAGACACCAGAAGAGTTTATGGGACTGGTTTTTGTCCGTCCGTCCGTTAGCACGTGTGTTATCGCTACACCACCTAAACTACTTTGAGGATTGTCACGGAACATTACACATACATTCATTCCATGATCTAGTTGGTCCTAAATGACACTTGGTGTTGCTCGGACAATCCTATATCGTAGCCAGAGCAGCCATCTTGAAAATCTTGTTATCGCTACGCATACTGGATGGATGGTCATATCAATATGGGGTTTTCTCTAAAGACTTCATACGATCTCTGGTTGGTCATACATGAAAATGGTGCCGATCTGATGTCTAATATCTTGAAAATCTTGTTATCACTACTCCTTCTGAACGGATAGTCATATGAGTATGAGGTTTTGACTGAAAGACTTCTTGTGATGTCTTGTTTGGTTTAAATCGGTATGTGCAGATCTGGTGTCTAATATGGCCGCCAGTGCAGCCATCTTGAAAATCTTGTTATTACTACTTTTCCTGAATGAATGATTATATCAGCATGGGGTTTTCGCTGAAAGACGTCTAGTTGGTCGTACATGAAAATGGTGCCAATCTGATCTCCAGTATGGCCGCCATAATGGCCATCTGAAAAATCTTGTTCTCGCTACTTCTGAGAGATGGCTGGTCTTATTGACACTGCTTTCACCAAAAGACTTCTTATGAAGTCTAGTTGGTCCAAAATGAAAATGGCGCACATCTGATTTCCAATATGGCCACCATCTTGAAAATCTTGTTATTGTTACTCCATCGAATAGGATAGTCATATCAACACGGGGTTTTCACCAGACTTCTTATAATGTCTTGTTGGTCCTAAATTAATATGGTGCTGATTTGACGTCCAGTGTGGCTACCATTTTAAACGTGATATATACGTTACAATGACCTTCTTTTGTTGTAAAGGTTTGGTAATAACAGAAATGCAGTCCACTAGTTTGACGAGTCAAGCATGAACAGTCCATGAGAAAAAGCTTAAACTCAAAATTGAACCCCACTCAGAAAAGCATGAAATACTGGTCACAGTGATCTACTTTTGAGAGGAGGGTGTTGTACTCACAAAGAAGCATCTCCTCATCGCGTTTCATGATTCCTGGTATAACAGTATGTATACAGAATGAAAAAAAAACTATAGTCATGACCTAAAAGCAAAAGTTTAACCTAATCCAGAGAAATGTGAAATGTAGGTCACAGCGACCTTTTGTTGTAAGGGTGTAGCTTGAATTGTATTGCTTAGTTATTATATCATGAGCAGAACTTGAGAAATAAACTTAAAACAAAATGTACGCAAAGACATTGAAGCGTGCAATATAGGTCACGGGGACCTATTTTTGTGTGAGGGTGTAGTACTTGTCAAAATACATCCCATCACTACATTTCATGATTCCGATTCTAACAGTATGTATACAGTGCTCCAAAGGCCTACGTGGTCATGAGATGATTGCAGAAACACTAACATGAGACGGAAAATTTCGAAATGTAGATCACACTCTGGGAAAGTTCAGGATTTGTTCACATAAATATTTACATTCGTGCGGAACCCGCATATGTGCCATTAGATCTATGTACACGTTTACAATGTCCTTTTCATTTCAATTACATTCCTTGTGGTAAGATTGCACGTAATAACATCATTATAGCTAAATAAATATCACGTGCTTAAATATCACGCGATGTCTAGTGTTCTTATCAGTAGGGCCCTGTGAAGGTATGTTTGAGAAATGCTAAAAGCACAGCTTTTCTTCTCAGCGCGATGTGTTGGAATAGTGCATTATGTATTGAATGTATGTAGGTATGCATGGCGTTTAACGGCACTTCATCACAGTCCTAGCGATATAGTGTCGAGTAAGTTTACGTATCTTACGACATGCAGGAGGGTACATTGGACATATTCTTATTCTCAGTTCCTTATATAGCCCTTGTGGATGAATAATGACCAGATAATATAGTCATGCAGAAGGACGCGAAGGCGAATCATGGGCAGCTTGTATTAATTTATTAAAAACTACATAGTGCTCTGCGGATTCGGTTGTGTACAATAATGGGCCCTGTGCATCCCCATGCGTGTCGTCAGTGGCTTATGGAGGTAAACTGTTGTAGGGTGGATTCTGTTACGGCGTTGCAACAGTTTATACAGAAAAATAATATCGACCATGTATTTTAAGGATTTAACTCTGTTTGCCTGTATTAATTTGTAATGCCTTTAGGAAGTTTTTGCAACATCTTGATTTTTATTTTTTTAGTCTTATGGTGGATATTTATTATGGTTGGTAGGGTTGTATTAATTGTTCGATGAATGCATTTTGTTGTTAAAGTACCCTTAAATATCCACGAATTCCAAGGCATATATTTAGATTTCCTCTTAAGAATGATTAAACTTTAAATGCAGACTGATTCCTTTTCATCTAGTGTGATTCAGGGCCGAATACTCTTAGGTAAATAAGGTTGCTGCGATTAAGCGACATAGTGCATTTTCTGTAATATCTGATCAATAACTTGGTTTTAAAACGCCTCAGACTTTAATCAAATACTACTTAGTAATTCATTTTGGTCGATCCTCCTGCGTTAGCTCGTTTCAAAGTAAAAGCAGGAACCAGCGCATACATTTCTTGAAGATGTTGGTCGAGAGAATTACCCTGGTGTCAGATTAATAACATGGCCAAATCATGTCTGAATTATGGATTTGCATATCGTAAACCGCAGTGAACCAGACAATCTTTGTCAGCCTGGCTTCATGAATTTCTTTACCACATTCTTGTATTTAAGAGAGACTGTCACTGTAGGAAATTTAACTAGATTTTTACATAAATCAATGTAGCAGTGATTTTATAGTTCTTTTTCAGTTTAGGTATTCAAACAAATGTTGTCACATCCTGTATTTAGAATTTTGGATCATGACAGATTACGGCGCGAATAATTGATTAAGGTGACACAACAAAATACACTGATTAGGTTTAATCAAAGTAGGGACGGTTCCACCCCCAAATCAGTGCTTCTGGGTCTAAATGCTAAGACTGTCATGTCTGAATGTCTTTTCATGCTCAGTAAATATGTTGTTATAGAGTGGGGTGGGGGGGCTTAACAGTTTCCAAGTTCTGATCCAGGAGCCACATCTGTATACCTCCTGGGCGTGAAATAACAGTATCTATTTTGGAATTTAAAGGGGGGGGGGATTCCGAAATATATGGGAGATTTAAGGAAGGAAATAAAGGTAGGGCTTGTAAATATGATTCGCAATGTTTTCTTCATTGTGTTGCTTTTTTTGGCATGAGTTTTGTTTAGAACCAGCGTGAATCCCGCAATTGCATATAGTAAAATAGACTCTGGGCCTTAGAGTTTCATACAAGACCTCATCTTAGCTGGGCTGGTACGTGGGTCAATGATCATAGGCATACATTTTCAGACATAAGGCTTACAACTTAGGACTTGTTTTAATTCTAAATTAAACCACATCCTCATATTAGCGTCTATTCTTGGGGATATATCACAATTTGTAAAATCTGTATGCACATTAACAGACTATTCCCAATGATAACCCAATGTGTAAAGTCTCTATGTTGAACGTTGTAGTATGAGTTGCGCGACATTACGAACACACGCATCAACGCACGGACGGGTGGAATCTCATAAATCAGGTTTTTTCCCCTCCCTTTCCAGAATGCTGATGAATTTATTGTCCTTATGCCCTTTTGTTTTCACTTTTCCCGCAATATGTGCAACTTTTGATGTCTTGCATAAAGTTTCTTGTGTATTGCAACTCATGTTGCATTTTACTGATTAATGAATTCAGTTATTTATTTTTTTATAGTTTTGATTTGTAAGATGTTGTTATGATGTCAGCTGGACAATTTCAGTTTTTTTCTAATTTTGTGTAGATGATGCACAAAGCTTTGTGCAACCTATCCATGTAAGTGTCTGCAAAGTATTCTGTAACAGATTAAAATTGTCGAATCTCTAGTCTAACTGCTCCAGTAAATTAAATTTTTATAAAAATTTAAATAGAATCTTTGCAATATATATTTCTTTTTTTTCAGGTGTATAAAATAATATTATCTTTTAAGTTAATCATATATTTTAGCAAAAGCCCATCTGCATTCTCTGGTTTGTCATTTCCAGCAGGCAGCCATCTATTGGAGTTTGGGTACACCTGACAGGGTTCATCACCCTTCCTTATGGTGAATTGGGAGGGTTGTCGCTTTGGTTTTGTTGCATCAAATCAACCGGAATTTAGCTGAATCCCTTCAATTAAACGGTTGAATTTATCCACCATTGGAGCCCCTAGGTCGAAACAAAAAGCTAGGAGCTTTGGAAGTAGTTTAGGTCGAAACAAAAAGCTAGGAGCTTTGGAAGTAGTTAAACCTGTAGGTATATCATAATCGCTCTCAACATTTTAAGGCGCACCATAGTTTCACATGCCCCGTAATTGAAATTATGTCAGCCCGCACCCTTGGCACCGATTTGATTTCATAATCCATCAGCTCAGTCCAATCAACCCAATCTACTGTCGTACTTGAACGATTGAATTGACTTGATAATTATTGACAATTATTAAACATGTTAATTTGTCCATGTATACTGTTCTTGTCACCGTTGACTTTTTAGTGGTACATGGTTCATGGGGGGGGGGGGGGGCGCAGCATTACGAAGAGAAGAGCTGTCACAGCTGGCATATATTCTCACTGTTGATTTCAAGTTGAATCAAGAGGCGAATCATCTTGCTCACTCTCTTGGAAGAAAAAGTGGGTGTAGTGCGATTGTCCAGGAATATTTGATTTAGGTAGTGTATTGATATAGGAGGAAGGTGTCGCGATATACAGCTCTCCACTTTCTTCTAGCTAAGACGTCTGGTCAGCTTAACAAGATGAGAGAGATTACAACATAAAAACGTTGAAACCCTGCCTCATTTGTCAGATGACTATACAGAAGAGGCCATTAAATATTTGGCATAATGAGTTGGAGGAGAAATTCATCATCTTCATTTTATTACTACTTTACGTTGAGGGAGTTACGGCAGCTCATTTGGTAGAACGCCACACTCGTAATCCATGGGGGCAGAACGTTACATGCAATCAATGGGGCTTGCGGATTCCATACCAGTCCTGGCCATCCGGTGTCAGTTGCCTCGATTTCTACTTGAGAAAGGCACTAGCTCCCAGTTCCTTGGCATGATGTAGCCATAAGTGTGTTAAAAGTGCCGTTAAAAAAGCCCCCCACCCCCCACCCCCCACCCCCCGAAAAAAACAAAACAAATCACAAAACAAAAAAGCCCGAACAAAAGAAAACTACGTTGAACTTTCAGGGACGCATTGTCTCAGATACACAACCGAAAAGAATTTGTCTTCGACATATTTTCTATGATTATATCTCCACTTTAATGTACGCATAACGTCTAATTCAGCTGCCATGTTATTTGCTTTTTAGTAGGTAAGGTGTGTCCCTGTATCTTTACGTGGCCCATAATCCGGATTCGTTTATTTAGTTTTGCACTCCCTAATGCCCAAAGACGAGAGTGGCAGGCATAGTTTTCCTTGTCCATCTGTACGCTTGTCGCACCTTGATTAAGTATTGCGGTTAGGTCAAGTTTTCAGGCACAGTGGTTTGTCAGCGGTGTTTCAAGAACACATCTCTAGTTGGAGCTAAATTTGTTACACATTTGTTCAGTGGGACTCCATCTTGTTTTGTTTTTTTTAATGAGAAGAATGATCTATCTCAATTGATTTAGACGCATGTTTTTTGATAAAAAAAAAATGTATGTTAAAGAAGTGTGTCTTATCACTTACTCAGGCTTTTATTTTCTCTGTGATATATATAATGGAGGGAGTCGTACGACAAAACTTCCTTGCAATGACTAAAGTTTCGAGTTTTTTTAAAAAAAGAAAAAGACAACAAAAGCACCTGGATTTATTTCTATCGTGCACAGAATACCGGGAAAATGAGTTCTGATCATAGCAAAATGACAGGATTCCGAATACTCCGGGGAATTTCTTGAAAACATGAATTTCACATTAAACTCTAGGATTACAATGATTGTACATCGATTCATGTTTATTTGAAAAGCGAAAGAGCGTATCGATATCAGTGCTTGCTTTAGTTCATTTAATCTCGATTTCGATACAATTTTCAGCTAATTTCAGAATGAGGTAAATATATGCAAATTTGTCATTAGTGATTACAATTTCACTCCGGATAAAATATAGTTGTAGCATCAGTGCTAAGCGTTGGAACTATATATCTATCCGTCAACACTAGCCAAGGTTCCGATATGTTGAACACATCTAAACATGGTTATCATATCGGAACCTTGGCTAGTGATGATAATTTGTCAATCAAGAATCATAGGTGTCTGCACAGTTCATATCGAAACCTTGGCTAGTGATGATAATTTGTCAATCAAGAATCATAGGTGTCTGCACAGTTCATATCGAAACCTTGGCTAGTGATGATAATTTGTCAATCAAGAATCATAGGTGTCTGCACAGTTCATATCGAAACTTTGGCTAGTGATGATAATTTGTCAATCAAGAATCATAGGTGTCTGCACAGTTTTCTGCGATTCATTATCATATGACAAGCAATATCACTTTTCAATTGACAAAGCAATCCCGTTATGTAAGATCGTCCATACCCATGTTTGTAAAATGTACCAACAAGCACAAGGTCAAAATGATTCCCTTTTCATGCCAAAGTGTGGTAGTCCTAATGTATTAATAGTTCCCATCTACATAGTACAGCATTTTCAGGACAAAAAGTAATTCATCTCCTTCATGTTCCGAGTCACTACATTCTCGAAGATTTCATTTATATACAAAATCGTTGACAGTATATGATGTTGGTGATCTTGACTCATTTCCCGTAAAGCTGTGTAGCAATATAAAAAAAATAAAAAAATTATCGCATATTTTCCCCCGTTTTCTTCCGGACAATTCGTGATGAATTGACAAAACTGATGCAATACATGGAGAAAATTTCTTATTCACAGTAAAAGTATGTATGTATGTATGTATGTATGTATGTATGTATGTATGTATGTATGTATATATGTATGTATGTATGTATGTATATGATTAAACAGCACAAAAGCACAATTCTGGCTGTATGGTACAGTATAAGTTTAGATATCCCAAAAGAGGCATATAGAAAAAGATAAAGGCAAAATAAAAAAGGGTGTAATCCCTGAAATTAAAGGTTAAAGTTTTAATATAAACTGCACTCTTTTAAAATATTGAAGACCTTTCGAGCTGGAATATCATCACGGGACTCGTCCCAGGGCAATAATTTGCCTCCGTCAGTTGCATTTTACGACATGGAGGGCGCATCGGTCCAATTTTATATACCCAAGCCTGCAGTGAAGTTAAAAGCTTGTCTGTGGTCGTTAATAATGATCAACAAATTTGAATAAACGGTAGCAGAAGAAATAATGTAAAGTTTTCCAATGTAAGATATATTTATTAGGGACAGGCAAGACGAGTAATTTGGTTATTATAATTCCCCAAAATGCATCGGGCTTATCAGTACCAGTCTGACCAGACCAGACCAGACCAGACCAGACCTTATGCAGGTTTAGAGCAGAAGAGCATCGGAAACTACGTAGAGAAAAATGGTTCTTACTTTAATTGGAATTAATTTAAATACACGATGTTGTCTGTATCATATTGTGTTAACAATAATGTGTATTTATGAATAATTGTCAGTCGTCCCTCTCGTACATTATTTTTGTTCCAAAAACCTGGCCTTTAGTCACGAAACACAAAAATATGTACTCACACTTAGTATATAAAACGTTCAGTCTTGAATAGCTTGACAATATTAGTCACAGAATCTCAACAGTTTCAGGAATCTCTTATCTTTGGTATACATACATGCGTGTGAAATTCCCGAGATATTTTGAAAATTTAAGAATTGTTTTCAGATTTAAGAGCCTGATCACGATTCCAGTTTTTAACTGACTGTCCCAGCATAACCGTTTGACACTTTTGTTTAGAAATATACTCACACGGAGGAAACATTCGTAGAACATACTGGGTTGAACACTGTATTCAGAACAGGACTACTTAAAGAGAATGCATAACAAGGCCCTGCGTTTCGTGTTCCGACTGTGGTCGGAATTTGCGCTTAGTTTTAAATTAAAGCATTTTTTGTATAACATTGATGACTTGATGCAGTCACTGAGGAATATACTGTCAAGCTTATTTGCGGTCGTATCTTACTGAGATTAATTTATGGAAAAATCATGCACGCAGTCTTGTGCAAAATCGGTCATCGGTTGTAACCCGGCAAATCATTATGCCTGACTATTTTTGACAGGGAAACGTAGCTTTTATCAGTAATCGATAGGACTTGTTCGCTTTTTGTTCAGCCCACGTCGTGGAAAACGAGACAAAGCACACCCATATGACTTTGGGGTCAAGGTCACAGCCAATAAAAATTGACATTGAGATGAGATTTTAATCAAAGTATTTTTTTTCTTCGTCTTCTTATATTTACTGAAACTCTTGATGGATTTTGTTCATACTTGAGATGAATCATTATCAAGCTGAGACAATTCATTCGGTGGCATGAACGCTTGTCCCTTTTATCTGGAGGTTAAGGTTGCAGTGATAGAAATTGTGCGTTAAGGTTTTAGTTTTTTTAAAAAAGTTTCCTTTGCTTATTGTTCCAAAGCCTCTTGATGGATTTTGTTCATACATTGGATGAATCATTATGAAGATTCATTTTGCGACATGCTCACTCAACCTTTTAACATTGTAGTCAAAGTCATAAACTCGAGTTCTCAAAATTATGACATGTAAATCTAATGTAATTTTAGTATCATCTTAGTTTTAGTTCTATACTAGCATCATCTATTTCAATGTAGATGTACTCCAAGTATCATACCTAATTTGGGGATTTTAAGTTTAAGCGTAAGTTTCGTACTAATAAGGGTTTATATAAAACGGGGGCCAGAGCACCTAAATGTTTACCAAGCAAAGAAACAATCGTGCTGTCATCAATATCATCAGTTTTGTTCGGCGTCATTTGTAGATTATTATTGGAACATTTGCATGCCTTGAGTATTTGTGCACTATGATATGGCAGTATCATCTGCGCTAAACAGCTGAAGTGGGCAAGTAATACTGATGGTTAACTGTCGATACCACTTCGATTGGAAATCAAAACTTTGCTTGCATGAAATGCAGGAAGGATTCTTCCTCTTCAGTTCGGCAAATTGCAAGCACATGAACAGGGGACGTGAATTGCGCTCTTTTCGGTGTGCCTGGTATTTCTAGCAGATATTGTCGATGTAACATGTATTTATAGCTAATATTATTAAAAGACACAAAGAAAGGGCTGTACAGTAGAAGAAACTTTTGTAATGAAGGAACTAATCCCTTGGTTATTCTTATTTAGAACATTTTAAAAGCACGTGTTTGAAGTCTGCCTGATACTTGTTCATAACTGGAATCGTCTGGTTTCATATCCACAGGGACATTGGCAAAAAGCTGTATTTATTCCCGTTGATTAACAGTGGAGACAAACACGGTAAAACATTCTGAGTAGTCGTTGGAGAGACCAGTATAATTAACCCTAATCCATTTATTTGTAGATGTGGTGCGGAAATGAGTTCATTTTGTGAATTAGAAACTACAAATGATGACGTCTGTCATCAGTTCCAAGTAATCTCGTTTCTGTTCTCTCCGGTTTTTTCCTCCATTAAGGGTATTAACATTAAATTTTACTTTATTTCCATAACATTCGCCTGCAGAATGATCCCATCGAACCCACCCTCACCTTCCAGCACATACAAAGTCACTCGTTTTAATATCTTAAATTGTCGGCGATAAAATTGCTGATTAAATGTCTCGATAATCTTTGGGGCTGGTCTTTCGATCAACAGTTCAAAGAAGCGAAAAACTCAGTTCTTTTTATGTTGGTGTCTGAAGGAACATTTAAGAAAAATAAAAGATCTGAATTCTTTCTGTAGTTTGTGCTTAAAAGAACAATTCAGAAAAGCGAAAGACTTTAACAGTTTTGAGTTAGTTTCTCGAAAAGCAATTCAGAGAAGTGATATACCTTATATGTTGGTGTCGCGAGAAACAATTTGACGATTTGTTTGTTTTGGTGTTAACGGCACATCAGTATAGGAAAGTCTATATAATGCTGAGGCAATGGGAGTAAAGCGCCTTGCCCAGAGACACACCCCAAGCAGCAGAATGTGGACCCGCGACCGTCGAGTTGCGAGTCTAACCGCTGAGCCTTTGGTAACCGCTGAGCCTTTGGAGCTCCCCTCGAGAAACGAAAACCTATATTATTTAGACGTTGGTGTTGATAGGAACAATAAGAACGACCGCCCATTGCTTTGTCTCCATGGTGTTCCGATGAATACACATAGAAGTGAACGAATAATTATTTTTGTCTTTGGCATCTCTAGGAATACTTCAGAGAAGCAAAATAACCTAGTTGTGTTTTGATGTTGTTATGTTATGGAAAAAAATCAGAGAAGCGCAAGACGTTCTTTGTCGTTGGTATCAATCGTTCGCGAGGAACACTTTCGAGAATCGAAATACATTTGTCCATTTTGACGTTAGTGTCTCGGGGATGGAAACAATTCAGAGGATCGAAAGAACCTTGTTCCTTTCTTTATATGAAGAATTTAGTGTGATAAACTTGACATGTTAGCCCAAAAGATGACAATTTAGATCTGGCTTACTTTTGATGGAAAAGAAATGGGATCTTTGGGTTAAATTTGAATTTGTAATTCAGTGCTCTCTTGACTGTAAGACCATCAGTTATCAAGTTATAATGGGTCGATACTGCTGATTAGAAACGTTTTGGCTTATAGGAGAACATCGAGGAGCCATCCCATCCCCACCCCCGCATTATATTAGCTGTGCAGTTTGTACATCAGACGTGGGTGTGTTAGTCGATTTAACGATCCAGATTTTGAGCAACAGTTTAATCTCAGAATTCCAAATTGGATTTAAAATTATACATTTAAACGAAGAAAGAGGACATGAGAATGAATTCTTACCTGGAGGCATTTCAGGCTGATGAAATGTAATTATGGAAGGCCTCAGCGCTTTAATGTACCAATTTAATCATTATATTATCATAGCCAGTTCTAATATGTCAAACTCTCGCGCCATTTGGCTACTGATACGTGTAGCGCTCATGTGATGAGTAATAGAGTCATGTCGTCTCTCTGGATTATCAAACTATTCTGTCACTTTTTTTTTAGCTATACTGGTCATAGACCAGAAAAGCTTATGGGAAGGTCTTTCGTCCGTCGCCCGTCCGTCCGTTAGTATAAGTTTATTATCGCTACTCTTCCTAAACTACTTGGAGGATTGCCATGAAGCTTTACACACACACACACACACACACACATACACACACACACAACATACAGCCCGCCGACACATTTTGTACGCATGTGTATTTATGCTTTTATTATAGACAAAAACCTTTCGCAGTGCGGCCCGCTTAGTTCCAATCAAGGTCGATTCTGGCCCATGTAAACGTTTGAGTTATGCACCACTGTTCTTGTTGGTCTTGAATGAAAATGGTGCAGCTCGGACATTCATTATGGCCGCCACAGTGGCCATCTTGAAAATCTTGTTATCGCTACTCCTCCTGAATGAATGGTCAAATCAGATAGGATTTTCACTAAAAGACTTCTTACCATGTCTAGTTTGTCACAAATGAAATTGGTGCCGATCTGTAAAGAAACCAATAGATCATGCAGTCTAAAAGGTCAGGGGTCACGGTCATGGTAAGTCTAATAAGAACATAATGGTTTCTTCACATGAAGTTTAGTTCACGACCGCATACCTTTACCAAAGGTTGGGCTCAGTGAGACCCGTTAGTCAATAATATTTAGAGTCAACCACATTGTGCTAGTGCCTAAATATAGGAACTATTAAACACGGGACGGACGTGTTATGTGCCGTTCATTGGCACTCATGTTGAAAACTTTAAATGGGTTCTTTTGATATTTAATGTCACAAGCTTTTATCATTTTATGACTCCGGAGTCTGTAATCAGTATTTCCTGCTGACTTCCTTTGGGTGATGTCATTACATGTATTTGTCATATTCATAAAGTGAAACCATAAAATCAAAGAAAGCAGTTACGAGCGGTTGCAATATGTCTGGAGATGAAATACATATTTGCTATCCCAGAACGTTACTTCAAAGATCAATTTTGTAAATTACGATCTGAAGATTAATAGACAAAATATTAATATTATTTATTAACAGATCATATTTTGACCTTTTGCAACAAAATATTTATTTAACAGTTCTTATTAAACTGTTTTTTATGTTTTCTATTGAAAAAAATAACGAACTAAGGTTAATAGACCAGAAAAATCAGGACATACTTGTTAAGACTATAAACGCTCAAAGTAAATGAACTGCTATTGTCATCACAATATAATAACCTCCAATTTCAGGCGGCAACAATAGTACACAGGAAGATTACTATTGTTTTAAAATACCTTGCTATGCAAGTAGACTCGAATTTGTTTCTTTCCGTTCTAATCCTCCATGGTATTAAAGCAATTCGATTAAAAATGGATCGATAATGTAAAATGTAACTGAGGCATGACAGATTTGTTTGGGAAACTTGAATATATCATAACCATTTTGTTCAGACGGAAATCATTTTTTTTTTAATAGTAAATTTTATTGGTTGAAAGAACATATGATCATTATTGTTCTGCCACATTGTCTACGTATGCAGACGATATCGAAATCCATGTATGCTTAGGGTCAGTGCCGAGTTGGTTATTCTCCATTCAAATTATTTTCGTTTTCCATAAATTCAGTTAGTGTTCTGCCACATCGTCTACGTATGCAGATGATATCGAAATCCACGTACGCTTAGGGTCAATGCCGAGTTGGTTATTCTCCATTCAAATTCTTTTCGTTTTCCATAAATTCGGGGGACAATCAGCAAGATGTTATTGACATGTGAATTGATGTTTTGTAGTAGGATGTTATAATCAGAAAACCACCAGAGTCCTAGAGTCAGGTTTGAAATACATATTTTGATCGAATCAGCGTAGAAACATTTGGATGACACAGAAAAATCAACAGAATAAAGTTACACAAGTTACAAATACAACTAAGTAATTCACAGTCAGATTTGTATCTTGGTGATACCTGACTTGCTAGAAAAGAATATTTTTCGTAATGTTATTTCTGCATATAACTATTTAAATATTTGCGGAAGAGCTAAAAAAAGGAGCGCATGTTTTAATGTAAACACGCAAGTCCTTAAATACTTGCAACACATTTCTGCTTAGATTTCTGGCAGTAATCACAAAAATAAACATTATGGGGGATTTTCTGGTTGCATGATGATTTCATTTCCTTTTCAGGGTATGTCCAGAATTTTCATCGACCAGAAAACAAAGTCATATGTGTACACTGCCCGGAAGCGTTCACCAATGTTACCATGATGAGTAAGCTTTTTATAGTTTCAAAATGAAGCGTGTTCATTTTATTGTTTTTGCATATGTCTGAAGTATTTTGATACGAAATGGTAGGTGCAGAAAGAAAGCTCACGATTATGTTCAGTAGGCTACTTGTATGAATATCCAAGTTTTAAAAGTAAAGGTCACAAGGTCAAATAGATAAAATGTAACTATTTCCCCGGTTTCAGTGAATTAATTTAACTTCTCTCTCACTCGTTTTCTCTCTCTCTCTCTCTCTCTCTCTCTCTCTCTCTCTCTCTCTCTCTCTCTCTCTCAACACGCAAAACTAAACTGCGAATGGAGGTTAAATAATCTTGAGATTCTGAGATGGAAAGAGTCACAATGTTGAAGGACAAAGTCAAATGTTATTAGGCATTTCAAAATGGGTCCATTATGGCCCACTTTTCACGCTCTAGCGACTATGTCAGCACTTGGTGGTTATTAGATCAGTCTCTAGAACAGTATTCCTTGTATACTCATGAAATTTGATATGTTCATGCATTCTGATGAATGCTGCATCTCCATACCAAAGGTAGGTGAATATGATCTACTTTCACGCTTAAGTTACTATATCATACTTTTCTGTATAGGTTAGTGTATCTGACATTGTTGCATGTAATAGGCTCCTATTTCAAGGTGTGTTCTTGGCTGCTCGCATCACGAGGAGTACTACACCAACCCACAAAAGGCCTCGACCTTACATCAACCAACGGGTTTTTCTTCACCATCAATAAGCAGTAATCATCTAGATCGATGACAAGTAAAATTGTCTTATCCCAGCGTAATATGTGCATGCAAGCTTTGGTGTCTTCCTACAGCATACTTTCTATATTGTTGCCACAAGAGGGCTTGATTGAAGCTATTTTGTGCAAGTTAATCACACGCAATTCCGCAGGGTAAAAACTCTCACATTTCACTGCGCTAGATCCATTCTTTGAAGTTCACCTTCTCCAAAACAGTTTACTTGACATGCAACCTAGCATTTCAACATCTTTTATTACCTTATTCAAGCTTATGTATGCAGTACAGTATACATTAGATTAGACGAGCCCAAATTCACTGCACTTGACTGGTACTGACAGTTCATATTTGCACATACATTCACTGTTGCATTGTAAAGTACAAGGGTAGATTAGGGTGTAATGTTCCTGTTGCTAAAGATAGAAGACGAATGTCCAAGACCGCTGTTTTCCAGCGGTCTTACTGTTATGATCCTTGACTATGACACTCGCATTTTTTAACCCTGTTTCTGGTTGCTGAAAACAGTCGGGTTACTCAAGCTTTTTATCCTTGACAGCGTGTTCGAATTTCCAATGTTGATAAATTCCTTTATATTCAAAAGAAATTTTAGAAACTTCTGAAATAAATAAATCTTAAATAAACAAATAAATAAATAAAATAACGTTCTCGTCCTTTTTTTAACGCGTATTTTTGAAAAATGGGGATGGGGGACAGCTCTTCTTTAAAGTTGTTTCCGTCACAGAAAACAAATGGGCTTCGGCGATGAGTAACGAATAAATCACCAATTCAAATAAATCGATAACGACATTATATTCGTTATTACAAAGATTACGTCTTAAAATGATTGGCAGTTAGAGTCCATTGTAAGGATTCTAAAGAATGGGAATAATCTGTTTTTTTTTTTACTGTATCAAATAGCCCTGGACGAATAGGAAACGAAATTAAAATATGCGTAAACATTCAGATACGTTTGATTAATAAGTAATAATTGGAATTAATCTGTCTATCCGCCACCAAGATATAGCAGTCCACAATAAATTGTCCCAAACAGCGCAAATAACTTGTTATATAACAACCGTTCAGCGTTGTACTGACCTAACTGGGTGTATTGTTTTTGCACATTTTACCTCAACAATCGAAAACACTTGAGTGGTCTCTTGTGGCATAATGTATGGACAAAATGCCTATCACTGAATGTAGCTGAAATTGCTCGACGGTCATGCCGCCTCAAAGTTTACCTTCAACAAGTAAATTTATGGCCAGCAGACAGTGTTATGTGAGAATTATTGCTTCACTTCAGATACCGATCTGCTCCGAAATCATAACTTACTAAGCAGTGATTCGAAGTGCTACACGAAGTTTTTACTGTTTGTATAAACTAGCTTCACTCTAACAGCGATTCTAGGTACCACACGAAGTTTTACTGTTTGTGAAGACTAGCTTCATTCGACACTGTAAATGTAATAATAATTTTTGTTGGTAAAATTTGCACGGAGGATGTTGTTAATAATGACAAGGAAAATGTCCTCGAATTAAAAAAGTTTAGAGAAGTGACCACAGCTACAAGATATAGTGGAGACAGAAATGTTTAGGAGAAAGGGAATAAGGCGATTGGGTGGTGTGGCTCGGGGGGAAGTAAGAGAATTTAGGACTAAGAAGTCGGGATAAAGGAATTCATAAAGGACTAACCAGCTTAGAATTTGTAATTCTTACACAAATGAAATGATGAGATAAAGTCAAGACCTGCAATAAAAAGTAAAGTTGAATCTTACAGTGTCTTATGATTCAAGTAGCGTGGCTCCAAGGTGTTATTCTCAAGATTCCTATACTTTTACGCCAGGGACGGTAGCCATCTGATATGTATAATTGACAGGGTTCAAGTAAGACATATATTCCGAGTTACACATTTGAGATGAATTTGTCTTTAAGAAGAGGCCCAAGTGGGTCTGATAACACTGACCTTTCTCATGTTAGCCTAGTTGTTTATCAATGAGTATTGGCTGTACTGGTAAATGTTATAAAAAAATGGAACCCGAGACCCACGGATTACGTGTCCAACACTCTACCAACTGAGCTACTGCGGCTTCCAATCTTGACTCAAAGAAGCAGACACTACACTGCTTTTGTTGGCCCAACAGAAACTGCGACAACGTTGGAGGACGCTAGTCCTAAAGCAATATTCTCTTCTTATAATGCGTTGTTGCCTCCTTCATAAAAAAGAAAAAACAGACTAGTGCAGAACCGTATTCTTGCCCTGCTATTCCTTTTAAATACATTAACTTAGCTAACTCTCCTTAACCAGGTAAACATCGCAAATGTATTTAGCGAGATCAAAATTCACTATAATGAAATTCATTGTTTTTACTTACAAGCCATTAAACATTTTTCTATCTACACTTTAAAATTTGACGATGATAACCCTATGAACAGATACAGTGCACAGTGTGACGTGAGATTTTGGCAGAATCAACAAAACTGGGCAGTGAGGATGGCAGCATCTGGTGGAGGTATTTCCTACTGGAATTTAACAGACAAGACTATACCAGAATTTGTAAAATCAGTATACAGATTTCACGTTTATTTCCATATGCAAGAACTACAGTCTGAATGTAAAATAACTGTACCACATGATGATGTAGTGAAAGCAAGTAACATTAGCATATATATGAAACAATTTAATTTGACTTTTAACGATTTTAAAATTCCACCACACCGTGACTGGAGATACCTCAAGGGAAAAAACATACTTTGTTGATAATGAGCCAGAAGAACATAAAACTGCACACCAAGGTTTTGGGGAGCCTACACTTGCTTTGTGTTATCTGCTTACAAATGTACATATCACTTTGGAACAAATAATGTTGAATACTGGAGTACAGTGTCAGCTGATGAGATAAATCCTATGGAATCCTATGAGGGACAAAGATGAACCTACAGGTTTTTTAACGTCGTTTTGCAAGATTGCAGCGAATAAACAGATGAAGGTATTCAAAGTTTAAATCAAAGTATAAGGTCTTGTGTAATCTGGGTATTAGGTGCACAAGTACAAAACGGAATCGGCTACACAGTCCGTTTTGATAGTATCTGACCCTGTAAAACAGTTAATGGTCCTGTCAATTTTAGGAGTGCAAGGTTATGACACAATTTAAAACATGACGGTGAAATTTCAACAGTGCATAACAGATTCAAAAGTGAAATTGGATTGTGATGTTGGTGATGATTGTGTATTTTTATGACGGGTTGACATGGTTATGAAAATGTGATGTATCGTGAATACACTAACAACAATTTACAGAAATCCAAAGACTCATTTAAACTTGGATTAAATCTCTTACCATCATTACCGAGTAACAAAGTTTGGTATTCCAAATGGTGATAAACAGTCCATGCCAGTACAAGAAATTGTTGAGCGTAATGAAGCGGACAAAGTGAGCACAACTTTTATAAAGAAGCTAATAATCCGATCATTATGCAATGGGATTTTTACCAAAAGACTTCAATGATGTCTAATTTGCAAATGGTGCCAAGCTGACATCCAGTATGTGTACCACAGCAGTTAATTTGAAAATCTCGTCATCGCTGAAGAATATCCGAGATCGTTTCAACACTCGACAATTAACGGGAAGAAATGGTTTTATCTTGAATTCCAGGAAATTCTTTTAGCTGGACTCTTGCTTATTTACCCAATTATTACCCAATTAAATTCTATCCGAAGTAGCATTGAAATATGACTTGCAACGGACCTATGTTTAGATTTAGATTTGTATTGAGGTAACTCGCTATATTTCTTTGGAAATAAATGGTGGGTGAACAAGCATGCGTGTATATTATAGGTTTAATGGCTATATAGTGCCGACTAAGTTTAGGTATTTTTTAAGGCATAAGGCATACCAAACAAAGATAAAGGCAAAAACAGATAAAATCCTTAAAATATAATGTCAACTTTTCTTTTAATAAAACAGTCTTTCTACAGTCAGATGCCTCAGCTCGAACATCATCACAGGATGCTTCCGCGCGCAAAAAGGCTGCCTCTATTAGTAGCCTCTTTCGACATGCATGTGTACGCATTGGGCCTATTCTACTTACCTGACCTCCCAGGTGAGAACGTGATCAACATAAAAATGGACATGTAAACTCAGTTATCAGAGAACTTAAATATGTAACTTCATAAGAGCCAAAATATCCACGTAGAGTTGAACTTGGCGGACAGCTTGGGAAACGTTCACAGGAATTCCAAAAAGCAAGAACAGGAAGACTCTAAAACATCACGCTTTGCATTTTCTGCGCACAGTGGACTACGTGAAAGAAATTAAACAGATTCACATAGCTCAACCAAATTATACAATCTGGTAGGTGGTGTAGCTGTTTTAGTTATTTTATTCATTTGATCAGAAAAGAAAAGTTTCTGTTTTTAAAGCTGACTAAATCTTAAAACACGTGGAAAATAATGTTTGAAACTAAGAAAGTCAATAATTGTAAAGAACAACGGCATAGTCCGTAGAAAGTTTAACGAGTTAAAGCCGCGTCTGTATGTTGCAACGCAATGCACGATATGTTTTTTTTTTTTTTTTTGTTTCCAGATAAGAAATGTTATAGTTTTTATCAACAGACAAATGTCGACAGAAACAAAATAACAATATACTGACTATGTTTACCATTCAGCACTCAAATCTGCGGACAAACTTGCCTACAGTATTCTGTTGAAGAAGTTTAAGATGTCAAACGTGGATGCTGTATAATTGCAACAAATTATTATTCTATTTTTACTTTTTTTTATATTTTTTTGGAGTAAAAAAAACTACCTATTTGTTCCACAACATAACAGTTAACACTAATGCTCTGTTAGAGATGCAGAAGAAGACTGCTTTAACAGAGATAACTCCAAAAATTAACAACTGCAAAAACAAAACGAATATGTAGGAAAGCACTATGAAACTATGATTGATTTATGACTGATATGAGTGATAAGATGAAAGCATAAAAGATGTTACATTTACTGAATTTTACAAGTTACATGTTGAGGTTGAACAATCTTATACAGATGCGAGAGAACATGTTGTTCAATTAGTGGTTGATAATATCTGTGTGGTACAAGGTGGTTTTGTCGAATTGGTCAAGAGATGAAACAAATGTGAAAAGATTTAAATGATTTGGAACAAAAGTTCACAACGGATGCAGATACATTGAAAACCTAAATAGATTTTTTTTTTAAAGTCCCAAACATTTTGCATTAAATGGTGGAAATAATATAGCTAAAACCTAAATAAAGAAAAGCATAGAGACTTAAAATTGATTTGAACATGGAAGTTGGTTTAACGAGTCATGCGTTGTGTGTTCCAGTGGATGAATCAAAGAAGGAAATCGATGATAGCAAAAATGAATTTGAAGAGAAAGCTAAGTAAAAATGCAAATACATACTCATTACACTTGTGATAGGTGTTAGTGTGTTTTACTGTTTAGAAGTTTTTTTTTAATTTTTGTTTTCTATCGTGCTGGAGGCAACATACAATGTAGGCGCAATCGTGTTGGGCAAAAGGAGATTCTAATAACACTCTGGCCAACAATTTCGGTATAAAGACATCATATCTGGAGGAAGCGATTATCTATCCAAGTTTAATGAGTACACCATATTTAGTGATGATTGGTATTTACCTGTTTCGAAAATGGCACATGATTGAACAATGCATTATGAATGATAAATTGAGAAAGTTACGTTCAGGGGCGATTAATACACAAAATGCTGGTAATGAGGTTGTATAGTTCAAGGTGTATGAAACAAGTTTATAATATCATTAGGCTATCAGATACTAACAGATCATTCTCTGCTGTATCCATTTGAAATTCCAAAGAATTTAAAATTTAACATAACACCTGAAAAATCCTCTGAATAGATAAAAGGTGGTAACAAAGATTATGAACAGGAAACATTTGCAATATGATACAATTACTTCGTAATATATTTCACAATAAGTCAATGAGAAATATAGGAACTCAGTTATTTCCTTTAATATTATTGAAATTGCCAAAAAAAATTAAAACTAATCTCACTTGTTTCTCACAGAATGAGTTTAAATGGTGTTTTGCTACTGTGAAAGAAAATGCGGAGATCGTGTTCCAGAAACGTTTTCAACTCGGCAATAGACAAAAAATGGCAGTCACTATAGAAGGTCTGATAAATATGGTTTGTTTCCAGGGTTTCCAGTTAATACAGCAAATGATAGAAGCCACAAAGTATATTTTGATGAATAGCAAAAGCAAATAGAACTCGGTAGTTGTGTTAACAAGCGTAACACTGATAACCACTGTATCTGGCTTGATTTGGGTAGTATACATCATAATAAATTGCATGTTATTAGTCTAAAATTAGTTGACGTTCAAGAAGGTATTGACTTTAATAATCATCACAAAATAAAATGTAAATGCTCACAAAATGTATCTGTATTCACTTTCAGATGTTCAGGCAAACATTCAAAACAATGAACTAAATCAATATTTCAGGAGTGATCAATGTTTTTTGAGAGAGCCCCGTTACACGATAAACTGTGTTGTGACCAATTTTGGAAAGACCGTTTGCACTAGATTTGATAAAGACTCAATACATAGACGTTTTCGATTATATCTTCTGCTCAACTTTGCTAATCAACAAGGCTTGCAATAGAAAGTGGTTGCTCAAAAATGAAAATATGATCCTACGTGTTTAGACATGCTGGTTGATGTGAACCATGGTGGAAATACTTTATTTCAGACTTTTGACTGTAGCAATGTTGACAATGTATTAAAAAAATAACTAAACTTACCAAACTAGCGCTTGATGGTAGAAATTTTGAAATATCTGTTTTAGTTATTGCACAGATCTTAATTCTGTATCGAAAGTTTTCAGAGGAAATGCACGTTTTTTTTCGTAGTCTTTTACAGCAAGGAAAAAATGGCAATGGAAACTATCATCACTGAAAATAATCTCGTTACAGATGATGTACATAGAAAGACTATATACACTATAAGCTTGAAGAAAGCAAAAGAAACAAACTTGTAATGTTTTTAGAGTTTCCATTTCACTATATAGTATTTACTTGTCATTAAGGTAATGCATTTACGTTTTCTTCCACAAAACACTATTTTTCTTACATAGACAAGATTTTTATACATCAGGTTTGTATGATCGGAGTAAATTTATTTCCTTGTATTTTTTCTTGTAATTAAATATGTACATCTCGAGATTTAAATTCATGTTACTAACACATTTTGTCTTTCCTTTACAAAAAAGTCTTCTCACCTTTGCCGTCTTGAATTAATACAGTTTTGACTTTAGCCAACAAAACTCTCAAATGGGAACACCTTTAAACTCATCCTTACAAATTCCAGGAACTTTCTTATTCATTTCTGGGATACCAATTATGCTGTCCTTTTGGTAGTCACCATGGCAATACAATTTAATTGCATCCTTCATATCATTGTAAACGTTTTCTGTCTCAACATATATGCATAATGAATCTGTGTCGGTCATGGGTGGTCTCATTCTATCACCGTATTTGATTTTAACTTTTATTACAAGTCCTAGATCAGCCATTGTTTGTATGCATGCTTGTATGCATAATTGAATGACCTGATTATATTTTCAGGCAATTGTAGCAATTTTTCAATTTTTATTTTTTTTTTATTTTTCAATTTTTGTTGTTGAATTTTTTACCTGTAACCTTTTTACGCACTGAATACAGCGTTATTCATTAGTTTGAAAAAGTCTTTCTCAAAATGACTTTGCTCTTTTTTCTCGACTTCACTGTAGTATTTAATCCATGGTTGTTGATCAAACGAGGCAACTCTGTATTGTTCAGTATTAAACCTTACTATGGAAAGCTTAGCCTTCGTTAGTAAATGAGATTTCTTTGTATTTCCCAATGTACATATCAGTTTTTATATATAGTTGTTTTAAACCTTTGTATTCATCAATTAACATCTTTTGCAATGGAGATGAATCATTCTCGTCTGGAATTTATTTCCATGTAGTTAATGAGTAGTCATTGAAATGGTCGTGCACCTTTAACGGAGTCACCTACTCTACTTCTTTAATGTACTCAGTACAGTCGTCTGGTATTTAAAATAAATCTTCTTCCTATTTAATATGTTCATAATTTGCCCTTTAATTTATTGATATATGTATATTTTATTTTATTCGCATGTTATGACTCATAGCCTAGTCATGGAGGTAGTTATCATACTCGAACATAATAAATAACGGTCTTTCGTACTCAACATCATACTCTGTTCTCTTCATCTTTATCCAAATGGTATTTGGAGCTGCGCTGGTTAGCATGCTGAACTCGCAACCGGAATGGTGCGTGTTCGAATCCTATGATCGGATCAGCCCGGATTGTCGACAGTGGTGTATCCTTGGACAAGGCGCTTTATTCCAATTGCCTTGGCAGTAAATGACCTACATGTGTTACTCTGCCGTAAAACATCAACCAGCCAAGTGTTATTTATGAATCGCTACAGTTTATCTATATGGTGTGATGTTAATTCCGCCTCAGATTCCATCTTCAGTCATTAGGAACCTGTCAGTTACAACTTAAGTTCTACTCCTCATATAATTAAACTTGTATCATTAGCTAATTGTGGTGCACAATAATAGCGGGGTCATGGTATTGCTTGTAATCTTTAATACAGAAATTCCTAAACGCCTCATAAATATCATGCAGAATCAAATTAATATTACTGGCATAATGGTCGTTTAGATCTCCAAGCGTTTGATTGTTAAACTGTTCCATTACATCTTTAAAGTATTGGCAGTCATCATTCTATATGTTGGAATCGTTAAATGATGGGTAAAAGTTTTATATAAATGGCATAGCTATTTCGTTAAATCTCTCAAAGCTATCCATGTGTTCATATGGATAAACGTCTTTCCTGAAATATTTGTGTCCTGTCTCTAAAATGGTTCAGTGTTTCTGTGAACTTGTCATTAATTTTTACTAGTTTTGTAGATTGTCCCATGAATCTAAAGTTGTCTACCTGATTGCCCTGTTTACTGCCTTTTGTTTTTCTTCTTTTGCGAATCTACCAGCTATGAAATCCTTGCAGAATAAAATGCATTTCTCTTTATTGTTTCTTATGATTTTATCTTCATCAGGATAATTTTTAAACGATGTCTTGATTAATCCTATGTTTTCATAACTTGACCAGTTATGATTGAACAGTGATGTTTTCGTTTTATATTTACAGTCCAAACTGACTTTGCTATGAACTGAACCTAAATACTTGCCTGTTACATTGTAATGGTCTCTTTGTTTTCAAGTATTTTGGTGAATAACATATATGGAATGTATTTCTTCCGTTTAAAAAAAATCATCTTCGTCTGTAAACACAATAGCTTTTGCATTTATCACTCTTAATTCTCCATACACTCGTTTTGCAGTCTTACCCAACGCATTGCAAAATACTTGAATTCAATCTGTACCTCTGTAAACTATTTTTTAATATTATTTGTGGATTGATTTGAGGTGCAAACAATACCCTGATTGATTGTGTTCAGCTGTTTGATTGTGATATGTCAGATTGTATTGCAAGTACACATAGTCCATGGCATAATTGCTGATCACAAGTTTTTGCCGGACATTTAGTGTTCACCTTATGTAAGCCTACGCCGTCCGTGTAACACCTGAGGTACTATCATACTTTAAAAGTCACAAATAAACAACATATGAAACTTTTAATTGGTGTTGATAGTTTTCGAAAATTATAACAGCCTTTTTCAGGTATTATATCTATCGAGTTACCTATTGTAGCATAGTCTTTTTTTGTTCTGATAACAATTGTTAGAACAAAAGAAGAAAAATATATTTTATTTTTCTGTCCGCGATGCTTATTTACCTGCAATAACAGCAATGTTGAAAAATCTTTAATTCCAACATAATGGTGCTTTCTATTTTGGTCATTAGGTCGACCACACAAAAAAATAATTGTTAGCTCAGTTGGTGGCGTATTGGCCTCGTAATTCAGGGGTCGCAGATTTGATATGAGTCTAGGTAACATCGTGTTGACTGACTTGGTGGCCTTTGGAAAGGGTCGTGGCTCCCATTTCTTCGGCACCAGATATAACCAGTGATGTGTTAAAGGACCTGTAAAACCCAACCAAACGGCTAATGAAAACATGTGAACATGCATTTATCTCCGTAGTTCAGTTACTCCAACAAAGTAACATAGTTTCGCTCCACATACTGCTCTTTGCTCCCCTTCCAGTATTTCATAAACGTTTGCAGATATATCAAATTCATTTTCATTGTTCTCAAAGTCAGCTGATTGTCGCAGACATATATCAAACCAATGCCAATATGTATGTCAATTGTATTTTGATCGTCTATCTACATGATCACTTTGTGTATTTAATACATTTCCAGGACATAAAAGAAACAGCTACGGTCTTTACTTTTTACATTTATGCAAACTTTTTTGCTCTTAACCCATTCAGGGAAATCTATGTAGCAACTTCCTGAGAGGCTGATACTTATCTACCTGCGATGTTAAATATGCAATCCTGTCAAACATCCATCTTATACTTTCGCTTATTTTCTGTCCAAATTTTGCATGTAAAATGTGGAATAAATGGTCAGTACTCGGTTTACTCTCCCTCCAGATCTGATCCTATTTTAAGTCTGATCATTGAGTCAAACACCCACTTTTGCAGAACCATATTGCCGAATTGTATTCATACAGATCTTGATTGTACTAAGGTCAAGTCTGTACTCGTTAACATTTTTGTGAAATAAATTTTAAGTTTTTATCGATCTTAGCTCACCCGGTCCTATGGCCAAGTGAGCTTGTGGTATGGCCCTGCGACCGTCGTGCGTCGCGTGGCGTACGTCGTCCGTCCAGCAACAATTGCTTGTTACCACTATGAAGTTCATATTTCTGATCCTATTGTAATGAAACTTGGAATATATATGTGTATATAATTAATATCTCAGATGAGTTCGATAATGAGCGAGATTCATGCATACTATGGAGATGATCTTGTATATGATTGGCTGAACTTGTTACCCCTATGAAAGCTATATTTCTGATCCGATTTCGATCAAATTTGATATATGGGCTTGCATATCATAAAGATCTTGGACACTTTCGATAATGAGCGAGATGCACATATGTTATTGAGGTGATCTTGCATCTGATTGACTGAGCCTGGATGGGTTCGATGATGATGAGCGAGATCCACGCATTCTAATGATGTAATCTTACATTTGATTGGCTGAGCTTGTTACCACTCTGGAAGCCACATTTGTTATCTAACTTTGATCAAACTGGAATATATGCTTATATCATCAACATCTTAGACTGTTTCAGTAATGAGCGAGATACATGCATAGTGATGAGGTGATCTTGCATGTGATTGGCTGAGCTTATTACCACTCCAAAAGTCATAATCCCTGCCCGATTTTCATCAAAATTGGCATATGTGCTTATATCATCAAGATATTAGGCAAAATAAGCAGGATGCACTCATATTAATGCGGTTATCTTGCATCTGATTCGCTGAGTTTATTTCCACTCTTGAAGGTTTAATATCATCAGGATCGTGGATGACTTCAATTATGAACAAGATATTGTGCATATTTGGTAAGGCTCTCTCATTAGAAAGAATTTGCATCAGGATATAGTAAAGTATATAAAATCTGCATGACATAAAGTTTAGGGAAAGTTTACATAGGATGTGTGCTTAAAATACTACATGCTTAGTAAAATTGCCAACTGTTAAGTTATGTAAAGCAGGTGAGCGATATCAGGTCCACTTTAACCTTTTGGTCTATTTGACTTCTGTAAATTCATAAGTTTTAATTCTTTTCTACTTCCAGACCGTATTAAAGGTGGTTGATATTGTTTCAAGCCTTGGTCTTGGCATATCAAGTATCGATCTTTTATTTTGATTTTTTTTAAGTGTAATATTTTAAAATATATTAACTACATATAACCAGAATTATTTCAATGTATATTATCTATTTGTATTTATACAAGATTCGGTGTTATACGTCATCGTTGTATGTGTAGTTTACCCAAAATGCTGAACGGCGTTAACCCATTTTCCTCTACTGAACTTTCAAATATACAACTTTCAAGGTCTGTTATCGAAAAACGACTTTCTGTCTGTATTTCTGTGCTTTACGCAGAGACCACGCGGTTCTGCTGACTACGTAACATTTGTTAACCTGTAAAGTCCTAGCTGACAATTTAATAGCCGTACTGTAGTCTGTTTGGTCCAGTAAGTTGTCGAGTTTTAATGTTTACCTATCAGAGATGGTGATATAGAAAATGATGGACTGGTCTAGTGATTTTAACTTTGATTTTCAAAATGAACCGCGCCTTGCTAGTTTAGTATTATATTTTAAATTTGATTTTTAGTGATCTAAATTTATCCAGTAAGAAGACATAAATATGGACTGTCCAGCTCCCACAATATAAACACTATTCGTATCATAAGTTCACTTGGGAAAAAAACCTCAAAACTCAAGCTCAAAATCCTAAATTCAGATATTGTACTTTGAACTCAAAATAACCGAGATTTCGATAGAGCTCAGTATTTGATCATTACTATACATATCTCGTTCAGTGAGGTATGCCCAGTTGTCCGAATACACTAGTTACATCATTTAATATTGTAACATTACCTACTCTAATACATATGACGGTATAAAGGGTGTGGTTTGGAGACGTGGATTATAACATTTAGGGTTGATAATCCTTCCCGTAATGTGAAATGTTTTCATCGCACTTTTAATGTTAGATCTTAAGGAGCATCACCAATGACTGCAAAGCAATAAAAATATTTTAAAAATTGTTCAAGTCATTTTTTTTTCCTTTACTGAGGTCAGTGTTTATAGTACAAAACTAATGTTGCTGTACTGTGGTTTCAGGTCCTGCAAGGGTCCAGGAGTTGATCAAAGAATCCAACCAGAAACTGGAGACACTGAAAACACACTACCTAACCAAACTAAATGAAAAAGGGGTGAGTTAAAAGTTTGTTACTACATTATGGTATACGAGCTATGTACAGGCAAAAAAGGTAAAAAATTGTTTTACTTAAGTTGTAATATGTTATTAGTGTATTTGTCAAAAGATATTTGAAACAAACATTTTAGATAATTATTTAACTATATGTTTAAAAAGTGTACATCGCCTTTACTGATTTTCATGTAAGATTGATCAGTTTATACATTTTCACAACCCTGTGTCTGGTTAACTTCAGGAATATTTATGAAGATTGTGCTTTAATTATTTTAACAAACTTCCGTATCTTGTATTATGTCTCCTGTATTATCGAAGCAGTGGCGTAGGGAGGCATAGTGTCGCCCAGGGCCAACTACCAAAATGACACCCCCACTCCATTCGTATTATTTATGATATATACGGTACTCTTACCAAATTGCCGCCCCCTAGAAAGTGCCGTCCGGGGCCCCCTGTTCGCCCCCCACCCTCGCTACGCCACTGAATCCAAGAGAGTATGTCATGACGCCTTCATAACGGCCCTGTGTTGTTGCCACCTGCTTTGAAATGACGCTATTTTTTGTGCAGTGCAACTTCTGAAACATTGCATTTCCATTATAAATTGATAGAGGGTTCCAAAAATCGAAGTGGATGATAATTTATTCAGTAGCAATTCTCTGTAGGATTCCAAATAATTCTTCTTCTTTAGTATTCAATTATATTTGTCATAAACATGAATCCAAATGGAAAATAATTAATGTTTCCAGATGTGTCACCTAATCCTCATCTTAATTTACATTTTTCAGTTAAATAAATGTAATTTTAGATTCATAGTTGATTATTAACAACAACTATATAAAATCAATCATTACTCTGATTATTGATTCAAACATTTTATGATGAAACACATTACGTGTGCTATGTTTGTGGGAACATTCAATTTGTTCTGATAAATTGTTTTGTTTATCAGGCGATAAAAGCAGGTTTCGTATTTCTTAAAAGCAAGCAAAGGCGCAGCAGAGGGACTATATTGGAAATTATTATTGTTCAGAATCCCAGATTTTGCGCGAAGTTATTGAAGCTGGATATTCTTGATAAAAGGAAGATTATTGGCATTCCGGTATTGTAGCTTTTTATCTTAATTTGAAAATTTTCATGTGGAGTAAAATCTATCGTTGGCTTCAAAGATATAAAAGTCGCATGCAGTATCATTAATTTTTACCAGTATAAGAGAATTTTACTCCTTTTTATTTTGTGATATAATGACGGTTTCGTCGGTTGGTAAACCCCTTACTGTACTCGTGGATACTTAACCTTTTCCAATCTTAATTTTTACCACATTTCTTAAAAGTTAACTTGGATCTTCCCAATTCCCACATTTGTGCGTCAGCACTTGAGTGTGCAGTGTCGTACCACGACACCCCCATCCTCCACCCCCGTTAAGGAACGGGCTTAAAATCTTTGGATATTGCAGCGGTTGAAGCAAGCACGAATTGGGTCAACATACCATATAGATGACAACGATCATTATTATTCATTGTTTCCCCTAATTTCTTCTTCAAATTCAGATTCAAGGAGAATTCAGGGCAATAGGCCTGGATGGCGACCCAAAACCTGGAGCGGCTGTTGTGGATTGCGCCACAAATGAAAACGCCACCTTTATCGTTACCGGAACTCGTGGAATGGGCAAGTTCCGGCGCACGGTCATGGGTAGTGTCAGTGATTACATCGTACATCATTCGTCATGCCCCGTACTGGTTTGTCGACACAAGGAGAAACATTAGTTCATTGAATATGAGGACTTCTATGGAATCTGAATACAGCGATGTTGTATTAATAAATATTTAATATGTATTTTAGTGTAGCAATTTATGTGGTATAAATTTGGTCCAAAAATCAACTATTTTAGAAGCTTGGTGAAATTGATTGAGAAGATAAATTAAATCTGATGCAGGTCGAAACCAGCAGTGAATTATATTGGTGTATCTGCCTCCTGATAATTGTGCTGAGATCTTTTGAATAAGATTTTAAAGGGATAGAGACAATTCGAAAATGCTTTGTCAGGAAGTACTGGAACATAGTAAGTGGGAGTAAGTTCCAAAGCCAGACAGTTTTGTGACAAATGATGCACATTTGAGTACTTGTGCTTTGCTTATTGCATTCTTAAGAAAAAGAAGTATATCATTGCAAAATTACATTGAATAAACTGAAAGTACTCTGGTTTGCCCGTTTGTGACTCGGTCAACAAATTTTTTTACGTAAGAAGCATGCATCTAGTCATAGGCACCTTAATTGTTGAGTTCTCTCGGAGTGAGAAGTTATTTTTTCCTTTTGGGAATGAAAAAAAAACCATGTCTTTGAGGAAAAGAATGGTAATCAGTGCTTATCACTGTAAAATCAAGCACTAATCTTATTAAAAAGTCATGTATACTTTTTAAGATAAAGAACCATAATACTTTTACATTGCAATCAATGCACATACATAAATGACAGAGTTCGTTAAAAATCATAAACGTTGAAGAATCTACCCGTGAAGACCGTGACATTTTTTATGAAGTTAGTGTTATAGTAGGCAGAATTTTCTTTCTTTGCTGTACATCAGCAAAGACAATCAAAGATTATTGCAAATAGCTTGAGACTCGGATTTGTAATTGTGTTCAAATTTGTTAAGATTATGTTTAAACAAAGCAGTTAATGAACTCTTAAAGGTTAACTTATTAACATCTTTATTATTAGTTATATGATACGTTCGGTGTATATTATTCACTAGCAGTATGGAACGAAGAGATGGACAGATGAAAAAATTAACCGTATATACACGCTTATGAGTTGGGTTCAACTGCAAACGACATAGACACTGATCTGCCGTCGCATCATGCGCAGGAAGATCAGGATCTATGCTCTTTGTTATACTTATTACTCTGACTAACTGCATAGACCAAGATCTGCAAGCGCAATATGCGACAGTAGATGTAGGTCTATGAAAATTGCAGTTGGATCCACTTACAAGTGAGTATAGACGGTATATATTGGCAATTTCAGGGAAAGATCCATATGATTTTCAGTCTTCTTTCATGAAAAAATCTTTAGAACTATCTACGAATTATTCTTAATAATACAATAAGAAATGTCATATTAAATCAGAAGATAGTGTATTATTGTATGCGTAATCAAAAATTAAATATGTAGAATAAATATGTGTGGTTAGAAAATGTGAAGATTACATTTGCTATTACGTGCCGTTTATTATTATTAATTTTTTTTATTTGTATGGTATGCAGGATAACTCTCACTATAAGAAAAGCACCGTTGTTATTCAGCCAGGCAATCATGTACAGAGGGCAATATTTTAGTCATCAATTATTGCTCCAGGAGTTACATAAATTTAGTTGAATACTGTATTGGTAATTGCACATTTTCTCCTAAATGATTAAATCTTTCTCATCGATCTTCGGTTATATTATTCATGAGACGCGTGTTAAACCCGTTTATTACATTTACGGGTTTAACCGGAGCGATTTAGGAATTTTATATGCATTAAAAGAAATAAGAAGAAAAAACTTTGACGATTGCCAAGAAATTTTACAAACATGGAAAATCTTGTTATCACTACTCCTGATGAATAGATGGTCTTAGCAACATTGGGTTTTCACTAGAGGACTTCTTTTCATATCTAGTTGGTCCTACTTTAATATGGTACCGCTCGGACATCCAATATGACCGCCACAGCCATCTTGAATTTTTTTAAATTAAGAATATCGGCGATGGTTTCAACATTCGGTTGTTAAAAAAGAAAGAAAAAAAAGGTCTTATCTTGGACTCCTGGAAATTCTTTTCGGACAGTAAAGCATCAGTCCTTATGAGGGACTCTTGTTATTATTATTATTATTAAGAATCAAGCCAACATCATCATGTAGGATTTGTATAGCTTGTGCCAAGCACGTTTGGTTTTTGTATGCTGTTCATATAAACAGTGGTTGTCATGTGCAGCTTACATTCAAATAAACGTAAACATTTGTGAATGTTTTGTTTTGCTTTCTCGCCGATATTTCTGTCGATTTCGACATCAGCTCGGTATAATTCTCAAATGGGATTACTTCTGAATAAGCTGAAAATGCACAGTATACGTACCCGGTACCTAAAACGTTTTTTTTTTTTTTTTTTCTTAAAAGTTTGAATGGTCGCCTTTATATTTTTCAGTTTAGAAAATACGGATCTCTTTTGTACAAATGCCACTAGTGTAAGGCGCAAATGGGTTTTTATTCACACAAATTAGCCATTCCCATTCAAATAATAGAAAAAGCATCAACGACTGTAATTATAACGAATACTTGTAGTGAAAATATACAACGAGGTTTATTATATACTTAAGTGTGAATTATAGAAACTTATTGGCGAAATAATGTGCATAATTATTTCATTAATATATTTTCGCATGTGAAAAATATATCCTTATATTTTCACATGTGAAAATATAAGATTTCCCATCATGCCATGCGACGCTTGATTGTGTGTGCCTACAGAAGTTATACCTGCAGCAACAAAAACGAGCACGTTGTGAGCTAGAACAAATAAACAGAAACTGCATTACATTCACATTCCAGACATGGAAATTAATTTTTGCTGAAGAAATTTGACTCGACGCCATTCACGTCTCTGTGAAGTTATTTCCCTTTACTTCCTTGACAACAGTGATAACCCCGCTGTGATGCATTGTTGAATCGGACTTTGTTGTCAGATATGATCAAATAGCTTACAAAATGTCAAAAATTTACTTTACTACGATAGAACATGTCATCCCAATTCTACCGCTCTCTTAAGTCACTGATATTTATATGATCAGCCTATGAAAATGAGGTGAATTTACGAAAAGGGGTGTGTGCTGCTGTGCTGTAGAGTGAGTTTAATCTTCTGAGCTTCGATTCTGGAGCACGTTTGGTATATAATAAAAAGAAAATTTTCTTTTCCTGCGTAAATATCGAATATAGTTCACCTTGTGGTACCAAAAACGATATATTTTAAGTCGTGGCTTCGCCTCTCGTTAAAATATCACGTGTTTTTTCTACCACACGATGAAATATATCCAGTATTAACGTTGGAAAAGAAAAATATCCTCTATTTATTTAAAAGTAACAAAAATAATTAAGTGTTATTTACAGGATAAGGAAAATAACAAGTTATTTTCATCGGTAAATACATGTAAAAGAAGGGATTTTATTTCTCAGGTAATTGAACTTCTAAATCGTCGGTGTCTGATTTACCTGTACAATATTTACGTGTAAAATTACGTTTGTGGTACAGGAGCAATACAGATTCGCACTGGATATTATACAAAAAGAAAGTTATTCTTTTATTAAATTTGGTTTCAGTCCTAGGCCGTTCGTTTAATACTGTAGCACCAGAGATAGTGTACAACATGTATGCTTGGATATTAGTCTCGGATATAGACCGTTTGCTGTCTGTCCCTTGTCTGGCCATAACATTCAGTTTTCTCCAAATTTTGATTGACCAGGCAATCATGAGCTGACTAGATTTTTACATTATTATTGGTCAAACTCGTGTATTAATTTTCTTGAATTGTTTAAAGTGTTTTTATCATTTTTGTTTTCTGCCTCAGCAGTTCACGAACAAGCATTTTGGAAGAAATACTACAAAGGTGTTGCGCGGTAGTTTTAACAGCACGATAACAAGATGTGAATGGCTGCCACCCAATGTTAACCAGTGGTGACTTACATGGGATTGTAATCATTGCACAAATTCATCCACAGACAAAACATGGTTACTATTATTAGACTGGGTACTCCCTGTTAGTAGCTGTTCCTTTTGTACGGAAGTCAGTTGTGTTAAATGCATGCAGAGAACAGAAGTTTTAAACAAAGTTTAAATATTTTAAAATGCTCATGCCCATTATCGTGCTATAATTCCATTCGAATAAGTTTTTACATCGTGTAGTTTTATTTTGTACTTTTCACGTTTTCATTGTTATGGTCAGTTAAGGTACGACAAACAGACTTGACCAATGAAGGTTGTGCGAAGCCGATTCCAGCCTCTGAAGTCACACCGCTCTCGGTTTCCGAGTGGTTACGGAAAATAGGCATACAGAGCGGGCCCGTTATTCTCGCTCTATTGTCGGGAAAACGCGCAGGGTATCGATAATATACCTTTTTGCAGCAGTTTTCTAACTTTTTATTTTTTTTCAAATGCTATAGCTAGGATAAAACTGTTAAAACCTCGTAAGAAACCCTTGAAAAATCTAAGATCTCTATAGCGATTATGGTAACCAAGCAGACAATATTCTCGCTTTCTTTCGAATGCTCTCAATCTTGTAAAACTGGCTGTATTGGTGTCAGAAGTCCTGGTTAATATCCCTAATCATAATAAAATTCTGATTAAGTACAATCTTGTACTGATTGTATATCGGGCACAGCACTCACAACCGACTTGCTTTCTGGTACCTATAGTTCGCACTTTAGTGGCTTCGGTTGATACTTTCATTTTGGCTACGTCACAACTATATATGTGACTATTAAATGTGAAATATGGACCGCCAATGCTGTCTTATATAGTCTTTTATTATTATATTCCTTGGTTTTGTTTTTATATTATGTACTGTCTGCATTCTATGTTGTGTTTTTTTATTGTATGTGGCTAATTGGTCATTTATACGGTAGTTTTGTCATGCGCTGTGCTTTTATGATTACAAGTAGTGCTTACTTTGATATATGGCGGTGTATTTTCCTAGTGGTGCTTACTTTGATATATGGCAGTGTATTTTCCTTGGTATTCGGTGTTTTGCTCATTCTATTTATAGTTGGTGGTTATATCTTTATATACGGTAGTTGCATCTGTATATTCGGTGTTTATTTCATTATGTGCTGCTCTTTTTATGGTGATACCCGGGACTAGAACGAATGTCACTGAAATCGGATCTATGTAAAGCGGATCACAGATCTCGCCTCATTTTTTGTTATCTGTTATTATGTTATTACATACGTTTTTTTATTTTCTAGTTATATAATATATGCAGCGGTTACAAATATTAGACATACCAGTAGTTGTAGATGTATCCATGGCAAGTAAGAGCCCAAAATATATGTTACACAAAAATAAAACAATCGCGCGCGAAGCTGTTGTTGTGTGTTACTTAAAACACGCAGGTGCTAAAGAAACAAAAAAAAAAAAAAAACGAAAGACAATCATTATATCATTATCATGAAAATATTACAGATATGTAGATGTAATTATAATTCAAATGTAAAGAATTATTTTTTTTTAAAAGTGATCAAGTAAATCTATAACATTGATTTCAAAGTTTCAGGTTAAGAATATTTTCTCTCTAAATGCTTCCACGACTTTACCTATCTTTATCTATTTTCAAGTTTATTTACTGAAATTCAGTTTTATTTTGAAAGAACAATTTATTCATTCATTTATTCCTGCCTTTTGCTCGTTCACTCCACGGGATTCACTGAAACAATGTCACCTCATCGTCTAACCACGCATTATCTCGCGAGATGTGTGTTGCGGCAAAAGGGAGGTAAGAATGTGAAGTCGTCTGTTAGAAGCGCCTACTTATTGAAAGAGTCTATAATAACACTTGCACTGGAAGAAATTGGCTTAAGAACCTTGTTTCAGAAATTAACGGACAACAAGGTTTCATTCTTATCAGTCACCGAACTTAAGAGTCTTGGTGTAGGAACCACTGGGGATAAACTAAGATTGAGAGAAGAATTGTCTTGAATATTTACACCGGTTCGTGATTTAAATCCCAACCCTTTTTATTTCTTAATCAAGTTGCTACACTTATAGCTGCAATCGCACAATTTTCGTTGCTGTGTGAAGTTTTTCTTCATAAACAACCTATAATATCAAGCTTTCTTGTAATCTAATTCAGTCGTCGAATGTTCCAACGCTAAGTCCCTACAGTTCTCTGTTTGATAAGCCTAAAACTGTTTGTCATCTATTGTTTTCATCCACAATCTTCTTAAACAGATTTATAAACCATGCAGTGGTGGTCGCTGCTACACATGTTCCTTTTCACAGTGTTACGACTCTACGTCTTAAAATAATGTAACAGAAAGAAAGTGAAACCAACAATGTAAGTAAAATCAACAAGCAATTTATTTCTAGATAATTGAAATGAAAATTCAAAAGACACTTACAGTAACGTGAATTGAAGTCCAAATAATCCAATAATCCTAAGTGTTCTAATGACAAGTCTTAAATATAGAATGTTCCGAATGAATTTCAGTAGCTTTGAATGTCCGACTGTGCCAGTATTTAATGTTCTGATGTGTCTGAATGATGTAATCCAGAATATCTTTGAATGAATAAGCATAAATCCCAAAGTCAAGTATTAATTCAAAAGGAGAACGAGCACTTTTAGTAAATCCAATGAATATTTCAAATAAATAATTCCTCTCTCTGAATTTGCTCTGACTTTCACAACTGTAACATCTGATTGCTGAAATAAATTTCTTAATAGACTGATCATAATAATATGAAGTTTAGTATATGAATGGAATCTTGTTTACCAAATGCTGTATAAATATAAGACAAGTCACGTGACAGAACATTCGAGAATATGAGTAACTCTAAGGTGGTGCTCTCCAGTTTCGTACTTTGCATAGGGTTAGAAATTTAAAGAAAAATAATTAGCCAGGGTTTCCTCACTGGCTGTCCTGGCTATTTAAAAAAGACCTTGTATATCTTAGGTATTGCTAAAAGAACTTTGAATTCCCTTTATTTTGGTGTATGATTGATGGGTGAAATTTGGATTATAGAGTATACAGCTTGGTCTTACTTAAGATGTGCACCTCTCAAAAAACTGCTAGCTCCGCTTGGTCATTTTCACTTCCTGGATTTCAAAGGTAAATAAAAAAAAAAAGAGCCGATAACTTTTTATACTTTTTGGATATTTTTTAATTCATTCATAGTACTTTCAGAGGCTGGTATTGTCTGCTCTGGCAAAATTCGTTTCCCTATTTTAATAACTGCTGAAAATAGTGCACTTTTGACTAATTCAGGCTGATTTTTCGAGTACTTTGGAGCGGCCATTTTGTCCGCTGTGTGCTTAGATCATGTCCAGTTTCCACAAGTACAATATGTAAAGAAATTTCAGCCACAGTACATGAAAGTAACATAGAGGTATGCCAACATTCTCTCCATTGTGCATGTTGCAAATGCAAAATACTTCATCTTACACCTGTCACTCACTCAGAAGCATGTATTATCTGTAGAGCGCCTCCATATAGACAACATATGCATTATTATTATATGATTTAATTTTGGTTCTATAGCTGAAAGATTTAAGCCGCAAGCATCTAAACAGTCCTTTTGAATAATTCTCATGTATTTTCCCACAGAACAGTATTCATTTGTAGCAAAGTCCCACACAAGCCCAGCACCCCCCCCCCCCCCTGATGAAAAGTGGGCTATTTTAAAACTACACCTTGCATTTTCTCAACAATAGCAACCAATGTTTTGGTAAAAGACAGGAACATGAAACTTGCCACAATTATTCATGAGATGTCACTAATAAAATTTACAGACTGAACAGGGATGGAAGAGTTCAGGTTCACAGAGGTCAAAGGGTACAAAGTTTGCTAATTCTTCTAACACTAGTATATGGAAGAAAGCGAATCTGCTTTATTATCATTATTTTCCAGAATTTTATTACAACCGAATGAAAAGAAACATTTTTGCTATATTTTTCTTAGACTTAATACAACAGTTTTAAATTTAAGTTGACTTTACTCCTATGTTCTAAGACTTCTAATTTTCCCATAATTGAGGTCATTGCACACAAAATACTGCCACAAGGCATATTGTGTAAGCAAGAGCAAAATAGGCATAATTAGCTTATTTTTATGCATAACATCAATGTTAATATACCATTTTGTTGAGAAATGCATACATAATTATATGAGAAAGAGAAAAGCAATTGCACAAATTTTCATATTTATTTTAAGGTGGCGCTCTCCAGTTTCGTACTTTGCATAGGGTTAGAAATTTAAAGAAAAAGAATTAGCCAGGGTTTCCTCACTGGCTGTCCTGGCTATTTAAAAAAGACCTTGTATATCTTAGGTATTGTTAAAAGAACTTTGAATTCCCTTTATTTTGGTGTATGATTGATGGGTGAAATTTGGGTTATAGAGTATACAGCTTGGTCTTACTTAAGATGTGCACCTCTCAAAAAACTGCTAGCTCTGCTTGGTCATTTTCACTTCCTGGACTTCAAAGGTAAATTTAAAAAAAATGAGCCGATAACTTTTTATACTTTTTGGATATTTTTTAATTCATTCATAGTACTTTCAGAGGCTGGTATTGTCTGCTCTGGCAAAATTCGTTTCCCTATTTTAATAACTGCTGAAAATAGTGCACTTTTGACTAATTCAGGCTGATTTTTCGAGTACTTTGGAGCGGCCATTTTGTCCGCTGTGTGCTTAGATCATGTCCAGTTTCCACAAGTACAATATGTAAAGAAATTTCAGCCACAGTACATGAAAGAAACATAGAGGTATGCCAACATTCTCTCCATTGTGCATGTTGCAAATGCAAAATACTTCATCTTACACCTGTCACTCACTCAGAAGCATGTATTATCTGTAGAGCGCCTCCATATAGACAACATATGCATTATTATTATATGATTTAATTTTGGTTCTATAGCTGAAAGATTTAAGCCGCAAGCATCTAAACAGTCCTTTTGAATAATTCTCATGTATTTTCCCACAGAACAGTATTCATTTGTAGCAAAGTCCCACACAAGCCCCGCACCCACCCCCCCCCCCCCCCCTGATGAAAAGTGGGCTATTTTAAAACTACACCTTGCATTTTCTCAACAATAGCAACCAATGTTTTGGTAAAAGACAGGAACATGAAACTTGCCACAATTATTCATGAGATGTCACTAATAAAATTTACAGACTGAACAGGGATGGAAGAGTTCAGGTTCACAGAGGTCAAAGGGTACAAAGTTTGCTAATTCTTCTAACACTAGTATATGGAAGAAAGCGAATCTGCTTTATTATCATTATTTTCCAGAATTTTATTACAACCGAATGAAAAGAAACATTTTTGCTATATTTTTCTTAGACTTAATACAACAGTTTTAAATTTAAGTTGACTTTACTCCTATGTTCTAAGACTTCTAATTTTCCCATAATTGAGGTCATTGCACACAAAATACTGCCACAAGGCATATTGTGTAAGCAAGAGCAAAATAGGCATAATTAGCTTATTTTTATGCATAACATCAATGTTAATATACCATTTTGTTGAGAAATGCATACATAATTATATGAGAAAGAGAAAAGCAATTGCACAAATTTTCATATTTATTTTAAGGTGGCGCTCTCCAGTTTCGTACTTTGCATAGGGTTAGAAATTTAAAGAAAAAGAATTAGCCAGGGTTTCCTCACTGGCTGTCCTGGCTATTTAAAAAAGACCTTGTATATCTTAGGTATTGTTAAAAGAACTTTGAATTCCCTTTATTTTGGTGTATGATTGATGGGTGAAATTTGGGTTATAGAGTATACAGCTTGGTCTTACTTAAGATGTGCACCTCTCAAAAAACTGCTAGCTCTGCTTGGTCATTTTCACTTCCTGGACTTCAAAGGTAAATTTAAAAAAAATGAGCCGATAACTTTTTATACTTTTTGGATATTTTTTAATTCATTCATAGTACTTTCAGAGGCTGGTATTGTCTGCTCTGGCAAAATTCGTTTCCCTATTTTAATAACTGCTGAAAATAGTGCACTTTTGACTAATTCAGGCTGATTTTTCGAGTACTTTGGAGCGGCCATTTTGTCCGCTGTGTGCTTAGATCATGTCCAGTTTCCACAAGTACAATATGTAAAGAAATTTCAGCCACAGTACATGAAAGAAACATAGAGGTATGCCAACATTCTCTCCATTGTGCATGTTGCAAATGCAAAATACTTCATCTTACACCTGTCACTCACTCAGAAGCATGTATTATCTGTAGAGCGCCTCCATATAGACAACATATGCATTATTATTATATGATTTAATTTTGGTTCTATAGCTGAAAGATTTAAGCCGCAAGCATCTAAACAGTCCTTTTGAATAATTCTCATGTATTTTCCCACAGAACAGTATTCATTTGTAGCAAAGTCCCACACAAGCCCAGCACCCCCCCCCCCCCCCCCCCTGATGAAAAGTGGGCTATTTTAAAACTACACCTTGCATTTTCTCAACAATAGCAACCAATGTTTTGGTAAAAGACAGGAACATGAAACTTGCCACAATTATTCATGAGATGTCACTAATAAAATTTACAGACTGAACAGGGATGGAAGAGTTCAGGTTCACAGAGGTCAAAGGGTACAAAGTTTGCTAATTCTTCTAACACTAGTATATGGAAGAAAGCGAATCTGCTTTATTATCATTATTTTCCAGAATTTTATTACAACCGAATGAAAAGAAACATTTTTGCTATATTTTTCTTAGACTTAATACAACAGTTTTAAATTTAAGTTGACTTTACTCCTATGTTCTAAGACTTCTAATTTTCCCATAATTGAGGTCATTGCACACAAAATACTGCCACAAGGCATATTGTGTAAGCAAGAGCAAAATAGGCATAATTAGCTTATTTTTATGCATAACATCAATGTTAATATACCATTTTGTTGAGAAATGCATACATAATTATATGAGAAAGAGAAAAGCAATTGCACAAATTTTCATATTTATTTTAAGGTGGCGCTCTCCAGTTTCGTACTTTGCATAGGGTTAGAAATTTAAAGAAAAAGAATTAGCCAGGGTTTCCTCACTGGCTGTCCTGGCTATTTAAAAAAGACCTTGTATATCTTAGGTATTGTTAAAAGAACTTTGAATTCCCTTTATTTTGGTGTATGATTGATGGGTGAAATTTGGGTTATAGAGTATACAGCTTGGTCTTACTTAAGATGTGCACCTCTCAAAAAACTGCTAGCTCCGCTTGGTCATTTTCACTTCCTGGACTTCAAAGGTAAATTAAAAAAAAAGAGCCGATAACTTTTTATACTTTTTGGATATTTTTTAATTCATTCATAGTACTTTCAGAGGCTGGTATTGTCTGCTCTGGCAAAATTCGTTTCCCTATTTTAATAACTGCTGAAAATAGTGCACTTTTGACTAATTCAGGCTGATTTTTCGAGTACTTTGGAGCGGCCATTTTGTCCGCTGTGTGCTTAGATCATGTCCAGTTTCCACAAGTACAATATGTAAAGAAATTTCAGCCACAGTACATGAAAGTAACATAGAGGTATGCCAACATTCTCTCCATTGTGCATGTTGCAAATGCAAAATACTTCATCTTACACCTGTCACTCACTCAGAAGCATGTATTATCTGTAGAGCGCTCCCTAAATGGAATTTTACTGGTGTACCTGATTTTTCTTATGTCAAGATATGGAAAATTGCAGTCTAAGTACTAAATGGTAGGTAAACAAGCCTGACCTTCAACTAAAATGGAGTAAATATGTTGTTTACAAAATGACTAAAGTACAACTTACCTCATGGACACATTACAAATTCAATATACATAACAACAGAAAAATGAATTCGTTCAAAAGTCAACAGACAAATCAAAGATTCAGTATAAAATAAAATCTCTCGTACGATTCTAGAAATATAAAGTATCTCCTTATCTGTCCAAAATGTGGAAAATATTGGACAGACGAGTCTAACACTTTTATAGTGCACAGATTTTATATAAACCATTATGTAAACAAATCAGTTTCCAAACATTTTAATAGCACAACTCGGTCATTTAATGATTGTTCTATTTCTCCGATGGAATCGGTAGAAGACAAAGAAAAACTCACAGACATGGAATGGATAAAAGGTTAAAGACAATGGCACCATTTGGTCTTAATATACAAAAAGAAACGGAGAACATTTGCTATTTCGTTATTACTTATAACACAAAAAGCAGCACATGTTGCTAAATTAGATATAGACGGCTGCACAAAATATCAACAAACGTTCCAGAAATTTGTCAGCGTAAACTTGGGAACACCTATTGTAAAAATAGAACATTTAGGCGACATTCCAGTTTGAAACAGGTTAAACTGAGCGAGTAATTCTCCCCAGGCTAACAATGCATATTGAGGTTCCCATAACACTAACCCCAACCTGAGCTCAAAAATTTATATTAAAAAATACACACAAAAAACCCCACAAAAATTCACTGACATTGTTTCGTCCTCAGCTTATCGTGGCGAGATCGCCAAAAGTATGGAATGATAAAATTTTGCTGTGACATGTGACTGAGCTGCCAAGTTACTAGGTAGACATGGAAAGTGACAGTTTCATGACTGTCTCGCAAAGGCCAATAGAATAAAAGCACAGAAAAGATGTATCAGCTACTTTGACCTTGGAGATATAGCCTTGACCGTGATACACAAGATGCCATCAAATCGAGAAATATAAGTGTGACATGTTTCATCCCCATACCTCGAACAATTTTTAATCAAACAAAATAAAAATATTGACGTGTGACCTAGACCTAGAAGATATGACCACACATGTGAAATGCGACACATCTTCTAGTGATAAGATATAGTATATTTTTTCACTTTCCATTCATCTTAAACATCTCTGATGTTTGGAAGCAACAGCGGAAATGTGACTGAAACGTAACATAATGACCCGTGACCTTGATCTTGATGAAATGCCCTACAATATGGTATGCGATACGCCTTTGAGTAATAATATATAAATATCTCCATTGTTCTTCGATTATCTCCAAAAACTCCAAAGTTCACCGAATATGGTAAGAGCTCAAAGATTATAGAACGGAAAGGAAAGTGTGACATAAACCATGAATGTTGACCCATCACCTTGACATAGAAAATAGGGCCCCCAATGTCATACGCAATTCATTTTCTAATGATGATGTATACCTAGATTCATCCATTTATCTGAAACGAGTTGAAGGTTATAGAGCTGAAAGGAATCGGTGACAGAAAAACTTAAAATATTGACCAGTGACCCTAACCTTAAAGACAGGACCCCCAGTGTGATTGCTAGACACCTTGTTAGGATGATGTATACGTATATCAAATTTCATTCCTTAACGAAGAACTGCTCTCTGAAATTATTATAATTTCTAGTAAGTTGTTGTCCTTGAGAAAACACAACTTTCAGTCTCATAAAGAACATGTTAAACATTTGACTTACAAAGATAATTAAAGTAATATTTCAGCTTTTCAAAGTGACGATGTCGCTTTTGAGTTCTATTAATAACGCTCAGGGAATCTGTATACATATACGAACGACTAGAGCTGCTACTGAAGAAGAAGATGACCCCATGTAAGCATGAGTGTGACGAAGGCCTACATTTCAGAAGAAGAAATGTGTCACGTGGAGAAAACGACCGTACAAATGAAATTAGATCGATTAAAAGGAAGGAGAGAGAAGAAATATCTGACAGTATAGATGATTTAACGGAGTTAGATATGACAAATCTATGTTGGCAGCAACTTTAATTCGCAATTACATTTTCACATGCATGAAGGAGGAATGGATGCATTCAATATGATAAAGTTATCGTTGCTGAAAATGAACGTAGATAATTAAGCTGGTGTCATAGAATCTTTATTAATTCTCACTGTTATGACCTCTAATTGTGTGCATGACTGCACCGTGTCTGCTTAACCAGAAACTGCTTTCTAAAATGTCATTAATATTGTTTAATTTAAAATGTAAGTAAATAATCTCTCTCTCTCTCTCTCTCTCTCTCTCTCTCTCTCTCTCTCTCTCTCTCTCTCTCTCTCTCTCTCTCTCTCTCGTCACTGAAAATAAGAAGAAGAAGGGGGAAAAAAACGAAAGAAAAAACACAAAACAAGTATTTTTAATATTACAGACTTAATCCTTGAAACAATTGTTTTTGCACTAATAATTTGGTGTGTATGTGTATGAGAGAGAGGGATTTCACACCTAATGAGTCTTAACTGTCTACGTATTCCGATACTCCCCCCCCCCGCCAATTTAAGGGTCTGATGTCAGCTATTCATAAAATCGAGGAATTTTTGCCGACAGATCTGTCCACAACACATCTGTGTACATTGTAGACACTTACTAGTATGTCTCGCGTCTCTTCAGCTACCGTCAGTTGAAGGGTCCTTTTGGCGATATGTACAGAATATTTCCAGATCAAATCCTATGTTTGACGATTTGTAAATCCAAGTGGAATAACACAACCCTACGTCCTGTGGTCATTTTGAATTTTGTGGATGCATACGGCTATTACCAAATACCGGTAACAATCTAACTGTACGCTGGTGTGTTCCAGACAGATTGTATGCAGCAAAATTGCACATTTTAATGATCCTCAAATGATCATCAGATCCTCAAATCGTCCATCAGTATCAACACAGATTTGGGGGTGCTGATTTATCGCCCTTTGCTGATACAATTTCCATCTGATTTTAATGTATTTAGTACATTTTGATTTTAAAGACGAAGACAGTGTGATTATATTTTACATAAATGGACCTAAAATAAAACTCATTGCATTTTCAAATCAATAGGTTTATATGTTTTGTGTTTTGAAACATTTTATTGCATATATTAAAAAGCAAAAGGGTTTGGCACAAGGTCTTTCAACTTAGGAATACAAAAAACACAATATTTCATGCATCACGTGAAACTTACAGAGAAAATTGAAATGATACTTGAAAGACTGAAATAACTTAAATGATCTAAAGTGATCATTGTTTGAGTTGCGAAATTGTAAATGATTAAAGAAAGGTGAGGCTCCATGTGAGAATGAGTCACACAGAAATTAATTAATACATATATACAAATATATGAATAGTTCTTATGTTATTGAACTTTTCAATGGCGTTCCTTGGCGAATAAATGTAATCATATTTGAATTGTAGTAAAATAGCTTAGAATACATGCAAACATATATGCATACATATATAGAAACCTATACGTACAGACATTAATGTAAAAGTATGAGCATACACTCTCACGAAGTCTACCAACCCATCTGCGCCTCAGACTAACACTTGGGGCGTCACGTGACCATATTACGCGCAGTGAAGCTCTTCTTTTGGAAGATGAAACACCTGCGTACGTCTAAGCTTGATCTCCTTTAAACGCGATTTTCATCCTTTATACATTGAACACAAGCTAATTTGACGATTTTTCGACATTTGAATCAAGGCAAAAAAAATCAAAACAATATCAATATTAAATTGATGGAAATTTATAGAGCAGCGCTCCTTTCATCGCAAATGGTTCTATTTATTGAAATGTGTCTCTATGGCCAGTTTTTGCCGATATCTAATAGTATTCTCCAAGGAAAACGTTCCATTTAGCGACAACGAGATAGGATTGGTCAGCGGTCACTTGGAATTCGCACATACGATACATAGTCCAAGTTTCCTCAGACCTTTCCCATCTCCTTATAGATATTTGGACAATTATGTTGGAGTGTGAGGTCAGAGCGTATTCTCTGTTGAAAACATTGAATTAGCCGAAACCACGCAGAAGCGGCATGGGGTAGTTGCTTTATACAGGGGCGAGCAAAATTAGGCAACATTGTATCGAACTCAACCTGCCTCATATCGATAAGTAGAAACTTTATCTTTTCATTCATAACAGCTCAAACTTATTTTGTATCTTTAACAAGCCGACGCACGAATCAAATTTGCAGTGTTTACAAACTGGACACCGTACTTTACCATTTCCTTCATTGCATTCTCACGTGATCCAAATATTGCGGCCTACATTTTGCTTGATGTCAGTGGTCCAAGGAGCACATGATACAGACAATCTATATAGGGACAATGCCTATTCAATCTGAACGTCCTCGGCTATTTCTGCGAGACAAAACTATGCCTTGGATGTATGTCGGTGCAGTAATTTACACAAAAATCATACATTCTGTTGGCCGGAAATTTCTTCGCAAAAAAGAAACCGCAATCTGTTGGGACCACCTCGGTTATTTCTACTATTTGATTGACTGTAGGATTGACCGCGAAGTTGCGAATGAAAATATAGTTCGATGCATTGGCAGCTCCTCGATCAATACTTGTTTTGTAAATAACCGAGGTGGTCTGAATGGCGGCTATCGATATTCATTCGAGGTATGATCCGTAGGATTGACCTCGAAGTTGGGAATAAATGCCTATTGTAATCGAATACTAATGCCGCGAGATTTGGCAATCATGTGATTAAGCAATGCTGCATGGAAATGTAGACCGTGAATACTGGATAATAAGTTATTTTGTCGGTTTATTAAAGTTACAAATTATGTGTTCATTGTTATGTCCGAAAAGAGGAATATTCTGCTTATCGATATGAGGCCGGTAGGGTTCGATACAATGTTGCTTAATTTTGCTAGCCTCTGCTTAACCCGTCTAACCATGCTGCCCCCGGGTAGTTTCGGCGAATTCAATGTTTTCGATAGGGAATATCTGACCTCAAACCCTAAAATACCTGATCAAGTATCTAAAACGGGGGTAGGACAGGTCAGAAGAAACTCAGACTAATACGATACAATGCAGTCCCCTGCAGGCGCGCCGAGAAGGGGGGGGGGGGGTCTGGGCAATTGCCCAGGGGCCCAGCGATTTCTCGGGGCCCGCCGTCAACTCTGTTATAACAAATAAATTAATCTTTGCCGTAAATATTAAAATTTGTTCCTTGAAAGAGTCTAAGTTATGATAGTTTTGGCGCCCATGACTGCTCTGCCCAGGGGCCCGGAATGTCTGTCGGCGGGCCCGGTCCCCTGTATCTGGTATTTAAGAGTTCCTGTCATACTTTGACGAAGCAATTATGATCGCTATATACATCTAACTACAGTATGCTTGAAAATTCTCTTTTGCTCACGTATCGCCCCTAATTTTAGCTGGCAACATTCAAACTTATTTTTCCACAAATCGTCTTTAGCGTGGATTTCAAACCTTCTCTCCCGTCAATTCAAACCTATGAGATGTGCTATCTATCTGCGCATGAACCATAATATTCACATCTGATTTGAGATGGATGTCAAAGGAGCAGATAAGATGAATTATTTAAAGCAAATTATCGTTATAGCTTATTAGATCACGCATTCTGGTTTATACCCCTACCTCCTTAAGTACGCATGCGGAGAAAGCGGAAAGGAGATATGATAGCATTGATAAAAATAGATTCTTGTCGAGTACACACTATTCTCTTTACATCGATCGTGCCGGGTACACCAATCTGCTATTATTTCCAAGATTTGACTTTGAGGCAACAGGGCATAGTTTCTTATATTGGCCCCTGTCGAAATTCCTAATTCAAAACTTTCCTGTGATTTGTAGCTATTATTGTCTATTAATAAACTATATGGATACATTTATGAATTAAGTGTTTCGGACTTGTTCTTGAAATTGATGTGATCCATGTATATCTCCCGTAGTTACTTAACAGTTTCTGGACATTGAGATGCCAATCGTTAGATAGAAGTAGAGCTAATCACCTGTAGCAGTAGGCACGTTGAGTTCAAGGCAAGTAGAACGTCTCAAAACGGCCTGGATTTACTATTTTGAATTGCATCAAGCTGTTTAGTGCGTACTGCTTTTGAAAATTATCACGACGGGAAAGGGCCTGCATCTGCACCATGAGCATCACTGCTTCACAAATGACCTTTGGACATGACAATTGCATTTGTGAATTTGGAGACGAGGCACATACACTTCTTTTGCTATGAACTTGCAAAGACTTGTCAGGTCAAATGAATCATATTTTGTTATTTTGATTTATTATGACTATCCATAAAATATGGATCTTTATGACCTTACTGAAGTACTCTACTTTTATGAAATTTTTTTCTATATTGGCATCCAAAAATGTGCATAAAAACTGCACTTTGTACCCTGTATTGGTTATTGGCTTCTTCCTGCCACTTAATTATGCATTCAGGACAGTTTCAGTCTTCTAGTATGCTTTTAAGTTATTTATTAGTTTGCGAGTGAAGAGGGTATACTGGAGTCAGCTTGTCCGTACGTCCGTCTGTCGCACTTTTATTTACTTACTATCTACTGAACGTTATGAGATATCTTCATCAAACTTGGTATGCTTTTGTATCACAATAAGACAATATATCTTCCAAAGCAAAATGGGTTCTGCCTAATCAGCATTTTATAAATGATCCCCAATTTAATTATTAACAAAAAATGTGCTCCTCTGTCTCTTCATTACATTCTTGAAAGTTAATATCTTCCAAACGTTTTGAGACATTTTCTTGAAACTTGGCTATGCATTTGCGTCATGATACGAGTCGCAAATAAAAATGGGCTTTGTCAGATTATTACTTTTGAAATCATCTCCCCACGTTTGAAAATTTTATTGACCTTATCACACTTTCGTGCCCAGATAATATCTCATGCAAAGTTTTCATGAACCTTGATATGCATTTGCATTATGACAAGTCATAGAATATAAAATAATTTTTTTTCCTCAGATAAGTCTTGTAAAAATGTTTTCAAGATTTATAAAAATTGTGTGATTCTGTCACACTTTTTTGTTCGCTTCATATCTTCTGAACCAAATGATTATTCCTCTTGCGAGGGTATTCTGCAAGCAAGACAGATCTAGTTTATTTCTGCCTTTTTGAACGAAGTGATGCATATTGCAATATGCCAGCATTCCACGTATGCCCCAACTTACATGCGTAATAAAACTGAATTCAGACAATTTAAAAAAATATCAATTACAGTTCTTGGTCCTTGGTCCCGTGACAAGAAATGTGATGAAAACTGAAACATTATTTAATCGAAATGGTTTGGTTTTTGTTGGTTGTTGTAGTTGTTGATAATGGATATTTTCTGCAAATGATTTGATACTTCCAATCAATCTTCCATGGTGTTCATCACAAAATGTCATCCAAGCATTTCATGCGCATTTTCAAACTATTATTCTAAATGTTCGACAAGAAAAAAACAATAATCGAATGCAAAAGAATTCAAAATGTTCCTAGCGATTACGGTGACCTGGTAATCAATATTCTCACTAGTTAGACCCGATGTCCATAATCTCTTGAATAAACGTTTATCAAATAAGCGAACAAAAACGTTGATCACATTATTGATCGGACACTTTCAGGGCCTGTTTTTTAAGGGAAGCAGCGCGTAAAATATTGGGTTTTACATATATTGGATTACCTGCCTTATAGCGAGAAAAACTGTTTGAAGCTTCCTTAAAAGGAAAGTATCAGTCATGGCTGGACGTTCGTTGAAAGAATGTATGAATGAATTGGATGGAGAAAACCAGTTTGTACTAATCACCAAACCACAATTTAGAAACTGTAAAGTGAATGATTCGGAAAGTTTTCCTAATACCGCATGTCTCCACCGGGTCCTCGTGCCATCGATAGCGCATACAAATTTTGTGAGATATTGTTCTTCAGTGGTGCGAAAATGTACTTTACTTTCGTAAAAACAAGCGTTCTGCTGAACACTATCACTTGGTTGCAACCAGCCCTTTTGTACCAACACGTGTTCTGTTGAACACTATAACATGGCTGCAACCATCCCTTTCGTAAAAACAAGTGTTCTTTTGAACACTATCACTTGGTTGTGACAAGCCCTATGATGATTTTCAATTTGCACGTTTTAAACGGCGCCGACATCGTCGCATGTCACGGGCCACAATCCGCTACGCTCCTTTATCACCAGTGGCTGCCTGTGCAGCGATTTCCTCGTTTCCATTGAATATGCATAAACCTGCTGAACCAATCAATGCGAGCGCAAGTAATATTTTCTTGCCATTGTGACCTAACATGACCTTTCACGCTGTTTGAATGAGCCAATCAAAGTTTCTCTTTCAAACACGATTGATAATACGGGCACTTTCATGTATGTGTTAGAAATTGTTGATGACGTGTTTTTGTTTATGCGAACTCATGACAAACGAGGAAATCTCCGCACAGGCAGCCACAGATGATAAAAGAGCGTAGCGGATTGTCTCCCGTCGCTTGCCACTATGCGTCTCCGGCGTTGGCGGCTGAAACTGATATCCTTTTTCGCTATGTCCTATTGCAAGCGGGACAAAAATTCGACTTTTCCTGCAGCCAGTTATCTCCAATGATATTTTCTATTGTAGATGAAATTAAACATGAAAGAATGAGCGACTTTTAAGTAGAAATCAAATTAGAATTACCATGAGACCTAGCCATGGAAACATTTTGCTTCCATGCAGAATCTTATGAATCAATGTTGTTATGAATTTGCATATGTTCTTGAAACGAAATTTAGGCCGTATTTGGTAAAGAACAAGACCGCTTTCTGTGTGCTTTTGTCCCAAAAAGTCGAATTTCAAACCGCAAAATTAAATTTTCAAGAAGACAAAATGTTTTGATGTATTTTGTACAAATCAGCTCTGAATTTCTTGTAAATCCCGGAGGAAAAAAAATGAAACTGCTGTTAAAATTTTAACTTAATGAAAGAATTTAAAAGGCACTTTGTACAGTTTTTAACTTTTATAGGGGTTTTTCCCGACCTTAAAGCAATATTTGAGCGCAAGGGAGTACCTCAGTGGATGTTTCTCCAAAGAAGTGTCTAACAAAATGCGATCCTTTTAAAGATAAATCAAGGAAGCTCTCGATTACTTTTTCACGAAATATATACCTATTAAACGTATTTCAAAATACGATTTTCGTACTTATATTGTTATATGGTCATCTGAAAATGTCACAATAGTGAACCGCGTGTTTAAATTTGCCCAGACTGCAGAGTGCTCGAAAAGTTTTATAGTGGTCTCGAGATCGAAACCCAAAGAAGATATTAGTTTTCTCTTTCAGTGCCTTATTACCGTATCAAAGTGATTTTACTTTTTCCTAATCAAACAAATCACATGTGGTTTCAGTTTTAAAAATATATAGAGAAAGATATTGCGATCCATCAGCATTTCTTTCCTGTCAGATAAATACAATATATGTAGCTTTATTACAGGGTACACGGATCTTCCCTTTCTCAGGTAGAAGAATGATGAATAAACAGACCTAGTCAGCTTATGCGAGAGTTCTATCGAAGACGTTTTCTCATCGAAGTGTACCTTGTCCTTTAGTTATTGGTAGTTGAACAACCTTCAAAACACTTATTGCTTCTTCTTAGTATGAACCCTATTCCAGCACGACCTAGGCACGTTTATCATTTTGTAAAATCGCAGAATGTGAAAATTGGGAAATTTTAGTATAATTACTCTGTCTAAAGCAAAATCTCTTGCTTAAATTTGCACACGGAAGATTAATGTACTTAGTCGTCAGACATGGTTCCATCAGCTTTATTGTCCTCGTGTTCGACCAGTCGCCAAGTTCCGCCTATCCACCTCCAGCTGTCAATCAATCCTTGCTTTTTTAACCAATAAATTGACAGCTAGCCAGTCTACGACCGGTTATGTGTAAACTCTTTTGTGCTCATACCCGGTCCATCGTCGCAAGCCACTTAGACAATCCGCTGCTACACTCCATTATCACATGTGGCTGCCTGTGCGGAGATTTTTTTTTTAAAACATGAATATGCATAACGCTGCTTAACCAATCACTGCGAATGATTGGTTAAGCATGTTTACACACATTCATATCTTCTCGCCGTTTTGACTCAGCATGACCTATCACGCTTTTTGAACGACGCAATCAAAGTGTCTCTTTCAAGTACGATCGATAAAAGGAGCACTTTCATTTATCACTTTGCACTATCGCCGCTAAGTATTAAGAGCTTATCAAAATAGTTCCAAATATTTGGCCCCTTTACATTGTTTTTGTTGTGATGACTTGCTAAGATCAGTGTAATATGTGTCTTAATTGCAATTTTAAGTAAAATTCTTCATAAAAATGTGTTGACATGTGCTTTTGCAAAACGTAAAATTGCACTTGCTCATAGGAGCACTTCCGTTGTCAAATCATCAGTTTCGGAGGAGCTTACTTTTTGCATGTTGTCAAGCTCTTCAGTTTCGGAGGTAAGCATGTCTTGCATGGAAGTGATCAGTTTTGAAAAACACCGGAAATTGTGAAGTTTGTTTCATTTATGTCTTAGAAAATTGTTACATTGCTTTGTTGATGACGTATTTTTGTTGATGCGTACTCATTAAAAAAACTGGGAAATCTCCGCACAGGCAGCCACGGGTGATAAAGACCGTGACGGATTTTCTCCAGTGGCTTGCAACGATGAACTCGGTCCCATATTCACGAAACATTTTTAGGAGCCCGAAACTGTATCTCACTTTCCTAGTCCAAAATATTTGATGTTCTTAACTTTGATTAGAGTGAAATTCGAATCATAAAACTTTCGATATCTTAAATTTGGTTTCTATACTAGTATGATAAAATTTAATTTACTTAGACATATTAAAAGTATCATATCTATATCGGGGGGTGGGGGGTGGAGAGCTAAGGTTTCGTGTTTAAAACCATTAGAGAATATCGGGCCTGGACTGATAGCTCTTACAGATTCGGTGGCAGTGTGGTCTACCAATGATAAGTTTTTACTATATAACATGTACAAGAAGAAAAGCTTCACAATCTTTCATTCATTTTTTGTTAGGTTTTCACTATTATCCCAAAATTAATCTGTGATAAAGTGGTTGAATTTAAGTGGTTAAACCTGTGATTTCATGGAAAATGTTGCGATAATTGATAGTTGTGATTCTCTCTGCCAGTCACCTGAGCCTAAAATTGAACGAGACTTCTATGTTTAGTTACAACTCTGAAACTGCAATGTTAGGTGCTATTTTCGATTTTTGAAAAACGCCAAACCTTATGAAGTTTGAGTTACTTCATAGCACAAGTCTGCGGTTTCGTCAAATAAAACAAGTGTTTGTATTCATTTGATTAGAAGAATCTTATATTTTTGCTCATTCTGAATGAATTTCATGAAATTCGTCGAATTTTTACATTCTTTTTCTGACCATGGCTCTCCAAAGATACTATTAGTATTATTATTATTATTGTCTTCATTTTTATAGGGTAACTCAGTTAGTTGAGACCAACTAATCTCTCTTGAAACCTTTTACTATATCCCAAAAATATTGCAAAGTATCGTTAATTACTCATATAAAGGCAATGTGTCTTCATACATGTTCTCTCTCTCTGAAAACAAAATAAGTATTTACCACTAGACACACCTGCATAGATATACATTACTAAAATGCATTAGTGAAGCAGGATTTAACTACATAAATAAATTACTTTTTTTCTATTTAATAACTTTGTCTTAAACTGCAGAAATGGAAGGGGGTTGTTTGTTTTCCTTCGGAATGCAATTCCAAAGTAGTGGGCCCCAGTATTGAAAACTGCTCTTGAATCATTCTGTGTTCCGTATTGAAATTGGGAATTTCTGACAGTAACTGAGCATAGAACTAGTGTGTTGACAGACACTCTGTAATGAAACATATCATGTATATAATTTGGAACAGTGTTATTTAAAACTTTAAATATTGTATTTTTCATTTTGATAAATATTATTTCGTCACCAATGAGTATCTTCAAAGTATTCATTGTCACTGTAATATTTATTACTGGTTCATCGATTATACTTATACGGGTCCTTTTTGAGTCTGAAAATCTTCATTCAGTTTAACTCAGAACAAGTTTCCCCAAACCATATTGCAAAAATCCATCTGAGACTGGATGTAGCTTTTATAAAAGGTAATTCCCTGTTTTACAGGTATATAATAGTTTAGTTTTCTTAAGATCCACAAGTATGAATTTATTTTCTTTGTTATGTGAATAATGTGTTCAGACCATGTTTTTTTTTTTTTTTTTTTTTTTTTCAACAAAAATTCCAAGTATTTTATCGTATGTAGCCATCTGTAAGATGACATTATTATAATTGATACTGAGACTTTTATTTTGTAAACTTCATTCATATTTGCTTAGTGGTTATGAAATATACTTTAGTTGTATCAATATTTGTAATCATCTCAGTTTTCTTACACCAAGCATAAAGCTGATTGAGAGCTGGTTGAATGTTTTGATTCAAGGTCCTGTTTTAAATTTTATGCATCTGATAATGTGGTGTCATCAACACACAAATCTACTGAGCATATTGCATCACTAAATTGAAGTGGCAGTCTCATTGTATGTCATATCTGATATAATTTATAAACCGAATGAATAATAGAGGCACCAGGATTGATCACTGGGGAACTCCATATTGCATCATTCTTTCCTCTGATGTTTGCCCATGAATGACAACTCTTTGCAACCTGTTTGTTAAATATGATTGAAGCCAGATAGAAATTATTCAATATGTCGAATACATTTCATTGCAAATGAACACTGTACTTTTAGAGGCCCTAAGCACTGAACAGATTATGGTGCCCCCCCCCCCCCATCCCCCATGTAATTAAAAAAGCAAAACAAAAAAAAAAAAAAAAAAAAAAAAAAAAAAAAAACGTCATTTCTCATTGTTTTGGTGCCCCAGCTTTGCTGGTGCCATAAACACGTGCGTAGTCTGCCTATGGGGTAATCCAGCAGGGTAAGATACTCTATATGCGTTTTTCTTCCCTAAAAAGGACTGAATACAAAAATCAACTGGGTACAAAAATCAACTGAATACAATAATCAACTGGGTACAAAAATCAACTTGGTACAAAAATCAACTGAATACAACAATCAACTGAGTACAAAAGTACAAAAATCAGCTGAGTACAAAAATCAACTGACTACAAGAATCAACAAGCAAACCAATGAAACTATCTTACGTAAATTATGTCTGAGATATCTCATCATGATTCTAGCAATAACTTTAGCGGTTGGTCAGTGTTTTATCCTATACGCTACAGTGTATTTGTGTTCTATAAAGGCGAAAGTATCATTAACGTCATTTTATAGTTTCTATTGTTAGATAAAAGTAAAAGTCACTATCACCGGTACGCCGATGCTGCCCATGGTAAGATTTGATATACAGTACACGTACGCTTCAACGCGTAATGTGTTATAATTTCAGAGACTCAATTATCCTACTTCACACCACAGGGGCTCCTTACAAATGAAATAAAGAGTATCGGTCAATGGATAGAGGGCTGGGGGGGGGGGGGGCCAACCTGTAACAATATAACACACGGGAAGACACTATTCCTCACCCATCTGTATTTCCAATCCTGCTGGCTTGCCCTATTTTCTTGGATTTCACCCTTGGCCGAAAGGTAAGTTCAGAACAACCTCTAACCGCAACTTCCGGATTTTATAATAAAGGTTGTTCTGAACATACCTTTCGGCCAAGGGTGAAATCCAAGACTATCCGAATGCTAACGTCAACTTCCGTCTCGCTTCTTTATCGGTCTTCGAAATCGGCCAAGAAGTGTCGATTTTCTCCAATATGTCATGAATTGCACGAGGTCTGTTGAGATGTTTTGAAAATTGATCCATTCTTGATTACAGCTGGCGTAAGTTTTACATTAAGAGAGGAAAATGGGACAAGTTAGCTGGGTTGGAAATACCGAGGGGTGAGGAATCGTAATTTCCCTTGTGTTATATTGTTACATATTTGGACTCCCCCGCCCCCTCCCCCCCCCCCCCCCAGTCCTCTATCCATTGACCGATACACTTAATTTCCTTTATAACGAGATCCTGTGCTTCACACAACTAGAGCAACACGTCTGTTTAGATTCGCTATCTTGCATATGTTGTTCAGAGATTTTTCATCTGTTTAGCATGGGAGTATTGCTATAAATGTGTAGGAATTTCTCGACTGAATCATCAAAGTGTTACTATAATTGTACACGAAGTTCTCGATAGTATCACTGGAGTGTTACCATAATTGTACACGAGCTTCTCGAATGATTCATCGGAGTCTGAAACTCTTGCTTCGACAGTTTACAATTTAAATCGGTGAAGCCATTCACTTTCGTCCCTTGTAAAGGGGACGGAGGCTAGAAAGCGTACAGTTATATAGACACACGTTTTCCCCGACGTTTGATACCTGGTTTAGTCAATGTATAAATTACTTAAAATTAAACTTGTCGCGATTCACCACCACCACCATCAGCGTCAGCAAAGTAATTATGTAATTAGAATGTATGTTTGATAGACCTAAACTCAGTTGAAGGTTGTGCTCATATTTGAACTACAACAATTGCACAACACAATTCGGAGCAATTATTTTCCAAAGCGTACCTTTTCTGTTGGTCTGAAATTGTAATCAACTTTTTTCTTCTGTTTTAATCATCGTCATCCTCAAACACACCGTCGTCCTCCTCGTCCTTCTCCTCCTCATCATTTTTGTTTTCTTGTTCCATGATCAATTTACGAAAAGAATTAAACTCATAAGTAATACAATTTTCACTAGTTAATTTTTTAAATAAAGAGGAAATTCTTCATGATTTTTAAGGATTTCCCTACATCAAGAAGTTTCAAAATTTCGAATATTGTCTGTTTGTCCGTCTACTAGTTTGTCTGTCTGTATAAGACTTTCAGAGTGTTTTATGCACTAGTTTATAAGCAAGTATCTCCGATAAACAAAGAGTGAATTCTATTTCCAAAAAAGGGGGTGCTCTTAGGGCTTTAAGCACAAGTACTCGCTGTACTTTGAGCATTTATATCGAGCTATCGATTCATCTATATCTACCGGTATATGCATCCATGGTTTATATCATTTGTGTAGTGTTAGTCCTCATCTCTGCAGGGTGCCAAGCCATTAGATTTTGCTGTATTATCTATTGTACCACATCTGGCATAGGTCTAAATTTCAGAAACAATTTAAGACCCAGAATAAAACGCAAATCCGAAACTCGTTCTTCAATAAATCGTGCCTAATGCAAAGTTTTAATTTTGAACATTTGCTAGAATATGATATAAATTCCATCAGGCAAGTACTTTAAATTTCATACTTCTTTCATGTACTGCTTTGGGGTCTTTGATTCCAGCGTTTCGACATTATTGGAAACATTAGTCGAAGCAGTTGAAACATTTGTTGGAATACTAGTTGACACTAGTTGAAACATGAAACGTCGAAACACTAGTGGACACTAGTCTAAGCAATAGTATCAATAGTCGAAACACAGTCGACACTAGTCCAGCATTAGTGGAAATAGTCTTGGAAATTGTTTTAATTTGGCCTTGGTATAACTCACATAGCTTAAAAAATGTGCAAGTAGTTTTGTCCGAGAAATCATATACATTGAAGACCATGTAATAACGTAGCAAATTTTCGAACAGATCATCATTGTTTGCTTATCTTCCGTTTAAAAAAAATTGAAATTGTTGCAGTGGATCTGAGCGAATCGTCTCGTCCCTCCTTACCCGTGCACGATGCACACACACACACACACACACACACACACACACACACACACACACACACACACACACACACATATATATATATATATATATATATATATATATATATATATACATATATGTATATAATTCTGTCCCAGGTTATTAGCGACGAATAACTCACTATTGACTGTAGATTTTTAAGTATTCGCAAATTCTGTTATGTAGTTAAGTAGCGTTTCGTGCACAGTTATCCCTCTGCAATACTGCATGACACGGTATATTTCAGAATACAAATCTTAATATATTAACTAAAAAAGAAACGTTCATTAAGAATTTTCCCTTTTTCGATACTAATCAGGCAAACTTAAACTCTTGAATATAGTAATAAATTTGCCTAGTGTTACCCATAAAACCTTAGATTAAACTCGATTATCAGATCCTGCTTTCATAAACCTTCTAGACTTGAGTAGGTACTCAGCTCACAATGTTGCTCCTTTGTATTCTTCGTATAAAATCATATTTAAAGTCCGTATCTGAATATTATATCCCAAAGTAACCAGCTTGTTTCAAAATGTAGCTCTGATGCAGTATCATATGAAAGTTTACAAATTATCAGCATTGCACAATTTGAGCTGAGTTTTAGTCAGAATTAATAGGTTTTATGAAAGCGGGACTAGAAACCCCTTACGACTTATATCAGTGACTTTTAATACGAACACTTTCAACTTGTGTAGTTTGCACTTATCTCAATAACGTCTATGCACTGCTAGAAAATATTTCAATATGTTATGTAACGATGCAGTATTATTCTTATTAGATCAGCATCGTATGTTCTCTTCTAGTTCTGTATTTTTTCCATATAGAGTATGTATGTATGTATGTATGTATGTATGTATGTATGTATGTATGTATGTATGTATGTATGTATGTATAGGGTTTAATGGCACATCAGCACAATCCTGGCTATACAGTGCCGAGGAAGCTTAGGTATCCCCAAAAAGGCACACAAAACAAAGATAAAGCCAAAACAGGGTAAAATTCTTAAAATACAAAATCCAACTGTTTAAAACAGAAACCACACTTTTTTAAACTCCAAGACCTTCTCTGCTTGAAAATCATCACGGGACACATCCCAGGGCTAAGGAGTTGCACCCATTAGTCATTAGTCGTCTTTTACAACATGCAGGAGGGAGCATCAGGCCTGGTCTACATCCTCGAGCCCGCAGGGGGATCCGTGTTGATTAAAATTCATTCACATTATTTTATTAAAAACAATGATATTATGGCGACTCTGAGTTTATCGAATATAAAGCTGACTAAGTAGGAAAATCTATATTCCATTAGTCATTATATAAAATATATCGCATATATATATATATATATATATATATATATATATAGAAGACCAAAGAATTTACAAGATCTTTTGATCAGAACTAAACCGACAGAAAATTTAAAAAGATGTTTTTCATCATCTAAATGCAACAGACGTCGGTGCTCTCAATGTGCAAATATTAGAGAAAGTACCTATTTTAATAGCTCCAATACTAAAGAATTGTTTTCTCTACGTTATAACACTGACTGTATATCAACTGATGTAATTTTTTTGATAACCTGTAAAAAATGTAACATGCAATATGTTGGACAAACACTTCAACAAGTTTCTAAGAGAATGAATAATCACCGCTTTCATATAAAAAAATTGTATGGATCCTCAGTTCTCCTCTAATGTTTCAATACATTTTAATACAAATAATCACTCTTTACGTGATTTTTCTTTCATGCCAATCGATATTGTGCACGGAGAAATGAACAGACTCATTAAAAAAAGTTATTGGATTAATCGGTTAGATACTTTGTATCCCAATGGCCTTAATACTAAGGCATCATATAAAATTGTATACATTTTTAGTGGAGAAATTGATATGTTGTATACATGTGTATATGTATATGTATATATGTGTGTGTGTATGTGTGTGTGTGTATATATATATATGTGTGTATGTGTGTATTTGTATATATGTGTATATGTATGTATATGTATATATGTATAAATATAGATGTGTGTATGTATGTATGTGTGTATATATGTGTGTGTATGTGTGTATATATGTGTATGTATGTATGTATGTATATATATATATATATATATATATATATATATATATATTAGTTATAGAAATATGTTGTTGTATGTATGACTGTTTGTCTCTACATTATAATTTTTATATGTATATATATATATATATATATATATATATATATATATATATATATATATATATATATCTTTTCATTAAAAAATTTGCTAACAAATGAAATCTCAATGTTGAATGATCTGAAATCAAGGTCAACTATTTTCATTTAATAACATCCATATAGATGAACATTACCGACGAAGAAAATGGTAATCTCTGTTAAGTTTTATATTACACTGTAAATGGATGGAATGCAAATTTTTCAGGATTTGAAATAAACAATACATAATTATTGTCTTAGTTATCTTATTCTTATCGAATGCTAAAATCTCAAGGATTATACAAGATAAGTGCGGTCAAGGTAATTAATCAACCAATCAATTATTCAGTTATTTAATTATTTAAAAATGATACATTACAAATATTATAACTAATAAAGACAAATTTTATGGATTTTTTTTAGGTTTCTTTCTAAAACAATTTCGACTCGATGCGAGAGGTGATTTTACAATGTCCAATTCTGAACTGTTTGTTTGTTTGGTTATTTCTTTGGAACACACTCGACGGTGAAGAACACGATAGATTTGAATCGAAATCTGTATTATGTATGGATTATATACCTGTATGGGGATATATACTGCAATTATCCTCAAAGGATCAAATCTGAACACTGTTTCAAAAGGGTTAATCTTAAGTTAAATTTGAGCTCTTTTTTTTTCAGTTGTGGTTTTCTAGCCTTATCTATCACGTTTTTAGGAAGCATAAGAAAGCATCACTCACGGAAGTAATCAACGCCCAACATGCTGCTCTCTCCTTATCATTGACCTCGATAACGCAAAAGAGGGGCTCCCTTGGACCTTAGATAAGGTTGATGATGAGGTTTATGTATAAATCTGTAGCAAAACGAGATGAAGAGGTCCCTCTATCTTGATTAGGTGAACCATAAATCCCCAGCATATTCTCTCTATAACTGGTAGTGAACTAGAAATAGGCAATCACTGCTTCTAATCTGGAGGCTAGGTATACACAGGGAATATGATGCGAAAGATTTTCCAGGCTGGATTAATAGATCATATTGAAATGTTCATGCAGTTGACTAAGAGGAGAAATTTTAAGAAATATAACATTTCATATAGTTAAACTGATAATTTTTGTAGCACGTTGAGTATTCGTTGTTGTTTAAAGCGTTTAAATTTAATCACTTGTTTAAATCCATGGACACAAATTAAAGCGGATAACCGAACAAAATGGAAGATTGGAATACAACGATAATGTCTCAGATGTTAAATTAATTTGAGTATGTAATCGAAATATTTCATCTCTTGTGGTAAGGAAATCACATGTACTTAAGAGGACACACATTTATCATGATGAATCTGTCCCAAATGTCACCTAGATTAAGTCGATCACCACAAATGAAAGCAAAGTGGTTGGCGAACACATTAGCTTATCAATATGGCCACAGCAAACCTTCCAAGAACGAGCTTATTGTCCTCTCAAATGATCTGGACCAATATCTTCAGGAAATTTTCTTCAGTTTAGACAGTCAAGGCAAGGGTAAGATATCTTCTCAAGATTTCAAAATACTGTGTGATATTCTTTACCTGAGGGATGACAGCGTTCTGGCAGGCCTGGCAGAGGAACTAGACTTTGCTGACTTCCACGAAAAATTATGCGAGCACTTTGCGTGCTATGGTGATTTTACCGGATTTCTCGTAAACAGAAATTTCCGAGCTGTCAACACAAGCAGTGATAATTTGAGACGGGCTATCAAGTTTCAAAAGAAACTGGCTTTACAGCACACGCATCGATGCATGCACGATACTGAGATTTTTAAAAACTGGGACAAATTAAGACTTTCTGGTTTTCGGCTCAGTGAAATGAAGGAACACATAGATGCTCTTCTTTTCGAGGTAGCTTATCATAAAGAGGAATCACAAAGTTTGAAAGAAATCATAGAAGACTTGCGATCACTCCTGCAATCCAGTGATGCTCAAAACCTGGCATTGAAAGTAGCTGTGAAGAAAATGCAACAGTTGGTTGTTCAAGACGCGGACAAAACCTGCAAGTCTATTAACAGACTGTCTTTGCCAATGAATAATATGTCGTATAAACCTCTGAAAGGCGAGGAGAGGTCCATACGAAAATTAGCGCGGGAGTTGACAGAACTAAGGGCCTTAAGAGACAAAGAGGTAAATGAGTTGATTATTTTTAATAATCAGTTGCAGTATGACCTGACAGATATGTCTCGCGAGATATGCCGACTCGAAGACGAGAACAGAAAGGTACAAAAGCACATGGAAGCTATTATCAACATGTACGCTCACTGTCGTCAGTTGTTTGCAGTGTGTGTCGAGAGTTTCCGCGAAGCTGAGAGTTCCCAAGAAGATAGATCACAGGAACCTACATCAGGGAATGTTGATGAAGAGACAAGGTAGGTGAAGTAATATTTGTGAACCAAAATTTTAGCTGTAGTCTCAGTATTGAGGCAACGTCAGCAGGTTAGGGATCAAACGTTGTACAAATACATCCATATTTTGATTTGCATTTTCGTACCTATAAAGATTATCACAGAGAAAAAAATGCACGTAGTGTTGGATGATACACATGTTTCTAAGCCATGAATCAACAAACAATTTACACAAAAGAAATATGGTATATTGTTCAAGTTTTAGAATTTGTCTTATACTGGATATCTTACTACTGTGAGAGAAATACAATAGATTTCGAGGAATAAATTTACAGATTTGGGGTTTGGTTTAGTTCGGCACACAAACCACGATACCAATTTTTGAGACAATTATTGCTAGTAAAAATCATATTTATGTTTCATACATCCGAATATTTATACATCCAATCGTAAATTACAAAGCATAATTTTCGAATTTTTGAAGAGATTACGAATGCAGCTCTCTCAAATGCGGCTAAAACAAGTTTTGATTTGATGAATTATACAAAACATAACAGTATTTTATACCAAATCTTATAACAAGGAATTTGAAAGTGCCGTTTATTTGAAAATTGGATCTCAATATTGTCTAATCTATTCCTTCTAGCCGCAATATATTATTATACAAACCACCCGAGGTATAAAGAAAGAAACTTTTGATCTTCTTTGTGAGTTAATTAAGACCTGACTTTTAAAAAAAATTTATTCGCGAAGTAAAATAAAGATTCAAAATTAGTTCCCTCGCAAACCTCTAGCTCCAGGCACATAACTTTGGGCGTGCAATTGGATCAGTAACTATTTTTTTTATTGAAAAGACAACTTGTTTGAATAAATGAAAGTAAATTAAATCTGATTAAATACATGTCAAGTAAGGTCACCTCAGATTCGGAAAATTTATCTTTTAACGACATTGTGCTTTAATTACTGTTCACTTGATTTTTCATTCTATTCATTACACTTATTTCCTTTCGAAGAATTGCTTCGTACGCCATACGAAAAGTCTCTTTACGACAGAATTAAATTTACACGAGTAAACTTGAATGAAAGGCTTAATTGTTATATTTAATTTTTATTTGTTTAATGATGTATTTTTTCTGGGGGAACGGCAGGGATGCGGGGGGTTGGGGGGTTGAACAAACATTTCCAGAATACCTCTACAATACTATGTAGGCACATATTTTTGATAGTTTACGATGACGTAAATCGGATACAAAGTCTGTCACCAATCGATACCATTAAAAACACTATGGCGGCCAAGCAAGTTTATCAGCATTTTTATCTTTCTTTGATAGTCATTGCCATATATGCTTATTTACAAATGGAAGCGATCTTTAAAATTACTTTTGAAAAATACACCGCTACCTACAATGTTCTTGAATTTTTCTTTGCTCTGATTGATCTGGGTTGAATTCACATACGAATGTGTGTGTCTGTTCGTGTGTGTGTGTGTATATATATATATATATATATATATATATATATATATATATATATATATATATATATATACATATATATATATTAGATAAAATATGCTTATTTACTGCACGTGTCAAAACCTTGTTGCAGTATGAAAATTTCACATTAGTTGTTACTCTAGATAATTACAATGACCAGCTGAAATGGTAAATACATTTTTTTGCAGCAATGATTTCCAATCGTTAATGAAAGAGGATGGTCTAGAGGGGAGAGAATCCGATGAGACACGATGTATACAAGAAGAAAGAACCGGTAAATTGCTATATTATCTTATAATTTCAGTAACTTAGAAGATGTGGACAGTAAATTTTGTTCAGCAGGGTTTTCATTCAAATATAGTTCTACGAATGAGACTGTACAATATTTTTATTATAAAATCAGTTAAATTGGTGGGGGGTGGGGTGGGGGTGGCGCATTTCTTTCGAATCACAGCCGGTATTGTCTTACTATTCGTTATCTAGTCCAATCAAATAAATAATGAAGAGACTCTCTTTTTTTTCATGGGAAATAATTTTAAAAAAGAAGGATAAAAAACCTTCTTGATTAGGGTCAGTGAAGTGAATCCTAAAACAGTTTGTTTCCTTGTTTTGTATACATCGTTTACATTGTGAAACAATAGAAATGCAGTATGAAACAATATAAATACAGTATGAAACAATATAAATACAGTAGATGATGCTCAACGATGACTTGAAATAACTCATTTTATAGGAACAACATTTTGACATGAATTCGAACATTTTTTGCGTAATTTAGTAAATTAAATGCTGGAGAGAAAAAAATCTTGTTTTGAGTACTTCATGAAGACTCTAAAAAGTTGTTACGAAATACTCTGAATGCAAAGCATTATTTTCTTCTTCGTTGTTCCATGACCTGAAGTAGTGTGCTTTACATCTATTATAGATTTAATATTTTATCTTCATGTCAACATGTTTGTATTTCAGATATAAACGGGGCTTCCAAAGAATCACAATTCCAAAACAAAGAAGAGGAACCCGATCTAGTGCTTCCTGAGGATATTCTCGTCTCTAGGTTGCAGAGTGAAATTGATGAATGGGAAGAACTGTGTAAACAGCAAAAACTGGTAAGTTGTATACAGAGTAGTTTTTCTCCAATTTTATTGTTTAAGGTCATTAGAGCGTAAGATATTTTAGAGAGAAATAATAACTCCAAGGAAAATGTCGAGGAAAATCTATGCTATGTATTGGAGTAAAGAGCTACTGTATAGTCAGCTTTTTTTTTTTTTTTTATTTCTGGGGACAAAGTAATGTGGAGGGGAAGGGACATCCATATGAGAGAGTCATCTGTTTCGCAAGTTTAATAGAGCAACCTCAAATACGGTTACCTATGAAAGAACTTCAGGGAATTCATACTAGTTTGTACTAGATGTTGAATTTCACATTGACGACATATTTTATTCTGTAAAGAAAAGATATTACTACCACTATCCACATTCCTACACAGGTTTTCTTTTAATGTAGTTGCAGATAGTTTGCAATTCAGTTTCTGAGGAAATACTCCAGCCCCAAATATATATCACCTACGTGATGGTTACAAAATGCTGATTTTTATTTCCGTTCAATTCACTGCTTTTTACTCTAAATTAGCTAAGCGTTCATAATACATCTTTTCTAATTAAGCAGCCATTATAATGTGGAATCTCTTTTATCAAAGCTGCTCTGGGAGAGACACACAAAGGAAAAAAGGCTCGAATAAACGGAAGTTCAGATAAATGAGTCTAAACTTAAGCTGCAAGTTCAAGTGACATACATGTGGTTCGGGTAAACCCATAATTCGGATAAATCAGGTTCGATTAAACGAGGTTCTCCTTTATATAAGACATGTAGGATCTTACATGAGTGCTGATTTCAAATAAAATGAAAAAGTATATTTTAAATCTTCTGTGCGAAAGCCACCGCCCCTCCCGCCCCCCCCCCCCCCCCATCTTAGTGAACGAATCTTGTCTTGCAAAAAAGATTTGTTAGCTTCTGTCACCTATTTGTTACATATCCAGCCGATATGAATATGTATTGCTGTCTAGTCGGGATCTGAATATGTATTGCTGTATTGTAGAGATCTGAATATGTATTGCTGTCTAGTAGAAATCTGAATATGTATTGCTGTCTAGTAGAAATCTGAATATGTATTGCTGTATAGTAGAAATCTGAGTATGTATTGCTGTGTAGTAGAAATTTGAATATGTATTGCTGTCTAGCAGAAATCTGAATATGTATTGCTGTCTAGTAGAAATCTGAATATGTATTGCTGTCTAGTAGAAATCTGAATATGTATTGCTGTCTAGTAGAGATCTGAATATGTATTGCTGTCTAGTAGAGATCTGAATATGTATTGCTGTCTAGTAGAAATCTGAATATGTATTGCTGTCTAGTAGAAATCTGAATATGTATTGCTGTCTAGTAGAAATCTGAATATGTATTGCTGTCTAGTAGAGATCTGAATATGTATTGCTGTCTAGTAGAGATCTGAATATGTATTGCTGTCTAGTAGAAATCTGAATATGTATTGCTGTCTAGTAGAAATCTGAATATGTATTGCTGTCTAGTAGAGATCTGAATATGTATTGCGGTCTAGTAGAGATCTGAGTATGTATTGCTGTCTAGTAGAGATCTGAGTATGTATTGATGTCTAGTAGAAATCTGAATATGTATTGCTGTCTAGTAGAAATCTGAATATGTATTGCTGTCTAGTAGAAATCTGAATATGTATTGCTGTCTAGTAGAGATCTGAATATGTATTGCTGTCTAGTAGAGATCTGAATATGTATTGCTGTCTAGTAGAGATCTGAATATGTATTGCTGTCTAGTAGAGATCTGAGTATGTATTGCTGTCTAGTAGAAATCTGAATATGTATTGCTGTCTAGTAGAGATCTGAGTATGTATTGCTGTCTAGTAGAGATCTGAATATGTATTGCTGTCTAGTAGAGATCTGAATATGTATTGCTGTCTAGTAGAGATCTGAGTATGTATTGCTGTCTAGTAGAAATCTGAATATGTATTGCTGTCTAGTAGAGATCTGAATATGTATTGCTGTCTAGTAGAGATCTGAATATGTATTGCTGTATTGTAGAGATCTGAATATGTATTGCTGTCTAGTAGAGATCTGAATATGTATTCTGATCATTGTACTTATTCTCCGTTTATTTGCGTGATCGAGAAGATTAAATCTGTCTACTCACTTGATCAAAAATAAATTGTACATGATATTGTTAAACGATTTCTCCACGAAGTATCTGCATGACCAAAATATGTCTAGTGAAGAGTAGAGTAGAAGTAGAGTGATAGCTGATAGTTGTCTGACAGTCATTTGCGGCTATTGGAAATCTACACCCAACTATTTTAAATTACGCGGACTACTTTATAATGAAAGATTTACACGCGCAAAATATGAAAGCATGTCTGTAGATAGTGACAGGTAATAATCAACCATCTTACTACTAGATATGTCGGCTACTTCGGCATTTATAAATTTTGACTCACAAATAAACGGAAATTGTAAAATGCGACAGTTGCAAAAGAGAAAAGAAAATAGAAGAGATAGAAAAGTTTGGAGCAAAGTTTCAAATATGTCAGCATTATGCATGTAAGAATAAGAATGATCGTGGATATTCGATTACTCATTATTAAATATCAGAAATAACTGATGGTATGAGGTTTAAATGTAAGCGTGGTAGGACGACACAAATTATATCTTTTTTGACAAACATTTCGAAACAAAAGTTCATGAAACATGAAAAAGACAACTCAGAGAACATAAAATTGTCATTATCACAAGAATGAACATGTGAAAGAAGATCTAATGAAGTTAAAGAGAAATCATGCAAATGATTACAAGAGGAAGCAAACGAAAAATAATAGATTAAAAGTGATATAGTTTGTTTAATTTAGTTGATGTATGAACGTTTGTAAAAGTTACATAACGGACTTCAGATTTAACAACATAAAAAAATAATCCGTGCACCATATCCTTCTCCTGCAACTAAGTTTAAAGCTACAATTAGCCAAGACTTTGCACAAATATTTGAAGAGATAAAAATCTACTACACTAAAAACAACGATTTACATACAAGCGATTAAACATGTTTGATGACTGTTCTTTACGATTTGACAGTGATAAAACCCTGTAGATAGATATAGAGCACAATGTGATATGAATATCTGGCAGTATCACTTATACTGGACACTATGGACGGCAATAGCCGGATGTGTAATGTCTTATTGGCATTTATGAGAAAAATGTGTGCCAGAGTTAGTAAAAACAGTATATAAGTTTCATGTCTACTTTCAAACACGAAAAATATTGTATGAAAATGTAATGCCTTTACCCCGTGATCAAGCGTTTGATTCGAATATTTATAGCAACATATATCTAAAACTAGTTCATATAATATGTAAAATCTTTAATATTACAAAAAGTCATGATCGGAGATACATAATGGGTAAATATTGATCAGTATTATATGATAACAAAACTTGCTGGGATCCAATAAAACATGAATTAGCTTGCGATGAGGGTCACCAAACTGGGGATAAGAGAGTGAGTGGATTTATCCAGGAATCTGATATGAGAAAGTCACACGATTCTTGCAACAAAATGATTACTGCTGATATACCATTTTTTTTACAACACAGTAATGGTTTCACAGAAGAAGGAATAACAAGATTAAATCAAAGTATCAGGTGTTAGGTGATCTGCATTTAAGGTGCTCAAGTTCAAAACAGAACATCTTGTACTGGGTTTATTTCCGCGTTTCAAGACACAGCAAGAAAATTAATTTTAAATTAAAACTAAGACTTTCGGTGGTGATGGTATATTTTTATTGTTATGTGATATAACATTGAGAAATGATAGAATGTTGGCTACAATAGCAAGTTGAACAAGTCATCAGAGATCTGTAAAACAGGACTGAACACCGCCATAAATACCGACGTGGTTAAAAAAAAAAGATTTCAGCAGGTGTCAGGCAGTTCAAGGCAATTATTTAAAAGACAGACAATGGAATAGAAGAGGAGAACATGAGTATGAACCATCTAGACAAAATGAAAAAAAAAATGCCGAGAATCTTGTAATCACAACTGTGTATGATTTAAAGACAAAGCTAGTGAAACAAGCAAGCAATCATTTATAAACATGATGATGACATCATAGGTTGGCATATTTTACTTTTTGAAATAGGTTATTAATATGTTAGTTCTTTTTATGCTGTATTACCACCTTTGATAAAAAATACAAAAAAACAGGCCAAGTCATGCTAAAAAAAGCAGAATTAAATAATCAGCTAAAAATAAAATATTCGGTCCAGCTGCTTTTAAAAGTCAACTTCTTATTCTACCAGTGATACCAGACAATTATGCTACTGCCTTGTTCGCAATGATTTGCAAGTTTGCCCACGAAAGACTCTGCTTTACCTTTTCCACCACCACCATTTCCACCAGCACTTGTTGATCCTCAACTTCTTCTTAAACCTTTTACGCAGTGTTCTATAGACAGAGCAAGAGTTGCTATAATCAGTGTTCTATAGACAGAGCAAGAATTACTATAATCAGTGTTCTATAGACAGAGCAAGAATTGCTATAATTATACCTCTAGATGTTAATAAATCGTAGCATTTGCCGCGCATTTTTTTGAAATAATTGTTTTAACCTTTCTTCTAATGGTAATGTTTCTGTAATGTTTGAATTTATTTTTGGATTTTGTCTCTAAACTTACGCTAAAAATATGTTAAATGTCCTATTTATCTGCGCTCCTCTACTTCAACATTTTACAACTGTTCTTTCAATTTCTCTTTTGTAGTTGCATCTGTTTCATTTCTGATATCTTTCTGTACGTCATACGTTTCAACGTCTGATTGAATATGTTCTATGTTCGAATTGACAACTTCTACAGCAATAAATAATGTGGATTCACAATTTTTGGTTGTGTACCAAAGTTGCTATAAAGAACGAATTTAAAGACCTATCGAACAAAGATCCTTTTGTGGAAACAATATGACCTCTTTCTCAATTAACGAATTAACCCATCGACAAAACAGTCATTTTTCGTTAAATCGCAAAAATTCGTACACACGAAAACAAATTAGTTCACTACGACCTACGCTCTGAATGTGGAAGTCTTTCACTTTGAATTCTTCGTTGACAATCATCTATGAAACTTTCTGGTTTTTTGTGTTGGTTGTTTGCTTCTCTAAATCCTCAAAAACTGTTATTGGCTGTATTTTTACAACAATAGGTTATCTAGGCTGTTGTGAAGATTTGCCTAGAAGTTTACAATTTGGTGGTATACATTTATCAACTTCTCGTTTCCAGCCTAAAGACTTAATGAAGTCACGTTTACTATTTTCGTAGCTTGCTGCGTTTACTATAAATTTGTGTTGGCTTGTTGCCTACTTCTTGATAATGCAATGTGTTCCCCTCATTTTTTTAAACGACGTTTAATTCATTGATATTGTTGTACCATCTATATTAAAAGCGTGTATAAAACATTCATTAAATTCATCCACTAAAGCTGCAGATACATGCGTTTGACGAAGACCTTCAAATTCCCCATTAGACAAATTATTAAGAGTGAAATTATCTTCAATTATTACATCCATAAGTTGTTCCTTGTAGATTTCTTCATCGTAAACAGGGATCTTCAAATGTGTGATCAAATTCGTCTACACAAACTTTTATCCTTTTCACACTATTTAAATAGATTTGTTTTTAAAAAACCTGCAATTGAAGAATACAAACAAAGAGTTGAAAATAAATATTGCAAATGGAACCTACAAAAACTTAACTGGTCAAACTTTAACTGACAATGAATTAGAAAAAATGAACGAAACACAAATAAAGAAAACCTATGCAAGATCGGCTAATGTTGGCATTCTAGCAGTGATATCTCTGATGAGTAAATTTCTACTAATTGATTATTGAAATACATTACAGTAGAAAGGAAGTGACATGACATCAAATGGTATTAGATGCCGAAATTGGTTTATATCATTCAAGTTTGGATTACCTCTGTCTGCAATGAGTACTAGTGGGATAACCTTGAAACACATACATTTTAAAATATAAACAGAGAAAAAATAAAGCAAAACAAAATTGCTAAAGAAATGTGTGCTAGTTGATTTGTAATAAATGCATTTGTATTTTTCAGCACAGTCATAAGAACTGCGTTATAACTGGAATGTCTGTCTATGACGTAGTTAAGTCTTTCAGGTAAAAGAGAGACGAGATTAAACAGACTAACATATGGCATCCAAAATCTCATCAGTGATGAATATGACAGTTTGAAACCTTAGAAACTGTTATAGTCTTCATGTGCCTCTCTTTTCGATAGCATCCTGGTATTTTTGTTTCCTTCAGTAGCTCAATATGTTAAGGACAAAGACAAGAACGGAATTCCTTTTCTTCTATGACAACACCACTAGAGAGAAAATTATTGATGTAGCAGCTAATACGACCTTTAACAAACGTTATACTTGATTCACCACGAAGGTGTTGAAAAGGAGTTTAGGTACTGTGTAAGAGAGACACAGAAACTGACCCGGAATTTTGTGCTTTTTTTTGTTTTGTTTTTCAATTCAGCGATCGAAAAGATAAAGATTACTGTGGAAGGATTACTCAACACGTTTTTATCTCATGGGTGTAAACTGAGGCAACTGTTTAAAGAAGCAACAAAATATATCTTCGACGAACAGGAAAAATGCAGAGAACTCAGTAATGTAAGTGTTCACAATTTCTAGACAGATGACCATTATATCAGGATCGATTTGAGAAGAACACATTGTACAAGTCATAACGTTCAACAAGGTATCCATCTACAGATAAACATAAAAGCTAACGTAAATGCATAAACATGTATATTTATTTTGTTTCAGATACTTAAGTAAATACTCAGAACAATCGAATAAAACCTATGCTGTTTTAAAAATCTTCATTCCAATAAATGGATGAATTACAGTTTAAAATTTTGGATGGTGATATTTTTGGTGAGTGTGACAAATGTAACACGACTGGTGAAGGAATTTGAGGAAGAAGCTATAAAATGTTGGTGATATGTGATTTTGAAATAATTACAAAATCTCAAGGAAAGAAAAAACGTTACAAGACATCTTAAAAACATCAAAAGTCAACAAAACAAAATAATTTCTTTGAGTAATGCAATGCGACATCTGTTATCCAAATAACGCTTGAGCGATATCATGAAGGATATTACAGGTACAACGAAAAGAAGTAACAAAACAGAATCCGATGTGAACTTCGAATACATTTCTAATACACTGAAATATATAATATAGCAATAAAGATTGCAGACTAATGTGCGACAAATCGAAGACGTTAAAGGGCAATGAAATAAATTCAAAGATCTGGTTGTGAAGGTATTTAAGATATTTGGTATTTTTGTGAAAATCAGAAACGGAGATCAAACCATAAGCTGTCCATATATTTCATGTATGGTTTCAGCACATCTATTATATTCTCCAACGCAAAAAACCGTGATAAATTATACCGCAACCAATTAATATGGGATGCTTTCTACAAACAAATTCTGATACTTTACGGCAGGGAGAATAACTAACGCCATTGTTGACACCCACACGGAGCTTTTATCTGTCATATAAATGATGTATTTGAGAGAATCTCATGACATAATTATATGTGGTGTTATAAATTGTGGAAAGAAAACGTTTGCTCTCGATTTGGTAGAAACGGAATATATGAACTTATTTGACCATGTTGTCATCATCTGTCCAGTTTTTGTGTACAACACGACTTATAGTAAGAAATGGCTTCTTAGAGACGAGGATAGACATTGGTGGCTTTTTAGAGACGAGGATAGACATTGGTGGCTTTTTAGAGACGAGGATAGACATTGGTGGCTTTTTAGAGACGAGGATAAACCTTGGTGATAGATTGGACAAAAGATTAGAGTTAGCTATTTCCAGGGCTGTGTTTCTGAAGACAATTCTACCAACTCAGAAGATGTAAAGAAAAAAGTAACTAACCTAACCAAATTAGCATTTGTGGAAAGCACTAACAAACATGCATCTACAAAATAATAATTTACATGAGAAATTACAGTTTTATGAATTTCCGTCTCAATCATATAGAAAACAAAACAAAATTGAATGTATGTCCCTTTGTCTAATAGTTGTATTTATGTATACGCTACTGCATTTGTCTAAACGTAGTGTAACACATTTTTCCGGATTTTACTATCTCGGCTATTTTCTTCTCTCTTTTACAACTGTCAAATTTTACAGTTTCCATTTATTGTCAGGGGCTAAATTGACATAAGCCAAAATAACATAAATATGTGGGAGTAAAATGGTTAATGATTACAAGTCACATTCTGCTGACATACTTTCATATTTTCGAGTGTAAAGCCCTCTTTATATAATTGCTTCAGAAGTTGAAGGGAGGTGGGTGTAAATCTTCAATGGCCGAAAAGTGGCTGGCTGACAATCATCAACTACCATACTGCTTTACGAAGAAGATTTCGTTTATTAAAAGGAAAATCAGGTCTTCAAACTTTTCATCATTATGTTAATCATCATTAAGTTTTAAGCTATTGTATTGTACCGATTTTTAAAGTTGTTGCAACTCAGATACAGGTAGGCCGAAATTTAATTAGCACTGGGCTTTGCAATGTTGTCGATTTGCTTTACTGAACTCCCTTCCTCTTCCCGTGACATATTTGCACACTATATTTAATAATATGGATTTTAATTAAATATGTCTACATAAGAATTCTGCATATTTATAAACGGTAAATAAATTCTTCCCGCATGACGAATACACAATCCATACAAGATCCACTTTTCTCCATCTAAATCGTGTAGATTTTAGCGGCAGATTAGAATAAAAGATATTTAGAAATAGATAAGTTTGGTTATACATGACAAATATACAAATACATTTAATGCTATGCTTTCTTAATGTTGTTTAATGTTGTTTTGTTTGTTTGTTTTCTTTTTAATTGTTTTATTACTTACAGTGAGTTGGCCTAAGATCCTAGATGTTGAATAGCATTTCGATCAAGGATACAGCATGCCATTTGACATGGTTCATTTGTCTTGTCGTACGTTCTTGACAGCACGTGACGCAATTCACTTTTTAATTATCGTACACACTTAAATATAGAATAAATTTGTGAACAACAGTTGCTTATTCTTTACATCAAGTTTGTTATTTTATAAGACCAGGCATTTGATAATTTGCAACTGAAAATGCGGCGAGCTCACTTACTCGCACTTGCAATACTTTTTGTAAACATACATGCTCTCTCTCTCTCTCTCTCTCTCTCTCTCTCTCTCACACACACACACACCAGTGCCGGATCCATAAATATCAGGGCTTTTGTGTTTTGTTGTTTTGCTTTTTTAGGGGGTGGGGGTGGGGTGGGGGAGGCGTAAACGAGTAAGCGAGGGGTCTGTGGGACGGACACCCATAACACGGCAATAACCGGAAGTGCCGGTTGCACGTCACGCAGAGCCCTCTACGCGAAAATGGCGAACCTCCTGTGTCGGAATAATTGATAAATTAAAGGCTGATTTCTAACAAACTGCGTACATATTATACCTTAGCCGAGATTTCCCCTTTAACTGATTTTTTTATTCTTATATCAAAATGGTATTATTATTATTATTATTATTATTATTATTATTATTAGCAGCAGCAGCAGCATTACATGACTTTGGGTGATGGATGCACGCTATCATTCTCATTTTAGCTGCACAATTAATTCGCCTAATGATAACGAGAATTACTGTCGCCTTTACAGGAAGACTGGTCAACAAAATATGTTTTTTGTCTATATTGGAGATAAAACAAGGACCAAGCAAGGCAAGCAAAAAAGAAATTTAGGAACCAGATTTAATGTTTTGTGCTTGGCATTTAGATTGGCTGGCAACATTTATGAGAAATTCAGTTATGTTTTACTACCATAAAATTCCTTTCTAGAGATAGATGGGTCAGCTAGACCCACTTACACTCTGGGACTTGTTTTTTTATTCGATGCTGTATGTTTTTAATGAAATACGCTTCCTTGACTTATTGCGTAGCCTCACCATAAACCAGACTCCTACTGCTAGATAACTTATCTTCTCTTATCGCTGAGTTAGTAACAGCGGACAAAATTAGGGTTTCTTATTTAAACTAAAAGTTTTCAATGCCAAAATAGAAATGATGACTGTTATTCAGGGTCACTCACCGACATTTTCTTGCATTAAATACGACTCTAGCAGTAACTGATAATTAATCAAACATAGCATATCTATCCTTATCACAAATGATTGCTGTGTTGTTTAGACTAAAGACAAAATCATACCATAGTTTATGCGCATCCTAATGCGCAACATAAAAGTAGTTCATACTTCAAACGTCATGATATCAGGCACCTGTGGTGGGTTTTTTGAAACACAGCGTCGTGTTGAAGGAAGCGCCATTATGTTGATGTACAAAGTGTTCATATTTTTATTACGAGAAGATAGGGTCAACGGACGTAAAGAAAAGGAAAGCTAAGTAAAAACGGCAGGAAAGCTGCGTGAAAAAGTTTGTATTCTGTTATATGCATATCAATACAACGTAAGATTACACTTTTAAAAGCACTGTACTATTTTGTTTACAGATATTACATAAAACTTCCATACACACGTCTGACTCAAATTTGGCTCATTACATAGACGTAAAAACCAATAGCAGATAAAAAGCATATAAAGCACAGCCTACTTACATTGTATAACATCTTGTGTACTGAAATCGCGCGACGTCATGGAGATTTGTTTCATTACGGCACGCGCGTTCTGATTCGTTCGATCAGGTGTACACACACACAAAATCTTTTTCTTTCTATAGGTGTCTCGCTTCTCTAGATTTACCAGTTTTCCATAATAGATTGTAACAATTTGGTCCTTTTGCGAATCGCATTATAGTAATATTTCGGAAATGTTCGTTAATATCCGTTAAGTTTTTATATAGCCTGGACCCCATTTACCTCGAACAGTTTCTTTCAAATAAATGTTTTCAAATTATATTCATATTTTGATCATTTTAAACTGACATCGTTTTACTCTGTCATTTTATTATTTACAATATTTTGAATATTTAAGTGTGATTTTTATGCTATACTTAGGCCTATATTCACGAGAATGTAATGATTGATTCATTGGAATCTGTTCTGACTTCCGATTAGGAAAAGCGAAAACAGATAAAGCACATTGCGGCGACGACAGGGCCGGTGAGTTGCTATAAATAAAGTTCGCGGTAGACAAAAGACAACTTATGTATTTATCAGTTTGCGCCATGGATAGAAAGACCGTGACAAACCACTGAGATTGCTGGCGAAAATCCTTTCAGATGACGAACAGTGGCGATGTCATTCATTAGAAACACGCGGGGTAGGGGGTGGGGGGGGTGGGGGGGGGGCTTTATCCGCGGCGTGAGACACTAACAACTCATATCATAGAGAATCTGGTTGAGATAAATGAAAGCTACAACAATATTCAGTAGTAAATGTTAGTACATCATGGATTTTGAATCATATAATATATGTATGAATATAAATAAAGATAAAAACATATAGAGTACATCTTTGATATCGAAAATCCAAACTTGGACCCCTTCGTGACGTGACGTCACAAATTTGCATTGTGATGTGTCTATTACGTCATCAAATGACAGTTATTCTTCATCCTCTACTATGACAACATTTCATCATTCACCGGAAGAAAATAGCGTCATTTGGCTTATGAAACCCGAAGAAAATCGTCGGATTGTCTGAAATATGGTAAATAGTTTGCATAATCACATCTGAGGTGTTATTCTTTTCAAAAAAAGACCCTAGCTGTCCGGAATGCATGCTGGCACGCCTTATGGGCGAAACTAAAGTTAGGACAGGGAAACACTCTAACGTAAATAGTCAAAAATGAATGAATCATGACGTCATACAGGATAAAAAAAGCGCGTTTATAGTGACCAGACGATATTTGAAATAGTTTTCAATTGAACATGTGAACATGTGAAGTTATGAAAATTGTAACTTGTTACGCGACCGATGATTCTCTAGTGAATGATGTTTAGTTATTTATCTAAGTAGAATACTTACAAATAATAGCTATATATTTTACAACCTCAAGAGCGAGTGAAGCTTGATTTAAAGTGTGCTTACTCATTTTATGTGACCTCATGGTGATGTGACGCGTTATACCACGTGCGCTTTCCTAGCATGTGAAAATAAATTGTTACTTCGTTGCGTGGAATATTTATTGATATTTTCGATTAATATTATTTCACAAACAGCACAAATCTTTGATGTTTGGAATGATGAATAACTTACATGACCGAGTACATAATACATGATTGACTTCACAAACGCTTACTGGGTTTTCTTTGATCATTTTCGTAACTGTGCATGCGCAATACACTGTAAGATCATGGTGGCTAATCTAGACCCCTTCAATGCCACTGTTTACAAAATACTAGGTATACAGCTTTCAAATACCTTTTTTTTTCTTTTTACATATACACGTTAATTTTAGCCCCGTTCAAGCGTCACTCCCTATAAAAAAGCAGTTAATTTTCATCAAAAATGACTGAATGTATTCATCTTGCGAATAATCAAAGAGATAAATAAATAAATAACATAAAATAAAATAAATAAAATGAATAAAAATATTGATTTTTTCCGTGACTTCAACTAATATATTTTTAAAAGACAAAGATTTTGAAATACACTGTATAGAGGTATTTCGTTTAGGAGCTTTGAGAGTTCAGCAGCAGTCTACTAGTCTGCATCCCTGCGCTTCCGCGTTCCATCCCTGATCCGTCAAGGAATTTTTTTTTTAGCTTTCCTGTACTTCAGACATCACATCATAATCTTAAGCTGTGGAGAGAACGTGGCATAAGTTTCCAGATTTTGTTGTACTAGTCGATAGTTAATTATATAAAGTTTTCTTTTCTATTTATTTAGGAAGCCGAACGTCAGGAGAAGGACCTTGAGGTTTGCAGACGACATCTTCAGACAGCCAATTTTCAGGTGGAGGCACTGGAGACGGAGTGCAGCCGACTTCTGGCAATGGAGGACCAGTTGGTCTCCGTGTTTATGATGCTGCAGAAGGGAAGGACGCAGGTGTGTTTACACTCTTCTGGTATTTGGGACAACATCTATGACATGACATCATCGATATGACGTATGCATAAACTCATTTAACAGTTTTGTTTAATAGAATACACATATTGTTACATTAAGACATCAAGATGTAGAATAAAACAAAGGCTTTATGTTCGAGACGTTTGAACATACTCAAACGTCAATTCAAAGCATTATTATGCGGTTTCTTCAATAAAGTTTTCACATATGTATCAATTTTTTGGTCCTCAAAGCTAATTAGAGAAACACAATTTTCCAATTCGTTTCATAAATTGCGCCAAAAATGCTCCTGGTTAAGCTTCTTTAAAACGACTATATCAGTCACTTATGTAGTTATGACATCGGAATATTTAGCGTGAAGTCAGTAAATTTTCCTCGAGATATTTGTAACTTTTAAATTTACTAGTGGTCTAAATTTATACGTCAGATGAGTTCGTAGATTGGATAATCTTTGCAATTGTCGAGGGCGTTTGGCACCAATAATAAATAGCATATTGATTTGATCTATTTCGATGATTTACTTGACTCCATAAGTTCAATGATTTCTGCACAATCGTTCTAAAGTATTTGGGATGTAAGTTTCAAAATAAACTATATTTGCGTCCTGAATTAACACCTTTACCACTCTAAGAAAAATAACGCAATTTTCGGATCTTCAATTAATACTCAAAGTGTCTTGATGGTGTAAAAATCCAAACTGGTTCTTCCAAGCCATAATAACCTCCACTTTTTTGCAATTATGTTTTCATGGTGTACATATATTAGTTACATATTGCAAACATAAAGCTACACTCATCAATGATAAGATTTGTTTTTGTTCCACGTGGAATAAATTTATATTTAGTGATGACAAAGTTGAATATATTGTCTAAGTTATGATCTATTCTAATAAAATATGATGGATCTGTCTTTTGTTTGTTATTGTCCAGCCACCAAGGTTATTAACAGTTTCTCAATTCTTTTTTCTGAAGTGTAACGGATGGTTCTTCGACAAAAATAAACATGGTGTATTTCTATTCCACTCTATCGTTTGAACAGGTTATAATCTTATTTTTTTATTGACACAGTGTCTTAGTCGGAAAACTCTGGGCCAACTCATTCTAGATGTGATTGACTCCAGTTTCAGTGAGGATGGATCAGGTAATGTTCCAAGCGAAAATATGCTTGGTAAACATAATGAGTAATGAAACTATTGATAGACAAATTGCCTGGGATTCTATAAGCGTACAAAGTATCGGCCACGCCCACTCCGACCCCTTTTCTTTTACACGTGATGCCATCAAAGAAAATTATGCGATGCATCCCGCTTCCTCCCAACTATTACAGGACTCACTGTACTAATTATATGGAATAATAGGAACAAGTCTAGAAATGGGTGAAGTTAAAATAGTGTATATCCAAACAAAACTTCACTTATTCACATAAGCACAGATGTTCAGATTTAAGATCGTCCGATTAGTGATTTTTTTAGCACATTTAGAACCCAAAAACTAATGCTTAAAAAATTTCTTATATAATCAAAAGTTCGACAATTTAAAATTCATTTTTACGCATCAATATAAACAATTATAATATCATTTGTTTATATCATACAACTAATTGATTTATCCTAACAGTATCGTTTAGATAGATATTCATATAGTTCAATATATGAGAGCTGTCTTTTTGTAATGTCATGATCTTGCGAATCTCTATGTAAAAGATGCTAATTTTAGTGAAGAATGGTTAAAGAAGCTAATATGACAATGCGTATTATACATTTTACTAAAGCGAAGAGAACTTTGCACTTTCTTTTGGTACCGTTTGGCAATCAACAAAACCTTCAAACGTTTATTTTAATTTCAGATATGACCGCTGACCAGTTTCTGAGATGCCTGCAACAAGCACTGACAGATTGTCCTTTACTCACGTTCGGTTGACATGCTTCTTTTAAGCCATTTCCATTTGTGTATGAATGCCTACCACGTGCCCATAAAGTACTCATAATGGCAGTATATAAATTGCTAAAACTTTTGGGTGTTTGAACCGTCATTTTATGAAGGGCATAAGTATTTGACTTGCAAAACGGTAGGACTTTAAATGTATCAACTAACGCTCAGTTAACTACGTGCCATGGTCACAGGAATCAAGTTGAAATTTCGACTGGAACTTGCACAAAACCTGTAGTGATCTCATGTTATTTAGTTTTCAAAATATTTGATTCCCAATATATTTTGATAATCAGAAACTTAATTGGAGTTAGAAAAATACAAAATTGAACAATTATGTTGATGTTTGACATTGTGCGGAAAGAAGATAAAGTTGTACATGTTAGACCACAGTTCTCAAATAAATAATGGAGCAAAGAGCATTGTATAAAATGCGTTATTTCATTCTTATTTGTTCCAGCTATCATATATATTTTAGTTCATTCGCTGTTCTAGAGTTTTAGATTTGCACCTTCATGTGACAGACCTGCAAATTAGTAATTAAGACGTTAATTTTTTTCTTTAAATCATGAGGATCTAATTAAAAGTCTGTTAGAATAATGTATTAGACTTGTTCTCTGTTTTTTTTTAAATATAATAATTATATATATATATATATATATATATATATATATATATATATATATATATATATATATATATATATACACATATTTTTTTTTCTTGAATAATTTGTCTTTTTATAGGGACGTGTTACAAAATTGTATTGTACATGTTAAGATGTATGAAACTTCTGTTATAATTCATAAGATCAGGTCGGACGAAATTGTAAAATGTCAGAACAGAAAACCGTTTTCATTAGTTAACAACAGCTGGAGAAAATGTAGATCAACGCAAATGGAAACCTTCTCTTCAATGCCAAATATTTTATTCAACAGTTCTTTTTGTGGTAAATCCTCTTTGTCCAGTTGTTAATCATAAAACTGAAACTGTTTTCTCTTTGCTCTTTAACATTATATAGTTCAAGGTAATTCTATCTGGAAATAGCTGTAAACCTTTCCGGGTGTGTATATATAATTTTTTGTGTGAGTAATTTAGACGTAATTAGTGATTGTTTTTCGTAACATTATTTATCTTTCTATATATGTATCTATCTATCTATACCGGATCTGTCTATATATTTTTGTGGACATTTACTGTTTATTGTAATTATATTTATATCGCAAATAAATGAAATACTAATAAAATGTAAAAACAAGTAATAGCTTACTTAAGATATCTTTGATTTGGTTTGTTGGTTTTAGCGACCACTAAAACCGAGGAAATATGATCTAAGTGCCTTTCCAAAGGACACACAGAGGCAGCCGAGCAATATATTGTTAACTGTTCAGTGGAATAAATTCTTGCTTATATTTTGCAAGATAGAAATAAATATAAAGCATTTTTATTAAATTCATGTAGTTTCAGTAGTGCCGTCATTCTCGCTGTAATGATTTAGGATCCATAAATTGTTCTTTGTAACTAGGTGTTAGTCATTACGAGGTGTTATCTGTATAACTGTCTCAAGGTGTTCCAAGTTGTGATATCCGGAAATCTATGATTGAGAAGTTCATTTAGAGAAGAACTATTGCTTTATTCCGGTCTTCATTCTGAGAGATACATCATTATGCAGGAACATCAAAAAGCCAGCTATTAGTGCATTAGACTCTGAGCTCTCAGCGCCTCCACAACTTTGGTACATCAATGAGTGAGAGACAGACAGACATACAGAGAGACATATAGAGCGAACGATTAGTATTTGAAATGCAGGAGTGATTTCGAATATCGAAAAGAATGCTCCTGACGTTTTATTTATTATATTTTGTTATCTACAAAATTATTGGAATAAATTATCCATGAAGATTATCGACACAGCTGCAAATGTATGAATGTTTAATAAAAAGCAAACATTTTAGATCATCAAACAATTTGTATTCAACGGCATTCACATTGCAAGGGTAAAATATGATTAAAAATAAAATAAATATTTTAAAATGCAGAATCATGGTGACAGTAAATGAAAATTTCACTTTGAAATACGTTGACAATTCGTCTCGCTAAAATACTAAAAATACTATGGTTCATTGAAAGGTTTTAACACAAAGTGTACTTTGTTGCTAGGATTGATTTTGATACATAAGTGACTTTCATAGAATCAGGGTACTTTCATGCATCATTTTTAAAGGAGAAGCTTCAATTTCCCTACCCAATCAACTTGAACGATAGAAGGCCAATCTAATTGAAACACAACAGAAACACTAAATAAACACATGCATCTATATAGCATGGTTTGTTTCCAGACTTGATAAAATATACCGATTCATACCTTGACTCATACCTGTAACTAGCTATTAAAGGCTAAAGCATGACAAGCGACGAATCAACATTACATGTACAAAACTGAACGAAGACAGTAACTTAAATTGGAAGATATATGAAGAGTTATTACAACAACAAAAAAACAAAACAACAACAACAAAAATTACACAAATTAGATGACACATTTCATTTTCATCATGATTTTGATGTAACAAATAATACTTTGAGAAGTAAATCGCAATTTTTTCCACCAATCTTTGGGAAATAGATATAAAAGTTATTCAATATTTCCCTCTCAAATAACTATCCCAAAAACCGAAGTATGTCTTAAACATAACAACCAAAACTAGAAATCTCCCTTGTTTCCTTTCTGTAAAAATCGACTGGTTATTATTTCTACTATTTTAAAAACTAGCTTGACTTCCTGCAATGCCGACCATCCTGATATAAAATGTCGTAGAAAATTGCATTTTGGACGAGCATGCTTATTTCACAACTTTAAATTCGTCTTTGCAGTTTAGATATTAATATGCGGTGAATTCTACTGTTCTACAAAACTTGATACTGCTCAACATCATAGACAAAATGCATCTCTGTCAAAATGTCGTTTTAGCCTTTATGGTGACGCTTACAGATTTTGATTCAAGTATTATTATTATTCATATTTTTATTATTATTATTCATATTATTATTATTATTATTATTATTATTATTAAAGTAATGAAATCAAAGAATGGTAAGGAAGAAAATAGCGTTCATTATATACAGAATAAATTCTTTGCAAGGTTTATAATATTTATCAGAAAATACAATGAGGATATTTACTTGTCCCACGTTAATACAGGATATATTTCATCGTGTAGTAAAAAAAAACAATTACTGTTATCTGTATTACGCTCCTAACGTGGTGTTCTATCTGCCTCTTTCACTCTTCACACACATACGTGTACGCACAAGATGAAAAGATGCACTTATTTATATTTCTCTCTCTATTTAATTATTTTTGCTTTCACATCTCTCTTCACACACACACACACACACACACACACACACACACACACATGCGCGGGCGCAAGAACGCACGTGACAAAACACATACAGATTACATGTCAGTATGTTGGTTCTACGAACGATAACTCACCGATGCCGCATCTCACTAAAGTTTATTTAATTCCCGGATTGAAATATCTCATATAATAATAATAATAATAATAATAATAATAATAATAAACGTAAACAACGTGACATTATAATATTGTTACAAACTGGGTATATTTTACAGAGTACCGTCAAGGATAATGATTTAGTATGTTGGTCCTAGCTGTTAGCCACATGTCCCAGATTTAAGCCATTACAAAACGTTTATAAACAATTATTGGGATTAAGCTTAAATGCATAATTTTCTATTATTTCACATGAAGCAATATGTTTTTAAAGTTTCACACAATTTGATACGTTAGAATACATTTTCTTGTGCTAATCAGCATGGATGGAGGTAAGATAAAATTTCTGGAACTCAAAGTAAACCGTCATATTTACTCTGCCATGAAGTAACGTTCACCTTAGCCTTGAGGTGCATGTACGTGAAGCAACAAATCCCGTTAATGTTTCTGCTGACTTAGACGCATTTGTAATTATTCCGTAGCTTTTGGGGTAACGACAAAAGTTAGTACCGGAGAATGATTCTCGCTGTATTCTTTCTCTTGAGGTCCTTATTTTCATGAAGCATGTTAGAATGGTACGCAAGTATGTACGCGGTTTAAAAGAAATATATGATTATTATTATAAGATTCGTGTATTTTGAGTGCATGGCACAGATGAAAATAGGCAATATTTTAACAGATATTTTTGTCTTAAAGAAGAGGTGAATATATCTGCAAAATGGGAATTTAGATTATTCACATATTTAATATGTATTCACTTTCTGGTTTCTTGTATGACTTATCTGAGCATATACATAAATTTATACATAATTTCCATTTCTTGAAGGGCCACACCCGTGACCAATGAAATAATAGTAGGTTAGAGTCATTTTGCAACTCTATTACCCTGAGATAATAGAACAAAACTCTCCCATTCATGCATTATTAAGTACACGAACCTTTCTAATGAAAAAGGAGAGAGAATGCGTGGACTGGTTTACTATAATTTTTAGTTTACAGGTTGGGCAACATTTTAAAAAATCACATTCCTTTACTGAAATGTTGTCCACGTGTCAGGTCCTTGAATTGATCAAACTGATTATAAATCTGACAAAGGACATTAACAATGTTTGAGTTAATTTTGAACCTGATGTGTATCATCTGGTGAAATCTGAGATACATCGCTGCGTTCGGTTCATTAGTCATATGGTTCTGGTAATCGGAACACTTCTTAACTTTCCCCGTGTTCAGATTGGTTCTGGGAGAAGGCAGGTTCTTGCGAGGCCTGGTTTTCATTAAGGCCAGCGGCTGCCGGATCCTGATCTAATGGCAAACCTGCCATTATTTTAAAAAAAAATACCTGCCTGCTTGTCAGGAAGCTGATTATAGGCATATGTCGCACTTGCATGCATGACCACGAGAGGTTTAACCTCGAAGTTGGCCCAACCCTAGCTCACTAATTTCAAGACGTGAGGTTATGATATTTTGCATTATTCTAAGAACGGTTAAATATGTAACAATGATGATGATAGAAAAAGCATTTTAAAATTTACCATAGTCCTGTAAACATATACACGGTCAACAGAGATAAACACAGAAAACATGATGTCGCCGAAAGATGCAACGTGAATAAACTGAAAAATGCAAAAAAATCTACTCATCCTTTCCAATACATTTGGTTATAAAATAAGTTTCAACCTTATTACTATCACATTATTGCTTATGTAACAGCTAATACATTTAGGTAAGAAATGGTTGGGAATAAATTTATTGCCGATCGATAGTCAAAATTACGTTATATAAAATGATCTGCAGCTGCACGTGCAGCACGCCGGACACCTGTAGATATATGCGTGTGACATAACGTAGGTAAATTACAGTGACGTAAAAATGTCGGAGGAGAACAATTCTGCTACTGAGCAAAGAGCATACTGTAAAATCCAGGCGCTCTTAGTGTACTCTCCGACTGATATCAAGGTTGACTTAGATAAAGTTTACGGATGTAATTCTCTGTCATATCCTACACTTTTGAGACGGTGTCATAATTTTAAAGATATTCTGAAAGAGTAATGTCTGTGATTGGTGAGCGGGAAGTAGCTGCTGTAAAGGAAGCAATTGATGAAGATGCTCGATACAAAGTGGAAGATACTTCTATTATAATGGGCATTAATTCGTCAACTGTTTTTGAAGCACATAATGGTTTGTGCAAGATGGATCCCGCATTTGTTGACGATTGATCAAAAATAGACTCTGGTTAAAATTGCCAAACAGCTACTTCTCAAATATGAAAAGAGTGGCCGGAAATATTTAAATGAGATTGTCACGGGTGATGAAACAAGGATTTATTTTTTGGAGCCCGACTCAAGAGAGAATAATAAAGTTTGGATACGAGAAAAAGGGCAGAGACCTCAAATCGCTCTACGCTGTCGGACTGTTAAGAGAGTTTTGTTCGCATTTTTTTTTATGCAGACGGAGGTATACATGCACTCTATGACAACGCACTGGCGCGTAAATCCACTATCGAGACAGACTTCCTGAACGAACACAGCATTCAAACTTTGCCACATCCTCCATACAGCCCTTATTTATCTCCAAGTGATTTTTGGCTGAATCCCGTTATCAAAGATTCGCTGAGGGGCAGACGATTTGAAAGCTGTCATGCGGTTGGAACTGCAATTTTCCATTTCGCGAACAACATACCAAAAAGGGAACACAAAATGGCATTTAATAATTGGATAATCAGACTGAGAAAACGTGAAGAGGTGCATGGGAAGTACTTTGAGAAATGCACTAGTGTACTGTTCACTAATTAAAAAAAACGTTCTTGTTTTTTCATAAATTTCTAAATACTCCTTGTATACACCTAATTTTCAGCCTAAAAGAACCTCAGTATAAGCCACTAGAAGGTCTTGTTTTACTGTCAGTTATTTTCATCAATAGAAAATACCTATATGTACAGAGTATTGAAACTTAAACAAACAATAAGTACATTGAATGTCTGACGTTTTCCCAATATAATATTTTTAAAAAAGTGTATTTCAATAATGAAACATTCGAATGGAACAAAATAGCGAAGTCAAGAAATATATCTTCTTGGGTAAAAATGCGCTTGAGTTATTTTGCATCAATTACGCCAATGTTCTCAGCTCTAGACAAAGTTCAAAGACAATTATCATTTGGCATTTGTTTTTAAATGTTCGCATTGTATCAAACGTGTGCATTGTGATCTTCGACCCGCACGTGAATATCGGTAGTAGTTGCCTGTTATGAAATCAGTTATTTCTCTTGCACTGTTTACGGTTGTTTTATAAGAACTTTCTGATCCATAAATCTTCAATCTGTGAACAAGGAAACAAAATAAGCGAGGAAGGGACGTTAAAACAAATATAATGCCTAATGATAAGCCTGCGGCCAGTCCAGGTCTATTCCAATAATTAGCTGTGTATATCACGTCCGTCGTAATCGATTGGTAGACCTGGAAAAACAAACAATACACAGCACCATGAACGGCTGGATAAATCACGTGCATAAACCTAACTAACTAGTTTGCCAGTAAAAAAAATATTAAAAAAACACCACAAAAAAAAAAAAGACCAAAAAAAAAACAAAAAAAAAATCAGGTGCACATATTTGGTGGATTGCTTTTGTGAAAATTTGTTCAGGACATAGCGAATTCTGAAATAAAGAAAGCACGTTTGCGAATTAAGTTTTTAGTTGCTTCTGCGAGAATTTCACGTCGCAATTTACTCTGTATCTGTTCAGAGAATATTCACTGTCAAAGTTTAAAGTGTTGTTATTAAAAAGAACGTTTGGTGGTTTGTTTTTGTGCACAAATTGAGTTTCAGTGTGGTAAATTTTTATATCGCTAAATATTCGTACCATGCCGTGTCAACTGGCCCGTCAGACTCAGTTGCTGAACAAGGCTACAGTAATGTACTTATTTTTTTTTCATCTTTATCTCCATTATTTAAATTTAAAAATTTAATGTGAAATTGACCTTTTCTACGCAAATACGTTCATCCAATTTTAGTGTTTCCACATTCACGTGTATCTCGGTTTATTTATTTCTCTACTCATTTCGTTTCATCCACTGAAGTGCCCTTTTAATTTCCTACATTTTAGACATTCTTTACATCTCTGGCATTTTGTATTTAGTTTTTCCATTTCCTCTATCAGTTTTTATCTGTTTGTGTTGTAACATTTTACAAATGATTGCACTATTTATTTGTTTGATGCAATTTCAATTAATGTTAATGTCAAATGAAAATTCTCAGAGTTCTAATAAGAAATGCATCTCCACAATCTGTATACCAACACAATGTTTAATTAAGGTGTACTGAATTTAGTTCATTCACGTGGTGTAATAGCTCTTCCCATATCTACTAACTTTGGTTAATTTTTTGTGGGAAGTCTGTGTAACAGGAGGTTTTATTGATGAGCTAAAATATGTACATGGTAATATTTGTTCAGGACAAACGCATAGTAGCTGTACCTTTTTTGAATTCTGTGTCACAGGAGGTTTTATGGATGTGTTAAAATATGTACATGGTAAATATTTGTTCATGAAAAACGCATAGTTGCTACCCTTTTTGAATGAAATTTGAATGTCAACATGATTGCGTCAACATGTATGTGATTGTCATAATGTTATCTTAATTAAAATTTCATTTTATTAACATTTCATCGGCTAGCTTACAGTCTTTTAGGTTTTATGCGTTTTTTAGGCATTATCTTTAGATGTATTTTGAATCAATTTCACAATTTGGAGTATCTCTTTTGATTTCTTCAGTAATGTCATTTATAACATCATTCATGTGTGTCATTTTGTTATTTACCTGTGATGTTTTTTATCTACTTTTTTGCCCTCTCGTTTTGAAATTGGCACAAATTCGTATGCTCTACATGTTTAACTCCTTTATGCTCTAATGGACCATTTTGTCCACATCTGTCACATTCTAGACACTTGTTATCTTTTTCAAAAAAATCACAGTTTTCATGCTCCTTTCTATTGCTATTTATGCAATCATCTTCAGTAATCTCTGATTGGAAGTATCATAAATGTCGTAATATTTTCAGCTGGGATTCATCACATCCTTTCCATTTCAAAAATACATACTTTTTACCGTTCATTCTTGAAGTCTTCTAAGCTTTTTTTAAAAATTAGGATACGCCATCTTGTTTGTTGTATATAGATAACTCTTTACGTAAAACATGCCCTCAGCATTATCTCCTTTAAGTCTTCCAATTTGTAAACAAATGGACAACCTAAAATTACCTGCCTGATTTTAAATATTTTCTAAGTAAAGTTAGGAAGGGAACGCTTTTCAATGATTGCTTTGTATTTTGAAATTCGAACCATTTCATCGATTTTAAATTTAGGCGTTCTAAATGTATAAATTGTGTCGAAACCTATTAGATTGATCCATACATCTGATGTTTTCTTCCTTGCTTGCTACAAAAATGAGTGATGTCTATAAATTGCGAATGAATGTTATTGTATCCTTCAATTAGCTCTGGTAAAACGTTAACCTCTTTCTGGTATCATTTTGAGTGAAATACTTCCAAATTGTGGTCTTTAGGGTTCTGTTAACATTTCCACTACATATGCTTTTTTTCGTTTGTTTGAGGGAAAGAAAAAGTATTCAGTGTTTCCTGTTCCAGCAAATCCTTAACTTTTCCTTTGTGCAACTATCTTCCGTAATCAAACTGTAATTTATAGATTTTCGATCTCTGGAGATTTCTCTAAAAGATAGTGTATCCCATCTTCCTTATTTGTTTTGTGTTTTTTATTCAGCTCATGCATATTTTAAAAAATATATATCACTGTGGAAATATATTTATATCCATCGTTGTATTTTGCATATACTTGTATATCAACCATATCTATCTGCCAATGGTCATCCACTTCGTTTGCATAAACTGTTTTGCAGGGAAACAAAATTTCTTGCTTGCTTGTGTAACCTGTAAGTAGATCGCTTAGTTAACATTCTTTCAATTAAGTGATTTCAATTTTATGTTTGCTCTTTTTAATATAGTTTATTTCGACATCTGATTGATCTCAATATGAACAGCTACTTGATAACAGTAAAGATGTTTTAACTACTGTTCTTTTTCGGTCATTTCAAACGAAATAAAAACATACAGAGAACACTTTATGCTTGATAAATTATCTTGAGGTGTTATGAAGAAGCCAATAGGACTACAGTGTACAACAGTTGTTACGACTAGGGGTAATGTAACAAAAGAAAATACTCAAACAAGCTTTCAAGATTTAAAATACAAATATTTATTTTCCTAAAATATTAAAATATTTCAACAAACAATCAAAGTGAAAGAATTAAAATAACTTACAGTATAGAATATCCTTAAAAGTCCTAAATTGTTCTAAAGTTCACTGATCCGGAAGTTAATCCAAATGTTCCGAATGAAGGTAGGTTCCCAATGAAACCTTTGCTGTACGGATGTGTTAATAAGAATCAGTATATCCAAGTTTTATAAATTCCAAATAATCCCTGTAAATGGAATATCACAAGTTCTAGAAATGTTTCCGATAATTCCACGGAACTGTATAATTGCTATAGTTTAAGAAATAGTACTTAATCCAGAATGTACTATATGATGATATATATCTGAAGTAGAATATCCGCACACAAAATGAACCAATTTCTTTTATGACCTCTCAGGCTGACAGACTATGCTAGGAATGCCTAACACAACTATACATCCTATTATATATCTTCTTAATACGCAGAATCGAAAAAAGTCCATTTAATCCTTCTAGAAACAACCTTTTCCAAACCAATCAGAAACAAGGTTATGCGTGACATCTCTAAAGTGTCAGTGTACCAACGTTTTTAATAGTCAATAAAGTATTTACTCATAGAATCTAGGTCAGAAGTTCATCTCTCACGTGCTAAACCACGTGATACACTAATGCTACAAGCTTCAATTCTTCCCACCTAATGTACTGAGTCACATTGAAATACCGTATATGTACTTTCTGCAAAACGACAGCTGTTAGACTATCATGCAGAGATCATAAACCTATACCATTATTTAAAAGAAAAATAATATATAATTCCTTAACACAGGTATTTGTATTGTCACCAATTTGCAATGTTTATTTTATATCCTTTCAAACGTACTAATGATTTTAGAGTTGTGGTAAATTGTGCTATTCCTGTGGTTGATTCTGAATCATCTACTTCATATACTGAGTCACCATGTGTTGTTTTAAATCTAACTTTGTTCTCCATAAATTCTACCTCTTTTAGTTGAATCGTTGTAGAATGACCTTGGAAAGTTCACGAGATCTTCAAGTTGTTCTGTAAATTTAGCCATCTGCAAATTTTGTATTTACACACATCAAATGCGCAATTTATTTGTTCCTTATACTGTACTATCTTAACCGTCTTGCTACAAGTATTTTTTTAATTATTCTACAATACAACTAGCTTTAACCACACTTTTATTCCGTCCAAACTTGCAAACAAATAGGCATTATCTCTTGATACCGACATTTTGCTTTCGTGTTAAACTCTTTATCACATCCAGGGAAACTGTTGAAGTCAGTACGATGTTTCTTTGAAATTTCCGTGTTCGCTCTGCCGTTATCGCTCCGCCCAAGGCTCGGCAGCTGTACCAGTAAATACTGTTTTGTTTTTAATTTTATTGTTGTTGTTTTTATCCCTACAAGAATGTGTTTGTGTAAAATGTTACTACTCCCTGGAACTGTCAATTTGAATTTCTTTTTTGCGTGTATTGTCGACAAAAGTACTTTGGTATAAGAAAAGCATTTGTTGGAACTGTCAATTTGAATTTCTTTTTTATGTGTATTGTCGACAAGAGTACGTTGGTATAAGAAAAGTACTTGTTAGAACTGTCAATATACTTAATACTTTTGAGCCCAAGAATGAGACTTTAATCACAAAACGAAATCTCGACATTTGGAATGAAAAGAAATGGAACTGATAGCATTTTCATGCGTTTTTCATTCCAAACGCCGCAGTTTCGTTTCATGATTTCAGTCGTATTTCGTGGGCTACGATATACCCATTTGGATATTTTCAATATAATCAGAGCGAACTGTGTATAAAACACCCTATTTTAACACTTCAACCCAAGAATCTATTCAGAAAAATGGACAGAATATCCCAGTATTTTTTAAAGCATTCATAAATGTATAAGCTGTCTCGGCACAATAGTTACAAAATTTCGCTCACTTACGCGTAATTGAAATTTCAACAGATCAAGAAGACTTTGAAATTAGAAAAATGGCTTTGCAGCATCTACAGCTATATATATAACATGTATATGTTGTTCACTATATTTAAAATTTCTCCAAATACCATCGTTTAAACGCTTATCCCTAAACTACCGTCTGTTGTTGTATTTCTTTGATATCATGTTCATTTTTTTCAACTTCGATTGTTTTCCACTTTTGACATTTTCCACAGATCCGTTGCCGCAACTTAGAAAGGACAAAACAAAATGTGTGGATTACTGGTACTGCTACAAAAACAACTCCTACTGCAATCCCTGAGGTTCTTCCGGGTGCGTCCCAGTCTAATGGTTTATATATCACCCCACCGCCTGAAGTCTGGTAGATGATAGTAAAAATTATGTAAATAACGGCAAAAACCATTGGTTGGTAGACATGAAAAAGACGAATGGGCTTGGCTGTAATAAAGATGCTACAGACCACGAATATGGAGCTGATCACGTGCTTGTTGATACTGGAATGGTCAATCTCTGAAACAGAAAACGAACTCTATACAATTTTTTCAGAACGTTTTATGCAGCGTTATCTTCTAGAACTGCATAAAATACTACTAATACAAAGAACATTATAAAGCATTAAGTGGACATTGATTAAAGTTGGTTCATTTCAATTTTAGCAATGGAACAAAAATCCCAAAACTCTTTGGTATTTCCCATAGCATAACAAACAAGTGAATCTTAGACTGTTATAGAAACGTCTGAAGGAACATCATAGACTGTTATAGAAAAGTCTGAAGGAACGATGGAAGGAAAGAGTGCATAATTATAAAAATAGCGACAAAATATATATTGTGTCAAAAATATACAGCTAAAATATTTTTAAACAAATTATTTTCAGTCTTCAAAGTCTTGAGAATATATATTATTATTTTTAGTTTTATGCTGCCATTTGCATGGTGTTCTTGAGGAGAAACATTGTTATACAATAATACTCATTAAATTAAATTTCTGCCATGCAAGTTCTTTACTTAAAAGTTATTGTGATGTTACTTCAAACCAAAATTGTAAAAGATTTCTCTGCGCATACAACGTATCAACCAAAAACACCATTTTCACCATAATTTTCAAATACTAACTATACGTTAAAGTGTAGACAGGTCATTATGCCTAGCAAGTGCAGTTGAAAAATGCTTATGCTTTTAAATCAGCCATCTAGCAAGGATATCACAGATCGGTTTCATCTAACACGGAATCGTTCTTCATCGCAATGTTTATGCAAAATACATTCGGCGATGATATCTGAGACGAAGACAAGGCCCGTGATTTTCAGTACAACTCAAGAATCATGTATATTTTATGGAAATATAGCTATTAGTGATTCGTCCATCGCAAAGCGCACTATAATATGATAAATAGGGCCTTAAACATGGGACAGGTAGGAGAATCAAGGGGCATATCTCATTTATGTAGACTTGGAACGCCGGAAATCTGACTCATTCAAGGTCTCCTCAAAATAAAGGTGCATGAAAAACTTGGTTGAAATCCAGTAATTGTTTTTAAAGCTATGCTGCGGAAACCAACTTCAGGCGAATGAGTAATAAGGGGCAATAACTCTTCAAAAATGATAATGTTGAACGCAGGAAATGAAACGGAATTAAGGTCTCGTTAGTATAAAGCTGAGTGCCAATTTCATCAATTCTTGGAAAAATGTAATGCTTCAGAAACCAAAGTCTAGAGGATGTGCAATCAGGGGCCATAACTACTCTAAACGATAATGTGGAACTGTGCAAATGAAACTCATTCAGGGTCTCATCGATATAAAGCTGCATCAGGATGATAGACAGTCGGGAAAGGGGGGGGGGGGATTGGTGGAAATCCAACAATCCTTGGTAAAGAAATTATGCAGAAAACGAAGTCAGGAGGACAGACAATCAGGAGTCATAACTCCGGAAATGTATGTCTTGGTACGAGAGAAATCAAACTAATTCAAGACCTTATCAATAAAAAGATGCATGCTAAATCTGGTTTAATCCAAATATCCTCCTTAAAGTTATGCTGCAGAAAACAACGGAGGCTGGGAAAGCATGAGACATAACTCCTCTAAATGATGTTATGTAATGGTAAATCGAACTCATTCAAGGTCTCATCAATATATGGCTGCATGCCAACCCTTATTAGAAAAGCAACAATCCTTGGTACAGTAATGATATGGAAATTAAAGTCAGGAGGATGGGAAATCAGGCGCGAAACTCATGTAAATTATGCCGTGTAGCGCTGAAAATTAAACTTAACTAAATTATTAAACCTTGATAAAGTTTTATTGTGGAAACCAAGACCTGAGCAAGTTGGGGAATCCGGACACATAACTCCTGAAAATGATGTGGTGAAACGCTGGAAATCAAACTCATTCAAAGTAAAGTGGTCTCATCAATATAATGCCGCATACTAAATTTGGTTTAATTCCAACAAACCTTAGAAAAATTATGTTTAAGAAAACAAATATCAGGAGGACATACAATCGGGGGTGGGGGATAGCTCCTGCAAATGACAACGTGGAACGCTGGAAATCAAATGCATTCAATATAAATCTGCATACCCAATTCGGTTGAAATCCAGCAGACCTAGGTCAAGTTATGCTGCAGAAACCATAGTCGGGTGAATGGTCAATCAGGGGGCATAACTCCTGTAAATGATGTTGTGGACTGCTGGAATTCAAACCGATTGAAGATCTCATGAATATAAAGCCATGTATCAAACTTAGTTAAAATCCATCAAACCTAGATACATTTATGCGGCTGAAACCAAGATCTGGTGGATGAGTAACATGACTCCCGTAAATAATGTCACGCAACGCTGGAAATCAAACTCGTTCAAGGTCACATGAATATAGAGTTACATGCCAAATTTGGTTCAAATCTAATAACTCTTGGTAAAGTTAAGCTGCGGAAACGAAAATTAGGTGAACAGAAATTAGGGTCCATGACTCCTCTACAGGAGGATATAGGAAGCTGGTCATCGAACTCTTTCGAGATCTCTTCGATATAAAGTTGCATACCAAATTTGGTTCAAGTCCAACAATTCCCAGTAAAGTGATCTGGCGGAAGCCAAAAATTGATTACTGAGCGACAGAAGACATGCCAAAAGGAAGAACAATATCATTAATATGGGGATCCAGAAATAAGCGTAAGGGTAAATAGCGCCCGGGGCGACGATGATGGCCCAAAGGGCTAGAATAGGAGGCCTAAATTTTGTATCAGCTGTTCTGGCGCCCCAAGACCTCTGGCGCCCGGGGCAACTGCCCCGTCCGCACCCACCCGTTTGTACGCTACATTATATATATATATATATATATATATATATATATATATATATATATATATATATATATATATATATATATATATATAGAGAGAGAGAGAGAGAGAGAGAGAGAGAGAGAGAGAGAGAGAGAGAGAGAGAGAGAAGTGTAAATAAGCAAAGATCGATTTTATGTCAAATTGGAACAGACCGTTGCGAATAACTCACTTGTTGGCAATAAGGTCCAATACATTAGTGTAACGAATATGGCTACTGTGTTGATGACGTTGTAAAGAATCCACAGAACTTGTAAATACCAGAGTATCTCTCTGCATTCACCTGCAGAAAAAGAAAAGTAATACAATGTGTATAATTAGTCACAAGAAACGTGTGATATGTCTAGGATAATTCAATAACTTTATATTTGAAATTTAATACCACTATAATCCCTCCTATATAACTCGAAGAGATTGTTTAGTAAAAATAACAGGTCTGATATACAAAGTAAAACGAATATTATTTTCGAGTGCTAAAACAAGGTGACGGATAAAACAAATATTTGAATTCTCTCAAGGTAAATTTGAAATTTGGGTGTACTTGACCCGTAACATTGCAATTGCATCTTCACAATTTTAAAACATCGAAGTTATCTTTCAACATGTCATCTTTCTTGCCTTCTATTCGTCGGATCAGATGTCAAAACGCACCTTATTGCTTAAGGATATTATAGATTATGTATGAGTATCTTGCATCATTCGTAACAATGTGAGCCAATGAGCTAGTATGTCTTTTTTATTCTATTTTAGGTGTTTCTAACTGACAAATTTCCAATAAAGTTCTTTCAATTAGAACTATACAATTTTGAGTATATAGCTCACGTGGCTAGAGAACGGTTGAGCATAGAACCTCTACTGCATCCCATCTAATCATCCATGATTGAAATTAGTGAATTGTATTGTAATAAGCCATGGTTGAAATTAGTGTATTGTATTGTAATCAGCCATGATTGAAATTAGTGTATTATATTGTATCTATCCAAGCCAATTGTGAGAGTAATTGCCTCCAGCTGCAGGCCAATGAAGCCAAGAGCTCATACAAAAATGGCGGAGGCATATTTATGAACCAATATAAGCATGTTGATATGATGACCGTAATATTGAGCAAGTGTGACACAAAATCCATCAATACAGTTACTTGCAGTTACAAGGTTTTAGCATTTGTTGTATGCAGCGCTAAGTTGAATATTGCAATAACTCTGACAAAATCGTTGGAATAGTTTTTGGTCTATTTGTGCAACCATAATATATATATATATATATATATATATATATATATATATATATATATATATATATATATATATATATATCAGGTGTGTAGAACCCATCAAAAACTGAGACTATTGTGGTTACAAGATTGTGGCATAAATTTTGCCAGTTGTAAGTTAAAATGAGCCAAAATTTAAAACGAAAATATAGCGGAAACATAGCGTATGCCCAACAAGTTCATCTCCAGATGATGACCATGGTATATATATATATATATATATATATATATATATATATATATATATATATATATATATATATATATATATATGTGTGTGTGTGTGTGTGTGTGTGTGTGTGTGTGTGTGTGCGTGTGTGTGTGTGTGTGTGTGTGTTGTTACAGAATTATGTCTATGGAATCTATAATGTGTTTAAACTTTTGGCTTATGATTCTACTTTAAAGTTGTGTCAAATAGTGAGTCATATTTAAGCTGGGTTTAGTTGTAATATTATATCAAAATAACAATATGTTTACTTACCTTTTGTTCCAGGTCAGAGTTGTTTACTGTATCTGATGAAAATATACGCATTTAGTATTGCATTCTGGGTCATAATATGACACGTTTCCTGTTGTCAAATGTGCCATTTGCAAGTTGTATAAAAGACCTAGAAATGCGAATTAACTTCATTCCATTTTTCTTGAGTTGAAAAGAACTTTTTTTATATGACCTGCTTTTTGGAATCATCAGATCGTTTGAAATAATAGCCGAACTGGAATCATGCTGCTATGCCATGCTGTATAGATGATTCGAAAGGAATTATTTATTGGACAATTCAACAGAGCTACCTGGATCATATTATCGTTGGAACATCATGATAATCCAGACTAATTCATTCGGAACCATCATCTATTCGGAACATTCGTTCATTACGAAGACACATTCATTTAGAACATTCGTTCATTACGAAGACTCATTCTTTCTCAACATTCGTTCATTACAAAGATTCATTTACTTGGAACATTCATTCATTTGGAACATTTTATAGTTTCTATATATACAGGACTTGTGATTAGGACAATAATAATTGTTGGATTATTTGGATTTTAATACACGAAACTGTAAGTGTATTTTGATTTTCACATTAATTATTTAAAATAAATTGTTTGTTGATTTTTACGAACATTGTTGGTTTCACTTTCTTTTTGTTACGTTTGTTCGAGCCATATGGTCGTAACAGTGTGTGTGTGTGTGTGTGTGTGTGTGTGTGTGTGTCCCCCCAACACTGTATCAAAATCTGCGACACTATTTGCAGTCACAAAATGTTGTCATATATTGTACCAAGCTCTAATTGGAAAATGGCATAAACTCTATGGAACACAGTGATTGGTCAATATGCGTATCCGTTCAGATTAAGTAGTGGCAAAATAGAGATTTTTTGTATCCATCCCTTCCTTACCCCATGACTTTACCCATTTTGCACACACAAGTGCAGCGGGAGTGTATTCCCGCAGGCCTCGCGCGAGAAAACCACAGTGGACGCCTCGCACGTATACGATCTCCATAATTACTTTGGAGAGAGTCATTGCACTAGAAATTATTACTGCATTCGAAAATGACAGGACATGGATGACAATTCTAAAATGGATTCGTTTTTACATCGCCAAACAAGGGAGGGGTGCATTACGTGTTTTTTTTTTTTTTCGCAAACGCTGTTAATGTCTGCGTGGCCTAATCGGTTAGCGTGTCATACTCTTGATAGCGACATCTTAGATCACGCTCGCGGAAAATTGTTTTTTAAAAGGCGTAATATCACTCACGTCTGGGTTTAAGGTGAACATTGATCTCTGTGCGGACTTTACTGTGCCACGCATGTCCGCGAAAAACAACGGCGGAGTTAAAAGCTTACGCGGGTGGTTTCACAGTTTAATCTTGAACCGCGGATGAAATCGACAAAGGTTTTTCAGAGATCCTCAGGAAGTTTGATGATTACACCCGAGATGGTTCAGGATGGACTCTTTCAAGATGCGCGGTTCATATTAAGGTTTTCCCGTACAAGCCTTTCCGCGGATATATTTATATTCCAACACCAGGGTGTATTCCGCGGCGAACCGTGATAAACGTGAAAAAATTGACAACCGGTGTTTCGAATGGGCGATCTTGTCCGTGACAATACAGATCAGCCTCGAAAATGCAAACAGCACCTGGGTGAACTCAAGTCTGGTAATATAGAATTTCCTGTACAGGTTATTGACATTAGGAAGTTTAAGCGACTCAACCCTGATGTTGTTAGTGGGTTCACTTGGAACAGCGGCCTTCAGCCGATTCATCTATCCACCGCGGCAAGCGAAGCTTTCCCGAGCGCGCGGACTAACGTTGATCTGTTGTTGCTGAGCAACATGGATGTCCCAGAGGCGCGGCACCATTACGTGTGGATAAAAGATCTTTCCCTGATGGTGTACCGGCACAGTAAATACCATGGGAGAAAGTGTCAGTGTCGACGCTGCATGCATTTATTTCCCACGCAACAGTTGCTTGACTGCCATGACATTTACTACGGGGGAGTCAGCGAAAAAAAGCAGCGTACGATCATGCCAGAATCCGGCAAGAGCATTTTTTAATTTACCACAGTGCGATGAAAGTTCCGTATGTTATTTAGGAGTACTTTGAATACCTGAACGTTCCCGGAGAAGCCACCCCCGCGGTTTCGTCCAATACAACACAAATTGCCGAACAAGTTCCATGTGGGTTTTATTGCACTGTTGTCCAATGCGACGAAGCAACAGAACCACCAATGTTATAACTCGGCAAGGATTCAACTGAGGTGTGTATTAAATCGCTCGAGGTTACACTTTACGTACATACGCACACGTGAACAAAGTGATCCGGGACAACTGCAACATGTTGATGATCATTGCGTAGAGTTGACGCGCATGGCCTCGTAAACATTCATTGGACCTGATGCGAAGTCGACCATTCGTTGGATGAGTTTCGAAATATGTTCGCGGAGGTCACCGGGGACCAGTATAGTTTCCTCACGATCGACTTGACAGATGGAGGCTCTGCTTCCCGAAAAAAGTATGGCGCGGGTTTGGAAAAAATCAATTTGACGACCAAGATAAATGTATACAATGACAAAAACAGAGAAAACCGCCAGCGATGTCATAGCTGAGTATGCGGATCAACGCTGCAAAGCTGCCCAGGATCGACTGAAACTTCTTCGTGATTACATAGATGTCCGCGAACGTGTCAAAGATATGTTTCAGTCGCTGCAATCCGTATAGGAAGACCTCGCAGCGGGTTTCGAACAAACGTTTGGGCCGTTGATTAAGCCCGCACGCAAAACAATTGAACAAGTGAAGAAAGTTGTGAAAGCCACCGCCGCGATGATGTGAACAGAAGAAGAACCTAGTCCGATTGTCAAGACAGCCAAACCACGACAGAAACCGCGGCGACTATGAATCGTTTGCCTGTGTAGATGGAGGGATTCCAAGAAGGCCTAGATGAAGCCAGAGGCAACATCGAGGGTATACATGGTGTTGTCGCCAAAGATACCCCCGTACTAAACGAAGACGTCAGAGAAGTACTTGCGAATATGCCACAGGTATCACCACCTGAGTTTGAGTCATTGATGCGAGCAGCGCCAAAGCAATTATTTAATTAAAACAGATCCCCAGTATATTTTTAAAGTCCCATGCGCGCCACTTTTGTCAGACCCTTTGACTGGCAAGATCTAGTGAAGCGTGTACCAGTAAAAGCAAATGATTACGACATGGACGACGTATGGCCCAGGTGGGTATTCAGGAAGCTTACTGGAAGAATACGAGTCACCAGTCTCGTCTGGCCACCCAATCAACACATGCTGGCTGCAGCAGCAAATAACGACTTTGATGAAGGTGTTAAATTATATAAAGAATTTATTATAAAAGCAGACGAGGACAGAAGACGCATAAAACGAGGAAACAACATGACTCTTCCACCTGAACCCGGACCGAATCTGAATAATCTAGTGAATCCAGGCGGCAAGCACAACCTGGTGAAATTCCCAGGCGGCAAGCACTACTTGATGAAGGTCCCAAATTGCGTCGAGAGCAGTGGAATAAACACCATCTCAAGCAGCAAGCACAAATGTGTAATATCAGGCAGCAAGCACTTAGCGCATACTGGTGGCGAGCACAATCTGGTGAATCCAAGCGGCAAGCACAACCTAGTGAAATTCCCAGGCGGCGTCGAGCACATCGTAGTGAAATTCTCCCGTGGGGTCCACCTGACCCCATACCCAAACCCGAAACCGAATATGAATCCGTATCTGAACCCGAACCCGAACCCACCTGAAGAGAACAAGAACTGGCCAAACAACTCAGAAAAGTTCGCAGGCGAAAACCACCTATGGGAAAAGGTATTGGTGGGCCACTTTTTACCGCGTGTTTGTCCGGCAACAGGTCCACAAACTCGTGGACAGGTTGGAAACGCGCGTGAGATCGGTTCGCGCCAGCAACAAAGCGCCAGAACTCAGCAATGACGTCACGTCGATTTGTCAGCGGTTGCTTAGCGACAACGTCATGGAGACAGCAACGTTTCGTGCGTTGATGCACGAACTCATTCAAGACATCGATGATGTATATGATGAACGCGCGTACAACACCGATGATGAGTTCTGAGGAAACACTCCGTGTGCTCCGCGAAATGAATGCCGCGATGCAGCGTGTCGTTGCAAATACAACCCCGAGCGTCACCCAAATGACCACGATCTTCTCAACGAAGCCATAATTTTACGTGCTTTTTCAAACACAATTACCTTTGAGAAATCACGCACACTCGAGATCACAGTAGGGTCGTTGCGCGTCTACCGCTGAGCTTCAACACGAATAACTTGCTTGTGTTCTAAGAAAACGGTGGCGCAACCTGGAACGTTGTTGAGATTGAATTGATCAATGATGAGATCCGACGGAGGATTACATTGGTGGCCGGCTTAGACTCTAAAATCTACATACGCGTGCACGAGCCCACACGCAGCTCTGCCATCTCGATTGAATCTCCATAGTACTCGGTTGACATCAGACAATCCTCGCTGAGAACATTCTTGGCTGGCCCGAAGATATTATTGAAATTTCTGCGGACCAACGAATTCTGCGTGCAGAACCCGACGGTACCAATAACAATATCGTGCCAGACACTGTCAGAATCACCATCAAAATTTAAGCTAATCTAACCTGTGACGCCATTAGTTGCAGTTACCGTTTAGGTACTGGAAGCGTAGCCGCCGGAGGCATAGACTCTCAGGGTTACATATTGTTTGGGTTCGCCCGAATTCACCCCTGGGTGATTTGCTCTCGATTACTCCCGAAACGTCCTTGTATCTTCCTTGCATCGATCCCCGACTCGTACACGTACATTTTTCCCTTGTGGACCAGGACGGGCACGCGTTGTATCTCCACGGGGAGACTCTGACGACACAGTAGAGATCGACCTGACATTTAATGAATACAATGATGATCGTACGCATACGTGTGACACCCGTGCGTGTTGTAAACGCGAGAAAACCCGTTTACGACATATATTATGGAAATGGCCTTGGCGATATTGTCCGGGAATTGTTCACGGGAGCCCCTAAGATTCTCGAGGGGTCTGGCCTCGCGCGCTGCATCAATCGCTAAACAAATTGGAATGCGAGTCGTTCATAGCATCAAAAGTGATGCCGTCGAGCAATTGAAAAATCTGGGATCGCAGGCGGTTTGGTCAATTCGAGATCGACTACGACGATTAGTGCGGCAACCAAAGTCTGTTGCTCTCCCGTCCATGGCAACAATGCCCGCGCTGGTTGGTAAAATCATCAATGAAGCTGCATAAAGATGTCTGGCCGAGTTAGCTTAAGCTATCTGACAATGGGGACCGGATTACAGAGTCTCGCAAAAGGTATTAGACTAAACCGATAATGTATAAACAATGGCTCAATTCAAATATGTATCCCATCCCGCGTGGGACATGGACGCGCCTGTGTTGCGAGATAGAAGCGTCCGAGACAACAACGCCTCACACGGCGCCAACGATAAAGTCGGATTTGTCAACAGCGGTATCATGGGGTTGTTTAATAGCGCATTTTATCTCATCGACAGAAAGGAAATTGGAACTGTTTGGGCAACGTTGATGTTGCCACTACGATTCTCGGACTCGCTCCTGACAGCGGCGATTATGCGAGGTCCGCTGGCCCGTCTATGATGTTCGTCAAAGACATAAACGAAGGTGCTGATCATATCAAACACCGCTTAAACACAGCAGGTGACGCCGTAATCGGAGACAATCCCGATTTCAACGGTGGATTCGCGTAGCGTCGAGTCCAGCTAAACACGCAGAGGGATTTTTCCTGCACGATTCCACGCGCACACATATTCGGGTTATGCACAGACGTTCGTAAAGGCTATTGTTTGGGCCAAACACGCAGTCGTGTTAACTCGTAAGGGCATCGACAGCGATGCAATTTGGCTTGACGGTGCTCTTACCGACGGTTAAGTTGAGTTATCCAAACTTACGCTTTGGATGCCATCAATGAATGCATCAATGACCGCAGAAGCACGTTGGACATCATTTAAAGAGTCTGGCGTGTCTACGATTTCATTCCTCACAATGACCACAGATTCGTTGCAAAGCGGCGTCCGAGGAGAATACTCGTGGCAAATAAGTACCCAATAAGGTATCAGCGCACCGCGTCACGTGTCTGTGTCATTTCAAATCGTAGACAATCTGAACAACCAATTGGAAAGTCCAATGATACTTGCAAAACTGGCAGTAACTGAAGTCTCGCTGAGGTTGAATGGCCACCAAGAACAAACCGAAGACATTTTGCTTGACTTCGAAAACAATCATGTCGCGCGTGTGTATCATCGGCTGTTGAAATAGATGGGCCGAGGCCAAAACGTTTACACAGGCTGCAGATTTCCCAGAAAGACCTCACTAGGTTGTACGCAATTTATTACTTTTCTCTCGAGCATCTGGACCTGGTTAAGCAGCCCGTGGTTGACATGTACTTCAAAGCATGTATAGGAGGAGCCGCCGGCGTCCCAGATAACAGATGCATTGTTGTGATTCTCTCCGGAAGGCCGAATGAGGGTCATTGACGCGCCTGTGGAAAACTAGTACTTGTTTTCATAAAGTCGTAATTGAATCTGTAATGTTTCAAATAAAATGTCGTACCAGCGTAAATTTGTCATGCTGAGACGGAGTCAACTCAAAACGATATCGGCCGCAATGAAATAACAAAGCGGAGTTCATTTAAAACTTTCCCCGGACAAGTTATTGTGAAACGTCCCACTGATGTTAACACCAACATAAGGTGCAACAGTTCAAAGCACCCAAACATCAACTCTGCGATACAATTCTTAAGTTGTCCGCGGCCGAGGTCGCCGCGACGAAACACAACGGTGGAATAGTTCCATTTATTCCGGTGATTCCAGCGCTGATATCGGCTTTGACTCCCGCGGTTGCAAAAGCGGCTGAGTTAGAGGCCATCGGAACCGCATCCGGGATGGCTCTGAAAAAAGGCTGTTGGCAGACGTATAGCGTCTACAAAAAAAAAGGAAAAGGTTTTCGACTATCATGGCGGACTTGTGGTCAAGGTCGTCGGCTATGGCCTCGCCGTTGACGGCCATGGAAGTGCGCCCGTTGACCAATTTTGATTTTGCTCGCGATGACAAAATTGATCAAACATTTCCGAGGGGTCTTCATGCGGGATGAACTTGCGTCGATAATCACCCGCACTTGGGAAACCGGAATCGTTAACCTGGATTCGTCAACAGGACTTGAAACGCATTGGGTTGTATACGCGGTGACATCTCAGAGCGGTCTCGCGCCAGTGCTGGACGACAAAGTCATCTACCTATGTTGTATTCAACGCCGCCGTTTGCAAACCCGAACCGATAGTCCAATATGTGGACATCTCGTCGTTGAATCACTGCACGCATTCTGAAATTCTCGCGGCCGCCCAAAGCAGTCTTGGCACAATTAGTAAACTCTACTAGGTGGCCATCGAAGAAAAAACAATTACTTTAACCGAGTTAGAGACCGTGTTGGCGAAAATGGAATACTTACGACGACTTCATGCACAGATACAGAACCGGTATGCTAACGAGGAGACAGAACCGTAACAAGTGATTTGCGCGCAACGAAAATCAAGTAAATTTTTCGCGAATGCACCCGACGACTTTAGTTCTTGTGGGAGGCGTTCACTGGGGTTTACTCGAGCTAAGCTCACCGCGGGCGATCACGGAAACCGCGGTCGCGACTCCCCTTCGGACCCGTGTTTGTCTTTCAGTTTCTGTATCAAGAGAGTACACTTTCGTTTCCATATAGTAGCAGCTTTCACGAGCCCTGTTCTCCTAATTTCTTAACAGTACAGGAAAATAAAAAAAGGATTAGCTAAGTACAAGTGAAATGTACAGGCATGAGAATTTTCCACAGTACCTTTCAAAATATCCCTTCTTTTACGAGCTATGAATATGGCACACAGCAAATCCAACGCAGATGTGAGATCCAACAGAAGGTAGTCCCAGTTGCTAAGTAAAGTGAGCCACTTGGCACCTTGCCAGCCTCTGTATTCTGGTAAAATGGCATCAATCACTGTCGTCACCCAAAAGTAGAGAATCCATGGCACTAACCAGATTACATGACCTAACAGTGTTCCACACTGGAATAACGAAAAGAAGGGATATAATCAAATTAACAATTTTTTAAGTTTACTTTTGACTCTGACCATGTATGCACGATTATGGAGAAAATAAGGGAAGTCAAATTTTCTTTGGACATCTCAGTGTTAGAACCTTAAAGCGGCGAGGAACGACAGACAAACGGGTGTACCAGAAGATAAGGTCCCTCCCCCTTATGCTAAATAATGAGAGATAAGAGGACATTACAATGTATGCGTAATGGTAGATCATATCTCAAAAAGACCATTAAATGGGTGAGACTAAAAATAAAATGACCTGCATCAGGCTATATGGATTATACACACAACTATTTAGCTCCTCCTATGGCAGACCTATGTGTTTTTTTTATTCAAAATATTGATGTAATTTGAAACTGGATTGTGCTGGGCTTAACTATCTAATGTTTACTTTCATAAATAGTTATGTATCTGTATTGACTTACCGACTCAGGTGTGAATACTCATTATCAATTTTTTCAATCTCGATAGCCTGTGATGCACAAGTCGTCATATAAATATTATTACGAACATTCAGTCAAAATGGTAAATGGTCATCAGGTCTGCGAACAATTAGATATACCCCCTTCACCCAATCCCCATCCCACCTCCCAGAAAACTGGCACTTGTAAACTCAGGTAGCTCAATAACGGAAGGCTCTATTTAAATTGATTGTAATTAATTTCCTTAGGGATTCTAAATTCCGAAACTGTCCGTTATAGACAGAAGAGTATAAATGTATCTAAAATAACGCCTAGTTGTTTAGTTATGGATGAGCAATCAAAATTACAACCGTAGATGTCCCAAACATCAATTTTCATCAACCCCTGCCAGCTCGGGGATATAGTGTAGGCCCGATGTTCCATCCTGCATGCGTAAGAGGCGAGTGATGTATGCGGGAGCCGCGGTAGCTCAGTGGTTAGCGTGCAGGACTCGTGGTCGAGTGGGTGAGGGTTCGAATCCAACGGTTGAATCAGCCCAGGCTGGCTACCGTGGTGCGTCCTTGTGCAGGGTACTTTACGCCAATTGCCTCCACGCTAAATAACATAATTGTGTTGCTGTACACTAAAACACTGAACACCAAACCAAGTTAATTTTCATCCAAAACTATCTTGCATTTTTGCTTGCCAACAACAGATGTGCCTCTACCAAATTTTAAAATCAGACTGTAATTGATCCATAATGACCAATAAAAGAAGCTGTCGCAAGAGAAGAAAAAAAAGGAGGAAAAAAAGAGACAAGTAGATGGAATGGTTACCAAACGAGAAAGGAACAAAGAAAGAAAAAGAGAGAACGAATGAATATAAATAAGTATGTTATGTACATTTGCACAGTTATGAGTTGTCAAATATCATACTTTACAAACTGCTTATGGGATGGGTGGGACCTAACTATCAGTTTGTGCATTAAAACTCTCAGGTCCTTTAAAAGTTTTACATTTCTTCTGTGTTGCGGATTAGGCACACTTATAGTCCATTGGATTCCTATTATAACCCAGTTTTCCCAGTTTTTCTCAAAATCAACTATTTATAGCAAATTTTAAATATCACAGTGGATGGTCTAATGGGTGTACGTAATTTCATAAGAAATTTTTAATTTTTAATACATAAATTAACTTTTTTATTTTATTATGACACAATTGTCCTGCAAAAATATAGTTCAATTAGACTGAACGTTATACCCAACCAATAGTAGATGTGGGAAGTAAGTATATATGTATGCATGTAAGTCTTTATTGAGGTAATGTAGGCCACTGGCCCACATAAGATAATACATGTAACATTAACAAACAGAGCCGGATTTAGACCTTTAGAGGCCCTAAGCACTGAAAAGAATATGGTACCCCCAACCCCCATATGTAATTAATAAACAAAACCGTAATTCCTCATTTTTTTATTTATTTTTTTAATTTTTTTTTTTTGGTGCCCCTGCTTTGCTGGTGCCCTAAGCACGTGCTTAGTCTGCCTATTTGGTAATCCAGCACTGTTAACAAAATAATAAGCACGTGAGTGAAATAAAAATGATATACATAAACATATAATGAGCAATATCATTATTAATCATCAGTGTTTACATTGCAAGGTTCTTGGAGTTTCCTTTCTATGTTTAAGAGCATAGAATAAAATTTACATTAACTTTTACTTTGTAGGGCAGATAAACAAATAGTAACAAGCATGTGAAGGAGATAGAGAGAAAAAATAAATATACATAAACAAATAATGAGCTATATCATTAGTACTCGTCATTTGTTTACATTACACGAATCATGGAGTACATTTCTATACTTAAGTGCTTATATTAAAAATGTACATATTGAGTTCAATGTGCGTTTTGTTTCTACTTTGCAGTGCAGATACAAACTTATCCTCTGAAGGGTTTACAAAAAGATATTTAGGTAAATACATTTTACGAAGCAGTTCAAAAGGTCTACACTCACAAACAAAGTGTTATTCCGTTTTAATATCACTTTTACAAAACAGACATATTCTTTCGTGGTATGGAGTTTGATCATATCTACCCATATTGACCCTATCATTTAGATAACTGTCTCTAAACTTGCAAAATAAGCTATGATGCAACGCGTGTTTCTATAATATCTATCGACTAAAGTCTAACTTTATTCATTTGTAGACTCTTGATCTATCGAATTCATTAATTTTTACATTCCAGGTTTGTATGTCATCTTTGCTTGAATAATTTCATAAATATTAGTTGATCTCGTACACCTTGGTTGTACCTAGCCTCTCCCAAACCGTAACAAAATGAGTATATATTTGATTTCATGAACCCAGATCTAACAACCTGATGACTGCGACCATTGTTGTTGCATTTTTAAACAAATTCTTGTAAGTCTACTGTTGGACATTTTGAGTATTTTCAACCAGTATTTTATTGGTTTCATAATGTATACTAATTTAAGACTGTTTCTACCTAATTCACCCATAGCAAAACTGTTTGCAGTTGATTTAATACATATTTACAGTAGTTTGTATGTATTATCTCAATATCAAACGCATTACTAAAGCTCCAAATTTCAACTCCATAGGATAGAAGAGACAATATCTTAGTATCAAAGTTTTTAGATATTATGTCTACTGATAATTGTCCACACATAAGCAACTTTCCTTTGACTGAGAATAGTACCTTAATTACTTGTTCAGACATGACATTTTGAGAATACCAGCCCTAAATATTTATAATATGAAGCAACTTTTGATTTGTGATTCCAAAAATACCACTGTTCGTTCTTCCGTAGGTACCCTCCTTTGCTGAAAACAACAACATTTGTTTTGTCTAAATTAACCTTTAATTCTCATTCATCACAATAAGATTCAATTCGATTAAGTAAACGCTACATCGCAATTGGTGTTTCATAAAATACAACTAAATCATCGGCATGTAGCAAAACAAACAGTTTTAATATGTCATTAATGTCTGCACCATAGCTGTCATTGGACAATGCACTTTGAAGGTCACATAAAAATAAAGAAAAAGGTATTGGTGACAGATTACAACCTTGACGTACAGCAAACAGGCATCTGTCTGTCCTTTTGCGGTCCTAACTCAAGCCTTTATATCCATATATATTGCTTTAAGAATGTTTACCATTTTACTGCTCGTTTTCAATTTTTGTAATTTATGCCATAAAGCGGCGCTATTTATTCTATCAAATGCCTTCTCAAAATCTATGAATGTACAGTAGAATCTGCCATTGCATTTTCGAAGATATTTCCATATGATTGCGTGCAAAACAAATCTATTATCTACAGTACTGTGTTTTTTCTTCTAAAACTCGCTTGTTCTTTATCATTTAAATTTTGTTTCTTTCCGACTACTCCTCTTATTCACGATTAATGTGAAGGCTTTACTTAGTACGGGTAGCAGACTAATTCCTCTATGAGGATTTGGGCTATCTTGATCCCCTTTTTGTGCAATGGTATAATTATGTGTGTATGTATGTAGGTAGGTAGGTAGTTAGAGGTTGGTAGGTGGGTATGGAGATAAACTCATAGGTTGGTGAATTGAAAGGTAGTTATATGGGTGTCTAGGCAAGTAGGTAGGTTTGTACGTGGGTTGCTATGTTTGCATATATACATGCAGAATTAATGAATCAATGATTAACACTTATCAACACACCGGCCCTAAGACGACACAAATATAAAATGTTTTGTTGTTGATATACCACTAGATGCAAAGGCATACTAAGAGTAAATGGCTCCCGGGGCGACGAATTTTTATCAGCTGTTTTGGTGCCCCAAGACCTCTGGCGCCCGGAGCCCCGTCCGCCCCCCCCCTCCGTTAGTAAGCTACCAATAGATACAATAATGAGGGCCGTGCCAATTTGTAACTATAAAACAGTTCTGTCTCGGAGATATTCGTATACTTAGAAATTCAAGATTTATAGATGCGTTATGTCTTGTGTCTTAGTTTAAAGTTTCATAGGCCAATAAAATAAAACCTGACCTAGGTAGGTTTAAAAAAAATAACAGCAGAGTCATTCTATATATCTTTTCAGAATATAACTATGTTTGATGTTAGCATGAACTCTTCGATGCGGTACAAAAAACACAAAAAGGTTCCCATATTGTATGAAAAAATATAAAATATCAAATCACTTCTTTATTTATGGAACTGTCTGCAAATTACGTCTATTGGTGTATGTATAATCAATTTTAACCAATGGTGCCCACCACAAGTCAGCAGGAAATGAATTTGTCTGAATAGGAAGGCACGAGTGTTATACAACGACGACGACGACAAAAACAATTGTGATCGCCTCCATGACAATTTTACTGAGCTTGAGAACCACCGATAAGTTTTTGTCCGAAAGTGACTGGTGACATAATAATGGAAGGAAAATATTAAAATTATCAATTTTCTATATTGGCATCCGGTCAGCAGGAAAACATTTAATTGTGTAGCAATGTAGATGTACAAGAGAGAGAGAGAGAGAGAGAAAGAGAGAGAGAGAGAGAGAGAGAGAGAGAGAGTCTATGATTTTTTCCAAACATTTTCAGATAAAAGGCATCTTTAATGTCATCTTTTCCATACATTGTCCCTCTTCTGCTCAGATTTTTCTAAGATCTCAACATCTGGTAAGTCACCAGTGCAGGATCTCGTGGGATCGGTCCCTATGCTCGAGCGGATTATGTTAAAACAAGACCATTAGTAGGAAATAGTTGTAATTATATAGGGGATAACAAAATGTAGAGTGCTCGAACGGATGACTGCATTTCATGTTAAAGTAGTTTCATTAAAGTATTGAAAGCCGTTTACAATTGACCTATGACATACCGGAATTACTGCAGATGTAATGATACGTTGTGGACCTCGTGGTTCAGAGAGAGACAGACAGACAGACAGACAGACAGAGAGACAGACAGACAGACAGACAGAGAAAGACAGAGAGAGTTTAATAAGGTATCTCAGATAGAAAATGATTTTTCCTTATTAATAAGTCCATAATTAAATTTCTTAGAGATCTAGTAATATAGCACAATGTTTTCAATTTCTTTGTAATGATATAACGAGATAATAAAAATTTGAAATTGTACATATTTCACTTTACTTTGCCAGTCTACGTTTATACGTTTTTCCACTTACAAGTGTAAACCAAAAATAGCTCTAGTTTTTTTTTATAAATATATTGTTAGGAAACCTACCAGTCTCCCCATACAACATATATCATGGAGCGCTGTTTATTTGTTAAGAATGTGTGTAATACCCTTTTCTTAAGAATCGGTATGTACATGTTGAATCAAAGTATTATAGCTGACACTCCATACTACACATCCTATATAACAATATTATTACAATTATTACATTTAATTTTCCTTACTTATATATATATATATATATATATATATATATATATATATATATATATATATATATATATATATATATAATGGTATGAAAAGCGGTCATAACTAAAATATATTGGTCAACTATTTCGATATAAGTTGGTTGGATATGCTGGAAAATCAAAATGGTATCCTTCGATTCAGCTCTTTCCATCCATTAGTAACAAGAGACGTGAACAGTAAATTAATAGGTGTTTGATCACTGTACATTGAGGGAATGCTAGTGGAATGTCAAAGGGAGATAATTCGTATCTCTGTTATCTTTAAAGCGACAGAAAGCACCTTGGCACGATGCCCTGTGTTCTTGCTAAACATGAAATAGTTTGTTGTTGGTTTCTATTTCTACTGTCGATATTATCAGCCTAGTGATCCCCCAGGATTATTGACAATCCCGCCTCGACTAGCTGAGTTTGGTGTCTGATTCCGAGATCTTCCACTTCTTGTTATGCTGGAACCTTGCGAACTTCCACCCTTTGGAGCAGGATTTGGTTCTACACCAATGACAACCAGCAGAAACAAAAAAAAAAAAAAAAAAGAAAGAAAGAAAGAAAGAAAACAGTTTACATTTGATGGCCACTGACAATTTCCTTATTTTTTAATCCGGGTGTAAATGATTTTATTTTGTTTGGTTGGATGAAAGCGCCCACAATTTTAAGCTAATCCCCATTCATATTTTTCTTTTAGGCAGTATACTGCTTGTTTACTCTGACATGACCTAACCTGCTAGTAACTTTTTCGAGTGCAAAACGTCACGTGTACATAACAACAGATAACTTAAAATATCCAATTAAATTTAAAGTTGTCGTACGGTATGTCTGTCCAATGTCCTCAAATTTCAGAAACCAACCAGAGTTTAAAAGCAAGCAAAAATTCTGTATAGCGTGACAAGCTAAAAAAAATAAATATATAAATAAAACAAAAACACCAAAAAAAGTTTTAAAAAAATAAAAGCAACAACTTCTCCAGTACACCCACCGACCTTTTCTTCCAAAATCCGCTAGATCGCGCTCTCCACACAATACATTCTTACATACTCTAACCGCTAAAAGCAGTGCAGAGCGGACTCGCACCTCTGTCGCAGAAGGGTCTTCGATGACTGCGCTTTCCACACGTTCGTTCGTTAGTTGGATTAACGACGTGTGCGGCCATTCGGCCATTTACGTCGAGCTTTCCACACTTCGTGTTTCGGCCTTAAATAGGTGATATGTTATAGCTAAGATAAACATGTAAAACAAAACAAAACAAAAAACCGGAAAGAAACCGTTTAAAGTGTGTCAATATCGATAGTAAAGACTATTTGCTTCATAACCTGTCATGCACAAGATGTCAGATAAAACTTAGTACGGACACTCAGTTAAAATTGTCATCTGCTCTGTGGGATAACCGTATTTGGACCCCCATCCCACTCTCCGACGAAAACTGGCACATTTAAACTCAAATGATTCAAGATTATGAAGAAGCTTGTATTGAAATTTACTGTAATTCATTTCATTAGGGATTCTAAATTCCTTTCCTGTCTTTTATAGCTTGCTAGAAGACTATAGTTTTAGTTCAATTAATGCCTAGTTGTTTCCTTGCGGATGGGCAATCAACATTTCAACCACTGGTGTTTCAAACATCCATTGTCATCAACACATTCCTTGCATATTTGCATGCCAGATATGTTGCCCAGCTCATGAACTAGCCATTCAGTACAGACTGTATATGGGTTGTGTCCAAGGAAAACAGACTTAGGGCAAAAAAAATGTAATCTGGAAAATATGTTTTCTTCTTCGTCATAATGAAGTCTCATTGTATTCTCCAACATTGATGTATACACGAAAATGCAAAAGGTGCATTTCTTTACACATTATTATCATGCGAACCTGTTTTCATTATTGTATTTTTTTTTATGTCTATCTACTTTTGAAATGATCCATTCTATATATACAGCGATACACATACAACACGTGGTCAATGCGCTGCACCTAAGTGCAATGCATACTGTTTTTTGTTTTTTTTAACTAGACTGGATATGAATATGGTAGATCATTGTTAGGTAGCAGGAATAGTTTCGTAAATTTGTCCGTCAAATTTCTTAACTTAAAGCTATGATGGAACCTTTTCCGCTATTATTGTTTAAAGAGATAGATAGATAGATAGATAGATAGATAGATAGATAGATAGATAGATAGATAGATATTTGTGAATTAGGTGTTTCGGGCTTGTGTTGTTCTTGAAAATGATGTGAGGCATGTACCCCTCCCATAGTTTGACTCTGGTTACAATTATTTTTTCAGAGTCAGTACCTACGAATGTAGTACTAGTCTATTTTTAGAACATTTTTCTCTCGTTTTGATGGTGATACTTGAATTAGATTTAGGCATTCTTGGTATTAATTTAGAGGAATATGTTTATTCTTTAGAATATGAGCATTATGGTGTGATTGTGTGTGAGTATTTTGCTCTCTCTCTCTCTCTCTCTCTCTCTCTCTCTCTCTCTCTCTCTCTCTCTCTCTCTCTCTCTCTCTCTCTCTCTCTGGTGCAGAGCTTGTTTTTTGTTGCTTTGGAGCAGCGACTTCTTATTTGTCTACCCTAATGACCTGACTTAGAGGAATGTGGCTGTTAATACAAGGTTATAATTGGCAGCTAAGAGAAGAAGACATAACAAACGTAGACAGAGTGTACACTTTGCTAGTACAAATATAGATCACAACGTTGACAGAATGTACAGTTTGCTAATATAAATATAGATCACAACGTAGACAGAGTGAACACTTTGCTAATATAAATATAGATCACAACGTAGACTGAGTGAACACTTTGCTAATATAAATATAGATCACAACGTAGACTGAGTGAACACTTTGCAAATATAAACATAGTTCACAACGTAGACATAGTGTACACTTTGCTAATATAAATATAGATCACAACGTAGACATAGTGTACACTTTGCTAATATAAATATAGATCACAACGTAGACAGAGTGTACACTTTGCTAATATAAACATAGATCACAAAGAGGAAAACTTCAGAAATAATTATATTTTGCAAAAATGTCAAATATCTGGGCCAATTACGTATGCCAATTAGCAATGAGTGTGACGTTTAATAGTTAGCTTAAACAAGTGGATTTTAATAAAACTTGAAAACACTCTAGGTTCTTATAGGAATATGACTATACGAAAGTATTATTAGTCCACTGTGCTGATTAAGAATCAATCCACAAATAATCAGTCTATATATCTCAAATTAAAGTATCTCACGGAAATGCCTGTGGTTTTCTGTTCTCGTGTGAAACATTTTGTTCTGGTTGAAATATAGTTGACATTGAAGTTGAAACTATCGGCAGATTGCTCATTGGACTAAAATTTTAATTATGGTATAATCGTATTAATTTTACCCAAGGAAAGAACAGACTCTGCAAAGAAACAATGTTGCTTTATCGTTCGTATCAGATCATGCCTGGTTATGTGTTGTATAATTTATTAGCATGACAAGGTCGATACGGGGACATGACCGACTTGACCCATTGTACAGGTCAAGCAAGGTTGTTATGACACGATTCTTCTACGAAAATACGGTTGAGTAAGATTGTATGTTATACCCAACCAATTGTTGATGTATGAAGTACACATACCTATGTATGTATGTATATATATATATATATATATATATATATATATATATATATATATATATATATATATATATATATATAGTAAGAGGGGCTTAGGTTGATAGATAGGTAGGGAGGTTAGCGGTATGTTGATGGGTAGGAAGGTAGTTAAATAGATCTAGGTAAGTAGTTAGATAGGTAGGTATGTAGGATGTTATGTATGTATCCATGCATTCATGCAGAATGAATGGATGAATGAATTAATGTTTAACAATTACCTACAGACGCCGACTGATACAAACCAGCCCTGACATGTTTTGTTCTTAATGGATCACAAGATATAGTAATAAGGGCCGTGCCTCTTTTTAACATCAAAACACCTGCGTCACAGTGTTACAAATCTATATCTACAGACGCGTAAGATAAGCCTTAGTTTAAAATTTATTAGGCAAAAAAAAAAAAAAAGAAAGACAAGTACCTTAAGCTTAGGTAGGTCTACAAAAAACACCAAGAATAAGATTACATCCATCCATCAATCCATACAAAAATCCATCAATCCATCAATACATACATACATACATACATACATACATACATACATACATACATACATACATACATTCATACATTCATACATACATACATACATACATACATACATACATACATACATACATACATACATACATACATATGGGTGGTCCAATACTTCAGCGAATATACATATGAGAATTAAAAAGAAAAGTAAGCATAATCGATTATCCCTTCCGTATATCACATTGTCTGACGTTAGCATGCACTCTGCAATGCGGTACAAGAAACACATAACGATTCCATATTTTATAAAACAATCAAAACTATTTTTTTATTTCTTTGAACAGTTTGCAACGTACGTCTCTTTGTGTATGTATATTCATTTCTAACCAATAGTGCACGGTAAGTAAAATCAGGACTCCCAAGGATCAACAGGATATGAATTTGTGAGAATAGGTAGGCATGAGTCTTGCAATAACAACGACGGCGACACGTACAACAGTAACAACATTTTTGATGTCAACAATTCAATTTCTTAGAGAGTCCATTTTACTGGGCTTGAGTGCTCTAAGTTTTTGTCTCAAAAGTGATTGATTATTATAGAACCATTTAAGGAATATATATATATATATATATATATATATATATATATATATATATATATATATATATATATATAGAGAGAGAGAGAGAGAGAGAGAGAGAGAGAGAGAGAGAGAGAGAGAGAGAGAGAGAGAGAGAGAGAGATCTACCTCCAACTTCGAAAAAAGATTCGGACTGTTATTAGTTAATCCAAAATTTTTCAGGCGGAATTCCTCCCGAATGTCCTCTTTACCGCACATTGTCCCTCCTCTGTTCAGAATTTGTTTTAATGAGATCTAAACGTTTAAGGCAGCAGCAGATATATTCATGGGATCGGTCGTCATACTCGAGTGATTTATATGAAAAGAAGAACACCAGAGGGAAAATAGTTGTAATTATATAGGGATAACCCAATGTGGAGTGCACCAATACATGATTGCGTTTTATGTTGAAGTACTTTGATTCAAGTACTGAAAGCCATTTACAATTGACCTATTACATACAGGCTTTACTGCATCAGTAATGATGCGTGGATTTCGTCAGGCAGAGAGAGAGAGAGAGAGAGAGAGAGAGAGAGAGAGAGAGAGAGTTCTATCTCAGATAGAAAATGATAGGTCCGTACACTTAAGTCAACAATTCAATTTCTTAGAGATCTAGTAGTATAGAACACTTATTTTTAATCTCTACGAAAAACATGAAACCAAAAATACAAATTTGAAATTCTACACAGTTCAATTATTTTTACGGAGTTACTTGATAACTATTTATTGAAAATTCCTCAAACACTTGCATTTAAAAATCAGAAACAAAATGAACACAAGAATATGAGAGGAAAAATACGGCATGTAAAGAGACACACACGTGTGCGTCTTTTTGCACAAAACTATTTTAGACTGACCGTAGTCTTATTTTTGCCGCATAGCTGACGCTTGGTATTCATTATTATAATATCTCAATCTATACGGTCAGTTGCTCTTGCCAGAGAATAATAACTTTATAAACATCTTTTGCCAGAAAAAAAAAAAAAATGTTACCAGATCAAACATAAATATTAACACATTAACATTGTTACATGAGACTATTTTTCTGTACACACCTAACTATATTAACACATAAACTGAAAGGTAGGTAAAACTCTTTTTTTTTTACTTTATTATATCTCCGTTTCACCGATTATGAAGTTTATACAACGATATTCATGAAACGAATCCTATCTTGCCTTTAACGACTCTAACTCCTTCTTTAGGATACACACAGATTAAAATGTATGTGTTGTATATATACTGATGCGATGCTATGATCTTAGCGACAGGAAGCAAGACGTGTTTGTATATATTTATATAGAGCATAATAAATGCAATTAACAGGTCGACATTTATCCGATTTATTTGTAGTAACGTTTTGACCCATGGTGTATTTTACTCCAGATTGACTCTACACACACACATATATATGTATATATATATATATATATATATATATAAGTACATCGTTATTGGGATAAACTATATTATTCGTCTGTCCGACTTTTATTAATGAAACATATTTCGTTGGAACGACAGAGATAAAGACTGGGTTTAATACGGGAAGAAATCCAGGTACCGTGAACGCACAACATCATTGATTAGCATTTTGATATTGTACTGTAGTATTTCTTTTCTTTAAATTCAGCGATATGAATGCCAGCAATATCCAACTCAGAAAATCAAAATTGTGGTGTTCAATTAATGCTCCATTGTTAGACTGCTTTTCTGCCGTGTAAAATCACACTTTAACATTTGTGAAGAAGAAATACACGTGTGTACATGCACAAAAATAAGTAAAGCAATTGCATAATTATTTAAACATGAAAGTATACTAATGAATTCACCATATAGCCTATATTGTAATACAATTTTGGTGGCTACATATATTATTTTAAAAACATAATTAAATACAAGGGCATGCAGAGATAAATAAAAAATACATATAGATATACATATTTGCTAAAATACATTTAGATAGGCAATAAATAGTGCCGCCTTACACAAATAGTTCTGTTGAAATATGATAACTTCGGAATGACCAAGTGGGCTGCCATACAGTTTCTTAAAAGATACAGAAGTCGATTATCTAAGGATCAAAGAATTAAAAAGTGTGTCAATAATGGTGTGTGAGTGTGTGTGTGAATGTGGGGAGGGGGGGGGGGCTAATCAAAAAGAAATTCCAACTATACTGTATTGTTTTGATCCTATCCACGAAATTTGGTTACTGTGCACTTCATATTCCGAAGTTATGTCTCTGGAATAAATTGCAAGATAAAAGTCTGGATAGCGGTATGAATGAAAGTCAGAGTATTACTGAATGCTGATTCTATAGAATATGAAATAATATATTTGGTTCTTTATATAATACTTTTTTAGATATCATCTGAATGTAAATATATGCTGCAAAGCTCGCGCGCGCGCGCACACACACACACACACACACACTTTAAATTCCAAATACACATCTTAAACTGATTACTATAAAAAGGATATATTCATTGAAAATCAACATCTTAAACTGAAAACGGTGATCAATGTGAAATATAAATCTTTTCAAAGCATGAATTGTATTGTCTGTGTAAACCTGTTGACTTGGCTGGCAAATTCATGAGTAAAATACCAGAAGGCACTACTGATTTTCGACAGAGGTTTAGGGAATACTACCGTATATTCTCGCGTATAATTCGAGCATAATGCGCAGGCAGATCAGGGTCTATTTTGTTTGTTCTATTGATTAGTCCTTACAAACTGCATATACCTAGATCTGCCGGCGCATTATGCGACGACAGATCTGGGTCTATGCAATTTGCAGTTGGTATCAGATTATACGCGATTATATACGGTAAACAATGACGTGCTGTATTATGTACAAAGAAATTCATTCATTAAATATTATACTGCCATTATTAAAATTCCTATATTGGGTTAAAAGAGCTAAATATCATTAACACTGGCCACTAAAGTAAATAACACGGATAGTGTCAATCAAAATTTACTTGTGAATTTTCTGCTTGATATCCATTGAACATTATCTATGTTTAATGTCACGTTATTTTTTTATTTAAAATATAACCTGTTTAATACTCATAGCAGGATTAAATAAATGGGACAAATAGGGTACCAGGCAAAGAGGTGTAGATTTTTATTATCTTCATTGTCAGGAAACTTAAAAATATATATAACATTTCAGAATTTCTTCAGCATGTTCAATTTGATATTCATTGTTTGTTCCGTAAGGATATTTACAGTCAATAGCAAGTACGATGGACTACAAATTTTAGAAGGAAAAAATAATCACCGGGTACCTCTCTCTCTCTCTCTCTCTCTCTCTCTCTCTCTCTCTCTCTCTCTCTCTCTCAGTCAATAGCAAGTACGATGGACTTCAAATTTTAAAAGAAAAATAATAATCACCGGGTACCTCTCTCTCTCTCTCTCTCTCAGCTGAAGCTTACAGTGTCTTTATCATTTTATCTTTATGCGCTATAGGATAGTTAATTGTATACTTGTAGATCATGAACTATTTGTAACCTTATAGGAAAAACAAAATGTAAAGTGCACGAACGGATGACTGCGTACTTAGATTCAAGTGTTGATAGCCGTTTACAATTGACCTATGGCATAAATGAATTACTGCATCTGTAAGGATATGTGGATTTTGTCAGAGAAAGAGAGAGAGTTTCATAAGATATGTCAGATAGGAAATGATTGTTCCTTATTTTTTCAGTCAATAATTCAATTTCTTAGATATCTAGTAATGTAGAACAATTGTTTTTCATCTCTTGGAAATCATAAAATCCAAATACAAATTTGAAATTGTACTTATTTTAATCTTTTCACAGAGATACTTAATATCTATTTATTAAACATTTTTCAATAACTTGCAGTTAAAAATCAGAAACAACATTACTACAATAATATGATAGGAAATATAAGGCATGTACAAATATATACATGTATGCATCGTTGCATAAATTGTGTTTTGAATGACATTTATATAAAATATTTTAGACTGACTCTAGTCTTATTATGCCGCATAGCTAACGTTTGGTATTAATTATCAAAACATCTCGACATATACGGTCGTTTGCTCTTGCTAGAGGGTAATAACTGTATGAACCCTTTCTGTCAGAAGATAAATAAATAAATGTTTCTTATCTAAACAGACTCCAACTCCTTCCTTAGGATAAACACAGATTAAAATGTATGTGTTATCTATACACTATTACAACGCCATGGTCTTAGCAACAGGAAGCAAGACGACTTTTTTATATTCATAAAGAACATAATCAATGCAATTAAACAGATAGACATGTATCCGATTGATTTGTAGTAACGTTCTGATAAGTGATGTATTTTACTAAAGTTTGACTCTACATATCTATGTAGGTACATCTTTAATTGGATAAGCAATATTATTTGTCTATCAGATATTTTTTTTAGATGTAAAAGATTTCGTTGGACTTAGAAGGAAAAGACTCTATATACACCAATAAACAGAGACATAGATAAACACTGGATTTAATATAGAAAGAATGGCAGGTACCGTGAAAGTATAACACCATTGATTAGTATCTTGATATAGTACTCAAGTATTTTTTCTTTAAATTCACCGGTATGAACGCAAGCAATATCTTTCTCAGAAAATCAAAATTGTCGTGTTCTATTATGCTCCACTGCTAGACTGCTTTTCTGTCGATTACAGTCACACCTTTACGTTTGTGAAGATAAAATACAAGTGTGTACAGGCAAAAAAGTGATGAAAGCAATTGCATAATTATTTAAACATGAAAGTATACTAATGAATTCACCATTTTGCCTATATTCCTAACAAATATTTTGCTGACTTAACATATATTCTTTTATAAACATAATTAAACAGAAGGTCAGACAGAGAGAAGTTAAAAAGACATATAGTATGAATAGACAGATGGGCTTAAACATGCATTGAGATAGGCAATAGATAGACAGATGGACTTAAACATGCATTGAGATAAGGAATAAATAGACAGATGGGCCTAGACATGCATTTAGATAGGCAATAAATAGATAGATGGACTTAAACATGCATTTAGATCGGCAATAAATAGACAGATGGGGTTAAACATGCATTTAGATAGGCAATAAATAGACAGATGGGCTTAAACATGCATTTAGATCGACAATAAATAGACAGATGGGCTTAAACATGCATTTAGATAGGCAATAAATAGACAGATGGACTTAAACATGCATTTAGATAGGCAATAGATAGACAGATGGACTTAAACATGCATTTAGATCGGCAATAAATAGACAGATGGACTTAAACATGCATTTAGATAGGTAATAAATAGACAGATGGACTTAAACATGCATTTAGATCGGCAATAAATAGACATATGGACTTAAACATGCATTTAGATCGGCAAGAAATAGACAGATGGACTTAAACATGCATTTAGATAGGCAATAAATAGTGCTGCTTGACAAAAATAGGTCTGATGAAAATACGATAACTTCAGAATGACCAAGTGCAGTGCTATCGACGTTCTAAATAGATACAAAAGTCGAGTATATATTGACCAAAGAATTAAAAACTGAGTCAATAATGGTATGTGTGTGTGGTGGACAAAAGAATGAAAAACTGAATCAATAATGGTGCGTGTTTGAGGGGGGGGGGGCTAACACAAATGAAACTATCTAGATATTATTGTTTTCGTTCTATGCACGAAATTTGGACACTATACACTTCATCTTCCAAAGTTAGTCTCCACAAGAAATTGCAAGATAAAAGTTTGGATAGAAGTGTGAATGAAAGTCAGAGTATTACTGTATGCTGCTTCTTAAGAATATGAAATAATATTTTGCTTGTTAATATAATTCTTTTTCAGATATGATCTGAATGTAAATATATGCTGCAAAGTGCACACACACACACACACACACACACACACACACACACACACGCACACACAAAAAATTCCAACTACACATCTTAAACCGATTACTATATAAACAATGTATTCATCGAACATCTACCTCTTAAGCTGAAAACGGTGTTCAATTTGAAATATAAATCTTTTCAAAACCATGAATTGGGTTGTGTGTGTATACCTATTGACTTGGCTAGCAAATTCATGAGTAAAATATCACAAGGCACTACCGATTTTCGACAGAGGTTTAGGGAAACTAAACAACGACGTGCTGTATTATGTACAAAGAAATGAATTCATTAAATATTATATTGCCATTATTAACAATACCATAATGGGTTAAAAGAGCTAAATATACTTAACAATGACCACTAAAGTAAATAACACGGATAGTGTCAGTCAAAATTTACTTGTGAATTTTCTGTTGGACATCCATTTAACTTTATCTATGTCGGATGTCATGTTATTCTAAAAAAATATATAACCTGTTTAAAATACATCGCAGAATTAAGTAAATGGGACGAATAGGGTACCAGGCATAGGCCTGTAGATTTTTATCATCTTCATCGTGAGGAAACTTAAAAATGTATTTACAATACAGAATTTCTTCGGCATGTTCATTGCTAGTTCCGTAAGGACATTGACAGTACGATGGACTTCAAATTTTTAGAAAGAAAAAACAAATTCCCTGAGTACAACACATACTCTCTCTCTCTCTCAACTGAAGTTTTTAATGTCTTTGACCGTTTTCATTATGCCCGATAGTTAATTGTATAGCAACATATCATGCTCTTTTTGCTTGGTGATATCTCTATCCATGTAAGTGGATATCTACCTGTCTGATGTGAGTCATTTTAGCTATCAACCTATAATTTATCCATCTGTCTCTTTCTTTATATTTAAATCTCAAAGTGTGGATCCAAATGCAAAATGTAATGCTGCAAAAAAGGAGAGTCACAATTATTTCGTCATAATATTTTGAAGTCTAGTACTATTGTTTTATAATTTGCCTTGCACGAAGTATCATTATTTAACTTAACATTACATTAATGGTCAAAATTGCATAAAATATGCTGAACAAACTAGCAGAGATGTACAAAATTTCTTGCAAAATATATAACTTAAACTTGAATTCATATTTAAAGAAAAAGCACTGGAATAAAAATTAGCTAAATGTTTTCAGTAACAATAGCCTATATTTATGTTAATGCTGATTGTTTGTATATATTTATTTATTTAAGCATAGCGGATTTAGAAAATTATGTTACTTTGGACATATATTTGGTACATTATATGCTAGTAACTCCAACTATGAAATAGGCAATACCATTTACAGAAATACCCCTCTCTCTCTCTCTCTCTCTCTCTCTCTCTCTCTCTCTCTCTCTCTCTCTCTCTCTTATTATGTGCCGCAGCGCTTGTTCTTTTCCTACGTCGCGGCAGCGACTTCTTATTTGTCTACCTTAATGACCACGACTCGAAGCAATGTGGCTATTAATACGAGGTTAGAATTCGCAGTTGAGAAAAGTAGACTTACCTAAATTAGACAGAGTACAATTTGCCAATATAAACAGAAATCACAAAGAAGAACACTTTTAAAATAATTATTTTAAAACGTCCAGAATGTCTGTGACAATTAGCAATGACTGTGACTTTTGATAGTTAGCTTAAACAAGTGGATTTTAATAAAACTTGAAAACACTCTAGGTTTTTATTGGAATAGGACTATACGAAAGTATTATTATTCCATTGAAGTGATTAAGAATTAATCCACAAATAATCAGTCTATGGATATCAAATTATTGTATCTCATGCTTGTTCTTTTCTGTTCTCGTGTGAAACATTTTGTTCTGGTTGAAATATAGTTGACATTAAAGTTGAAACGATAGACAGATTGCTCATTAGATTAAATTTTTATTTACAGTACAATCATTTTCATTTTTCCAAGGGAAGAGTCAACTCTGCACAGAAGCAATGTTGCTTTATCGCTGCTATCCTATCAACGTCTATATGTACTAGTGGCTCTTGCCTGGTCAGACGTTGTGCAGCTTATGGTGTGTGCAAAGTTTGATACGGGGACATGACGGACTTTTTTCACCTGTACAAGTCAAGTAAGCGTGATATGACACGACTGTCCTGCGAGAATACGGTTGAGTAAGACTGAATATACCCAACCAATTGTAGATGTGGGAAGTACATACATCTATGTACAGTATGTATGTATCTATGTATGTAGATGAGTAGGTGGGTAGGTAGGCGGGTGAATATGTAGGTAGTTAGAGGGGGTTAGGTGGGTAGGTGAGCGGGCAGGTGGGTAAATGGATATAGGTAAGTAGGTTGACAGGTAGATAGTTTATTAAGTATGCATCAATGCATGCAAAATGAATGCATGAATGAATTATTAACAATTAGCTATAGACGCCGACTCATACACACTGGCGCTAACGTGATAGAAATATAAAATGTTTGTTATTAATGGACCACAAGATATAATAATAAGACCCGTGCCCATTTGTAATTTCAAAACACCTGCGTCACGGTGTTTCAAATCTATATCTACAGATGCATAAGATAAAATCTTAGTTTAAAATTTATCAGGCCAAAAAAAGAAAACGTGCTTAGGTAGATATACAAAAAACACCAACAATAAAAGATACGTCCGAAACATACATATATAAATACATACACTCATCCGTAAAACACACACACACACACACACACACACACACACATATATATATATATATATATATATATATATATATATATATATATATATATGCATTTGGTAATTAAAAGGAGAAGTAAGCACAATTGATTATCCTTTCCGTGTATGACAATGTCTGACGTTCAGGTGGGATGTCTGACAATCAACAGGAAGACGTAGAAATGTAGGTGTACGAGAGAGATAGAGAGATCAAACTTAGAAAACAAGTTCGGTCTGTTATGAGTTAATCAAACATTTTTCAGACGGAATTTCTCTTTAATGTCCTCTTTTGCACACATTGTCCCTCTTCTATTCAAAATTGTTTATAAGATCTAAATGCCTGGTAAGTCACCAGAACTCGGTCCTCATACTCCAGTGATTTATATTTAAACGTGAAAACTGGTGGGAAAATAGTTGTAATTATATAGGGATAAAACCAAATGTAAACTTCTCGAACGCATGACTTAGTTTTATATTATAGTACTTTGATTCAAGTATTGGAAGCCACTTACAATCGACCTATGACATACAGGTATTATCGCATCTGCATTGAAACGTTGATTTCGTCAGAGAGAGAGAGAGCGAGAGAGAGAGAGAGAGAGAGAGAGAGAGAGAGTTGTACATAAGGTATCTCAGATATAAATTGATTGTTCCATATTTTTAAGTCAATAATTCAATTTCTTAGAGATCTAGTAACATAAGACAATTATTTTTCATCTCTAGGAAATTATAAAGCCAAAAATACAAATTTGAAATTTTACACATTTCAATTAATTTTACGGAGTTCATTACAATCTATGTATTACAAATTCATCAAGCACATGCATTTAGAAATCAGAAACAAAATTAGCACCAAAATATGAGAGGGTAACTATGGCATGTAAAGAGACACACACGCGTTTATCTTTGTACAAATTATGTTTCGAATGACATTTGTAGAAACTATTTTAGACTGGCCCTAGCCTTATTATGCCGCATAACTTGCGCTTGGTATTCATTACTTAAACAGCTCAATCTATACGGTCGGTTGCTCTTGCTAGAGATTAATATGTTTACAACCCCATTTTATCACAATGAAAATAGAAATCGTAATGGCTTGAACTAGCTGAGACCGCCTTGAGGGCTGACGGCCCTTATCTGTTTACTTGTATTTATCAGAACACAACACAACTTTATTACCAACTCCAGTCTAACAAAATGACGCTAAGTGAAAAACAAAAATTAATATGTTTGGTTGTGTGGCTGGGAAGGAGAAAGAGAAAGTAGCAAAAAGGAAAAGAGAAAGTGGACGTTTAATACAAGTATACGTGATATTATTAAGCTGTAAGTAGTAATGGCAGTAACCGTCACTTTATACGGTAATCATAATGATTTTAATAATCAGTTTACAAGGGAATCAGAATGATTTAAGTAATCAGTTTACATGGGAATCAAAATGATTTTAATAATCAGTTTACAAGGGAATCAGAATGATTTAAATAATCAGTTTACATGGGAATCAAAATGATTTTAATAATCAGTTTACATGGGAATCAGAATGATTTTAATAATCAGTTTACATGGGAATCAAAATTATTTAAATAATCAGTTTACATGGGAATCAGAATGATTTAAATAATCAGTTTACATTGAAATCAGAATGATTTAAATAATCAGTTTACATGGGAATCAAAATGATTTAAATAATCAGTTTACATGGGAATCAGAGTGATTAAAATAATCAATTTACATGGGAATCAAAATGATTTTAATAATCAGTTTACATTGGAATCAGAATGATTTAAGTAATCAGTTTACATTGGAATCAAAATGATTTTAATAATCAGTTTACATGGGAATCAAAATGATTTAAATAATTAGTTTACATTGGAATCAGAATGATTTAAATAATCAGTTTACAAGGGAATCAGAATGATTTAAATAATCAGTTTACAAGGGAATCAGAATGATTTAAATAATCAGTTTACAAGGGAATCAGAATGATTTAAGTAATCAGTTTACATGGGAATCAAAATGATTTTAATAATCAGTTTACATGGGAATCAGAGTGATTTCAATAATCAGTTTACATTGGAATCAGAATGATTTTAATAATCAGTTTACACGGGAATCAGAATAATTTAAATAATCAATTTACAAGGGAATCAGAATGATATAAATAATCAATTTACATTGGAATCAGAATGATTTAAATAATCAGTTTACATGGGAATCAGAATGATTTTAATAATCAGTTTACACGGGAAACAGAATGATTTTAATAATCAGTTTACACGGGAATCAGAATAATTTAAATAATCAATTTACAAGGGAATCAGAATGATTTAAATAATCAATTTACATGGGAATCAGAATGATTTAAATAATCAGTTTACATGGGAATCAGAATGATTTTAATAATCATTTTACATTGGAATCAGAATGATTTAAATAATCAATTTACATTTTAATCAGAATGATTTAAATAATCAGCTTACATGGAAATCAGAATGATTTAAATAATCAGTTTACACGAGAATCATAATAATTTAAACAATCAGTTTCAATGGGAATCAGAATGATTTAAATAATCATTTTACATGGGAATCATATAGATTAAATAATCAGTTTACATGAGAATCAGAATGATTTAAATAATCAGTTTACACGGGAAACAGAATGATTTAAATAATCAGTTAACATGAGAATCAGAATGATTTAAATGATCAGCTTCCATGGGAATCAGAATGATTTAAATAATCAGTTTACATGGGAATCATATTGATTAATCAGTTTACATGGAAATGAGAATGATTTTAAATCGTCAGGTTACGTTGGAATCAGAATGATTTAAATAATCAATTTACATGGGAATCAGAATGATTTAAATAATCAATTTACATGGGAATCAGAATGATTTAAATAATCAGTTTAAATGGGAATCAGAATGATTTAAATAATCAATTTACACGGGAATCAGAATGATTTAAATAATCAGTTTACATGGGAATCAGAATGATTTAAATAATCAGTTTACACGAGAATCAGAATGATTTAAAGAATCAGTTTACATTGGAATCAGAATGATTTTAATAATCAGTTTACATGGGAATCAGAATGATTTTAATAATCAGTTTACATGGGAATCAGAATGATTTAAATAATCAATTTACATGGGAATCAGAATGATTTAAATAATCAGTTTACATGGGAATCAGAATGATTTAAATAATCAATTTACATGGGAATCAGAATGATTTAAATAATCAGCTTACATGGAAATCAGAATGATTTAAATAATCAGTTTACAGAGGAATCAGAATGATCAAAATTATCAGTTTACATGGGAATCAGAATGATTTAAATAATCAGTTTACAGAGGAATCAGAATGATCAAAATTATCAGTTTACATGGGAATCAGAATGATTTAAATAATCAGTTTACATGCGAATCAGAATAATTTAAATAAACAGCCCAAAATGGGAATACATGTAAGCTAAAACATCAATTTACACGGAAATCCGAGTCATTCAAATAATCAGACTTCATGGGAACGAGAATGATTTAAATCATCAATTTATATGAGAATGCTAATGATTTAAATGGTCAATTTACTATAGAATACAATAATTTAAGAATCAATTTCCATGTGAATTAGTATGTATTAAATAATCAGTTTACACGGGAAAAAGAATTATTGAAATAACAATTTACATGAGAATCAGAATGATTTAAACAAATCATTTTACTGTGGAATCAAAATTATTTAAATAATCAGCTTACATTATAATTATTTAAATAACCATTTACGCGAAAATCGTAATTATTTAAATAATCAGTTAAGACGGGAATCATATTGATTTGAATAATCAGGTTAGTGTGGAATCAGAATGATTTCAATAATCCGTTTGCACGGGAATCGGAATCATTTAAACAATCAGATTACATGGGAATCAGTGTGATTCAAATGTAATTTTATTAAACTTATTGAATCTAATCAGTACTTTAACTTTAGCAGCATTCAACAGTTCAATAATTTTCATTGTGTTTATATTTGTAAGACATGTTATACCAATATAATGTTTAAATGACTCTGCAAAATGTTGACAATTAAAAAGCTAATGAAATGCACCACTGATATCTTCCGAGTCAGATCTTTCACATTTCTTTCCAAGAAATCAAAATTTTACCATCAACCGTGTCAATAGGGAATCAATAATTCATAGTACGGCACTTTGTTACTGTTATTCTATGTTTTGGGGGATTACGTATTAAGTATGGCTTAAAACGGATAATTGTTTCAATATCTGATATGTTCCGTTTTTAGAGGCATTGAAAAGACAGTCGAATGCCGGAATGGCCCACAACAATACTGGGAGATTTCCCAGGTGCAGGTGGAGACCAAGGTCTGAAATTGTCAGCGATGACCTAGGGTAGGGGGTGGGGGCTCTAGGCCGCTAGTTCAACCCTGAACTAAGGAAATGATTGGGATAACTGTATGTTATTCAAACCTACGTGATAAAACTACTGTATATAAAAGGAATCCATTTTCATTACCTGTGCTTGAAACAACATTATTAAACAATAATGTTAAAGCTTTACACATTTTTTTCGCTTACAATTCTAACCCCAAATATGGCAGCTCTAATTTTAATAAATATATTTGAAGGAAACCTACCAGTCATTCCGTACAACATATAAAATGGAGTACGTTTTCACCTTTCGTAAGGATCAGTATACTCAAGTTCATTCAAAGTATTATAGCTATACATACTATACATCCTGTTACGACTAGGGGTAATGTAACAAAAGAAAAGACCCAAACAAGCTTTCAAGATTTAAAATACAAATTTTTAATTTCCTTAAAATATTAAAATATTTCAACAAACAATCAAAGTGAAAGAATTAAAAATAACTTACAGTAATGAATATCCTTAAAAGTCCTAAATTGTTTTAAAGCTCACTGATCCGGAAGTCAATCTAAATATTCCGAATGTATTATGTTCCGAATGAAGTAACCTTCACTGTACTAATGTGTTAATAAGAATAAGTTATATCCAAGTAATCCTTGCGAATATAGAATATCACAAGTTCTAGAAATGTTTCCGATAATTCCACGGAGCTGTATAATTATTCAGGTTGAAGAAACAGTACTAATCCAGAATGCACTGTGTTAATATAAATAGATCTCCAAAGAAGAATATCCCACACACAAAATGAACTAAATTCGTTTATGACCTCTCAATCCAAAGTAACTATGAAGAATGCCTGAATGCTACTATTAATTCTATAATATAGTCTCCCACTACAGAGAAACAACATAAAACCCATTAAGTCTTTGATAAACGACTGGGCATTTCGAAATATTGCAACCCTCTCCGAACCAATCAGAAATTAGGTTATGCGTGATACCACTTAAAGTACTTCTACTGTGATATTTTTATTAATAACAAAGTATTTACTCTTAGAATCTAGGTCAGAAGTTCATACTCTCTCACGCGCGGAAAACACGTCACATGACTAAAGCTACAAGCGACAATTCCAAGTCCAATGTACTCAGTGAAATATTGATCCAAAATACCGTATGTGTACTCATGGCAAGATGATAGCTGTTAGACTAAGAACAGAGATCACAAACTAACAAACTATATCATTATTAAAAGAAAAATGATATATAACTCCGTAACAATCCATATAACAATATTAGTAAAACAGTATTATCAAAATGTTTAAGTTGTAAGTCCAATGGGATTTTTTTGAAAAAAAAAAACAAAAACAAAAAAAACAAGACAAACAACAACATAGCTTTCATAGCTTGGGCAATAATTCTTTTGTTTATTAGCAAAAAGTAGACAATATTATTTCTAAAAAGCAGTCCTAAATACATATATTGATCAACAAATTTGATATAAGTGCCACCGAACAGAAAATTATATATATATATATATATATATATATATATATATATATATATATATATATATATATATAGCTTTATCGACATTAACCTTGAGTTTTCAATCTTTGCAATATACACGCATAGCATTTACGATATTTTGAAGACCACTTTAATTATCAGTGAAAACAAATGTATCGCCAGCATACTTCTTTAAATGCTGTATACAGAATACATTTTGTTTGCACGGGTTCAACATGTTAGTAAAAAAATGTCTAAATCATTCAGATCTGATGAAAATAAATCATTGTGTTAGTTGCATATTCTAAAAATTCACAAAGATATCTTTTAGTTTTAACTCGTTCCATCCATTAGTCACAAGAGACATGAACGGTCAAGTATAATGACAAGAGACATGAACGGTAAAGTATAATCACAAGAGACATGAACGGTAAAGTATAATGACAAGAGACATGAACGGTAAAGTATAATCACAAGAGACATGAACGGTAAAGTACAATGACAAGAGACATGAACGGTAAAGTATAATCACAAGAGACATGAACGGTAAAGTATAATGACAAGAGACATGAACGGTAAAGTATAATCACAAGAGACATGAACGGTAAAGTATCAGGAGTTTGATCAATGTACATAGTAGAATGCATGTAACTTATCTAAGGATGCTTGTAGACCATCTGTTGTCTCTGAAAATATCACCGTATCATCAGCAAACAATAAAAGATATAAAGATATTTCTTCTAAAACGATACCCGCCTCTATATTTGATTGTAATGCAATTTCCAGATCATTAATATGAAGAACAGAAAACATAAATGGAGAGAGGCTTTCTCCTTGAAGAAGCCCAAGTGAACAATCGAAATAGTCTGAGTGCGAATTTAAGTGCTTTACACATGACTGCACTGTGCTGTAAATAGATCTTATTAATATTTTCCCAGTCACTCCGCATTTTACTACTTTTTGCTATAGACTTGGCCTTTCTACATAATCAAATGCTTTTTTAAAACTCAATAAAGGCACAAAAAAACCGTTCTCTTTTCATCGAGTATCTTTAAGATAAAAAATCTAATATAAAAAAGACGTCTACTGCACCATTATTCTTAAAACAAAATTGTGAATCAGTAATAATATCATATTTAATTACCCAAGAATAGGGTCTCTGATACAAATGGAAACAAATGGATCCTCTTGAGTGTCGAACGGGTTTCATAAAGGAAAAAGCGGTTCGCTGTTCACTGATCGATTGACTGATTAATTGATAATCTGTCCACCCATCGACCGTTAGGAAACAAAGGAGTAATCTACGTTTGTTCTAACGGTGAAGATTCTGAAGGTTTAAGATACTTACATGGGACATTTTCTTAAGAAACATTCGATCAGCTTTGTTTAGATTGATCTTATGTTTTCGATTATATTTTGAGAATTTTCTCATCAACGCTACCACACTTTGATCCACTTCCAACCACAGCTATGGATCCTTTTTTATCATATATTTCATAACAAGATATTGAAATTTATTATATATTTCATAATTAGACTTTGAAATGCATCAGTGGGAGAACATTGATCGCTACAGTGGTGATAGCACTTTTATCGGCACATTGGCGATATAACTTTTGGAACTAGTTTCTTTTCCCCATTTAGGAAATATATCTGCCCTTACGTATATTATTTAAACTTGCATTTTCGTATATAGGCCTATTTCATTTTTCTTCTTCTTTTTCATAACAATGGCTGTTCCGCGTCACAGTCCTCGGCCAAAACAAACCCCAGTAGCTAAGGGTCCCGATATACGGCTCGGTGGCTTTAACTATGTGCGAGATCACCGGCGACCGTTTCAACGACCGTGTCATAGCCGGGGCCGTAACGGTCAAGGAAAGCACCCACATCCACTTCAGCCTCGTCGCCGTCACCCTGGCACGCCGCAATGACAAGCTGGTGGTGCGCGACCGCTGGATCGCCAAAATATCCAGCCTCGCTGAACAATTAAAGTTCCACCTTGCCCTGCTCATTGAGGAGTTGACTCTGTACCCGCAGCTCGACGATCCGCAAGACTTCACCCTGAAAAGAATCTCTGAGGTGCAGGGGGCCCTGCGCGCAGAGGCCGAACTGCTTCGGGGTCTCTACAAAAAGTACCGGCACACCTCCGGCGTGATCTACGGTATTGATTGCGCCCTGACTGTTGTGTCCATGTGGGGTGTCGTGGTGGGGTTTGCCGTGTTGTCCACAATCGTCGCTGTCCCATCGCGGTCATCTTCGAAATCATGTCCCATGTTTCGGCTCATCCTTAACCAGCGTGGCAAGTATGAGGCGGTTAAGGACGAGATCTAAGCGAACACGCAAAAGGCGCACTCTACCAGGGCCCTCGACGAGGCAGCAAAGGACGAGGCCCGCGCGGAGATTTTGACAATGCTGGGTGCGGCTGGAAAGTCACGTTAAGGTGCGCGGCGACTAGTGTGGCAAGCAAGCCATTAACCACGCGCCTTAATTAAAGACGAGCCAACCTGGTGGATAATAACCATGAGCCCTGGGCGAGTGCACGATATATTTTGGGAGGAGGATGAGCACGTCTCGAACGACGAGGGCTTTTAAGACAACAAAGGCGTGGCGTATACCATAAGCGACTATGACGAACCTCACGGCGAGGCGGACTATGACGACCCAGACTTCACCCGCCTGTTTCCGGTGGCTGTGAACATCTACCTGACCCGCCTTGGCGAGACCAGCTTTAGCAAGTACGAATGGTTGGAAGCAACGCCACCACGACTGGCCAGGTGGGGTACACGATCGCGAAGTCCTCTGTGAACGAACTTGTGGATATTTCCTTTAACACGCCCGAGCAGGAGTTTCTAGAATACGTCGATGTGACCGGGGACTCATATGCCTCAGTTCAGCTGAAACGCGCCAACGAATACACTCACGGTTGGATGGCGATCACGGGGCTGGGACACGTCACGGTGTAATTGAGGCATGCTAGCCACCACAGCCATCGTGACCGACATTGATGCTAGCCGCCAAATGTTTTCGGCGGCCTGTGCTTAAAATTCTAGTCCAAAATCGTGGTAGCCTAGGCAACAACTGCGCTAATGCTATTCACCAAATTTTGTTACGACTAGTGTCGAAGGTAGTCGCCAAAGGTTTTCTACGACTAGCATTAATGCTAGTCAGCAAAAGTTTTCTATGGGTGAGCTAAAATTAAAATTTAACTACTACTTCGAACATGTTAGAGAGTTATAAATCGTCCCCACCAAGGAAAAGAACCCAAGTTTGTGTGTCACAGTACCAGTCGCACTGCCTGCACACAGTAATCCACATACCCTCTCGACGAAGCACTTAACTCTTAAAAGGATAGAATTTAATCGTGAATATAGACATTTATGCGTAACAGACACAGACGATCGGCGACCCAATAATTAACTCTCCTCTAAATACACAGTCACTCCGGATTCCTCTTCCAGAAATCAAGGTATATATAAGTTAATAATATAAGTTGCAACTATACACCAAAGTAGTGGAAAGTGCTATTCTTGGATCCTACAGGAGAATGCGTGATAATATGAAACGAATTTTATATGGAGAAAGAATATTATGTTACAGGTTAGAGAGTTACAATTTGCCCTCTACTGGGAATTAAACACAGGTCCGCGAGTTGCCACAGCAATCGCCATGCCTGCATGCACCAACCCCCAAACCCTCTCGACTAATCGCACGCCCCCCCCCCCCCAAAAAAAAAGGATGGGACTTAGTCGTAAATATTAGCATTCGTGCGTAATGAACTCTCATCTAAATACACAGTCACTCCAGATTACTAAGGCTATTGGAGTAAAGGGCCGTGCGCAAGGACGCAACACGGTAGCTAAGCTGGGTTGATCCAATGGTAGGATTCGAACCCCCACCCTTCCTGTCATGAGTCTGGCACACCAGCCAATTAGCCACCGCGGCTCCTGTCTCCCTTTGTCGCCTCTTACGACATGCGGGAGGGTGCATCAGGCCTCTTCTACACCCCCGAGATCGCAGAAGTCAAGGAATATAGAACTTATTATCCAAAGTAACAAATATTCACCAAACTGAACGCAAAGTGCTATCCCTGGATCCTAAAATTCTCATACAAGCACTAGAACACCTCCAACTATATTCATTGGTCTGAGTCGACATGTCTTATGCACTTGTTGTGTTACTGAAATCTGTCAGTATATTTTAATTTATGCGTATTCTATACTAGCAAATGCATATCTAATTAAAGTGCAAATCAACTATAAAAAAGATAATCCAGGATTGGTTTTTCAGTCTGATCAGGAGAATGAGTGTTTTCGCTTTGTTAGCAATATATAATTTCATCTGTTTTTCAGTACAAGATGTACGTTTGTAACTAGAAGAAAGAGGGGGAGGGTGTGAACGGCACGCATCGAACTGTCTCTGGTTTCGGCACTGAAATAATTATATTACAAGTCAAATATTCACATATATCAGACTAAAATGCAGTACTGCACGGTAAAATATTACAGTTTATTCAAAATGAAACTTTTGACTTAAGTTAGTTCTGGTTTTCAACAGTTCTGTATTAAAAATGTATGGTTCTACTTGTTATAGAACTAGTTAATTTTTCATGTTGTTATTGAATAACGATGCTTCTTGAAGTAGTCACACGGGATTGTTCATTCATGTCATCTTCCTTTTCTCTTAATTCATGGGCACTGTCTGCCACCTTTGTGGCCTTATACTTGCAGCATTTCCTACTGATTAGCTGCCGCAACTTGAAAATAATAAAGCAGATTGTATGGATAAATGGAATTCCTATCAACAAAAGAACCACGACGAACCAAGATGTCTTTCCAGGCATGTCCCAGTCCAATGGCGCATAAATCGCTCCACCTCCTGACTTTTGGAAAATGACGGAGAAAATGACGTAGATAACGCTGAATAACATTGGTTGGTAAACGTGGAAAAGACGGATGGGCTTCGCAGTCATGCACATGTTTAAGACCACGAATACCATATTGATCACGTGCTTGTTGATACTGGAGTGAGTATTGCCTGAAATGAAATACCAATATAGGGTAATATTAAATGTATTGTTCTAATACATTTGCTAAATTGAATTAAAAAGATGAAGATTAATATAAATTCCAGTTCGCGATATCAACTTTTTGTGTTTTCTAGTGGCAAAACATAAAAGAATAAATACTTTATATTAAAAAACACAACTTAGCATTCGTTATTCATTGGTGTTATTGTCATCCACGTATGAAGGTTACTTATCTAATACTGATTTGAAACTTATTCATCGCGGACTTTACTATGCATAATCGATATCGATCGCTCGATCGATCGATTTAAAATGGGTATTTCTTCAGAGACGTGTGTGACACAAATCTCTCTGTCTCACTCTCGATCGATCGATCAAAACATTTGTGTCACACACGTTTCTGATGAAAAAAACATTTTAAATTAATTATCTCAAATAGAAAACACGACATAAATCTGAGTGGCAAGTGGAAGGCAAATATATTTCACCAAAATATGGAAATCCGCGTATACAAACATCTCTCTCTCTCTCTCTCTCTCTCTCTCTCTCTCTCTCTCTCTCTCTCTCTCTCTCTCTCTCTCTCTCTCTCTCTCTCTCTCTTTATGTGCTGTATTAATGTGTTGTACAGTTAAAATCGAGCATGTTATTTTCCAGCTCTTGACATTAAGAGATAAATAACACATTTTTTCCTACCAGAAAAATAGAAAACTAAACAACAGAAACATTTAAAGAATTCCCCGTGGCAGAGCTAGATTCTGAAGAAGGCACGTACAATCTGGAAGAAAACATAGGTGAAAGTCGGTTCGCTGACGGCGAATTAATACTAATATATAGTTGCTGAGACCGCTGCCGAAAGACCAAGGTTTATATATATATATATATATATATATATATATATATATATATATATATATATATATTTATATATATATATATATATATATATATATATATATATATATATATATATATATATAAGTAAGCAAAATGCATAGCCATATAATTAATATTTAGTGTAAAGAACGTTTATCCGCACTGATCACTGTGTGTGACTAATTAACTAACTCATGTACTAACTTACTAATTAATTAAGTAATTTTTAGTAAGAAAGCAAATATCTGACTAACTGACTGATTGACTATCTAACCAACTTAATTATCAACGTACTAACTAACTAGCCAACCATATCACTCACATACTCTCGAAAGAATGAAAGTCAATTCTAGCGGATCAGTGTAGCTTTTATTATGTAAAAAGATGAACTCACTAGGTGTCAGCAGTGTCCAAAACAAAATAGTAACGAATATCGCTGCAGTATTGATTATATTGTATAGAACCCACTGTATCCGTGTATACCAAGGCAAGTCTTTGCATTCATCTGGAGAGAAAGGAAACATTGTTTATTATCAGGTAGATACATATTATACAGTGGTCAGACTGATCGAAGAAAACCTTTTAATTCCCCTTAACCTCCCCCCCCCAAACACCCCCACTTCCCACCCCGCACCCCGCTGCCGCGGTAACTCAATTGAGAAAGCGTCCGACTCGTAATAGAATGGTCACGGGTTTGATACTCGCCCAGGCCAGCCCTGGTCGGCTGCCTCTGTGTATCCTTGGGAAAAGCACTTAGCTCCCATTTCCTCGGCATCATACAGCCAATAATGTGTTGAAAGTGCCGTTAAATCCCCCTGCCCCCCACCCCCTGCCCCCACACAAATGTTTGCATTAGCTGAGTTTACGATCAAAACTATACTGTGCACATGTAAGCTGTGACTAAGAATAGTCTTGGTGTAAATAATTTCGTTTGTACTACTCTACTCTCAGTAATATTTTAAGTATGTCACCAAATGGTTTGAGTAATCTGTGTTAATTATGTGTTCATTTAAATACGCCGTATCCATTCATGTTCATCATCTTATTCTCATTCTAAAGTACAAATGAAGACTCTTTACCTTTGGCCTCCAAGGTCCAAAAAGAATTTGTTGTAAATTCCGGGTTGTCGTAATATTAATAGTATCTATAAATTGAATAGCTATCTCGAACACAGACTGTTTGATTGACTTTGTTGTCAATTGAGAAGTCCCGTGTTGTTAATTATATGCAGCATTCAGTCTTCGAATTCTATAAAATATGGACTCAAAACCTTTGTTAAGAGCAAATGGGAAACGCACTTAATATAAACGGGCAACATATTTTTTTTTCTTTCTTTGTACCTTTTACGATGTCCTTTCTTTTGCAAGCAACGTAGACAGTACATGACAAATCCCAGCCAGATGTGACAGGTATTAATATATAATCCCAGTTGCTGAGGTAGACGAGCCATTTGGCACTTTGAGAAGTATTGTATGCTGTAAAATCAACCACCGTCATCACTAGAAAGTAGAGTGTCCATGGCAGCAACCAAATCGTGAGAGCTAGGGGCGGTCCACACTGGAAGAAATACATATAAGGTCTTGACGTCACAAGTAGCTTTGAAGTTGTTAGGTTCTTAAATGTCATCGGTGCTTATTTATTGACGACCATTAAATGTCGCCAAACTTTTCTTATGGGGTTACTCCATGTCGCCCTCCTTCAATGTCGTGACAATAGCTTTTAAATATCGCCGTATTTTCAACATTTGGTGTAATATCTGGAGAAGTGAGGAAAGATTATTATTTTCTATTCAATGCTTTTTCTTTTTCTTTTTTAGTCTTTACTTATTATAATAATAATAATAATAATAATAATAATAATAATAATAATAATAATAATAATAATAATAATAATAATAATAATAATAATAATAATTATTATTATTATTATTATTAGTAGTAGTAGTAGTAGTAGTAGTAGTAGTGGTAGCAGTAGGAGTAGTAGCAGTAGTAGTAGTAATAGTTGTAGTAGTAGTAATAGAAGTTGTAATAGTATTATAACTAGTAGTAGTAGTAGTGGAAGTAGTAGTATGAGTAGTAGTAGTAGTAATAGTAATAGAAGTTGTAATAGTATTATAACTAGTAGTAGTAGTAGTAGTAGTAGTGGAAGTAGTAGTATGAGTAGTAACAGTAGTAGTAGTAGTAATAGTAGTAGTAATAGAAGTTGTAATAGTATTATAACTAGTAGTAGTAGTAGTGGAAGTAGTAGTATGAGTAGTAGCAGTAGTAGTAGTAATAGTAGTAGTAATAGAAGTTGTAATAGTATTATAACTAGTAGTAGTAGTAGTGGAAGTAGTAGTAGTATAAAACTACAAAACCCATTGAGAAGACAAAGAAGTAAAAGAGATAGAAAGATAAGAATGAAAAAAGGGTGCTATACAAACTATTAGTATTTATCTATTTACTACAGAGTTGTCTTTTCCTGTCTAATACATATTTCAGTTTCGAAGTCCTATTCTCTTGTACAAGGTCTCCTTTATATTTTTCTCTCCAATAATATGCACATAGCATGTATGTCGGTCCTGGTTTAGGTCTAGATTTCATTGATATGGAATCTAAGTTTGGTCTTTAGCTTAAGTCTTGAATCAAGCAACCTTTGGTGAAATAGAAGCCTGGACCATTATAAAATGTCATCGTGCTTAAATAACTCCAAAATCGTGAATAAATGTCGCTGTCCAATTTACGAAAAAGGAGACCTTGTTAAGGAAAACAAGATTATTAAACTCTAGTACATTATTCGGATTCGAAAATAAAATTTGGCTGGAAATGGATCAGCATTTGGGGTTTTCTATTATCTTTCCTTCCTTTGTTCTTTTTATCTTTCCTGCTTACTTCTGTCAGTGCACTAATGATTTTGTATAAGAAGTGATAAGAAAGAAAAAAAGAAAGAAAGAAAGAAAGAAAGAAAAAAAGAAAGAAAATACAAATACAGGCTGTGAATTAAAAAAAAAAACATCTTTCCGCACGTTTTCAACATAATAAACGCATATTGTAAAGGAAGGAAACATTTAGTAATTATTTTGGCAAAATTTAAACACGAAGTCATTTAATAACGTCACATGACCAGATTTTGGCAACACATAAGAACACAACAGAAGCATACGTTTAACCATGAGATTTTTTGTTTCAACCAATCATAAAGGACTTTCACGAAAAGCCACTTTTAATTTGCTGAATGTGAAAGCCAAAATCAAACTTCATATTTTTATGATCTCCAAGGAAAGACTATTGTCTAAGGCTGACTTCTTGGACAGACCAGTTGAGGAAAAGGAGGGTCAAATATGATCCATATCAGGGATGAATATTCAAGAAATACAAGGTGCAAAAAGTTTCAAACTTTCTGGACGGTATATAGGAAGCGACGTTGCAATGAAAAAAATCAGTGTTGTTCAGCGGCCATCATTTATTCTCTGTGGTGTATTATACAACAACAAAAATATATTAGCAAAATATATGAAACGATCACAAACCCAAAAGCTAACAAATTGGGATAGTTAGACCCAAGTTTGACGACCGGCAAGGACCAGGAGAACGTAAACGTTAATCTATCGGTTTTACAGTGAGGCCTTGGAACTTAAATTACTAAAAGCGAGATACTATGGTGAATGGTCGTCTTCTGCACTCTTACGGTATGCCTTGAAACTGAATATTTACAATTTTCAAACTACTGAAATCGAACCTAGTGAATACTTTACCTTTTCCTAAAACGGGAAATACATATATTATTTCAAGTAGAACTCTCCGTTATCATCCATTCATTTTGTTAACTTTTCAGATTCAGAGTTACGAAATAATTGACACTATCCTGGTTTTATAGCTGGCGACTCTAACTCGTATTAGGTCATTGCCATAGACTGGTCAATAACTGGTATTAGGTCGTTGCCATAGACAAGTCTATAACTGGTATTAGGTCATTGCCATAGACTGGTCAATAACTCGTATTATGTCATTGCCATAGACTGGTCAATAACTCGTATTAGGTCATTGCCATAGACTGGTCAATAACTCGTATTAGGTCATTGCCATATGTAAAACCATACGTCAATATGTAACGAAAATTTGAACTATATTTCGAAAGTGTGTTGCACGAAGAACCATTATTTAAAAAAATGGCAGATTTTGAATTAGAAGGAAATATGCGTGTTTTAGGTATGGACACTGGTCGTTTCTTATTTTCGATCTTATTGTTAAAAGTGCAAGATCTCCAAGGTAACACAACTCTTCAAAACAAATTCTGTAAACGGCATTGAGAACAAATTTGAAAAAGGCAAGAAAAGTTTTTCTAGATCTCGTTATGAAATGCGTTTTTTTTGTTTTTGTTCTTTTTTCAAATAAAAGTTTAGCAAAAAGTTCTTCACGAAAGTTTAGGTTGACAAAAACATGTAGATGGTTTGATAGAATATATATAATTGTGAAAAAAATTAATATATTAGGTGCTTAACATATCCCCTAGCGAGATATACGATTTGTAGAAGTGACATATGGGAATGAGAAGCAAATCGAAATTGCAAATAATTTAAGGTGTGCAAACTCTAATAGTTTGATTATATCATATCTACCTATGGGAAAGTAAATCCTTTGCGCGAAGTGCAATAATGTATCCCATTTGTGCAAAACCTCTGCAGCAGGGAGAACTATCACTACCACAAAAGTGGCAAATTTTACAATGTACTTATCGGATAGCATGTGGGGTTCCTATTCAGGAACAAAAAAAAAAACAATTATGGTTGATTTGGGTGGATTATAAAGGACAGAACACAACGATTAGTAGTTATAAACTACGTAGACAACTGCCATGATTTTAGTTCAATACTTGTTTCTTTTGTCTAGAGCTGGTAATTACGGAAAAATTGTTTTCCAATTTATCTGCTAAAGATTGATATCTTTAAAGGATTTCATTGAACCGCTGTAAATGACAACGTAATAAAAATCATATTCAGAATCTATACTTGTCTGACAATGAATTAAGCCAGCTTGTACCTACATATTGAAGAATTCCATTTGATCTCAACGTCATTCGAATTGACTTTGATTTGAAGTGGATCTCGGTCCGATAACATTTGCGAGATAAGTAGTCACTCAGAATTGAGTCACATAGGACCTTTATTTACCATTTAAGGATACTTTATCTGTATAGTAATCTAACAAATATTCATTTTTCTTCATTGGTCTAATACAAGAGTACGAATCAGTCGTGTGATCATGTAACATATCTGACCTTGTCAAACTTGACAAAGCACGGCAGGAGGTAGATGATAGTTCTGATGTACAAAAAGGGAGAAGTGCTACGAGTTACGAGTTTGCTGACTTTCTATGCAGAAAACGGAAATATCAAACATTATCGTAATTGCTTTAATTCTCTCTCTTTTATTTTGCAAAGCCAATCCCAATAATAAACAAATCTGATATTAACGAGTATCATGTTCATTTCAATATCACGCTTCACTGCTGAGAAAAGTCTTAAATATCTGTATCCATCAATCGATTTCTGTTTGGAAATAGATTAAGCAAAGAACACCTATGCTTGAAACAATATACCACACATATACTATGTTTCATGCTTTCTTTCCGTTTAATTAGCAAAGGTGAAGCACCTATACTGCATTGTTAAAAAAATGCGAGGAGAAACTATTTCTTAAAAATTATCAGTAATTGAATGGTTGATTTAAGCATTTCGGGAAGATATTGGAAATTTCGCTACTCATTTTTTATGCGGGACAGCTCTTATAAATATAATAAAATATTTATTTCTTTTTTTTCTCTCTCTCTCTCTCTCCGTCTGGATATATATATATATATATATATATATATATATATATATATATATATATATATATATATATATCGATTCCTGCTTGTGACGAATACTAACTCTCTAATATTAGTAAATTATATATATATATATATATATATATATATATATATATATATATATATATATATATATATATATATATATATATATAAATTTACTTCATATAATCATGTATCCTAGCAGATATGTGGGATCCAGAGATAGGCGCTTTACATTCTGTTTGGAACATAGGTGTCAATTTATATATAAACAGCATGAAATACACCAATATAATCTTACAGGTTAGAGAGGTATAACTCCTTCCAAATAGAAATATGATCCTACACGAATGGTAGTGTAAGGCGATACTTCAAGAAGAAATTAATAGATTATAAATGAAAGATTATTAGGGGAATAATATAATGAGTACAGTATATCCAGTAATGGTATCTTTTAAACGTATCACTACGATATTATTTTGTGTAGTTTGATTTGGGAATAGTTCGTAACAGAATTATATTTAAAAGGACTGCATTTAAGATCAATTTACACTATCGGTCCAATTAAGCGGCACATTAGCACAATTCATGAGGGATATACAAACTTGAAAGAACTTAAATGTCATTATAACGTTTAATCAAGTTGACAAAGCTTGTTCACACCTCATTTACAGTATTAATAATAGAACGTGCCGACGCGTTACTCATAGTCAATGAAAACTTTATTGGATCTCAATGATCGAGTAACTGAGCTGGCATACCATATTTTTGGCACAAGTATGGAATTGAAGAAAGGAATCTTCGACCTGTGATATCTTTATCTACACGAACTCGCACACGTACGTACAAAACATGAATGCCTGCACATACCTTATATACGGTCCGAAAGCTCGGGTTTAATAACTTAACATGCTAGTTTATTATCTCGTCCATCTGCTTACAAGATCTAATTTTAAATCCTTAATTATCATTATTATATGTGAGCCAGGAGACGTGAATCATTTTTATAACATGTCGGTGCTCTCCTAGCACTGATTCATACCCATATATTTTGAGAAGAGAGGTAATACCCACAGCATTACCACTTCAGTTTGACTGAAGCAATTAGGACAATTATCCATCAAATTTATTCTAATTTGTCTTTGATTCGATAATATCAAGTGAACATGGCCTCGTCGACCACTTCATAGAACTGCAAATAGTTATTATAGTAATATTAAGTACATTTCGGCTCAACTCGAATGTATGTATGTACGTACGTATGTACGTATGATTGTATGTATGTATGTATGTATGTATGTATGTATGTATGTATGTATGTATGTATGTATGTATGTATGTATGTATGTATGTATGTATGTATGTATGTATGTATGTAGTTAGTTAGTTAGTTAGTTAGGTGGGTAGGCAGGTAGGTAGGTATTGATGCATGTATTACGATCATGTTAAAATATTTCCTACCTGCAATTTTGAAAAAAGACTCGGTCTGTCATGAGTCAATCCAAAATTTTTCAGGCGGAATTCTTCCCTTATGTCCTTTTTGCAGCACATGTGTGTAGCTTCTGTCCAAGTTGTAGTACAGTAGAACCTACCTTTCTGGCTTTATAAAGTCAAAAAATTAATTGTAAAGGTGTCTTTACCAGAGAAATACATAATATAATGTTCCCATTGTGATAATACCGCTACAGTTATATAATTAGATTTTAAAAGCCCCTAGCGTGATAAAACGGACGATTGCCATAAAGTTAAAGAACACCAATTTGAATTAGGATTTGAATGGCTTGCATACTTGTTTAAGTTTGAAGCACGTAGGCTGCATTTATATGCAATAACAAACCGAGGTTATTTGCTATTTGCATTAACGTCTCTGCTAATAACTTCGTTTGCTCTTAATTGTTATTTTTCTGATTATAGGGAGTCGATGTGGGGAAGTTATTTCTCAAACCGAGTAATTAGCCAGTTATTACGAGTAGACATCTTAATGTACAGTAAGCACGAGAATTTATGGTGGTTTTGATTAGTTTCGTAAAAAAAGACCCTCCCTAATTTCTTAACATTTGGAATTCTCGGGATATTTTCACGTATAAGTGTTTGGTAATTTGAGATAGGAATAATTCTGTGTATTAGGTTTTTGGGGCATCTTTCGTATTCGTGCCATGAAATACAGATATACAGCTTAGAAAAGCGTACTGATAAAATCATACGAATGTGAAGCAAGAACAAAATAATTGCAAGTCTCATGAATGTTTGGTCGTTGGTTGATTAGATGAAAATTATCTGTGGTATTAGTGCGTTTAAGAACTCTTCAGCTGACAACGACTGTTGTCTTAAGGTATTTGGAAATTGGGAAAACATTTACCTCAAGCCAGCCTCGCGCAGGTATTGTTTGATCGTGAGGTGCTGTAAGACCCCTGGCGTATTACAGGAATAATTTTCCGGTGGCAGAGGTAGGATCTTGGATAGCTTTGTAATATTTTTGTTCGATTTATTTTCTTTTTGTTGTTGTTTTTTTTTTTTTTTCTTTCTAAAAAAAACATTTCTTGTAAGCTTAAGTCAGGCTGTCTGAAACGGCAACCGGAGTGAAAGCGCGTGCTCGTAACTGGAGTTCTATAATAGCGAAACATGAGTGGATAGATGTCTTTTATTGTATACAAGAAGATTTTTACTTTTGTTTAGTCTTCATTTAAAGGTGAGCAGATATAGACCTTTATGAGCGAATGCTGTTGTATTGTTACCGGTGGAATATAAATTTGAGGTGGAATGGAGTATATTTATGTATAGATATTGCCCGAGACTGCATACAACTGGGTCAGTTAGAGACGTATTTTTTATTAGTTATTTTACAAAACACGAGACCAGATGATCTTTATTGTGAGTTAAAAAAGAAATAATTGGAACTTAATAATCTCGCATGGGTGAATTACATTTATAACAATGATTTTGTAATTATTTCCTTCCCAGTCACGATAATGAATTTATATTTTAGTGTGTTTGATTGACAAAAGAAGAACCATCTGACATACTGTTTCTAAGTAGTTCCCTCCCATTCCCCTTATACACACACACACACACACACACACACACACACACACAGAGTTATGGGCATGCTCTTGAATAGTAACCTTTAGTAGGCAAAATATAGCAATATGAATATTGATGTAAGCGTGGGCAACCGATGTGTCCTCGTGACTCTTGAATGGTTGGAGTTAAGGACGGCATGATGCTGTCAAACGGATAGAATCAACACAAGATTGCTTGCACTGCGGTTGATATTTTGTCATTATTTGATCATGAGATTCTTTTGTGAAGGAAGATACCTCTCTTATTTAATAAATTGTTTCGGATTAATCATGTGTATTATTAATATCCAGCAGCATTGTTCAGAAGTCGTTTGTTTACTGCTTCGAGCAAGTTTTATGTAAACTTGTAATGGTGTGTGTGCTTTTAGAGAATCAGTCCTAAATAACGCCATGCATTTTTAAAAAGCGGTTAAGTGTTATTTGCATAGAGTGCTTTTGCGTAAGATTTTGCCTTTGAAGTTAGTTGACGAGTGGAATGTGATATTTTAAACTGTGATTGTTTAGATGCTGGTAAGCAGTTTTCTGTCGCTGTAGCACCTATTTATTAGTAGTGATGTAGATATGAGAATAGAATGTCAGCTAGCATTGTCTGATGGTGACAAAGAATTTGGCGCTGTTTAGTGTGGAGCGCCTCGGGTCCTAAGCGACTTCCGGTTTTGGTAGAGATGCGCTCCAAACAGGTCAACCTCACATTGCCCTTCAGGTGTCCCTAGGCGTTGTCCACGCGGTCTACATTAAACTGCTGCGCGTCTTTTGGATCGTGGGCCCAGAGCATTTTGATGTTGCACGAGGCACAGCGGTTATTTCTCTGTTCCTTAAGGTGGAGCACGTCGTTGACCTTGAGCTACGACGTGACCACAGGCTTTGTCCTGCTGCTTATATGCGAGAAGCTTCTTTTGGACAGCCTAGCGGATTTCCTGCTCGGCAGGCGCATGCTTTACCTCGGCCTCCCTCAGCCGCTGGGGCAGCGATACGCTCGAGTTAAGACAGGTGCTCCAAGGGGGACACATTCAAATATGCGAGATCGGACCATTGGAGGTAGTCGTTGACAATCCATACCTTGGGAGGGATTTTGATCGTAAGCCCCTGGAAGCTGTGCACAGTAATTGAAGAAAGGACAGCACGCATGGCTGCTGCAACGGTTGTTTCGACGATGTTGTTTAGCATAAGCTCCTGCTGCTCGTTTGTCCCAGAGAAAGGTCTCAAGAATGCGGCGGAGGACTGTGCAGACCTTGTCCACTCTTTCTGGCCGTTCCAGCTGAAGAAGCTATAATAGGTTTGTGCGCGTACACCCAGGGCACCCATCCTTTCTCCAAGCCGGTGTGTCGGCGTGAAGACCAGAGGGTTCTGGCCGCGGAAAAGTACGATCGCGTGTGTGGTCTTTCCGGAACCTTCGCCGCCGTTGAAGTAGAAAAGTCAGTTCGTCGCCAGCAGGTCGCTGGCTCTGGGGGCTGTCGAGTCCAGCACTTCGGTCTTGCAGCCGACCCAGTACTTGGGCTTTGGCATGTAGGCGGCCCTGTCAATGTGGGCCAGAAATGTTTCCCCTTGACACGCCACTACCCCCAACGGCAGCCGCGTTTTTGGACTGTCATTGTAAACTTCACATAGGAGGTGCATGGGGTTGATGTAAACGGAAGTCGGTTGTGACCTGTACAGCCTCGGTGAGAAACCTTTCTAGCATGTTGATGAGGGTGATGCCCACGTATCGTATCTGGTGGTGCTTGTTCTGCGGCTGCTACCTATCGTAGTACGTGATGACGTGCCCCAGTGTCACCTTGTCATAACCAACCAGCGAGTTGGTACCGTGGCAGGTGCGCACCAGATAGCCCAGCTCGCCCTGGTCAGTAAGCAGCAGACGCATCATGCACTTGCAGTCGTTTGCACCACATGCTGTAAATTTGCTGATAATAATGCGTCCCATTACCTTGTCCTTAGGCAGACAGACATTAGTCTGTTTGTTGGAGGAAACGATGGCATCAGCCACCCTTATGGTTCGAAAGCAGGGATAACTGGATGACGGTCGGGAGTAAAGTAATAAGAGCACATCTGTGCAAATCCCGTGAGATCTTTAGTGAGTGGTACGTTAATGGCCCCCAGGATCATTCAGTGGTACGGGTGACCAAATCGTTCAAAGTATGGGTCACACTCTCCCGTGTCCAAGAAGCTGCCGGTGTAACAGGCGGCCATGTCAAGACTCACAATCTCAGACATCTTTTACCTATCAGGGCTATTCAAAAGACCGCGATGTGCAAACTCGACGTATGCCTGCTGGATGCCCTTTAGCATGGCCGCGGGTGTTCGTTTCTAGCCGTTTCGCTCTTGGGTAACACTAGCAGCGGCGGAGGCCAGACTTTCCCACAGCCCCAGCTTCTTACGGCGGATGTCTGTCAGGCCTTTTCCTCTGGTGGCATTGTTGAAGTGCTTCACCACTCGCTGTGCTGAGGGGGTCTGGGTATTTGTGGTCGGGTTCCCGCATTTCGTATAGGCCGTATACCACAGCTGCCACTGGGTAAGCGTTACTGCAGTAGGGCATTCGATGCCCGTGAGAAGCCCTGGCCGTGCATTACGCGAGACCATTTCCCCGCCCCTAAGCGCTTCCGCCCTCAGCGGGTTGAACTTGTCCGTTACGGACCACTCATCCGTGTTCAGGGCTTGGGAGACAAACTAACCGGATGAAGTATTCTCTATATGCGGAGAGGGCCGCGAGAATGTCAAGCGTTAGCATAGCTTATCTGGCTGTATAGAATCACGCGTCTGTTTCGGAATATGTACTCAGGCATGAGGTTGAGGTCTCCGAGTCCCAGTGGGTCGCCCTCCTAGATGTGAAACGTGCGCTGCCCCGTCAGTCTCAAACTCATCACGTCATTGTTTTAGGGAAGATCCGCAGGGTACGGCGCTGCCTAGTTGAGGTATAATGGTACCTCAGGCTCGATGGCGCCAATGCGGGAAAATTCCCTCTGCTGCCAGCCATGCTGCATGCTCCCCCCCCCCCGCCTCTCCATGCCCTCCGGTGGTCCAGTCGTTCCCGGAGCTGCTGCAGTGCATCTCGACTCCTCGGGTAAGGTGGTCGAAGCCCTGCCAGTATCTCGAACTCATTGCGTCCTGCACGCGCCCGTTGTGCATATGATATCCTACTGTTAGTGTCCACTCTGCGGTATGCGCTGTGCATTATGTAAGCTGTTAAAGTAAAGAAGAAGTCAATAGTCCCGAATTTAGCCCCTTACACCCAGGGCCGGATTAAGATTATGCTACCGTCGCTTAGCTGTTACTTCAATATTGAATGGAGGGCCAAAAGCAGGGCTGAAGGCTATTTAGCCATGGGTTAAACCGGCTCAAGTATTTACAATGGGTAAAAAGGGCTATGTAATAAAAACAAAACCGCAGTTGTGTTTTGTTCTGAGTCAGGGGAAAGAACTCGTTTGATTCCTTCGCCATATCAAACTCGTTCTTTCCGTCAACTCGAAACGAAACACGTGTGCAGTTTTGTTTATGTACTACAAACCATGATGATGTTCGCCGTTTTAAAGATCCTGGAAGATCTTCGACTCCTAATATTCCCCCTATCACCTATTTCGAGATATTTAACCAAACTACAAAGAAGTAGACATTGATGCAACCTCATCATGTAACGCAGTGTCACCCAAATATCACATATTTTGCGAACCGGTGAATAAGTAAAATTACATCCTTTCATTTCTTAACACCTATATAAACATGAGTTTGAATTCCAAAGCAACGTGAAGTCAGGTGAAAATAATCAGACAATGTTATATTTTCATTAAAGTCAAGTAGTAAGAGAATTGGACTGATTTATCTGTTCCCATAATGATTTTTTTAAAAATTCTGAAAGTCGTTATTGGGAACAGATATGGGTACATAGGGTCGTCTTTGGGGAGGTAGGTCAAATCTGGCCCACAAGCGTATCGATCGAAGAGCACACTGATATTGCACAGTCGTATAGAAAAACCTTTTTTTTTTTTTTTTTTATCCGTTGCGATTTCGAGGCGAAAAGAAAGTTACTACTTACGCTCCTCGAAATTTATTTCCAAGATCCTTCGATGAACTGACTATTATGGTAAAACCGCCATTTTTTGCTGTTTAATTTAGCGGACGCCAATCCAGTTTGAGCATCCCTATTGCAGTCTCACAAAGGAACTTGCTGGAAAATGTACACAGACGCACGTGCTTAGGTAAGTGCCCGATTCGTATTACCCGCCATAAGTCATGCAATCGCGGTCGAATCAATATCTGTAATTTTTTTACTGTATTTCTGGAGTTATAAAAAAAATCTTCACATAAATGTTTAAATAAAAGCGGAGCAAATTGACTCCTTGGAGGCACTTTTAAAGGGAAACATGTCTTGGCCCTACTAATAACTGGATTTGGGAAAAATCTCATATTTGGTCTCTTTTCCATTATTAAAGAGAAGGTAATTTCAGACTTTAGCTGATATCTTAATAAGCGCCATACAGTTGACAAAAGTCCATGTTTGACCCATTATGTAAATATTGTATATAATATGTATACTCATAGAAATGAAAGCAATTTTTAAAAAGATACAATATAATGGCCATTTCAGTCACCGTGTAGAATATGTTGTGTCCAAAAACTTACTGAAAGGAGAATTTAATCACACTGAAATAATTTGATAGACAAGGATATATGGATAAATATAAGCTATATATAAAACAAGGAAAACTAATATGTCATGAGTTTTAATCACATATTACTACAAATGAAACTTATTACATAATCCAACAATTCTATACTTTATAGATTACAGGAAAGATGCAAACAGCTCTTGTGATCTCTTGACCGAGAGCACTTATGCTAAATCAGAGCGACACACTTAGCAAGTATTAGATAAAAGCAGAGTCCATTATGAAAGATATGCCCCTGGAATCTATTGAAGGGAAGTTCTATACAGAAATCAAAAACCTTAATGCACAACTGATGAGCCCACATTGTATCTATGACATATATGGAACAAACTGTGATGCATAGTCCAATGTTATTTGTTTTAAGTTATTCACCTTCACAAATAAAAACGCATAATATCATTGTAAAGAAAAGAGGAAATTGAATTTTAAAATGGTTTTATTCATACCTCCTAAACTTTTACATACATACATACATACATACATACATACATACATACATACATACATACATACATACATACATACATACATACATACATACATACATACATACATACATACATATATATACATATATACATCATTGCATAAATACATCCATACATGCATGCATACATCCATACATACATACATACATACATACATACATACATACATACATACATACATACATACATAGTGCCGCCCAGGGCCAACTACCAAAATTACGCCCCCACTCCATTCGTATTATTTATGATATATACGGTACTCTTACCAAATTGCCACCCCCTAGAAAGTGCCGCCCGGGGCCACCGCACCCTTCGCCCCCCCCCCCCCTTCACTCGCTACGCCACTGCATAGAAGACATTCGCACAGAAAAAAGCGTCCTTCAGCCAGTCTGAAAGTTTCACCTAAACTTCGATATGTATACAAAAAGACATGGGAAGAAATAAATGCCTCAAGGTTCCGGCAGCTGTCAACTCTCTAGACTGTTTTTCTGTAAACAATACAACACAGAGAAACAAAAAGACCGTGCAAATGTAACGAAATATCACTCCTGCCAACCCATAATAGTCACAAGTGATGTGCGTGCAAGACGAATACACGGTTTTGAGCGATGTATCAAGAAAGTGTCTTGTATCACAAGGACAATTATCAGGAAATGAATTCCTCATATCGTACAATCATGTCTTGAGATGTAATGCATAAAAATGAAAAAGTGACTTTGTCTATGTATGACGACAAGCGCTTTTTTTAGTTGACAACGTAAACACATTACCTTACGTAAACACATTACCTTACGGACATGTAATCACATTACCTTACGTAAACACGTTACCTTACGGACATGTAATCATATTACCTTACGTAAACACATTACCTTACGGACATGTAATCACATTACCTTACGTAAACACGTTACCTTACGGACATGTAATCACATTACCTTACGTAAACACGTTACCTTACGGACATGTAATCATATTACCTTACGTAAACACATTACCTTACGGACATATAATCATGTCGAAGGTGTGGAAGCACGTGCCGAAGGCACACCAATAAATAATTACGATAAATGTTTTCTAACGTCGAATAAAAAAATCTAAACGCATTTAAAGTTTGTTCCTTTTCTGTGTCAAAGTGTCTACAATTTCTTTCATTTCATCTTGCATTAACAGATTTTTGCCAAAAAATACACTTTGCGGCCTATTGGTGTCTATTGTGAAACATAACAAGAAACTTCATTTTCTCAAGGAAGTCTCGAACAATTGCATTATATTTTGGGGTTATTTTATTTTAAAATGCCTACCACTAAAATCTACTTTGGTTAGGTTAGTTGTCTTAATTTTTGCATCATCAGTTTCGCTTAATCATCAATGAGAAGAAATGTACTAGTTCCGTGGTAACAATCAACCAGTAACTCTTTTTTTAAATCTATTCTTAAGATATGTAACTATCAAATTTTCATCTTTAAATGACTATGTTCGATCTAAGGATCTAAAGTATTGTTGTGCAGAAAAAAACTGGACAGATTATAACTATTTAATAGAAACAGTTGCTGTTTTACATTTCTATCAGATTTAGTCAGCATACAGATTATCATGGTATGATGCTCTTCCAAATGCCGTTATCATGCCTATAACTTATTTTTTCTTTGATTGTTTTTAATATTTACCTGAGGATTTGAAACAAAATAAATATACCGTATATACTCGCGTATAACTCGTGTCTGTGTTGTTTGTTCTACTGATTAGTCCTTACAAATCCATAGACCCAGATCTGCCGGCGCATTATGCGACGGCAGATCTGGGTGTATGCAATTTGCAGTTGGTATCAGATTATACGCGAGTATATACTGTAAATTGTCTGTGCATCTGTAATTTCTTTCCTGTTTATTTGAATATGAATATCTTGCTAAACGTTAGCTACTTTAAGATCATTGTTGTGCAGTCGATTATCAAGTATTCTCAAATCAAGTCAGACGCAATGGTTATTAACTTAAAACGTGTTAGCACTTGAATTATTGAGTTCTATTTGCTTTTGTTGTTCATCCAAAAAAAATGTTTGTGTGTGGCGTCTGTAAACTGTTGTAATATGTAAACCCTAGGAAAAACCATATATGGCAGACCTTCTATATTCACTGAGAATTTTCTATATTGCTGAGGTGTGAACATTTCTGAATGTGGTTCTTCGCCTTTTTGCGCAATATAAAAAACCGTTCAAGCTCATTCGAGCAGAAAAAAGGGCGAGCTTCGTAAAAGTTATATCGGGTGCCATTTCTAGTAATGTAGTCGTAAAAGAAGGCAAAATCAATCTACTGTATTTTGTCATTTATAAATTGTGCAATTGATTATAAAATAATCGGGTCATAATAAAGATACAAGTTTTCATCTTCGTATTCCTGGTTACAACATTCTATAACTTCTTTGTCTTTTGCGAGTGTTATCTTAAATTCGAAATTCGGGGAAGAAAAAAAGGACACTGTGGGGAATAATTTGTTCGAATCTGAAAGTGTTATTGTATTCTAAACATTTCCAGTGTTTTGCTCATTGACCGCTCCTGGTCGTAATTTGCTCATCTTTTTCACAGATTATCACTTGTTCAATTGGGTGTGTTCTAACTGACGTATGTAACAATACACCTATGTATGTCATGAAGATATTGTAGTAGTTTAATTTTAAAAGATCGTTATTTCCATACGAAATGGTGATGTCTTTCACAAACATTGTATCTAAATTGTTTCAACTGTATTGCTAGCATCTCCTTGTATCTTTACATCAAACGAAGCAACTACTACCTGGCACAAACAATATATTTGGACCTAGCTTTGGAACTGTTATCTGTAGAGACAGTTGTTAAGGTGTAATGTTGCTCGGGTTGTATGTGATGCAACGATGTGCTGAAGTATTAACATCTCGTTGTAAATTGTGCTGCTTGTAATGGGATATTATGTACAGTACGTTGTCACACGCCATTTCACGTGCTACAAAAACGTACGAGACTTCAGGCGAAATTGTGCGGAGCACCACTGCACCTGTTTCATAAGGCACTATAAAATAAAATTGTCAGCTTAACACCCATGGCAACTGGAATGTATATGTGTCCGTATTTTACTTTATCCATAGAAGGTTGGTAAATATCATTCAATTTTGGCAGTCATGTGTTTCTTTCCAATTTTGTCCAACTATCTGGATCGTTTAAGTAATGTGTTGTTCTGTAAATCTTTCACTCAAATAATCAAATATCTGTTTCAACTAACACTGCAGGTTTTTTTCTCTGCATTCTTCGAAAACATTAATGCTTGATTCTTTGTTTTTCAACTCCATTTGGATCCCATATTTTGAAAACAAAGTGGCTTCCAGCAAATGCCCGCCCGTTAGCAATTGCTCCTCCAATCTATACGCCTGCTGCAGCCATAGTTATGCAACTTATCTATCGGTACAGATTGTGCCACGTGTGCTACATTTTGTTGTATTTATATATACATGAAAACTAAGTTATTTACGAATAATACGCTTTGATACTTGCTGTCAGTTTTTATTTTACATCCTGGCAGAACGGCTCTTTCTCTATTCGTTTATCCAATTATTAAAACATCATTCTCTTCTGGATACTGCTATTGAGCTTTTGATTTAAATGACGATTTGCTGTAAATTAAATATTGTGTAACTTGTATTCACAAAAACGTTCTAAAGCGTATAAATCTATAACTGTTAGCTAATCTCTGGTTCGTAGTTTTAGGTTTTAAAATGTCTATCAGCCATTTTATTAATTGTTTACCTCAAGCTTGTTTGTCTAAAATTACTTCCTTGATATTGAATATTTCCTCGGTGAAGTTTGTAATCTAGCACTTTTCGAAAATTGTTTGGTTTTGGAAATTCTGACTATTTCACTTATTTTAAATTGCTGTATTCCAAATGTATCAGTCGTAGCCAAATAGATTTATTCATATGTTTTCTTCCCAGCATGCTTCAACTGATGTTATTTATATTGATCAATGAAGAGTTTTATTGTAAGCATCAGTTAGCTTTATTAAGACATCAACCAATTTTCTATTTTCACTTTGAAATTCTGAAACGTTATTGTCTTTAGGGTTCTTTAAACCTTCCGGCAACATATAATTATTTGTCCCAGTAAGCTGAAAATTATTGAATTTTTTTCCTTTTCCATTAATCGCTTATGCACAGATAGTGCTAATGGACTTTACTGTATAGATAATGTATATTTCGTCATAGAAGAGAAAACAAAGAGAAAGAAAACATGATCTACACCTATGGGTAACAATAAATTATGCAAACCTTTACCAAACTCGGTCGGCGTAGATATCTCGCCAAGTGGACTGCGTTTGTTGTAGAGAGTAGTAGTAAGTTGTCAGGAATATCTGATTGTTAGCTTGTTAGCGCATTACAATTGTTTTTGGGTTTTTTTGTTTTTTTCTCAACCAATACGACCACACTAAGATAAAATACAAATACGAGCGCACTAGCTCAGCGAACACGAAATGATATTTGGAAATACAGGTATGTTTGCACAAACTTAATAATGGAATAAAGCTACATTGTATTCAATCTAGATAGGTAATATAAATATTTCACGAGTTTAATATACAATATTTCAAGAAACAGTGCCTATTTGTGAACAAGTTTGGACGGGATACAAGTGTGGTGTGGTCAAAGCTAGTTGTGTTACAAAATAACATATAAGAAAATACAAATGTTGATTTGTTGTACCTGAGACTAACACCTGCACAGTGTGTCCCAGAGGTAACAGTGTGACGATTTATAGGATTGTCAAGCAGAAGCGAAATCTGTATTACCTAAACATAAACAAAAATATTAAGATTGGGCATTTATGTTGTCTGAGATTTTATTAAGAACGCCGACTAACATATCAACCAAACAGCAACTTTACCAAATATTTGGTAAATCTCGATTCGAGCGGCCTTACCAGACCCTAGTATAGCGAAAATCTTAAGGAGCCCCAAGAGAGGATTTCTTGAAAGAGACTAGTTTCAGTAGGAAAGCAAAATGCTCAATATCCAAACCTGATGACAACTCTGAACAAATGACGCGTACCTATTGTGAAAATGCCTGATGTGTCTGCCAACACGTTTATGGGTTGTTGCTGAGGAACTATCGCTAAATGGTGAAATACTATCTACTTCATGGCGCGATTCATGATAAAATTATCAAAAACACAAACCGTCCTCGCGGACACGTATATGACTCTACCTGTTGTGTATTTATTTCAACTAGTTTCTTAAACAGGTTTTTTTCATACAAGCACCCTGATACGTCCTTGAAAAAAAGGATGTGTTTTGCCTCATCAGGTTTAGTCGGATGTGTTACAGTCATTCCATATCGATAAGAGATTACCCCTTGACATCCCCCATAGACCTCTATTTAATACCTAACTTCATCAGCCTACCGCAGCTGTGCCCTTGTAACATTACTCCCCGCCCCCCCCCCAAAAAAAAAAAAAAACGAACAAAAACGATTGCAGTAAAACCTAATTATCATAGACAAATCAACTTATATTTTATTTTGTGGACCTTGACATCCGGTTATTTAAAACAAACCTACTTTTTAAGTTTGATGAATAATATTCGAAGAGAAAACCGAATTTTCAGCGATAATACACCAATGTCACACAGCGTGATGTGTATTTAGTCTTTTACCCCCGAATTAATCAGACGTTGCGCTTGACGAATGCAGCCTATATAAGGATGCTTTTTGTTTTTTTTTATAGAAAAGATATGGAAAAATCTCCGCTTTTAGTGTGGAAACCAAGATGAAAACCTACTGGCAGCCGTTGATTGCGATATCGCCATTAAACAAGATAGAGCTGTCGCTAGTACAGCAATCTGAACCGTTATGTATGACGCTAAATAGGACGTGTCTGAATGGGAACTTAAGTTATTAACCTTGACCTTTCACTTTTGACTCCAAATTAATAGGGAATATATATATATATATATATATATATATATATATATATATATATATATATATATATATATATATATATATATATATATATATACATGCATCCAACATATCAATTTCTCCACTGCACCACTGCACGGAGAAATGAACAGACTCATTAAAGAAAGTTACTGGATTAATTGGTTAGATACTTTGTATCCCAATGGCCTTAATACTAAGGCATTATATACAACTGAATAAATTTTTAGTGGAGGAATTCATGTTGTATACATGTGTATATGTATATGTATGTATATATATATATATATATATATATATATATATATATATATGTGTGTGTGTATGTGTGTATGTATGTGTGTATGTATGTATATATATATATATATTATTTATAGAAATATGTAGTATGTATGACTGTTTGTCTCTACATTATAATTTCACTATATATATATATATATATATATAAACTGACAACGAACAGTTCATAACTAGTTTCCTAAGTAGCCTCAGCGCTTTCAACTCTCACGGAGGCAATTACAAAAGAGAATCAAACAAAACAAAAAAGCTTTGAACTTACGAAACTATATGTATGCATGTATATGTGTATACATGTATGTGTGTTGGGGGGGGGGGCATATAAGACAAGAGAAGAATTCTTTATTTCAGACTCCAAGATCTATACTTCTAATTTAAAATATAAATGTATTTTATACATAAAAAGTCATAGGTGTCTTATGTACAAATATAGAGACATATAAATAAGCTACTGAATGTATCTGTCATTGTTAATAACAAAGTTATGTAAGATATTTAAATAGTAATTTGTTCCTTCTATTTATATTCCGAGAATTAAAACGAATATCATAATTCCTCAGAGATTTAAAGATATAGTACTTACTATTGGATGTTCTTCTCATCATTGAAAATACATATTTTCTCATTAATTCTTCAAAACCAAATAGATTATCATTTACAAACATGATAGAAAGACTGTTCCATCTTTTAACGCTTAACAGTAAACAAAGGCTATTGTTATAACCAATTACTAATTTTCTTTTTATACATTCACTACGGTTTGTCCATAGAAGATTGCACTACATTGTGCGGCAATTCGATTTGAGTTATCATATTTTTATATTAAAGAAACAAATTCTAAATTTACGTAAAAACGCATGTTGGTTTGAGTACACTCAAATCTGTAATGTCTCATCATATCTTCATCATCTGGTAGATTGGATTTTAAATTATGACCCAAATAAGTATAACTATTAATATATGGAAGAGTATGACCGTTAAGAAGTACAGAAGAAAAGAGATGGAAGTGTAAACGATGCTGACTGAGAAACCACGCACACCGACTTTTTTGTATTATATGTGATGTTATTTCTCAAATGAGTAATGTTTACGTATCTTTAATAATACAAAGACGGATATAAATACATTTTGACAGTTATATTGTATTTAAATATGGGCCTCAAAGGTCAAACAGAAAGGGAGATCACATACACGATGCTTTCAGAGAAATTTTCAAGGAGCGAAAACCTGAAAAAATTAACTTTGATGAAAGAAACAAGATGTACAGCAGGAAAGTTAAGGATTTGTTGGAACATGAAAGCATTAAATACTTTTGAATATACTCAGAGAAAAAGCATATGTGACTAGAAAAGTTTAACAGAACCTTAAGGACTAATAATGTGGAAGTATTTCGCTAAAAATCCAACCAGATAACGGTTTGACACTTTAATAAATTTAATTGAGGGATAGAATTACACTCACAATACACCAAGAGACCTGACTCAACTCCAAGCATGCTATAAGATATGCAGATTAGAAGGATGGTTTGTTTTTGTTTTGTGGGTTTAACTACATTTTTCAGCACATGATAGGCTATACATGGCGGACAGTATATCTGGTGGAGGAAAACCCTGGGAAAACCCCGGAAGAACGACCGACCCACGGGAAGCTACTGGCAAGCTTTTTCAAATACCCACGTTGGCCGAGCCTGAGACTCGAACCCATTCAGTTATTAAACAGCACATACATTTGGAACGCGTAAATGTAAAATCGGTGAAATGGTAAGAAATTCAAAAAACAATTTTAAAATACGACTACCTTTTAACTTTACAAGGAAATATTTAAAGTCTGGCAAGTAAATTTAACTGATTTAATCGTTTGCGTGACTTGAAGGGAGAGGATCTTGAGGACATTTTTATGAACAAGAGGTTTTCACTATATAATAAAAAAGATGACATGTAACACGTTTTAAAAACTTGAAAGACCAAAAGAACTAATGGTTAAGTGTATTTACTCGTAAAATAGAAGGCATATGATGAATTTTTAACACTGATGGATCTTCTGAAAAAAATCCGCTATTAAAAAATATTTATTGGTAAGGATCTACGAATGAAAAATGTATATAGATAGAAGAATTTAAGAGCATACTTAATTAAGATTTTGTAAGACCAAGACTGAATCACGAATAAATATGGCATTTTACTATAGCAGGACTTAATATTTGTGTAAAAGATTGAACACTATTTTCTAAGTTTATCACCAAAAGTAAAGGACAAAAATATAAATCTCTATAAATAAAAACAGCAAGCTAAGGAGTCGAATGCTTCTCATATAAAATATGTCTTCTAAAACCCACCCGACCGCCGGAATGGACAATGTGAACACATTCAACCCTAGAACTTTCGCTTGCAGAATCTATTTAAATATAATGATTCATTCGTCTTGGGACAATATTAGTATGTGCAATTCATACACCAAAGGAGATTAGAGTGTCACAAGGACGGTCTTTATCAAAATCATGCGAACAAATTATGATTAAAGTATTCGTTAGGTCGCTGTCTTGAACAACATTGGAGAGGTTACAATTCTATCTTATTCTGGCCCTCAGCTCTTGACTCTAGTGGTGAATATAGGTCAAATTCAGAACGATAAACTCTAGCTCTTATCTACATGATGGTCATGAGATTTGTTCCATATGCACAGATTTTGACTTGTTTATTTAATATGTGTCTAAAGCAACAGTCGGGAAGCATAGCAAAGTAGAGACCTTTGTTCTTTGAAAAGGAATTTAGTACTGTAAACATTTACATAATTGTACGTTTGCCACTGCCGTCATTGCTGGGATGATAAAAGCGTTCAAGGTTTTGACATTGAATGTTAGAGTGCTAGTAATAATGGACTTAGACAAAAGTTACTGACAAGTAGACATTCAATTTGGAGTTTGTAAAAGTCAATTTCAATTCATATTATAGTGAAAGTCTGAAGTTTTAGAGATGTATGTGAATAGCATATCCTTGGAAAGAAAACGTCACGGTATTACATCAGAAAATAATGAAATTAAGGAGCTTGTTTGGAAATGGTTCCATGATACAATTATAATGAGAAATAAAACATGCTGATAATTTTTATAGAAGTATTAGAGTGTCTTATACTATGACTGTAAGAGAAGAATGGCAACAGATAATTGGGGACTTCTGCAGCGTGTAATGAATTGTGCCGTAGTTTTAGCTATCAGTTTGTGATATTTGTATTCAAATGTGATGTGGTGGAAGTACAATACAATTTTAAGTATGCTAAACAACAAATATAATTTTTAACATGACAGATTTCTTATCTTTTTAAAATTTAAATAGAATCTACATTTATCTGGATTATGGCAGCAAAACCTTGGAATTTTAAACATAAAAATATATATCTATAGTATGTACAAACTTAGAAGATGTTTAATGTACTTTACCAAGATAGAAATATGCCAAAAATTTAAAATCCAATAGAAAATAGTAACTTCAACTTACCGACCTATTAATAAATGTTTGTTTATACATGGCAAAAATTATATTTGCACTTGATGAAATAAAAGTACTCACATACATATATAGAAATGGGTGCTTCCTTCTATCCATTCCTTCCTTATATCCCTTCATTCCTTCTATCCCTTCCTTCCTTCTATCCCTCACTTAAAAGACTACCTTTCCTAAGTGACCAATATAGGGTTATCCCCTTGTATGTATATATTTATATGTATGTATATTACTGAATATGTATGTGTGTATATATATATATATATATATATATATATATATATATATATATATATATATATATATATATATATATATATATATATATATAACTGAATATAGTGATTATTTCCGTCCAAAAGAAAATGTTAGACTTATTCGTCCGATCTCAAGACCAGACTCTGGGAATTAACCTTTCTGAGGTAGGTGGTGGTGGGTTTCTTACTTAGGACGAAAACTGCATAAAAGAGAGAGAGAGAGAGAGAGTTATTAAAAGCTAAAATAAGATTCAAATCACGTGTCATTATGTAAGGACGTTATCTGCGGTTATTTTGATAAATATATCTGAAAGCTTCTTAAATCTAGGGTAAATAAGTAATCACCAATTATTTGTGTCACGATTAATGAAAATAATCTAAGAGTGGTCGGGAAAGGTAAACAACCAAGTAAATCGATTATGATTGTCAAGAATCAATTATAAACGATTAAATTTTTCTTAGAAAACTTTAGTTTTTATACCGGTAATTTTAACCTTTACAGTGCATCACAACTCATCATGTTTCTTAAATCAATGATACATCATTTCAGACTCTTATTGGTGGTCAATCAAGAATGTCAGCCAGTGTGAGCTTGTATAAAATAACATAGTGACAGTAATGATTCTGTGCATTCAGGTACACAAAGCAACGTTTCCAAGTAGACAAAAATGTCATTTTCCATTACAAATATAGGAAACGTATTCAAATGATTAAAATCTAAGCTTGACTGGTTCTCATGGACAGATCATCGATCTTTTAATTTCAGCCGATTTTTAACATTATAAATAACGACAGTGTTGTTTTTTATTCTCTGTTTGACGGTACATGCTATTTCTTTTCGAAATGGATTTTTAGGAACAGGACATCTAACGCAATTGTCAATAACTTGTAAATATTTATCATATGTTCTGTCAATGATCGTGATTTTTTTATTTCGAGAAACACATTGATAAAAATTGAAACTGTGGTAAGATCAAACATTTTTTTTTCTTCTGAAGATAGATAGATTTAGTCTAACAATTTGCCATTTCTCTTTCTAAGATGAATAGTCTGTGATCTCGACTTTCATATATGTCGCACCTGTCCTTATTAACTTAAACATGTGTTCATCATTTTAACACAAAAACGTAGCCATGAAGACCTAAAACTTTTGATTCATTTTTATTTCTTGATCATATTACAAGAAACTCTATTGAATTGTAAATGTTATCGAATGATTTTTATGTGATTGTGTAACATTTAAATTGTTGTCAAATTTCTAAAATTTAGCATTACATTGAGTCATTCATTGTGTTTTAAACAACAATTTACGTTTCGCGATTATCTCATCTTTGAAAGTTACACATGGTGATACGTAGTAGCAACATTTGTTAGGCAATCTCCAACGATGTTAAGATCGCCAACACATATGTAGGTCTTGTAAGTAAATGTTTTCATGTTTTGTGGTTTTCTCTTCCGATAAACTACGTTCCACTTTGATGTTTGCATATCAAACCCTTTTATCTGTGGGAAAAAGAAAACCCCATAGTACTGAGGTGCATCCGTGTCTTGACCAGGAGGAGTGTACACACCCATTGCATATTTTCCATCCTCAGATGCCATGACAACTGGTTGGCTATTGGCATTGTGATCTCTGATTTGGTGAGTGCTAGTGTTGAAATTGTAGGCTTTGGTAAAATCCCAAGCCAAGTAACCGGTCGGCGCTTCCATTTGAATGTACGTGAATCCGTTTGGCCATTGACCGCCGATCGTGAACTTCGAGATGTACTCAATGCAGTTGGAATGGCCGGCACAGCCGATGGTGACAGTCTTTTCAAATGGGAAGTAGTAAGTTTCGTTCGTGTTTAATGCTGGAGAACCGTGACTACAACCCTGTGAACGTTGATGGCGAGTATTAGGACGCATCCAAAAGGCCGGATAGACCTTACAAAAGAAGAAGAAGAAAAATGAAAAAAAAAAAAGAAGAGAAATGTACTATGACTAGAAAATCCGCAATCCCTCATAATGAAGTATCATATGTTAGGTATCACGCATCTGATGTAATGTGGTTTCCTCTTGGTCCTCAAAATATTACACACAAAGATAATCTGAACATTTTTTTCCTGGAGTGACACAAAATACTGACTGGAACTCTGTGCTTGAAGTATTTTGATAAGTGCCAAAGTTTAATGTACATTATGACACTGGCTTTTGGCATTTATGCCAATGGATCTGAAATTTTTCAATGTGAGTTCGTGTGCTTACTTTTAGTTTTGATTATAGTTCATTTTTGAAAGGTCAAAAGTGTATTAAAGTATTCCGTAACTTCTTTTTTCTTAAGCTATTTATTATACCTTGGATAAATCTACAAACGGAGGTACAGTAAAAATGTTGAATTATTTTATATTTTAGTATACTGATATGGTAACGTAATTAGATCAATTAGTTACATGAGACTGTTAAACCTTTTAGTCCAGAGTATTATGGTAATTCAAGAAAGTCATGGAGCCTCTAGTGTTGCACAAACTTCACTTCCTTACAGCAATAAATGAAGTTATCTACGAATATAATTTTCAAATAAATTATGTAAATCCCATTATCGAAAGAAAAGATCAGTACATAAATTACCAAATAAGTCACTTTATCTAAGTTATTTGAAATTATGCATGATTTTTTTAAAATCAAACTGTGGTGAGACCACAAGATAATATGGCAGATTGACGCATGGCATTTTATATCTTGTAATCACCCAAGTTGATTTAGTTGCGTGTGCGGGATAATTTCAAACATGATCAAATACTTACTATGGTATGGAGTCTGTTCTCATGTACATCTACGTGATTAATAACAGTTTTTGTAGTGGGTTCAATCCAATCAGTCCTCCCTCCGGCCTCTGTTGGGTTAAAACACCCCTCAAAGAAATCCGCGTTGCATGCCATCTGCAATTCCCGTCCATGGTCAACAGAATTAATGAACTCTTTGTTGTTCCAGACTACACTGTCTATGGCGGCCCCCATTCTAGAAGACGCGCTGATGAAGAGGCCGTGTCGATTGGAAATGGTCCATCTTTGGCCATACTGATCTTTATATCCTCCTTCCATATACCCCAATCTTCCCTCTCGAATCCCATGGTCAAGATAATGCTGGACCGCTGCCGAGTAATTTGAATGGAAAACGCGCGTCAAGTCTGGGTACCTAGATTATTAAATTTCAAAACATTCAAGACTAATTCGATATCAAATAAAATCTATGCTATATGATCTGACCCGTAGAAGTGTACTTGTACGATTCAGAAAGAAAAAAAAAATATGTAAATTTATTGGAACACTCAGATTGTTACTCTTATTTAAAAAAGCGGGTTCCCCCACCCCAAAAAAGTGGGTCCTCCACCGCCAACAATACCATTTCACTGCATTGTTGGCCCATTGCCTGGTGTGGGTCCTGGAGGAAATGCCCCATTTGCTCCACCTTTAATCTTGCCTTGATTCTTAAGCAATACATGACACACGCAACACACACGCACACACACACAAACACACTTTTCAAAAAGGGATGGTTAGACTTATGTTTTCATTGGTTGTTCGATCAACCTAAATTCCAAGCTGCAAGATGACCTACTAAAAGGTTGATTTGTAAATTTTAAAAACAAAACCAACCCCTGAAATAGCTATTTTCATTGATAAATAAAACCCTACTATTAATGGACGGTTACATCTTATAGCAAACGTTGACTATATTCTTGTTAACAGGACAGGAATCTTTTAAATATGCCTTTTCAATGTTTCTAAGCATTCTAAATACCAATCGCTCTAAACATACTAATTTTTATGTCGGCAATTATTTAAAACAAAGCTAGTGATTATTTAAAATATTTCCTGAGGCCACACTGAACTCATCAAGGTGTACTTATTAGTATATACTGGAAAGAATACTTCTTTTATGTATTGCTGACGATCTTGTTGTTATGGATATATACATACATAGATACATACATACATACATACATAGTCCGGGGGCCAGTTCGAGGAGTTTGCGGTGTTTTTTCCGAGTCAAGGGCGCCGTTTCGTCCTGCGCAACCTGGATACGGCCCTGCATACATACATACATACATACATACATACACACATACACGGATGGATACATAGACGGACGGACAGACGAATCGCCAAAGGGGAATTTATATTTTTTAGATGTGCTCATAGTGACTTGTGGTTCTCCTATGCAATATTGTATACAATTTAAGTTTTAAATTGAGGAATACAAGAATTTAAACTGTGCCATTTCCCAAGAAAACTCTCACCTCTCTAAATACTGCTTAGTATGAAAGCTTCCGCAACCTTGGCGACCGTCCTTGATACCGGTCGACAACCAGTTGGATCGTGCGGCATCAGGACTATGTATCCCAGCTTTTGCAAGGTCGGGATTTGTATTCAGATAGAAGAGGGGGTCAAAAACATATGGGGACGCAGCGTCGACGCCGGCTTAAGTGAAATCGGAAACGGTCTTGATAAATAAACAAATAAATAAAACAAAAGAGAAATTGCATTCAAAAATAAATTTTCCCAGGCCCCTTCCACGTTGCATAACAGAATAAATTGTAAATTGTATCGACAGAAAAATAAGGTCGTCGCATGTTACTTTACTGTGTAAATGCTTTAGATGTGTGTGTGTGTATGTGTGTGTGTGTGTGTGGTCACGCAGAATAAGCGCCCCATAAAGTGCAGCATGGTGCAGTCCATTCAGACAGATAGATAGGAAGATAGATACATTGTTCAGTACATGTATATAATTGGGACACACAACCTACAGTAAACGCGTTTCGTTTTGATTTACTTGTAAAAACACAATCATGTCTTTAGAATTAATTATTGAATCGAAAATCGTCAACATTAAAAATTATGCTTACAAATGCAATTTTATGGAAAATATGATAAATAAAAATATTAAACTATGCAGAAAAGGTGACAAACCTCATGAAAATTAATTTTGTCTGGTGGAACGAACAGTTATGTTATAAATTGAGACTTTCTTGCATCTTCCATTTTACATTCTGTCGATAATTTTGAATAACAGGCATGCACCACCAGGACACCTGTCTGGGGTATATAAAGTGTGTGTGGGTGGGTGGGGGTCAAACCAATGACTGGCTTTATATTTAGGCTTTTAGTTGCTTTTCCTCACTCCACAAGAATTAAACATTTTACGGACAAAAACTGTTTTTATTACAACCATCTTTGTTAAGGTCAGATGTGCTGATCTATTGTGAATATTAAGAACCCAGTTTACCTATTGTGAAATAAGTACAGTACATTTGGGATACATCATTGAGTGATCTTTAAGGAGAATGAATCTCTCTCTCTCTCTCTCTCTCTCTCTCTCTCTCTCTCTCTCTCTCTCTCTCTCTCTCTCTCTGATATAAAGTTCCTTGTTCAGTTATTTGTTTTTCGGTTATTGTAAGCCTACGTACCGACTGGTTATTAAGGACAGACAAGCCCAGATTGTCAAAGGATGTATTGTTAATACTTGCACTGCGATTCTGAAAACTTAAATACTGAATTTGCAAGACTTAAGACCTGAGTTATTCCTTTAAAACTTTAGATTATGATAGGTTTTTCGAAAGACATTGAATAACTTTTTACTTAATTCCATTGTTTTCAAAAAGTGAATACATATACATATGCTTGATGAATGAGAAATACATGGCTGTTAATATTTGTGTTTTGCAGAATGCGAAGCAGATTATTCGAGTAGATGTACTTACAGAGAATAAATCTCTTCTCAGTGTTATTTTGCCCTGTAACACCTGAAATTTTTTAGAAAGGAACAAGTAAAAATTTATTATCATGCACTAATATTTGAGGAGACATACGTTGCCTTTTTCTCTCATTGCATGTAATGAAATCGGAAACGCCTACAGTCATTGACAACTGATGCAGAGCTAATAACTATTATGTAGAAATAACAGATTAGTAAAGATGAGCACTAGCGTTTGTTATTATCACTAAATTGCTCAGCAGATGTGAGAAAGGTGTTTGAAAATATTTTCAAATTTATATAATGTGCACACATTTGCCATTCATTGCAAGAAAACATTACAATGAGTTGATACTGTATTAATTACCGTTAGGACGTTTGAATCAGAAATAAACAGATTTTAATATTTTGAAGTATTTCAGCACTCATTTAAAATTAGTGTAAAACACCGATAAAAAAAGCACTCAACAACAATTACTTTCTAGCAGTAATTCAGTTCCATCAGTTATTCAGTTTGACAATATGGGTGGTGAAACATTTTGTCACTAATAATACTAATTTTTAAAAATGCAATGCAAATTATATGAAAAGAAAATATATCACCCATGATGATGGCGGTAAGCTCCATAAATAGGAACCCTATATTAGCCTTTGTAGACATGATAAACAATGTCCTTTTCCCGTTTCCTTCGATTTGGTAAATATTGATATATACCGGCAACGGGACTGCTGACACTTTCTCACAGAAGATTAGGAATGGCCATGATGCTGCCTTAGTTACCGTGTTTGTTTTCGCAAAGACATATATGTAAGGTTCTCCTTAGGTACAATGTTCTCCAAAAGATATATATATATATATAATGTTTTCCTTAGTTACCATGTTTGTTTTTCCAAATATATATATATATATATATATATATATATATATATATATATATATATATATATATATATATATATATAGGTAACGGTCTTCTAAGTTATCATCTTTGTGTGAACGTGTCCGATTAAATCGATTTTCAATTTTAATTCAAATCTAACGTCAAAGACCAAAATTATTGCGCCTGGCCCTTTCTGTGACACAATGGATGCCCGTATCAAAAATTCATCAAGGTGTTAATTCAGAATGACAGCACACACTATCTATGTGAGGCAACCTCCGTTTCTGTACCCTACCTCAAATAATTTCGCTAGCTGGCCTTTTTATCATATATCTTAATATTTCATCATTTCATATATAAATATAATCATCATAGTCATAATCTCTCTCTCTCTCTCTCTCTCTCAGACACACACACTTCTATCTATTATTACACACATGTATGCATATTGTATACATATATATATATATATATATATATATATATATATATATATATATATATATATATATATATATATATCAGAGAGAGATGGAGAGGAGTCAAACAGTTACACATACATCTTCCAGGTGTACGAGCGCTTGATCAAAACGCAAGGAGAGTGCTTTACTTCTTACTTCGCGTTTTATTGGCGTATGCTTTAGCATTCCTAAGTAGATGTAACAACCCCCACCCCCACCCCCACGTATTATTAGAGGAAGCTAGAGCGTCCGCTTTATTAGATTCTTTTTTTTGGGGGGGGGGAACGAATTTGTATTTTTGTGCATTTTTTTTTCTTTACGTAGAAGATTACTACCTTTGCTGGACTGTTTCTCGTGCGTACACAAAAGATATAACATAATAAATAAGTACTGTACCACTTGCACACCTCGTAAATTGAATAGAGTAGCCGACAGATATAGAATATCTCATCTCCCAGGGTGTGAAGCAACCGGATTTTCTCAGCTTTCTTCGCTGAATGCTAACTGCTGAGCATGCACAGCAGGGCATTTAGTGAACTGAGGTGTTTCGCTCATAGCGAAAGTAAAACGTTAAACTATACCCGCCAGTAATTGTAGCTTGTGTTCTCTATTGGTATTTTTCTAAACGACCAATTTTATTATTGTTTTAAATAATGTTTGTTTGTGCATCTTATTTAATTACCTATGATATGTTATGCAAGCGCTGAGGTTAGAGCTAGATCCAAACTATTTTTGCACAATCGTGCTTCCAGCTTACACCTGAACAGTTTGCCTTCTACAGAGGTTCTAGGTCCCTTTTTAAAGATATAGTTTATCCTTATGTTATAATTTCCTTAGTTATAACCATTTAGTTAATTATTTATAATTTTGCTTCTCTGTGATAAATTGTAAATATTATTTGTTTTACGCACGAGACACTGTGTCTTTATGTTAATCATTGTCCTTTGAGCAACTGCTGTTTAGGTCTAAATTTATGGTAACTTTCTTTTTTCCCTCGCCATTTCCCAACATTTTTTGTGTCATTATTATATAACATTTGTCCTCTTGGTTTGCACTCCTGCTTTTTGGTGGAACCTTTCTGCGGATCCCTCGCCTGCCGCTTTGGTAGGCGACAAATTCTCAAAAGGTTTCTTCGTCGTTTGCTATATATATATATATATATATATATATATATATATATATATATATATATATATATATATATATATATATATGCCCCAATTAATTCATAATTTTGTATGAATTACGATGATACACACCACACATGGTGTGTTGCGTGCAAATGTTTCACAGAACACTGTGTAAAAACTTTGAGCTATGAGATTCAAACTCTTCCCCCCTGCTTCAACAACCGTTGACCTTCTTGATAACGAAGTTTTATATTAAAAAATCTCAGACATACAATGGCTTCTTTTTGTCAAAATTTTAAATAACATATGCATTCACTTCTGTTTAAACAAAACTTTGATAACACCGCTTCCTTTAGGCTTTCATTAAACAATTTCCTCTATTCCACATCTAACAATCCTACAACCGGGTACAAATTAACCTCTTAAACAGGAAATGTTACACAATAGACTCATGTATGCTTAGAAGAAGTTAAAATGTGCGATAATCTTTAAAGAACCATAGTTTTCTTTGAAATTACAGACTATTTCCTACAGGCATTTAAACAACGTTCGGACACAAGCTAAAACTGTCATGACTCATGCATGTACAAAGCAGCTTGTACCATATTTGTCCACGAAAACGTGATTATATATAATTCTGGATTATATACCACTTCAGAGTTTATTACGTTCCTTCAGTATTTAAAACGTAATGTCGTATCTAATTAACTTTGTTAAATGAATGTGTACTTTGAATCTAGATCTGGTTACACAAGTAGAATGATATATATTTTTTTAGTTCGTCAGCGGATGAGAATGTTTCCTCAAACATTGTTATATATATATATATATATATATATATATATATATATATATATATATATATATATATATAATGAACTGTATAATGAACAACACTTTCATTTAACTTTTTATAAACTGATTGACTGATTGATTGGGATTTTACGGCGCACCAGCACTGTAAGGCTATATAGCGCCACAAAAAAGGTTATATGATAAGTGATTTGATTTATAAATGAAAAATGGTTCACAATCAACGAGCGGAATAAAGAACACGAAAAAAGAAAAAATGAGATGGTGGGGATACTTATGAAAGTTCACAATCAATGGGTAGTGTCAATGGTATGTATAAAGTGTAATTAGATAATGAAAGAAGGAGGCCATTCGCCTAAGAAGGGTTTGACCACAAGGAGCTTGTTATTGACAGCATCATTCCATGATGCCTGCCACTTACTAAATAAGGATTGTGTGATGCAAGGTTTAAAATCAGTGTATGGTATTTTGAAATCAGATTGTAGCAGAGATAGGGCTGCTTTGGCAGCACGGTCTGCTCTTTCATTACCTTAAATACTGATATGACTGGGTGGCCCACAATATATTATATTGCGAGAGGTACACAGCTCGGTATGTTTAATGCTAATGCTGGTCAATAATGGGTTTACCAACTTACTATTGTGGAGTGACTGGAATACTGATAGTGAATCAGAGAAGATGATTGAGTTTAAAATATTGTTGATTTTAATATATTTCAGGGCAAGACCTGTTGCCTTGATTTCTGCCGCAAAAATCGATGCCCCATGCGGGAAACGAAGTTTTTTTAGTGTGATTTCCGCTAATGAAGGCTGCAGCAGCCTTTTCACCATCCTTTGATACGTCAGTATAAATTCTTGTGTACTTTTTAAATTTGGAGAGAAGTTTCTTATAAGAGGTACGAGAAATTGATGGATTTGTCTCACATGTGTTTCCTTCATGCAGAGTAAAAAGTATTTTGGGTTGTTTTAGAAGCCATGGAGGTGTTACAGAAACTCACGACTTTTGAATATTTGAAAGGTCAATTTTTTCATTGTCAAGGCAGGAAGATATTCTAATGCCAAATTTAGGAATGACATTTGGTTTATTTTCGTATAAACTTCGGTAGTTGGGTTGTAAAACATACAAAAAAGCAGGGTTTAAAGGCTTTGATCTCAATTTTAGGGCATATTGTAAAGATAATATTTCTCTGCGATGTGATAGGGGTGGCTCATTCGATTCGGCCAAAATATAACTTTCTGCCTGAACCATAATCAACGCAACAGTAGTCCATTTTGGATCTAATGAAGGTCCTATATAGGTTAAGAACAACTTTTCGATCATCACCCCAGTCAGTGTGCGCTACTACTTTGAGTAAGTCAAGGGTTTTCAAGTATTCAGATTTCAATTTTTTAATGTGTGGAATGAGGAAGAGTTTTCTGTCGAAAACAATACCTAAAAACTTTGCTTCCTCAACAACCGGAATAGGTGTTCAGTCCAACGTGAGTTTAGGGTCGTCATTTGTCTTCGTAGCTAACAGAAATGCATACATACTGTTTTTTTTTTTTAGAATATAACACCATTGAATGTTGTTTATATTTTGTTGCAATTGTCTTTCGATTGCATGCATATGTTTGGATTGATAACAAATAAGGAAATCATCAACATATAGGGAGCAATCAACACGAGAAGCCAGGGGCTTGGTGATGTTGTTAATGCTTATATTAAAAAGTGTAATAGATAAAATACTGCTCTGAGGCACACCCATCTCCTGTTCGTACATATCAGAGAGGGCGGAGCCTACTCGTACTTTGAATTCCCTATCTGAAAGGAAGTTGGATATACATGTGGGTAGATGGCCTTTAGACCCAGGTCGTACAAGTCATTCATTATTCCGTACATCCAAGTTGTAACATAGGCCTTTTCCATGCCGAAGGAAACAGCTACTAAATGTTCTTACTTGATAAAACATCGCGAATGAATGTTTCAAGTCTAACCAGATGATAATTGGTAATACGGCCATATTGAAAGCCACTTTGAAAAGGAGATATTAAATTGTTAGACTCCAAATACCAAACGAGTCTTGCATTGATCATTCGTTCCATCATTTTACAGACACAGCTCGTCAAAGCAATGGGACGGTAGTTTATAGGATCTGTGCTATCTTTACCTGGTTTGGGACCAGGTATTACTGTGACCTCTCTCCAAGTTTCTGGTACATTACCAATGGTCCATATATCATTGAAAATTTCCAAAAAAGCGATTAGTGAGAGTTCCGGTAGGTGTTTCAAAAACTGGTAATGTATCTCGTCAGACCCGGTGGATGTATCACGGGCCTTGTTTAAAGCATCCACAAGTTGCAAAAGTGAAAATGGTTGATTATTACTTTCTGAATGATTTGAGGTCAATTTTAAATTTATCTTCTCTTTTTGACTTTTCAGCCTTTGAAAATCTGTTAAATAATTAGACGATGATGAATTTTTAGAAAAACTATCAGCAAGTGCATTTGCTTTGTCATGCTTGGAATTGAAGTTTTTATTATTTAATTGTAGATGTCGTAAAGAGTTGTTGTTTACCTTACCTTTTACTTTGCGGTTCGTGTCCCATACTTTCCTTATAGAGAAAAAAGAGTTTAATGTAGAAACATTGTTTTTCCATGCTGTTTTCTGACACTGTTTAATTGTGCAGCCAGCTTTAGCCTGGAATATGCAGCACCGCTTAAATTTTTGATCGTGGGCGATTGAAAAATTGTCTCAGTTCTTCTTGGCGTTGTTTAATGGCGTTTTGACAATTTTCAGTGAACCATGCTTTGTTTGTTTTTAAGAGTTGGATGAGAAGTTTTTATGGGATTCTTCTGCAATCTCAAGTAAAATAGATGTAAAACGTTGCACAGGATCATTGACGTTTATAAAGGTATTTCTGTTAAGTCTACTTTTGCAAAGTGTTTCAAACTTAACCTAGTTGGCCTTTTTTAATTTCCAGTGTGAAATTGGCTCATCGATGGTAGAGTTTATATTTTGAAGGGAGATTGGGAAGTGGTCACTGCTGAGAAGGTCATCAGCAACCTTCCAATCGTAATCCAAAAGCAGAGAAGGAGAACAAATTGTCAGATCGATGCACGTATATGTACCCGTTCCCGGATGTAAATACGTCGGCGACTTGGTGTTATGTAGACACAATAATGAAATCTTCTACCTTTTTGCCTCTCTCATTTATGTACTTTGATCCCCATAAAATGTTATGAACATTGAAATTCCAGAGTAGAACAAATGGGGTAGGCAGCTGTTGAACGAGGTTGTCTAATTCATTTGGTTGTAAGTTGGTGTTTGGTGATATATAAATGGAACAAAATGGAATCACTTGATGAAGAGTGACGCTTACAGCAATGGCTTCTAAATTTGTGTTTAAATCAATGTAATTATGAGAAGCCCTATTCTTTACAACAACGGAAGCTCCTCCTGAAGCCCTGTCAACATTTGAGAGTAGGTGTTAAGCAAGGAGTAATTTTTATTAGTGATGTTGTCCGTATCTTTTAAAAAGATTTCCTGCAGACACATCACTCCAGGATCGTGCTCATTTAAAAGCAGAAGAATATCACCGTAGTTGGTTTTAAGTCTTCGACAATTCCATTGTACGATAGTGTTCTTCATTATGAATTAAAAGTAGAGATGGTGTAGTAATTAGGTTAGATCTTTCGGGATGGAGCACTTCTATGTGCTTATTTATCGAGAGGAAGTACTGGGATGAATGTTTGGTTGGTAGGTCTGGAGCCACCCTTAGGATAAGGAGCAGTTTCCTCTGCATCCATGTCTTCAAAGTCGCCAAGCTTATTATGCAGCTCTATAGGGTCATCAGACCCCTTATGCTGCCTGCCAGGGTTCAGTTTCTTTTCGTTTGTTGGTGATTGTGGTGTTGGGGCATAACTGAATGTTATCTGTGTGGATATTGTGTTTTTCAGAGGTTTATAATGAGCGATATTTGGAGATATTGCTGCATCAGATAGATTTGTTTGGGTCTGTGCATCCTTTGTTGTCTTCGGACTGGTCTTTACTATAGTTGAGAAGGCTGGGCCATGTAGGGAGATTCTAGATTCTAAAATCGTTCTGACCGCCGCTGGAAAAGGGGTATTTGAGGTGTATTTTACCATTCGAATGTCATTATCCTGTTTCCAGGTTTCACAGTCCTTTGAGTTAGCGTGATTATCTTTTCTACAGTTTATAGAGTGTGGGGTAGCTTTACAGTCAGGTTCTCAACGTGAAGAGTCTCCGCATCGGCCCCATACAGGGCTTTTGGAGCATCTGTCTTCGTGGTGACCGTACTTGTGACATTTGAAACATCGAAGCGGATTAGGGATGTATATCTCTACCTTAACCTGCACGAAGCCACCTTTTACTACCTTGCGTAGTGTTCGTGTTTTGAAGGTAAGTCTGAAGGTGTTGGTGTTCTGCAAATTTCCGTTACGTTTGATACAGATTCGACGGATGGTAGTGACACCTTTGTTCTTCATGCCTTCTAGGATTGTATTGTGGCTGATTCCCGCCAAGTCACGACAGCGAATCAAGCCTTTGGATGAATTTAGTGATGAGTGAGCGAAAGAGATTACTGGTATATAATAGAACGTCTTTATTTCTTTCATATTTGCATTATGTCCCCTTCGCTTACACTCCACAAGCAAGCTACCTGATTTTAATTTGTTCACACTTTTTGGTGTGCCCATCAGACCAAGTATTTTTCTTTTTGGACTACAAATGGATATAGTGCGGTAAGCAGTCTGGATGCGTCTTTCGATTGGATCACCATGAAGCGTAGAAATGAATCCACGCCCCAAGATTCATCATCTGAATCAGACAATGGTTTTGTTATTTTCAACAGATTTTTTTTATTATTTGTTTTTAAATTTTTTATTTTGAATTGTGTTTTTATTTTATATTCATCACCCGTGCTCACCCACCCACCACGGAGCCCAACCAGGGGAGACTTCTAAAGTGCCAGTGATACTCAGCACACCTCCCGACTGACACGTTAAGCTACCGCCTTCTAGGAAGTCTTCTGAGAAGGAAGAGGAAAAAAGGAGGAAATTTTAGGGGCAACGGTGGTATCAAGAGAGATACAAAAAAAGAAGGAAAGTCAGAAAAGAAAGTTAAGAAGACCTCCTCGGGCTCGGCGTGACAAGCCGATTTGCCAGGACCGGGCCCATTCCGACAACCCGTCTAGAAAGAAGTAGTGTGTTGCATCGGGAAGACATTCATGGGCCTCCCCTTTACTCAACTACCAGGGTCGCAACCAACGGCCAACATTTTGCCTCCACTCAGTCTCCTCTTGCGACATGCAGAGAAGAGGCATCAAGCCTATTCTACAACCTCGACCCCGCATAGGCGGTGGGGGTGTTGTAAAATGAAATTGCATTTAAAATGTGAATGTAAAGGTATGAAAGTGGTAATATATTCCTAACTATTAGAAATCGAGGCGCAAACCGTATATGGTAAATATATATAAATACGAACTTGGTTTGATTCCAGAAGTGGCAAATGGTTGCTTTTTTCAAATATAGTTAAACAAATCATTGTTATATTGTTTCTTAAAGTTTGAATGGCACTAATATATATGTGTCAGATAATACAAACAATATTAAAAAGTATCACGTAAAAAAGGGAAACGCCAGAAACTAGGACGCTATAGCGGCCATATTACAAGATGCCGTCTTCCAGTCCACTCCCTTCAGATGGTTTGCCTCATAACGTTCAAGCTGACATAAGCGATGACACTCAACATCTTCAGCTTTCGCAAAGTCATTTTAAGGAGCCATTTTTTTTCATACTGAAAAAAGCTAAAACTTTGGTAATGTACTAAGCATCAAATATTTAGAAACTGTTATCTCAGTGATGACAAAATGTATGAAGTTAGGGAGAAAAACTAAAGTTTAACCTGTTAGGAAGACTAAAGACTATTCTGTACATTTTCTCTGAATATTCTGTATAGTCCGTGTCTTATATATATATATATATATATATATATATATATATATATATATATATATATATATATATATATACACACACACACAAAACTAGATAACGGCGCAAATTCAAAACGGTTTCCCAACGTTTCGAGCTAAACAAGCTCTTGGAATCACTAGGGATAATTTACAACAAGAGATATAATAATACAAAGTTGTGTAACAATAATAATAATAAACGAGCAAGTTATTATGTCTGTCTATCACATAGAGAACCAACATGTTTTGATCTAATACCAGGTTGTGAGCAAAGGATGGAAATACAGCATGACGAAAAATCAACGCCATTTATAAGATTCGCTAAAGAAATTATATCCCGGTAGAGTTAAGCATGGAGGTTCTAAAGGAAAGATGTCAAGAGAATTGTGTAGCTGGATAATGGACAAAAACTATAATAATAATAATAATAATAATAATACTAATAATAATAATAATGATAATAATAATGACAATAAAATAATTTTAAAAAATAATACATTTAATTACTTGGTTAAGTATTATCACAAAAACTGCGTACGGGTGAAAAACTGATGATTGGCTGTAATTTTGATAAAACTGCAAGGGGAAGGTTAGAATCCCCACGAGTATTCAATTGTAGTATCCAATATCGTTCCTTACGTGTGCGTTCTACATCGGTTCACCCCAGGTTTATTAAATCGGTAGCATCTTGAGGGACTCAACTGAATTTCTAGTCGAATTGTAGTGGTTGGCGACTTTCGCGTTAATTTTGTCGAACTTCTGAAAGATTTGGTCTCGGGCATATGTTTGCAAATTAGGCAATGCTTGTTTTTGCAGCGGTATATCCCTGACTCTTGTCTTGTTCGAAGTTATCTTGGCATGTACTAGATGGTTGTTGATATTTTTAGGTCTACGGTAAGCAACTATAGGAATTTCTTGAAATATACCCTTCAGATATTCGGACGATTCAATATGGTGCGTATGCTTCCGAATGATCTGTTGTAGGTTTCGGGCATCTGGGCGGAAAGTTACCACGAAGTGGACATGCTTGTTCGTTGTTTTTTTTTTTTGTGTTATATTTCAGGAGAGCTCCTCTATCGAGGAGTCTAGTTTTGTTAATAGCTTCCTCAATGTAGCTTCTTCTGTATCCCCTCCTTTTAAGTTTCTCCTTGAGCTCTCCGAGTCTCTTTTCAAAGGTAGAAGGATTAGAGCATATGCCGTACGGGAGATTTTTTATTACTTGCCGGGGGTGGCAGCTGGTTGGAAGTAGATACTGGTGAGAGTCAGTAGGTTTAGAATACATGTCAGTTTCTATGTTCCCCTCCCAGAGAGGGTAGATTGAGTATCCTAAAAGATACAGGACCTGTGTGATGACTCCGACGTAAATGTATTCGTAGGATGGAAGTTATTGGTCAATGAATCTACACACCACCTTAGAGGTCCATAGGGTGCCTCGTTGAAAAGCTTTTGCTCGAGTCTTCCCATAAATATATATCGGTGGAGGAAGTTCTATCTATTGATATTAAACTTTGTTGTGCATAGTGTACAAAGGTGATAAATGTGTAATTATATATATATATAAAGAATACAAATCATATGGCGAATAACAGTCCTTTCAAGTGTACTGTATCCAGCAAGGGATCGCGTGTGTCAGGGATTGATTCAGATAAATGCAATAAACTTACAAAGAACAATGCAAAATAGATTTATCACAAGCCTAAGCGCTTTCGACTCTAACTGAGTCTTTATCAAAGACAAACACAAAACATAGACAAAACAAACAATAAACACAAAAGAATTTTGAAATTACGAAATGTCACATAACTATTTCTAATGGAATTAATGAAAATGTTTGATGGCATGTTTCGTCTAGTCGGCTTCAACTTGACTAATGATGTTATAAACTAGTTGGTATTGTTTGTATTGATGTACGAAAAGAAAGATGTTTTTGCGCCATCTGTTTTTTAAAATGTATATATATATATATATGTGTGTGTGTGTGTGCGTGTGTGTGTGTGTGTGTGTGTGTGTGTGTGTGTGTGTTTTATCAATTTTATATTTTTAAAAATCGAAATTATTCGGAAAATAGTATATGTAACTACAGCTATATTTACCGTCGCTTATTTGATCATTTTAAGTCACAGACTACCAAGATTTTAAAGTGGACAGCATCCACATGCCCCGAAATTTGACCTTAAGGGGGAAAAATTATATGTACATTATACATTTTTATTGACAGCTCCGTGTTTAGTGTGCCTTGCAATAATCGTTTCATTATACTCCAGTAACAATATGTATAACACAAGCATAATGATGACAGAAGTATATGTATCTAAATTATACTTATAGAACGATCATCACGTATGACATTTTATCTCTAAATTATATTCGTAACACAATCATCACGTATGACATTTTATCTCTAAATTATACTCATAGTATGATCATCACGTATGACATTTTATCTCTAAATTATATTCGTAACACGATCATCACGTATGACATTTTATCCCTTAATTATATTCATAGTATGATCATCACGTATGACATTTTATCTCTAACTTATACTCATAGTATGATCATCTCTAAATTATACTCGTAACATGCTCATAGTCTCTCTCTCTCTCTCTCTCTCTCTCTCTCTCTCTCTCTCTCTCTCTCACACACACACACACACACACACACACACACACACACATGCACAACGATAAAAAGCTAATTCTGACAACCGCATTCTTTTCAGACGATAGTTCTGTCTAAATAAATATTTTAGGGAGCATATACTCTCTTGTTTCTCACACATGTATTTCAATTATGTCGTCTTATCGACTCCATAACGTTGCAAAGAACTGTCTTGTTATACGCGGCACGCAAGGTTTCTATATAATATCACACAATTACAGCGATATTTTTGACTTACTTAATTAGCAGAAAAGGATCAGTTTTCACATGCTTTTGTGACAAGGTATACTATATCTTTATGTGTGGAAATCATTTACACCTAAGTTTTTAAGTGTCTGTGAAATGTTTCGATTTCATAGACAATGCAACGGTCATTTTGAGTTACACACACTCTAAGAACCGTTTTTTTTTAAATCAAAGTATTCTTTAATATTTACATGTTTGAGAACAATCACACCTTTGCTAGATTGCCAAACATCTTTTCAGCTCTAATTCTGGCATAAATAATTAGAGCGGAATACTGCGGCTTTCTTTGGATGTATTCTCAGTTACTCTCTGGGTTTTATAATAAAAATAACTTTGCAACATGCACTCATAAATGTTTTAAATAAATTTTAGACACAAGAGAAACTGTTCAACGTCTTTTATCAAGAATTTAAAAGAGACACATATTAAAGGCTGTTAATAAACACGAGACCTGTTACATAATATTTTTATCGAAATGTGTATAGTTCTATTTAGCATTTAGCACTTATGTTATCAATTAAACCTCCAAATATGCAGCTTACTATTGTTTACCAGACTTTGTTTTTCTTATATATCATGTATTTTAATGATTTATTGATTTGCTTTACATTGGTTGTTGCCTTTAATCCACAACTGAGCTATATGTCTAGATAACCGCTAAAAGTTAAATATGGGGATGCGCATGGACAACTTTTGTCAGACACAGTTTTACGACAGGTAGATCACCAACACAGATGTAGGTCTTGTAAGTATAGGTCATCGTGTTGGGTGGCTTTCTCTTCCGGTAAACCACATTCCACTTAGACGTCTGCATATTAAATCCTTGGATCTCAGGGAAAAATGAAACGGCGTAGTGCTGAGGCGCGTCTGTATCTTGACCATGGGGAGTGTACACACCCATGGCATATTTACCATCCGCAGTTGCCATGATAATGGGTTGGTCATTCGAGTGGAGGCCTTCTATCTGGTGTGTGCCAGTATTGAAGTTGTAAGCTTTGGTGAATTCTCCGGTCAAGTAACCTGTCGGTGCTTCCATTTGAATGTATGAACCCGACTGGCCACTGTCCTCCGATAGTGAACTTAGATATGAACTCAATGCAGTTTGAGTGTCCAGCACAGCCAATGGTGACGGTCTTGGCGAAAGGAAAGTCGTACTTTTCCTTCGTGTTTAATGCCGGGAAACCATTGCCACAGCCATCCCGTCGATGTCTTGTACCTGGACGCATCCAGTGGGCAGGATGGACCTTGAAAAGAGGGATACAAATTTATATTACCCAGAAAACCATTAAGCATCAACATGAAGCGAACCATTTTTGACTGCCCAGCCTAGGCCATAATGAACTGCTAAGAAAGTCATGGAGGCCTAAGAAGTTTGCTGCAATACATTCATTCCAACCAAACGATATCCTGAACATTGTTTACTCAATCTGTTTTCTGCAACAATTTCTTGGACGTTTTCTGTGAAGATTACTTGTAATAAATGTATAATCACGTTTACTAGAGTAAATATATATGATTCGATTGTCTTGCGAGACAAACTGTCAAAATATTATAATGATAGCATGCATCGTGATAGATACTTCTCTTAAGATTGACTTTAGAAGTACCATATTTCAAAGGCACTTTACGGAGTTTAAATAATAAATACTTATCACATATTTTCATTATGTATCTATATAACTCTCCATCCATACAATTTGTTCAGTTTAAAGATATTATGGATTATGATATAAATAGCAACACAGTTATAAGAATAGGGAATATAAATTTTATAAAAATATAAATCTGCTACATTAATTTCATGGTGACCACATATATTTTACAACACTCCATACATGTACATGTAACCTGAGTGACCTAACTTGAAAAGGGCATTCGGCTTTTGAAGAAAATAACAAAGGAACTCGTTAGAAACAGCACAGAAGCACGGGTATCTATACTTGTATTTCAGCAGATACTGAATTCTTACAAGAGATTATATGTGTAACTATGTAATTGTCATCATAAAAATCCACAGGTTTGATAATACGTCTGTATATATAAATTTGTGATGCGGAAAAATTCTGCAAATGAAAATTCTGTAATTTTGTGAAATTACACAAGGTACTTTTCTTGCACCTTAGAGGATTCAGGAAACGTTGCCTAGGACACATTTTTGTCGTACGTAAGCGTTGCTCAAGCAGCTGCTGTGCGAGAATGTGAGACCAAGAACGGGATAGCAGAAGGACACATGACAATTGATATCTGGTGATAATTCAGCAAATACACGGACAGGTTCTGGGCCATATCAAAACCCATTCAAGAACTCGACTGGCTAAAACAAAATTCTAAGCAAAGGTAAGACGGACAAACATGCGAAAAGCATTACTCAAATTCTTTTGCAGATATTAGTTTAGTGAATAGGAACCAAAGTTTTTGTAATAAGAGTTTCACTTATGAGTAATAAATACCGTGTATGGAGCACTTGTCCGTGTGCATTGGCGTGGTTTATGACAGTTTTTGAGGTAGATTCAGTCCAGTCATCCCTCACTCCTGCCTCCTTAGGGTTAAAACATTCCGTGAAGAAGTCTGTGTTGCATGCCATCTGCAGTTCACGCCCATGGTCAGCGGAATTAATGAACTCTTTGTTATTCCAAATGACACTGTCTATAGCGGCACCCGTTCGAGAAGATGCGCTGATGAAAAGACCGTGTCCATTGGAAATGGTCCATCTCCGGCCTAGCTGGTCATGATATCTTCCCTCAATATAACCCAATCTTCCCTCTTGAATCCCATGCTCAAGATAATGCTGGACAGCCGCGAGGTAATCTGAATGGAAGACGTTCTTAAGGTCAGGATACCTAGAAGTTTTGAAGTAAAAAATTAATAAATATGGCACGAAAACAGATGTCATCCATCACAGAATATCACCATGCGCGTTCTTCAAGACTACAAGATACAACAGAAAACTTAGGAATTTTTAATACATGTTTGTTGCTGGGATATGAGCCAGTCAATCTCAGCTCAATATTTGACTTTAAACTGATCACCCTCATTAAAGAAGTTGGCATGCTATGTAATCATTCTGTTTTCATTTTAAGTCGATAATTTTAGCAAATATGGTGCACTTTCAACACGCATCGCTAAAGGAACGCTGATAACCAGCACCTGGAAGTAGAGACCAGTGTCGGGTGTATACTCCCAAACACCCCAAATATAAGTCTGCCTCCGAATAGATTCTGTTGGAGTAATCTTTTATTTTGTCGCTCATTACGCATGCGCTTTAGATGAGTGAATATTGTGACTCAACTTAATGCCCCTTAATCATCAAAGGACGACTCATAATATAACGACTTAGGGTTATGATCTCTGAATCACGTTCGGGGACTAGGTAGAGTGTCGGGTTTGGTGGGGGTGGGGGTGAGGTGCGGGTTGCAGTATATTCGATAAAACGCGTAGGGATTGCCATGACAAGCAACGGAATCACCTTTGTTTGAAAGGATATATATATATATATATATATATATATATATATATATATATATATATATATATATATATATATTAAAGGATTTTGAAACTACGTCGTTGCACCTGTACAGGTAAGAGACCAGGCGTAGTTACCAAAATAATCAGTCACATGACTAGCCAAGCAAATGACTATTCAGATATGTGTGAACCTCAACATTCAGGAAGAAAATGACACAGATGAGTTAATTCTCTTTTTATACCCTGCATCTGTTTTAAAATTTTAAAATACTGCCGAATCATGGCACGAGTGTTAAAATGATTGATCTAGTTTAAGGTCTTACCCTTTACACCATGTTGATGGAGTTTGGAAAGTAACTTGGTACGGTTTACCTTGCAAACGCCTTGCTTGCTTGCTGATCTCCATTTGGGCAAATGTATCTTCTGCACTGGGATTCTAGCCACTTCCTAAAGCAGTTGGATTAGGTAGGTATCACCTGACCATTTCTTCTTAAAAATATTCTACCCGATCATAATACGCTAGGAGTACTACCTCAGAACTTCAGATCTTCCAATCTAAAGAGGCGTCCGCCACGTCTTTTAGCTTGTTTTAGCAACCGAAGTACTAAAAGGTTCTCTGCCTGCCAATGTGGAAGTTAGACGAGAATGGTTATGTTATCGTTAGTTACCACCTCCGCTCGTGCCGGAAAGCACACTCTTGCTCGAGGCATCAGAAATAGTGTATTCTGTTCAATTCAACTGTGTACTCGACCTATTTTTGTTAATGAATGTTGTAAACTTATTGTTCTGTTATTACATGCAGTAAGGTCGTGTATGTAATTTACATGTGCATTGTTCTTTATTCATAGCGTTCCCTTCACAGTGAATTTAACGCGATGCTTGACTGATTCCACCGTTGCGTAATATTGTTCTTCTCTCTCTCTCTCTCTCTCTCTCTCTCTCTCTCTCTCTCTCTCTCTCTCTCTCTCTCTCTCTCACTCTCTTTCTTTTTAACGGGTGTCGACACTATGGGCAGAATTAAGTGCTTAGGATGTAAACAGTTCAAGCTGGCTGAAGACAATCAGTTTACATGTACAAACTGTATCGGTTGCAATTCGGGCCTTACTTGTGACGTGTTCTCACGCTGGTCTAAGGGTGTATGGACGACCGTTTCTGCCAACCACCTAACGCAGGAGAATTAGATAGCTAAGATGCGCGCGAACAAAGATGCAGATGCTGTCAGTATTTCCGCTGACATCGCCTCTGTGGAGAACTTCATTTTGGCTGAATTCCTGAAAACGGAAAGTTCGCCAATTCAAAAGAAAATTTTAAAAAAAAAACATTAGTAGGTTCTCAAACAGCGAAGCACGAGTCTAGTAAAGTCAAAACCTTCCTCTGTAATTATTGACCGGAAGTCCTTCCTAGACATCCAGCAACTAGTCCGGGATGTCGTAACGATAAAATCCTCTCTCTACTTGGTTTGATGGTTATGTTTAAGCAATCTGAATGCAGCCTAAACCCTTCCGTCGAGAACCCGCTCAAGCCTCTAGTATAACGCGTGTGTTTAACAGAGCAGCTCAAAACACTCTTCAGTGACATAGCAGCAACGGTTAATCTACAACATGATGAAAGAGATGTCTTTCTCTCCACCTATAAAACGGTTAAACGAACCTCCAAGCTCTTTCCCTCAAGGAGAACTCAGTTTCCAAGGACCTCGGGTGACAAGACACGGGTAAATAATGATCGCTTTCAACCCAGTTTCTCTCCAGCACAACCTCCATCTCACAGTAAATGACGTCAAGTTCAAGTCGCCATTTTCAGACATCCCGATTGGGAGCAAGATTGGTTGTGTTGTGTGGAGACTCCAACACTTTGCCAATGAATGGGAGAGACTCTGTCCCTTCCCAGTTGTCAAGGACTCGATTCGCTACATATGTCCGAAGAGACCCGCTCAAAGCCGACGTTCTGCACTAAGAAATAAACACTATTCTTACAAAAATAGCGGTATAGATTGTTCACAGAGCTATCTCACCGTGATTTTATTCCAAACTGTTCTTAGTCTAGGTATAGATCTGAGTTCTTTCAACCATTTCATTCGGGTACAATGGTTCAGAATGAAGACACCGACATTGATACTCAACGCAATTCGCAAGGGGGAATTCGCAGCCAGCCTAGATCTGCTAGATGTGTTCCTCTGCAATCACATCCACAAGTTTTCTCGGAAATTCCTGAGGTTCGTGTTCACGGATGTAATACTATTTCAGAGCACTCCCTTTCGCTCTTAATATTAGTTACTGGGTCTTCACCAGAATTGTGGACAGAGTCGTGTCGGAACCATCTCCATGTCTGTGACTTGATGTCATTCTATTAAAGCACCATGTGAGTTATGTTTTATATCACCTCGGATTCGTTGGCAACAAGAACCAATCCCACCTCATCCCATCTCAACATTTACCACTTGGGTGTGGAATTCAAACCCACTTGAACCGACTCTGTCCTCCTTAGAAACGTGCCATGAAAATCATTTCGACAGTATCTACCATTCGCTCAATGAATCGAATTTCATTTCAGGGATTTCTTCTCCTCTTGGGTCTCCTCATTGCTACAGCTGATCTACCGCAGATGATTGTTCTATCCCAGTGGCAGCCAAAACTTTGTCCACTGGACCAAGCGATCCTAGTTTCAGTCTACATGAGGTACATCCTCCGAAAATTGGAGGACCCCACTTGGTTTTGGCGGGCATCTAGTTGCAGGAGGATGACGAAAATTACTCTCTGCACAGACGCAACCACAACTGACCTAGGTGCCCACCTCCTGTCATCTTTTCTAGACGTTAGTGGGACTTGATACCATCAAATGGGATGATTACTCATCAATCTCGGTGAGGTGAAGGTCATAGTGATTGGCTTTCAATTGTGGGCGGTGACGAAGTCTTGAAAGAACGTTCTCATTTTATCCGAGAATTCGACTGACGTCTGGTTTTAAAGTTTCTGAGGTGGTATCATCATCGACAAATCTGCCACTTCTAGGACAGGTTCAATGTCGAAGCGGACTCGCTGTCCCGACAGAGTCAGTCAATTCACACTGAATGGTCTATTCACCACTCTATCTTCAGTCAAATGTGCTTCCTCTTGGCTAGACTCTTCGTGGTCCTTTTTGCGATGAGGTGGAATTCAAAGCTCCCGACATTCATCGCTCCAGTACGAGATCCTATAGCATGTGCATTTAACGCTCTTTCCTTGAAATGAAACGGTCTCAATGCATACGCTTGTGCCCCAACCCATTTTATCCCAAAAGTCTTGCAAAAAGAGTGGGAATCGGAATTTGATCTCATCCCGATTGCTCCCCTCAAGGTCAATTAAAAATCAAGAATTGACGATCTCCAGGTAGATCCTGCCTTTGCCCACCTGTTCAAACAACCGCAAATGCAGGTTTTCCATCCGAATCAGAATCCTGAGATGCTGAACATCGACGTCTGGCTCATATGAAGCAAACCTCAGAAAGAAACGCTTCTCAGAACAAGGATTGGACATAAATGAACTGGGAAGGAGGCCCACCACTTTGAAAGCGTATGACTGGAAATGGTGAGTTTCCCAGCCAGCAGAGGCCTTTCTTCCAAAAGGGCTCAGTTTGGCATATACCTAAAACACCAGCGCAACAGGCTACCTTCTGGGCTCGTTCAGCAGATTCGTAATGACACAAGTTACTCAACTACTACTGAATTTGCAGGAATGACAATATTTTTGCAAAATCGCATCCAAGTAGAATCCATGCGATAACCCTAACCCCTATATCACATAAAACAAAGCTGTTCCACGTACATTAGAAGACTGTAGGCAGAGCCTACTCTGCTGTAAGGGGCTGCAACTCTCTCTCTCTCTCTCTCTCTCTCTCTCTCTCTCTCTCTCTCTCTCTCTCTCTCTCTCTCTCTCTCTCTCTCTCTTCCTCTTATCTATTCTCCTAACATATTATGATTGGGTGCTGCTTTTAAAAAATACATTTTTGTACATTAAAATATGTTTCTTTCATAATACTTATCAGTTCATAATATGGACACATCCGCCCAAGCCCTCGCCGCAGTCAAATATAGACAATTGACGAAATTCGACGCCAATTCTTCTATCCAAATGGAGACCAATCTCTTCTTACTTCCAGCCGACCTTTTAGCACTTCTGTTCTTCAAAGATGCTAAACGATGTGATGAAGGTCTCTTTTAGCTTGAGTGGGTTGCATTTGCGTGGTAGTGGATGTACTCCTAACATATTATGATCGTGTATGTGTTGTAAAAGAAACAATTTACGCTATTAATGTGTTTCCCTCTGAATTCATGTTACATATCATAGAAGATATAGAAGATATGGTTCTTGTTGGATGGTTGTGGTCAGGTTGGATGCAATAATATGCTCTATGAACTTCCACAAGATGCAGGCGAGCTATTGAACAAAATTGGGTTGAAATATGCCAGCAAAAGCGGAGGAAACTGTGCATTTTTCGTCGTCTAGTCTTTGGGAAATTTTTCTGCATTCAGGGACCTTGGAAAAGATTACCTGGATTGCGAGATAAACTGCACCTCTTAGCTGTTTTAGGACTAAAAGCTTCATTGCATCTGGATCAGCTGTCTTATCTGATTTAAGTTTTGCAAGGAGCCTTGGCATGTCATTCAAATTAATGTTATAGTTTAATATTGGTATTGTACATTGTGTGCAATGTTCTCTTTGAGATATCATCATGAATATGCTTTTGGAATAATTAATTTAACATACGGATAATAGAGTGAAAACAGATTGGAATAATTTACTTAGTATACCAACTTAGCATATTTACTTTAAGTGAGTATGTACATAAGGGGAGCGATTTCCTGACTGTCTTACCTAGCTCTTAAATTAAAGAGGAAAATTTCTTTGTGAAAGTTTGTTTTGCCCGCAATGGTGTACTCTTTATGCTGAGTTCAGTTTGAGCATGTTTTCAAGGTAATTATTGCAGGCTTGTTTTATTGTGCTCTGAACGAAATGTCTAAAGTTTAAGATATGTTTCTTTTAACAGACCTTACCTGAATTCTTTTTTTAATAGAGACGTGTGGTTTTCTGAGGACTCTCTTAATTACCTACGTAATGCAGAGTAATTTCTATTTGGCGCTGCTAGATGGTACTGCTGCTGGTAAATTGGAAAAAAGACTAATTGGAATTCCTCCAAGATAGCATCTACAGATTAAGAATTATATAATTTTCAAATATTTTACCCTTTGTATTTTAGATGAACACTCTGAGACTCTCTCAGGCAGCTTTGCTATGCAGATGCGCGGTTCTTTGTATTTGCTTACTCACATTTGGTTCTTTTACCTATGTCATGATTACTGACGTCAAGTCGTAGACATCAAAAAGAAAAAGAAAATGAAATCATCGTTGAGCAGTTGTAGTTACAGTTTTATTTTGTACTGGTAAAATGATTTTCATCGCATGAGAATGTCGGGCGGTTAAGGACACAAAGGACAAATATTATCGCCACATATTGAATACAATGCGTCAAAACGTCTTGACTTCATTCGCACTAAGGATATCCTTTTCCATCGGTCTGTATTATGAAGCAATATAAATTTATAAAGTGGTTTGACTGCAACTATCTCAAGTTTTACCAAATCATTTCACAATTTTACTTGGACTGATTTTGTTCTGTGGCTATAATGATGTCCTTGACCAAGAAAATGATGCCAGGGTGTGTTCGTGGGTCTGTTCACTCTCAAATCATTATAACCAAATGAGTCAGGTGAGAGTTAAGGTTTCCCTCATGGTTGCACCACCTCTCGAGTGACATGGTCTGTGAATTGACGTGAACTACATAACTTATTCAAATATCAATATACAGTGTTTGCAAACGACGTGTGGGTACTTCTACGTACATAAACATCATTATATTTCTTGTATCAGCACATGGATATTCAGTTTGGATGGAAAGTTTTTTTTCCAGTCACATTTATGCTGCATGATTGTCGCAGTTGTAGCATGTATACTCATACAATTAATTGCATGTATTTATAGCTTTGCCCGCGCTGATTTCAAAACAAAGATGAAAAATAAATTGCATCAGTCGAAAGTTCTCAGGATGCACCAAGCCTATTGCTACTGACTAATTAAATAGGTAAGTACATGGATGGCAACCACTGTAAACGGTGTTATTCACACTTATACATTTGTTTAAAACCATGGTTATCTATTTACTTGGATATATATAGTGTTTAATTCTTAAAAAGGATGTCGAAGGATCTGGTTAGAATTAAAGCAAGGATGGATGGATGGATGAATGGATGAAGTTTAATCTCAGGATAGAGAAAGAGAAAAAGCAAGAAATAAAGAAATGCGCTTAGAGTCCGGTGGCCATTTATATGCGTTTAGTTTTTAATTCTAAACTTTAAATGGTATAATTAAAAACACAAACCGGTTCGTCTGATATCTCACCTTTCCAAATACTGCTTACTAAGGAAACTTTGACGACCTTCCTTTATACCGCTTGACATGCAGTGAGATCGTGCGGCATCTGGAGTTCTCAGTCCAGCTTTTCCAAGGTCTGGATTGGTATTTAGGTAAAAGGCAGGGTCAAACACGTATGGTGACCCAGCGTCAACACCGACTGAAAATAAAAGAGATAATAAGTTTCGGTCGTTAATAAAAATACACAAATGGTTTCTTCTTCGAAGTCTAGGCATTTTTAATTTTTACTAATTTTAGCATGCAATGCTACCTTTTTCCGTAATAAATATGCATAAATTCGTTCATCTTCTTCTATTAAAAGGCAAGTTATAATATATAGTAGTACAATACTCATTTGCAAATTAATTACAGATTTACCGATTTCATCTGAGGTTATATATTAACTGGTTTTTCAAAACTACAGTTTTACACGAAAATAACCACTATGCAATCATAAGGTGATTGAAACGGATGCTGAATTCAAGTATGGATTGCAACACGATAAACTGAAGAAAGAAAAACAGCCATGTCTATCTAACAATTAACCAGTTTTCTTCCCGATTGTTTCAAGCGGCAGTTAATGTTTGGCTGAGGTAGGATGCAGTGTAATTGACGAATCGATATAACCGAGATAGCCATACTAAATCATTAGCATATTATTTTCTTTAAAACTTATATTTTTCTTTTGAATATTTCACCAAATTGTTAGAGATAAACCTTTTATTTGGTAATGAAAATTCCCGGCAATTTAAATGAAAACTAAAGACACTTTGAATATATACATGTCAAAAGTGAAACCTTTCCAGGTGTCAAACCATTAAGGCAGCATACATCCTACAAGACAAATGTAGCTCAACGGGTATCATTACGTAACGGTTCACACTATGCCAGGGACAAGAGTGGCCAGAGGCCCATATGAATTCTGAATAAACAAGTATGGATTGACAGCTGGCGGTAGAAAGGTTGAGTTTGGGATTAGTTAATAGCAACTCATATTACACAGACGCTGGACCCATCCCCAACACCGTAATACAGAATATCAAACACTATCGTAAGAAGCGTCATCAGTGGCGGATTTAGAAGAATATTGGTTGTGTTCAGTATAACCCTCTGCCCCTTTTCTAGTTAAAACAGTACACTTTTCAATGAAACCATAAATAGTAGTCATTTTAAGCAAAGCGACTCATGTCCTAAAATTGTACCCTCTTTGAAAGTAATATTGATCTTCCTTGATAATTGTATTTTATCATTACTTTTCCACAAAATAGTGTCCCGCATTTATTTAAGGTTAATTAAATTTATACCCAACTCCCTAAATAATCCCCCTCCCATCTCTCTGGGCAATTATTCAGTACTGCCGTGTATATTTTATGCTGTTCATATGCTTGTATGTTCTGTACAAAGTCAATATCTGACGTGACGCCTAAAAAGTCCACACATTATGAACATTTTGATAATTATTATACTTTTACCATCCCTACCCACACCGGAATGCCAATATTCAGCAGATTGGCTCCGCTTGCTTCTTTTCCCCTTACATTCAATTTAGAAACCTTATTCTTTGTAATGTACAAAGAAACATTGCATGTCGTCTACGGTTGAATGCCGGGTCAATAGAAGTAGTGACAGCAATGTTATGTTCCAAAAAATAACTTTATACAATATAGAAGAAGTAATTTTTAATTGTTTATGTATCAAAATTTATAAATTTTTTGAAATCTGTCCAGAGTGCAGAGAAATAAATAGCTGCAACTTCACATTGGCTTGCTGTTCCGTACAATGCCAAATCAAACCAATCAGATCGGCTTGTATATAAATTCCTTGTGTCCATGAGCATCACCACTATATCTCTTCTAGGGGATACATGGAAAGGTCAAAGTGTTTAGTCAGTTGTATATTTGGTCTTTCTGCTTATTTGTACCCTCGTCCTAACGAGGTACAAATTTGGTACACAAAACATGCTTTCAAACTGTATTTATTAGATATCGACCGATTTCTGGATCATGAAATATTTGCATTAAAACTGAGATCTTTACAGTGAGTAGAGGTAGAATGGACGTTTTAGATCTTTTGTTACTGACATTGGTCAGTGCTTTTTATACCAGCCTCCATGGCTATTAGTATTTGTATTGCAATCGTCGCATATTAGCACGTGTGTGTGATTTTTGTGTAACACATACTCGACTTTTACTGTCTGCAAATCCACTACGTGGTTACGTATCTGTGTCCGGAGTTGCCTGTGGCTATCGATTTCCGCCAACACGGTCTCGAATGCGGCAGCGCTAACGATTTTATCTTCGATAGCCACCGAGTACAGCTTCGCAATCGTATTGAGACTAAACTGTGCCGCCGCGAGAATCTGCGAATAAACACGTAATTCCGATTGGGTCACTATAATAGTCGCCTTCGTCGTGATTCCAGCAACACCCAGACCAACATTTGCTGCCGCGGCAAACCCACATATAGCATCAATGATCACACACACGCGTTTGTATTGCACAAGTAGAGCGATTCTCTTGACGATTTCATCTCGTAGTTGCAGTTCTGCTTCGATTATTTTTACACGTCGGTAAGTTTGAGGGTCCATTATAATTCTTCTATTAATATTGTCATAGTGGAGACTAATTGCTCGACAGGCTGATCTTGTTCATGTGCCATACGCGCATGCACTTCCAACCAAGCATTTATCTTTACTTGCACAATCGTCATACAATCAAAGAAAATATCTTCCAGAGGAATATTTAGATCTCTGGCGATTGTACGTTCTTGAGGTTTAGCACCACGTTCATATAGAAACACACCGATTACACCTTTGCTTTGTACCTCTAACGATCGTTTTCGTCCAAGAACTGTTATACGGACAAGTGCGTCCTTGTTGAATAACAGTCGAGATCTTTCTCTTTTTAGCTGAGTTAATGTCGGTTCAACATATTGTCTGGGGAATGTAACCGGGGTGGATTCAGCGGTGAATATTACTTCTTTGTTTTAGAAATAATCCCTTGGTGTTTTTACACCTGGTGGTGCAGTCAGCGATCGGGTATTTTCACGTGCTAATGCAATGATTCCAAGTTGGATTCGAGTTGGTATGTCCACACCAGGGTGGTACAAACGGTTGATTTCTATTTGGCCCTTAACAAGATAATATTTTAGTGTATCGAGGGTCTGGTAACAACACCACTTTGAAGTAGATATTCATTAATTAGTGGAACAAAATCACTATCAATGTTGGCATCACTGGTCAGCTGATCCAACAATCCTTCGGTAAATTCCGCAACCTCATTACCACAGTCAGAATCCATCACATATATGTAAGGATAAATCTAATCTTAAACACAAACACCAAAGACGGATAGATGTTGCTTCCTTCAAACTGAAGCTCATCTCTGGCGACTAATGATGTTGATACTGTAAATGCGAAAAATTCTGCGTAAACATCATCGATGTGTTTTGTTTGTTTTTTTTGTTTTTTTTTCGTTTTTTTAAAACTGATATTTCTAATAAAAAAAACTAAAATGCTGCTGATCATTTAGAAGCATCTATATCCCCGCCTCCCCCCCCCCTGCCCCGCCCCTTTTTCCGGTTATGATAAACAAGTATGATCCAGACTTGTGCACCTTTAAGATGTGACGTTTGGGTTTATCAAAGCTATTTTCAAGAGAATCGAAAATAAGTCGGCGATTTGATAATACTAATATGTTAGCTTGTTCCTTTACTTCGCCAACTAATATTCTGCTAAATAAGCTCCATGAAGTTACTACGCGTGGTGATGGAACCCTGGCAACCGTTACCTCCACGTATTCTCTCGTTACATCCTCAGTATCATCCACGTATGTTTTGTCTCAGCACCAGCAGTATCGACATAGTCTTTGATAAACCCAATCGACGTACCAGAGTCTTTGATTCTCCCGACTTCACTGATCACGGCCAGGTTTTAAGTTTTGCAGTTTGATCTTGGAAAATCACCAGCTCGCCCGTGTCAACATCAGCAACAACCCGGCTGATAAACGCAGTTAAATCAGCATTGGTCACAAATCAGGTCAAATCCACATCGGTGCAGCGTCGTCGGGCGGTTGAGCTTCCGTAAATGTTAATAGGCATTTTGTATACTATTGAGTGTAGTTTAATGTAAAATCAATAAGCGTTTGCGTGTTGGTGAACGCTCGAGTGCACGCAACGCTTCAACAACATGACCGCATATTGACCCGTCCAACCGAGTTTGCAACGGCAGCGTTGAATAAAACAGTGGTTGTTGTCCACCGCCTCGGGTTAAATAATCAACAACTTCAAGTGGCGGTGCAAGCCCGTACGAATCAAAATATAAAAGATGCCGAGGCATTATCACATATGCAACCCAATGAGTATCAGGTCCTGTTGTCAAATCCAGGTTAACAATGCCGGTTTCCCTTGTGCGCGGAATCATCGATGCAAGTTCATCCCGCCTAAAGACTGACTTTGTGATCGTGAGTAAATCAAAACTGGTCAACGGCGAGGCCACAACCAAAGGCCACTTCCGCTCGGGAATCTTTTTTTTTTCCACGCCTGGATAATCGAAGACCTTTTCCTTTTCTTACATAGATTTTTCCACCGACCGCCTTTTTTAGCGCCATTCCTGATGCAGTTCAGACAGCCCCTAACGCAGCTGCTTTTGCAACCGCCGGAGCAGCAGCCGCTAACAACGCTGGAATGGTCGCAAGGAATGGAAATATTCCACCGGTCTTTTGCATTTGTGCCACCTCTGACTTCTATGACGCTAATGTTACCGAGGTGTTCCTTCATTTGGCAGCTTTAAGCTGATTAAGTTGCGTTTGGCTTAACCAGGGAGACATCTGCAGTTAACTTTGTCAGAGAAAGCCTCAATGTGAGTCCACAATCGTTTCGTGTTGCGCTTTTGATTTTGACAAGCTAATGTGGGCTAGGGACAACTTTTACTACGTGATAGGACATTATTATTTATAAATGTAACAGGTTCAGTTACAAATTTGAGAAAATTTTTATAAATTTTCCACAGGCGCGTCAATAACCATCATTCGACAACTCACGCCCTGCAACAACAGAGTCTTGTGGGAGAGAATTACAGCAGTGCATCTATACTCTTTATCACCGGGGCCTATACGTGCTTTGAATTACATGTCCACCACCGACTACTTAAACAGGCCCAGATGCTCGAGGTTAAAGTGATAAATCGGATACAACGTACGAAAGTTGTGTTGGTAAATCTGCAAGCCTGTGTCAACATTTTGGTCTCGGTCCAGGTATTTCAACAGTTGATGATACACACGAGCGGTTTGATAGTTGTCAAAGTTGAGCAAAATGTGTTCGGTAGGTTCTTGGTGACCGTTTAACCTTAGCGAGACCTCGGTCACTCCCAGTTTTGCAAATATTATTGAACTTTCCAGTTCGTATTCAGATTGTCTACGCTTTGAAATGCTATAAACACGTGATGTGGTTTGCTAACAACGTGTTGAGTACCTATTTGCCATGAGAATTCTTCTCGAGAGTCGCTGGTGTGTGAGTCTGTAGTCATCGCGAGAAATTAAATTATAGACGTTCCGCCAGACATCACACATGATGCTAAACGTTCGTCTATGGCTACTGTGGAACTTAATGATGGGATCCAAAGTGTAAATTTAGATAACACAACTTTACCCGCATCGGGAACGGTGACACCAATGCGCTGGATTGCATCATTGGAGTTGCCATTTCTATTTAACGTGACTGTGTTTGGCTCCGAAAATAAATATATGAAAGTCTCTACAAAACCCAAATATGTGTGAGAGTGAACTCAAACAGGAAAACTCCCCGCAGTCGTTAAGCTGGGATCGACGCTGTGCAAATCAACCATCGAAACGGGGATTGTCTTCAGTTACAGCAACTGCTGCGTTTAAGACGTATTTGGTATGATCAGGACGGTCGCTTGTGTCTTTGACCAAGATCATAGACGGGCCAGCAGATCTTGCGTAATCGTCACTGTAACGGACGGGTCCGAGAATTGTTGTGTCACCGTCGACGTTGTCGAGAATTGCTTCGATTTCCTTTCCGTCGATGTGATAACTTTGAACAACGCCATGATACCGTTATTAACAAATCCGACTTTTCACCGGCGCCGTATGCAGTATTGTTGTCGCGCACCGTCTGACTAAAACACAAACGAGTTATTCGCGGGAAAATTTCCAAATGGCAGCGATAGAATATTAAGCCAACTGCGATAAACTCGCAACGACGCCAATGCAATCACGAGTGTGCGTGATTCGTCTGCGTTGATTGGTGCAGAGAAAGTTACATCAAATTCCGGTTTCGTTGACGAGATTGTGATCATCGAGGTAACGCTCGGGGTTGTATATGCAACAACACGTTGCAAGGCAGCATTGATTTTGCTCATTATCGCGTTAGTCGTATAAATCATCGATGTCTTCAACAAGTTCATGCATTAACAAGCGAAAAGTCCCCGGATCCATGATGTCGTGCGTGAGCACCCGCTGACAAATCGATGTGGCCTCATTAACGACTTCGGATGCGTTGTTGCGAATCGACCCTACGAGTGTTTCCAGCGGATCCACAAGGTCGTGAGGGTCACACGGTCCACAAGGCCGTTTCCTTTCTTTGCTTGTTGCTCTTGCTCTTTTCTTTGAGCTTGGAATTTAGCAATGTGTGCCATTCCAAATGCAGCTTTGCTTGAGAGGTGCAGGCGCATGTGGTTCAGGTTGTTTTTCCCGTGAGGGTTTTTCTATCTGCTTGCTAAATGTTTTAAACTTTTCTAGTTGTGCTTTCCACGCTGCCGGTTTTTCAATAGGTTTAGAAGTTATTTCTTTTGTAAGCATTTGTTCTGGCTCATATGCACATCTTTCTTGTTGTGTGGGTGCACGTATTTGTTGTGTGGGTTGTACTCGGGACAGTATATACCTGCTCATATATTGCTTCCATAAGTCTTGGCCTTCTTCATCTTTCCCACTGTGAAATGCATTAAATACGTGTTCAAAATGACTCTACCTGTCACCGGTAGCCTGTTTCGTTCCTGTAAACTCTCAAAATACTATATTTTAGGTCATTACCTGTCAATATATTTATCGTGTGACTTTGATGGTATTTTTAACGTGAGATATTTCCAGTTGGTGGCTTATTTAGAGCGACATACATAGAATTCTGAAAGATGCGCTGGCGAGCTTCTTCATTAAAGTATTGAACCGGTGTTTGCATCTGTGACTTGTACTCGGATGGTACTCGTGGCATGTTTATAATTGCATCTCTAACGTCTTCGTCAAGTGCATGTGTGCCTTTTTCAATCACACCAATGATTTTTCCAATTTCTCCGGTGTCTTCTTTGATTTCCTAAATCGCCGTTGGCAATCATCCAATAGTCTCCGCTGTTGCCTTTGTAGCTATTTTAATATCTTTCGTGCTTTTGGCTATCTTACGCACATCTCCTGTTCTTATCTGTTCCTGTCAACACTGCCACCTGTTCCGCAATTTCTGCAGTCTTGGCCGCAATCGCTTTTGTTGATTTGATCAGCGGTGCAAACGTTTGTTCAAAGCCCGCTGTGAGAACTTCCTGTCTCGACTATAACATATCCTTAATACGTTCGCGGACAACTATATAACTACCAAGAAGTTCCAGGTGTTCGAGAGCAGCTTTGTGGTTTTGGTCAGCATACTCTGCTATGACATCGCTGGTAGTTTTCTCTGTTTTCAACATTGTATACATTTATCATGGTCGTTTAAATTGGTTTATCCAAACCCGCTCTATATTTTCTGGAAGCGAGACCGCCAACAGTCAAGTCAATAGTGAGAAAACTATAACGGTCTGAGGGGGCCTCAGAGAATATATTTCGAAATTCATCCCAAGCGTGGTCGCCAGCGCACCAGATCCAATAAATGTTTGCGGTACCATGCACGGCAATGCCGCAAAATATCATCAACATGTTGCAGTCTTCTCGTATTACTTTAGGTACATGTGCGTATCAATGCGTCAAATAGATCCCATCTGTTTATTTATGTCGACCTCGGGAAAGTATTCCCTTGGGATTTATTTGGTTTTCCAGCATTACGTCATCGTGCACGACAAGATTATTCTCACTCGGATCAGGTTCATCAATGATAGGTGCTTCATCACTTGTGGAAAAGAAATCATGCGTGGACGTGGTGGCTTTACCACCCAACGACGACGCATGCGCGCCCGCAAAATCTTTGAGTACGTCGTAACACGGATAATCATTGGCCGACGGTGCAATCCCGTACAACCGATCCCACGTCAACCATCGTAAAATCATATTCAATAACAGTAGAGTTTTTCCTGAACCGGCCAGACTAATGAGCAACGCACGAACTGAGTTTGGAAACATATCGCTGTGCTTGGACGGTTTGGGTGCTGCCTGCGCGGATAAGTCAATAACAGTGGAAGTGAAACTTTTCAAATCTTTGATTTTTCCGTTCTTCCAAAAGCATCTTCGTGTTTTCTTTTTCGTGATGCCATGTTAAATGTCAACACAATTTTTGTATAATACAATCATGTCTTCATATTGTGTCAAATGTCTCACAAAAAGACGTACTGCGAATCCAACTCGAGTTCAAACACGTAATGGTAAATCCGCGATCGCTGGAACTTGTTTTCGATGTAAAGCAAAGAAGTACACATTCATTAGAACTTTTAATTCCATTGGCCGTAGACGCGTTAGCGAAACTACTCTGGAGAGCACGGAGTAAATACCCTGGTGAAAAGCATATTCCCGGACACAATTACTGTGGGCTTGGTACACGGCTGGATTGATTCTAACAACCAACCAGCGCCCGGGAAAACACCCATAAACGCGTCGATTGCTGCATGTTACCGACATGATCGTGCTCACAAAACATCAAATGATATCCGTGCACGTCTATGCAGATCTCATCCCTGATTTGAACGAGCGCAATCCTACACTCGAAGAAAGAATCGCTAGACGGATCATCAAAGTGGATATGAAGGCTAAGATGGTTTTTGGATGGTGGACAAAGTCCACTCGGTTCCACCACTAGTTGAAGGTTAAATCTATTGATATAATAAACAAATATAGATTAAAAGTGTAGTTGCTGAACGGGCATTATCGAACATATACGACAGCCCTCGCGGGTATTGGAAAGGTGAAGCCGCTGTTAAAAAATTAGCAAACGCGGCAGCGGTCAACCATGGTATTGCTCGAGCATGGTTGGATAAACAAGCGCTGTGGCAAATTTACCTACCTGCGCCAAGAAAGATTTCCCGTGGTTGGTTTGATTTCCAAACACCTAACGACGTTCACCAGGCTGATCTTTTATTTCTTCCACATGATCGTGTTCGTCGACGACTATTCAAGTATGTATTAACTATTGTAGATATCGCTAGCAGATACAAGGAAGCGGGGCCGTTGACGTCCAAAGATTCTGCTGGTGTCGCAGATGCGCTTAAACGTATTTACACACGTGGGCCGTTAACATAGCAATTGTTATTACAAGTCGATCCAGGCAAAGTATTTATTGGAGCCGTCGCTGCATTGTTGACACAACACCATGTGCGGGTTCGTGTTGGAAGTGTTAATATACATAGTGACCAAGCTAGTGTTGAACGATTTAACCGTACACTTGCGGAACGGTTGTTCGGACATTAGTACGCGCAAGAATTGTTAATGAGATCTCGGTCTCGGATCGCAGAGCGATCACACGAGTGGGTAACACGGCTTCACTCAGTCATAGCAGCGTTGAATAATGAAATCACATTGGATTAAAACCCGCTGATGCGATTCGACAAACGACTGTCACCGTTACGATGACTCATCATTTAAATCCCGCCGCGAATACCACGCTCAAGTGATTTTTTTCACTGATTCCACCACAGTAAAAGTCCTGCTCGTCAAGCCTCTGTTGGGTGCATATCAAGATCGGTGAGCAATTCCAACTCTACGTTTGTCATTAACAGCAATGCATCCCAGGATATTCCCGGTGATTTAAATAGTGCGGGGGGTCAAGCTTGTATATTCTCATTCGAATGCAGACCAACCGCCTTTGCATGTGCGTAGTAATGGGTACACTCCCTTTCGTGTTATCAACTTTAACTAGTCAGTGAATTCTATGCCGTGGCTACTGCCTGCATAATCAGGTGGTCATCATAAACACGCAGATTATGAAGCACCACATGAATTGTTATCTTATTTGGGCTAATTTGCAGCTGTAAATTGCATGCCTTGTGTGCGGCTCCTCGGTACGCGCCAGTGATATGACAGTGATCATGAACTTTCGCATGAGTGAAACTGAAAGTACTATCGCAGATCCAGCAATTGTTGGCCGCTATAACTTTATCAATATCATCACGGGTCATGATCATGTCTTCGGGCGAATAGAGCTGTTTGTGGATCCATTTCACTGTAACCTCGAGCGCGATTTAAGAGACACTTCAACCGAGTTCTGGCCACGATACAACATTGGTGGCTCAGTTTTCCCGTCGCATCTGACTACAGTGTAGCAAAACCCACAGGGGATATGTTCCGCAACATGTGTTGTATTTGTTATAACTTCAGGAGCGTTCACTGGAACATTAAAACATTCAAAGTCAGCGTAAAACACATACGGAACTTTCATCTTTCGCTGCACAGCGGTAAATTTCAAAATGTTTTGCCGGGTTATGGCATAATTGTACGCTGATTTTTTTCACTGATTCCACCACAGTTAGGTGCTAAATAAATATAGGCAACGTTCGTATGGAAACCTTTTACCGTGGTGCTTGCTGTGTCGGTTAAGCAGCTAGGAAAGATTCTTTATTCATACGTCAAGAGATAACGACTCTGAACCTTTCATGCCGCTTATCAACAGCAGATTAATCTTCGTCCGTCAATGCCAATGTTTGTTTTGCATATGTGGGGATAGTGCAAGCGGATAAAAGACTTTGTCCCAAGTGTACACGTCAACGGCTATACCCGGATATTAAGTTCTTCAAACTTGTTCAATGTATCCTTAGTAAAATGCACCGGAAATTGAATGTTGCCAAAATCAAGTTCACCCAGTATCGCTGGTATTGTCAGGGCTGATCTGTATTATCGCTCGTGGGAGCGCCCATTCATACATCGATTGTCATAGTTTTTTTAAAATTTATCATTGTCCGCGGTGGAACATAGTCTGGCGTTGGTATATAATTTGATCCGCGAAATGGCATGTTTAGGGAATATATGCAGTTGAACTTTCGTCAAGAGGCAATCCAGAACCGGTGTTGGTCCATTTTTCCAACGTGTGGAGAATAGTTTCAGTACCTTCATCGAATGCTTCATAGATATCCTTGGCATTGCTGTGGTTTGTGATTATAAGTGAACCACCATGAAGCCACACGGTTGTAGTTTTAAATCTATCCTTGTCTGATGAATTGCGATTAAGTGGCATAGTCAAATGCGCATGGACAAGAATATACGCTTTAATACTGAGGTGCCAGAACGTTGTAACGTCGATACTATTTCCGAGCGCATATTCGATAAAAGTTTTATAATGTCTTTGCTTGAAGCGTACCTGTTTGGAATAATCGCACGGTAATCTACATAATTATCCTCACGCTCGTAAAACTTAAACTCGAGGGCTTCTTGTTGATAAACATACGCTGCTGTTGATGGTGTAGCCGGTTGTTGCGGTTGCGCAACCGGTTGTGGTTCAGTTATGGGTCCTAATAACGCAACTATGTCAGCTTTTCGCATACGGCTTGGTATTCGTATCCCACGCTGTTCAGTGGATTGCCTTAGTTGATTCACAGTTGGCATATTATTATATAACGGGAAATCTTTGTCTAATTGTAAATTCCGTAAATAAATTTTGTAAAGACTTTTTACTTTTCCAGGCATGGAAACAGCATATGCATCAATCCTGGCTATTATTTCATTTACTTCTGTATCGTTTTCATCAACGTCGTCGGGGGTGTTAACGTTTTGGTATTTTTGCAATAGGTTCTATTGCTGTTGCGCAGGTGGATCTTTGACGGCGTGCGCGATAATGCTCGCGAACAAATCCTCATGGTCGGCAAAACTGATTATGAGACTTTACTCCGATACCACATTTGAGACATGGTCGAGAACTCTGACCAACACGTAACGCGAGCAAATGTGATTTACAGTATTCGTAATGGCATGTTCTGCCACAGAGTTTATGTTTTCCAAGGCATACACCTCTGCATTTATTTCGTCATAATGCCACTTCTTATATATCTACAAATTGTATTCTCTAATAGACATAATTATCTGTGTTTTCATAGATATAATCATCTATGTTTTCGATTGATAGTGTACGTAACTTTCGGCGTATGTGCTCTGCACCGGGTACAATAGTTTGTGCAGTTGCTCGCAGTGGATAGTATTTGATTTACGATCCTTTGCTGCAAAAGACTTTTCATCTGTCATTGTAAGTTCCAAATTATTGGCAGTGCGTTGTATACAAAGTTGTTCACCGGACGGCGGCAATTGAGGATCAAAGTCAAATAGATACATGTGTTCAAACATAATTGTCTTCGATTCGGTATTTGGCCAAATCACTGCATACTCATCAGTACACGGATATACTATACCAACTCGTAAATGACCGCCGCTTGTACAATGGCATCCGAACACATAAAATGTCGTTTACTGTTTTATGTATATTGATGCCATAGTTTTTGTGTCTTTGCATGAGAATCTCTTATAAACCTCCTAACAATGCATATCCTGCTTACGCTCTTCCCTTTCTTAAATTATCTCAGAATTACGAAAACATGCCGTTAGTGATTCCATATATTGTACCGAACACATTTATCTAATTGATAAATTTGTTCTTGGTGATCTTCGCTACTACCACTACTATATTCAATGTTTCAAAGTATTCATCCGTTTCACTAGTCGACGTCAGGGACTTAAACTTTTCTTGCACAATATCATATAATGACATTTCAGGTTTTTGTTGTATTGTTCTCCAAGTCTGCGTCGTTGCAATTCTAAGATAATTCCCAAGCTGATTAATTTATCAAGATGGTCCAGATACGTATTTGAAAAAATCATACAACATCTTTTGAGCCTCTTTGACAAATCTGTATCATGCATTTAAGCGAAACAACGAATTAACCTTTTTTGTAACGTTTAAAACACTCCATTGGTCTGGTAAAATGATGCCACAATTGTTTATATCCATAAACCATTTTAAAATACTATACGTGTAGATATATAAATTTTGCGCCATTACATATATACTTGTTTAATATAATATTTTCGCATAAACTCTGGCACAGACAGTGTAAAATATAGCTGAGGACAAATATTTTTTATATTGTATACCGCAATCAATAATCCTGTAGTCCCACAGTTGATATATAATATAAGTCATAGTCGGTGTAAATTATAGCTACACAAAGAAAACAATACAAGCAAAATATTTTATACAGTATATTGACGATCAAGAATCCTACTTACCACAGTTGTATTTTTAGTCTCACATAAAACTGTAGTATAGCCACAATCAATACTATAGGCCTAACAAAAAAACTTCACTTGTATGTGTATATTGTAGCATTTCCAATAATGAAATGGAAAACCACAGGTAACTCCGCGCACAGATACGTAATCGCGTAGTGGATTTGTAGATAGTAAAAGTTGAGTAACTGTTTGCATACCAGCTTGCTTACACGCGAACATGTGATTATACTTTGTAAACCCAATCGCGCATATGCTAATATGCGACGATCTCGAAACAAATATTAATAGCCATGGAGATTGGTATTAAAGGCGCTGACGGATGTCAATAAAAAAATCTAAAACGTCCATTCTACCTCTACTCAGTGATTAATGTAGGTTAATATGCTTCTTATATTTCGATAATCGATTCGAATTTGTCATATTTACTCTTTTAATGAAGAGAAGGTCTGGTTTTTGGATCAAGCCGAACATGCAGTATGTTCAACTTCTTATTACCTTAAATACCGGTTAGAAGTCGAGTCATAGAATGCGAAAACAGATCAGGTTCTATGTTGTTTGCTCTACTTATTAGTCCTAACGAACAGCATAGACCCAGATCTGTCGGTGCATTATGTGACGGCATACCTGGGTCTGTGCAGTTTGCAGCTGGGCTTGACTTATAAGCGAGTATATACGTATATAAATGTCTTGGCACAGTTTTGAATTTCAGCGTTTTCTCTAGGACTTGTTCTAATAACAGTGGGCAGTAAACAAAACCAAATACAATACGACAATTCAAACAGATATAATAATAAGTTAGTGTATTATGACACCGCCAATTATCTCGGCAATGATGTTCTGGCCTTGGTTAAAACTTTGTTGAATTTTTCATTAGAGTAGAATCCAAACTTAACCTGGTGATCGTTATTATGGTAGAATTGTATTTATTTTTTTTATTTTTTATTATTTATTTATTTTTTTTTTAATTTGTGTGTCTGGGCAAGATATATAAAAGGATATAAAGTAGTTTTTGGAATAATAAACTTAACGTAATATAGTTTTTATACTTAACCAAAAATTGAGGAATTTTGTGAAATGTAAGGATTTGTCTTCATTTCCCTGAAAATAAACAACATATTTCTTCAATAAATTCAGGATATAGATGCACTAGCTGAATCCACATGGACTCTTCGATACTTCCATATTAGTGCCGTCATGAAAGACATTAGACTGAGTTTAAATATAAATATCAAGAATTCAGGTGAAACCGGAGTCTGGCTTTACAGTTAGACTCTCTCTGTCTCTCTCTGTCTCTGTCTCTCTCTCTCTCTCTCTCTCTCTCTCTCTCTCTCAGTTAAGTTTATACATGTTGAATGGGAAGTATGTTTAACATGTATGTGTATTTACGAAGAATGAATCTTCTCTCAGTGAGATTCTGACCCGTAACACCTGAAATTATATAAAACTTTATACATTCACCGCTACTTTTCTTTGAAGGTCAACTGTATAGGACATTTTCCAAATATAAACTTTTTTCATACTTTTGTAGAATATTATGCTTAGATGAAAAATTTCCTTCTCTGGCAAAATTTACTCCAACCGCATTCCCGAAATGTTCCGTTAAAATGAATAAAGAGCTAGATTGTCCAAAATTACCAACTGCAGTATTTCCCTTGGCTAAGACTGTAGACCAGACACTAAGGTCTCACTGGATAGTTTCTTATTTTGACCCCCCCCCCCCTAAATTTTAAGGTAGAGGGCATGAGCGTGAAAAGCATGAACATTATAAACACAACTAATTACACAACTAATTAGATCGGTAGAATCATACTAGATCTGCTGCCCCTACAAAAAAAAAAAAAGGAACACAATTGAACAGTTAAAATGTTTACGTGTTGTCTGTATTGCATCAAGAGCGTTGCGAGTCATGTGATATTGTTTCGTAACCACAGCGCATGAATACCAATCTCTCTCTCTCTCTTTCTCTCTCTCTCTCTCTCTCTCTCTCGATTTTAATCTTTATATATATATATATATATATATATATATATATATATATATATATATATATATATATATATATATATGTTATAAATTGTATAACAAATAACAATCTTTCCAAATGCACCTTAACTTTCGACGGATCGTTTTTGTCATAGAAAAATAAATAGAGGAAGCAAACATGCCAAAGCATGGTGCAGCAAGTCAGAGAAACTGCCCATGCGCATTCGAGATTTGCAGATGCCTTCTTCAAGGCGGACGAAACACACAAATTACAAATACAAAAATGTAAACAAAATATATATTTACATGCTGTTGCGTTATTAAAACAAAACCAAAGAATATAATCCTAATATGTCATAATAAATCAGAAAACTGTATACTTTGAACTGCTTACATTTTAGAAAATTCGGTATTTTAATTTCGCAAGAACAATCTTTGCGTTTAACTTGCCCACATGTGACCTATTTAACTGACTGAAACAAAGGAAACGTTGCATTTCATGACCACCCCAAATTTTGTCTCAGATATTACTGATTGTACAATTATAATCCAAAGAGTAAATATGACGCGCTTCCAAAATGAAGAATGAGATGATTTATATGTATGTATTAGCATCTAACGGCACCTCAGTACAATGATGGCTATATAATGTAAATGAAAAGTAAAGTTTGAAAACAAGTGAAAATCATGAATTGCACAAAAACCCTAGGATAGCAAATACTTCCCAACAAATGTAAACATGAAGTGGGGAATGAGTTTCTGATGTGCTTCCAATATTAAGACTGGGATGGTATGCATGCATGCACCAGCGCCCAGCGACACCCTAGCAGAAGAACGGCTACCCGGCACCAATCATAAGCAAAATTCCAAATAAGTAAAAGCTATGAACAGCACAACAACCCTCGGAAGGCAAACACTTCCAGACAAATGCAAACATGAAGAAGGGAATGGGTTTCTAACGTGCTTCCAAAATTAAGAATGAGATAATATATATGTTAACGGCACCTCAGCACAGTAATGGCTTCATGGTGTCAATTAAAAGCAAGTTCCTAAAATGTAAAAACCAAGAATTGTACAAAAAGTCAAACCCTTCCGAACAAACGCGATCATGATGAAGGAAATGGATTTCTAATCTTGATTCAAGTCGACTTGTCAAAGAGTTATGAGGCGGCGAATCCAATACGTTTCCTTTTTGCTGTTCTGGTTTCAAAGTTCTATTTTTGTTTGTGGCCTATTCACATCAGGATAATGTCATTGAAATGGTGATCAGGGGAATAAAGTCTTCTGCGAGGGAGCTTCTAGCAAAGTTTTGTTTGTTTGTTTGTTTGTAAGTCGGATATATGTATATTCGTCCTCCTGATTAGTTTTTCAGTCTCCCCCACATACTAGATTCAGCAAATTTTGCATGTTATTAGGTATATCACTTTTTGTGTTTTGCATGTGATGCTGCTGCTGTGAATACTGTGTTCTTCGCCCGTTACTGTGCTTGAGAAATCACTAGTTTTTATCATGTTTTAACATGTCTTGCATCTTTTATCCTCACACGTTTCGGATGATCCATTGGTAGTAGGGTTTTTGAGAGGTTTCTGTTTTGCTCAATGATTTTACCTACTGGAGGATAATCTGGATGGAAAGTCAGGACGAATGGTATCTTTTCAATATTTTTCCTTATTTTGTACAGTAAAAGGTCATTACAACTTTACATTTTCGCCTTTTCTGTGGCATCATCCACAAGTTTTCTGTCATAGTTCCGCTTGACTCAATATCCAGACGTTTTGTTTGATGGTTTTTTGAATGTCTCTTCATCAGAGCAGATCCTTCTCACTTTTAGTGCTTGGCTTAAGGGGATGTTTTGATTGCAGTGTATGGGTGGATGGGAGCAAGTATTCATGCTTGTCTGTTGGTTTGGAGTATACTTCCTTGTGGAGTTTGTTTTCAATAATTTGCTTTGTTGTATCCAAACACGCATTGTTTGCATTTGATATTTCTGCAATGAACTTGATTAAATGATGGAATTCGTTTGTGTTATTAATAAAATCGTCCATCTTTCATTTTTTATTGTCACAGTTCATTTCAGTGTCATCAATTAAACGTAGCCACTGGAGTGGAACGTATGGCATAGTTTGCCTATGAAAATATTTGCATGCGAGGGGGCCATCTTTGTGCCCATTACGGTGCTATTAATTTGCATGTAGTATTTTCAATTGAATTCGAAGTTGTTTAGTTATAGAACTAGTATCCATAGGCTTATAAGATATCAAGTTGGTGGTTTCTTCTCGGGTCTTGTTTGTCATGCGTCTTCGCATGCTGTTATTCCCACATCATGTGTGGTATTGGTGTACATGGAAGTTACATCCATTGAGACTAGCAGAGTATTGGGTGGTGAAGAATCACTTTTTTGTTCTTTTAACCAGGAAATCGGTGGTGTATTGAAGATAGAAGTAGAGTGTTATTTTCTCTGCTGAGTGACCATTATTGAAATTATTGGTCTCCCAGGATTTCGTAGTTTATGCATCTTAGGTAGGAAATAAAATCTGGTTGCCCTAATGTTCTCGGGGTGGGGGTGGGTATTCCTTTGTTTGTTTGTTGTTGTTTTTTTATATCTAGTTGTCCCTCTTTAAACATTTCATTGAGGAGATGAGACTTTTTTGTGTTCTGTGGTTGAATTATTGAACTATGGTCCAATTATTTGTTAAATCTTTTATCAATGAGTTACATGTTTGCCTCGCTTACATAGTCTTCTCTGTCAATTAGTACGACCGCAGAGCCTCTATCAACTGGTTTAATGACAATGTCTTTTCTGTGTTTTAACGATTGTACGGCCTCCTTCTGTCTTATTTAGGCTAGAGTAGTTTGGTCTTTTACTTGGGCACTAGACACAATGTCACTTGTCAGTGACAAAATGAAAGACTCCAGATTAGCATTGGAGCTCTTGGATGGGTTCCAATCACTCATTTTTCGGAACAAAAGTGTGGTTTTATTAAAAAAAAAGTACTCGTTTTGTTTCCACTTTTGATTTTGTGGCAAAATAAGCCTAAAGTCTCAGTTTTCGGCTGAATTCATCAGTATCGTTCAGAAGTTGGCCCCTATCGTGGTTTTGGGTCTGGGACATAAGCTGATACCCTTAGAGAGTTGTTTAATTTATGCTTGCAAAAAGGGTCTTTTTGAAAGATTAACCAAAGAGTTTTGGTCCGTTGTAGGCAAATTCTTCTTCTTCTTCATGCGTTTTTTCCTTCTAATGCGTTTATTACTTTTCAATGCTTCACTGAGATTCTGATTCTCAAAATCGTTATTTTGCAGTGGTTTTAGATTGTGTCTTTTACATTTTTTCTGTTTTATTTTCTTTAAGGCTTGTGAAAGTCTGTTTTAAACGCTAATACATAGGTACATAGCATCTCATTCTTAAATTTGGAAGCGCGTTATCCTTACTCGTTGTATTATAACTGTACTATCAATATTAATTTTGGGTGGTTATGCATCAACATCATTGCCTTATCACATTTCTTTGGTTCAGTCAGTTAAATAGGTCACATGTTGGCTGGTTAAACCCAAAAGAGTGTTCTTGGCAAATTGAAATACCTCAGTTGCTGAAATGTAAATAGTTCAAAGTATACAGTTTTCTGCTTTTGATTTCAATGACGCAACAGTATGTAAATATATATTTTGTTTGCGTTTCTGCGTTTATAATTGTTCTTTGTTTATGTCATCCGCCTTGAAAGAGAGATTCTTAGATCTCGAAAGCTCTTGGCCAGCTTTTTAGATTTGCTACACTGTGCCTTGACATGCTTGTTTCCTCTCTCTCTCTCTCTCTCTCTCTCTCTCTCTCTCTCTCTCATATATACATATATATATATATAGAGAGAGAGACAGACAGACAGATGTGTGTATACAGTGAGATAGATTGTGAGGGGGGTAATTCTTACATGAGGTTTCAATCCAAATGAAATTTATAAAATTAGTCCAGTAGTTTTATTCTTTGCAGCACAATATTGGAATTATTCGACGGATAATAAAATTTTCATCATGTAAAGATTCTATTTATCCCGGGGGTGTCCAACCTTTTGGTGTGAGGGGCCACGTTGCAAATTTTTTTCTCACTCACGGGGCCGGTGAGCGAATTTAGGAAAGATAAGGCATTAGAAGGCACAAGTTTTGAAAGGTTGACGGGCCAGATAGAAACCTTTGTCGGGCCGTATGTTGGACAATACTGATTTATCCAATGGTCAAAAACATAACATTGATTCTATGGCAGCACAAATCCGTGTAGGGAATTAACTTTAAATACATTCAGATGCCTCGGTCATTTCGCCTTTTGTCTTACAAGAAGTCATTAAATGTTATACGTGTGTATGATTATCTTTAGGGTTTAACTTCACGTCATCATAATACTGGCTACATAGTGCCAATGAAAACTTATGGTCTAAAACCGTAGTAGTAATACGGAGACATTCGGGGCTTTAAAAATGTTAATTCCCCTTATGCCCAATTTTTACATTGGATTTCCCATACGTACCCAGAGTGACTCATATTGAGGTCAACTCCAACAATGTTACCACGTAAGCCCATTTGAGGTCAGCCACTTCTAACAGTGTTACCATTTACCCTCAATGTTAATCCAATGGACCACTTTAGCACAGGATTTTCTGTTATGCCCCCAAGAGACCAAAAATATAAGTTTATGGACATTTTTAACATAGGATAACCCGTTATGCCCACAAGAGACCCAAAATGCAAACCTATGGGCTAATATTAATGCCTCTTATGCCCCAATGTCCCCATAGTACGACTAACCGTAAAGAGAAAAAAAATGGCAACAAAAACCCCCGCTTTATTATACGTGTGTAATAATGAAATAAATCCGATACTGGTTGATGAGCCTGTTACTTAATGTTACCATGATATAAAAACCTCTAAATAAGACATATGTCCATGAAGCACAGAATTATATCCAGCCTCGAGTGTCATTCATTAACAAACTTTACTGTACTAGGTATCAGAATAATCCAAGTCTTAAAAAACCCATGTAATCTTAAACAAATGGTTGAAAACGCAAACCTAGTAAGGTAATACTCATTAATCAGCCCTTAGATTTGACTTGTGGAATGGAAAATCATCGCATTTCTTAAAATATAAATTATGCAAAAGGAAAGTTACATTACTTTCTATAAGTATGAACGATAGTCATAAATATGTGTCATAATGACGAACTTATATAAAAAGAAAACATATCACTCCAAGTGAAGGAAAACGTCAGAAACAAGGACACTATAGGAACCATGTTAAAGATCTCCTTTCCAAGTCCTCTCCTTCAATGGGTCTGCTTAATATAGATATAAGATGTCATCGTCTGAGCTGGCCATATCATAGTTGGCATAACCATTAATGCGCCTTGGGTACAACTACAACATTCCTAAAGATATGTTTAATTATCTTACAAGCTTTAAAATAAACGAACACTGTACTATTCATGTTATTGTGACGAACATAGGTTACAGGTTTGTGTTTTAATGAATACATGGCAAAACTATGCAACTACGTGCAAAAAAGTGGGGTTTATTTAGAAAAAAAAGTATTCAAGGATCCAAATTCTAGCTGTACTCTGTGGTGGTAATAGGGTCGGTGTGTTCTTCATATTCATGTAGTTTATTCATCTATAGATAGCAATCTGTCAATGACCCATACACAGTTTGTCGTACATCACTTTAACTTAGTAACTATGTGGATTACAACCTCAAAAGAGTCAGTAATTTCTAATCTGGCTAACTTCAACCCTAATGTTTGAAATAATACACGAGTTTATTATAAACTACGGCAGCCTGAATTTTATATCATAGAGGTGTGGCTCCACGTTATCAACATTATTAAGAAGACGTTTCAAATGTATTTGTTTCACACGTGCTCTTGCATTTTTAATTGGAACACGTGCGTATTTGTCACTCATTCACCCATTCAAATTATCATGGAATCAAAGCTGCTCTTAGGATGTTTCCATATCAAACCATGCAGCAGCAAATAAAAATATATTTTATTTAACGCATCTACTACGTACTGAAGCTTGTTTGTTTTAGTGGGGTTTTTTTTACATTTTGTTATAATAATTTTTACCACAGATTTCTTAGATGTCTAAGTTAAACTGTTAAAGAAGCCTTTACCGTTTGAGTGGTTTCGCAAGTTAAGCATAGAACATTGGGAATGATACAACGTACGACACACTGAAATGCAGTTTAGTTTTACAGAGCGCTCTGACGAATTCTGGCGAGTTTCCAAGCTGCATACCTGGTGGCGCTCTCGCTTCTCTCGTATGACATTGCAAACATAGATTGTTGTCATTAAGAAGCTTGCAGAACTGTCCAATCTTGGTTTTATGTGTTTGCTGTGTTTTTGTTTTTCTTTTCGAAGCTTGCAAAAAGAAAATAACAGAGATTATCCCAATTGTCCCGCTGTATTTAGCATATCCTGTCTTGTTATTGTAGACTTATTAACTATTTTATCCAGAAAATTGAATACAGAGAATGACAATGCTGCCGAACCAAAACGAGACTAACCCCGGGTCAAACGGTATAGGCAGTATTGATATCTCACGACGCTATCTGGGGATGGGTTTGGCAATTTAGCCCTTGCTGTTGCATTACCGAGTCGACGTGTATGGGAGATAACTTTTGGCTGAATAATGCAAAGATTAATGTTTTCGAACTAACTTAGTATTTTTACAATAGGATCAATACTGCTATAAAACATTTCTCAAAGCATTTTTATGAATAATAATACACTATATAGATGTCAGCAAATTCAATCTATGTACCTGTCTCAAACCATTGACCTAGCCTTTTTGTTTCTATTATGTAGGTATAAGAGTGTCACATGTAAACAAGAGTTGCTATATTCTTGAGAAAACACTCAAGGACAAAAGGCTCGTATACCTGTTAAAGCCAGGAGTACAAGGGTTCATCAAAAAGTTATAGAACATATGCAATATCTTCTAAAGAAAGCAATCCGGTGTCATAACAATTCGTCCGTCTACAACTGAAAACGTCCCAAATTGGGACGTGGCGTCATTTTAAGTTGATGACGTCACCTGCTTACTGACTTTATCGTTATTACGTCACGTGTTTAGTGACGTTATATTTTATCTTGCTAAATCTGAAATCACCAGATGAATGAAACGTTTTAGTGATGGTAAGGAGTCTGTTAAAGATGATATAAGAAAAGGTAGGCCAAGGACATATCGTTGAAAAGAAATAGTCGATTCTATGGAAGTATATGTGAAGTAAGACAGACGTGTTACCATCTGGGAGGTAACAGACAATTGTTATATTTCATACGGAAATGCAGAGGAAATTCTGACCAAGGAATTAGGAATGTACATGGTGTGTGCCCGTTGCGTGCCCACGTTGCTTGATAAAGAACACATGAGTTTAAGCGTAAAGACCTGCAGGGAACTATTTTACATGTACTAAATAGAAGACTATAAGTTCTTAAATAAGATCATTACATGTGATCAACTTGAATACACTACTTTGAACCCGTGAGTAAGAGACAAGGCAGTGTATGGAAGCACACAAGTTTGCCATTGTCAATAAAAGTATGTCTTTCCAGATCTGTTTGAAAGGTTATGTGCATTTTATTCTTCAACACACAAGGATTAATATTTTGAACCACATGATACCAGAGAACACCAAAGTGAATGTACAATACCATGCAAAAGTCATCGGATATAATTTACGGGAGGCTATTTGCAAAAGGTGTCCAGACCTACTGGATAACACATCCCGCAACACATGCAAGTTTGTAATGTAGATCTTACGAAATCTTGGTGTAAAACCCTAAATCACGTACCATACAGCCAAGATTTAGCTCCTTGCGATTTCTGGCTTTTTACAAAATGGAACGATTTGTTACGGGGAAACCATTACGAAAGCAGAGAAGAATGAAGGGATGCAATCACCAAGTCGCTATGAATGCTCTCACGTGACGGGCTGCTGCATGTGCACAGGACGATGGGAGAAGTGCATTAAGCCGAAAGGAAGCTACTTAGAGAAGAAGGACTATACAAATTATTGCTAACAGTTAATTAACTGTTTCTTTACAGCGTTGGTTATACTCACCGGAGACCAAATGTCGCCATTTTTTGAATTTTTTTTTTTTTTTTTTTTTTTTTTTAAATCAATCTTTAACCACATAAACTAACGCACTATTGAAGTGAGTATGTCCAGGCCGTGGCAGGGAAAAGCCACGGACGTATAATAGCTAGAAATATTCAGATGATTATAATGAGGGTAATTCTTTGTTTACACAAAGTATACAAGCCTGGGATAACGGCCAAGGATCGACAGAACAAAATGGCTTAAAATCCAATAAAGCATCTGATCTGAAACTTTTAATCTGGAATATGGAAAGAATGTCTAAGTTAAAAGATGATGTTCACTTTGTAAACTTTTGCAACAAATTGTATACTTTAGGTTTTTATGAAACATGGGTGAACAGGAACGTGATTTTGATGATTTTCTATCGGGTTATGCTAACTTTAGCTCACTGAGAAGAAAACTAGAAAAAAAAAGCAATTCTGGGATGTGACTGTCTTTGTTAGAAAAATATATGTACAAAACAGGTTGTAAAAAGAATTTTTGAATATCTCAAAGATTGCATAGTATTACACTTCAATGTTACCTTTAAACAAAGTAGTATCGATATCATATTTATATGTAGATATGTCTCACCTGAAGGGTCACCAATATATAGTTCTCCAGAAAATACTGGCCTAGGTAATTTAAACATGCCCACCCAGCTACCGATTTAATAACATCCATACAACAACGCCTGTAAAAATAAAAGATCGGCGATATGAAAGGACAGCTCTCGGCTTGCCTGTAGACATCTATGGGCGCTCACAAAGAGCCGCTCCCCCCCCCCTCTGTTTCTCTGTGTATTTCTCCCCCTATCCCCCTACTCCCACCACTCCCCACCCCCGCAGGGTGAATTTGTCCCAGTATGCAACCAAGCTCGACCTCGCGGCCTTTGCAACTCAGGGCGCACCATGCACCACATTTGTGTGCTTCACAGCCGACGCCGCGTCAGTCGGTGGGACTAAGGCGCAAAACGCGTCGGGTTCATACTGCTTTGACGCAACGCAGAACATTGGCGATTGCGTCCTCAGCAGCAATTACGACACTATCCCCCAAATGGGCGCGGCCTTCTACTTAGTAAACCTCCACGGGCGCCACGACGATGGGCCGTGGTAGGCGCTCTCGATTCACGTGAATGGGGGCCTGCGGACCCAAAACGATAGCGGCAGCCTTAGCTGCTTTAGCTGTTGTTGGCCTCCGCAAGTAGAAGCGGAGCAACAAGGCAGCCCCTAAGACGATGTGTGGGCGCAGCTAACACAACAGGCGTCCGACATCGCCAAGGGATATAAGCTGCTGGTGCAAAAGTACCTTCGCTAACAAGGGGTCAGCGAGTACCGCTTAGGCTAGGGTGTGACGAGGCAGCGAGCCAGATAGACACCTACCAGCGAGGCCACCCCTAGCACCTGAAGCATAGCGGCGGCCAATTATTACTACAACCACGGAGCGGAGTCCGGCGACGCGCTCGTGCCAGTTCCCCTGCCTTTTTGGTGCAAAGACCCCACGAGCATTCGCCACAATTATCTTTCGTAAAAGTTATGCTGTTCGTCGTCACAGTCATAGGCCAAAAACACCCCCTATAAGGCTCCAGACAGACGGATCGGTGGCTTTAACCTTATGCGAGCTCACTGCTGAACAATTGAAGTTCCAACTCGCCCTGCTCATTGAGGAGTTGACTCTGTACCCGCAGCTTGACGATCCGCAAGACTTAAGCCTGAAAAGAATCTCGGAGGTGCAGGGCGCCCTGCGGCGGGGTCTCTGCAAAAAGTACCGGTGCAACCCCGGCGTGATCGATGGTATTGATAGCGTCCTGACTGTTGTGTCCATGTGGGGTGGCGTGGTGGGGTTAGTCGTGTTGTCCAGAGTCATCGCTGCCCCCATCGCAATCGGCCTCAAAATCATGCCCCTGGGGTGTGGCCTGCTGTCCTTGGCATGGGCTTACGTCAGCTGGCGGCTCGGCGCAAATACTAAAAAACATTATGCTAGTCGCCAAACGTTTCTACGGCCTGTGCAGAAAATACTAGTCCAAAATCGTGGTAGCCTCGGCAACTACTGCGCCGCTAATGCTTGTCACCAAAAGTTTTCTACGACTAGTGACTAAGCTAGTCGCCTTTTTTTTTTTTCTACGACTAACAATAATGCTAGTCACCAAAAGTTTTCTATGGGTGAGCCAAAATTAAAATTTAACTACTACATGTTAGAGAGTTATAAATCGTTCTCTCCTGGTAAAAGAACCAAGGTTTGTGTGTTACAGTACCAATCGCACTGCCTGCATCCCATACCCTCTCGACGAAGCACACGCCCCCCCCCCCCCAAGGATAGAATATAATCGTGAATATAGGCATTTATGCGTAGCGGACACAGTAATTAACTCTCCTCTAAATACACAGCAACTCCGGATTCCTCTTCCAGAATTCAAGGTATGTAGAAGTTATTCGTGTAGGTTGAAACTATACACCAGAGTAGCTGGAAAGTGCGATCCTTGGAAGCTACGGGAGAATGCTTGATAATATGAAACGAATTTTATATGGAGAAAGATTATTATGTTACAGGTTTGAGAGTTACAATTTGTCCCCTACTGGGAATCAAACCCAGATCCGCGAGTTACCACACCAATCGCCATGCCTGCATGCACCAATACCCATACCCTCTCGACTAATCGTAAATCCCCCCCAAAAGGATGGAACTTAGTCGTGAATATAGGCATTCGTGCGTAGCAGACATATTTGCTAGGCAGTCCAGTAATGAACTCTCCTCTAAATACACAGTCACTCCAGATTACTCTGACAGAAATCAAGGTTTGGTTTGGTGTTTTACGGCCAAGCAACACAAGTAGGTTATTTAGTGCCAATTTCTATTGGAGTAAAGGGTCTTGCGCAAGGACGCAACACGGTAGCCAAGCTGGGTTGCTCCAATGGTAGGATTCGAATCCCCAACCTTTCAGTCATGAGTCTTTCACGCCAGCCAATTAACCACCACGGCTCCGGTCTCCAGTCGTTGCCTCTTACGACATGCGGGAGGGCGCATCAGGCCCTCTTCTACACCCAGAAATCAAGACATATAGAAGCAATTATTTATATTGAAAGTTACAAATATGTACCAAACTGAGCAGAAAGTGCTAATCCTGGATCCTACATCCTACATATAAGCACTAGAACGCTTCCAACTATATTCATTGGTCCTAGTTGATATGTTTTATGCACTTGTTGTGTTACTGAAATATGTCAGTATATTTTAATTTATACGTATCCTATACTGGCAAATGCATATCTAATTAAAGAGCAAATCAAATAAAACAGAGGATCCAGGATTTGTGTATTCAGTCTGATCATGAGAAGGAGTGTTTTCGTTTTGTTAACAATATCCAACTTCATCTTTTTTTCAGTACAAGATGTACATTTGTAACTAGAAGAAAGAGGGGGAGGGTGTGAACTCCACGCATCGAACTATCTCTGGTTTCGGCACTGAAATATTTATATTGCAAGAAAAATTATCACAGATATTAGACTAAAAAGCAGTACTGCACGGTAAAATATTACAGTTTATTCAAATTAAATTTTTGACTTAAGATAATTCTGGTTTTCAATAGTTCTGTGTTAAAAAAAATGTATGGTTCTACTTTTTATACAACTAGTTAATTTTTCATATTGTTATTGAATAACGACATCTCTTGAAGTAGTCACACTGGATTGTTCATTCATGTCATCTTCCTTTTCTCTTAATTCATGGGCACTGACTGCCACCTTTGTGGCCTTATGCTTGCAGCATTTCCTACTGATTAGCTGTCGCAACTTGAAAATAAGAAAGCAGATTGTATGGATAAATGGAATTCCTATCAACACAAGAACCACGACGAACCAAGATGTCTTTCCAGGCACATCCCAGTCCAATGGCGCATAAATCGCTCCACCTCCTGACTTTTGGAAAATGACGGAGAAAATGACGTAGATAACGCTGAATAACATTGGTTGGTAAACGTGGAAAAGACGGATGGGCTTCGCCGTCATGCACATGTTTAAGACCACGAATACCATATTTATCACGTGCTTGTTGATACTGGAGTGAGTATTGCCTGAAATGAAATACCAATATAGGGTAATATTAAATGTATTGTTCTAAGACATTTGCTAAATTGAATTAAAAAGATGAAGATTAATATAAATTCCAGTTCGCGATATCAACTTTTTGTGTTTTCTAGTGGCAAAACATAAAAGAATAAATACTCTATTAAAGAACACAATTTAGCATTCGTTATTCATTGGTGTTATTGTCATCAACGTGTGAAGGTTACTTATCTAATACTGATTTGAAACTAATTCATCGCGGACTTTACTATGCATAATCGATATCGATTTAAAATGGGTATTTTATCAGGGACACAAATCTCTCTCTCTCTCTCTCTCTCTCTCTCTCTCTCTCTCTCTCTCTCTCTCTCTCTCTCTCTCGATCCATCGATCGAAACATATGTGTCACACACGTTTCTGATGAAAAAACCATTTTAAATTAATTATCTCAAATAGAAAACACCATTTTGTGAAAAAGCTCGGCAAATAATTTTGTTCCTTTTGTTCTTTCTTACGCTTGAACAAACATTGTTTTTGTAGACACTAGCCTTGTATTCTATGTGTACATGTACATTTCCCAATCACTAAATACAATTAATATCTCACGTGTCTAGTGGTACGAACGCATTTGAATCGAAAATTGCTATGAAATATGTCACTAAGGTATGGACATCTCTGTCACTTCGCGTGCTTTATATTTCCCTGAATTAATGTATTGATTTCTACATGAAAGTTTATGGAATTTTAGTGTGTAAACGAATAAGAAAGCCTGCAAACTCACAGCGATAGGAACAGTTAAAATCGAGCATTTCATTTTCAAGCTCCTGACATTAAGAGATGAATAAAAAACATTCCCTACCAGAAGAATAGAAAACTAAAAAACAGAAACATTTAAAGAATTCCTCCATAGCATAGCCAGATTCTCAAGAAGGCACGCACCATTTCAAATAAAACATAGGTGAAAATTGAGTGAAGTAAGTCGAATTAATACTAATGTATAGTATTTGAGACCGATGCCGAAAGACCAAGGTGCCTATATATATATATATATATATATATATATATATATATATATATATATATATATATATATATATATATATATATATATATATATATACTGGTCGAACATGGAGTAACTAATTAATTAAGTAATTATTGGTAAGAAAGTAAATATCTGACTAACTGACTGATTGACTATCTAACCAACTTAATTATCAATGTACTAACTAACTAGCCATCACTCACATACTCTCGAAAGAACGAAAGTCAATTATATCGAATGAATGTAATTTTTATTGTGTATAAAGATGAACTCACTAGGTGGCAGCAGTGTCCAGAACAAAATAGTAACGAATATCGCTGCAGTATTGATTATATTATATAGAACCCACTGTATCCGTGTATACCAAGGCAGGTCTTTGCATTCATCTGGAGAGAAAGGAAACATTGCTCATTATCAGGTAGATACATATTATACAGTGGTCAGACTGATCGAAGAAAACCCATTAATTCCCCTTACCCCCCCCCCCTTCCCCACACAAACACCTCCCACTTCCCACCCCCCGCGGCCGCGGTAACTCAGTTGGGACAGCGTCAGACTCGTAATCCAATGGTCAAGGGTTTGATACCCACCCAGGCCAGCCCTAGTCGGTGTCTCGGTGTATCCTTGGGAAAGGCACTTAGCTTCCATTTCCTCCGCATGATATAGCCAATAATGTGTTAAAAGTGCCGTTAAAACCCATAAACCCCCCACGGATGTTTGCTTTAGTAATCTCTGTTAATTATGTGTTGATTTAAATACGCTGTATCCATTCATGTTCATCATCTTATTCTCATTCTAAAGTACAAATTGACACTTTTTACCTTTGGCCTCCAAGGTCCCAAAAGAATTTGTTGTAAATTCAGGGTTGTAGTCATAATAATAGCATCTATAAATCGAATAGCTATCTCGAACTACATAGATTGTTTGATTGACCTTGTTGTCAATTGAGAAGTCTCGCGCTGTAAATTATATGTACCACTCTTTCTTAGAATTCTATAAAATAAAATATGGACTCAAAACCTTTGTTAAGAGCAAATGGGAAACGCACTTAATATAAACGGGCAACATATTTTTTTCTTTCCTTGTACCTTTTACGATGTCCTTTCTTTTGCAAGCAACGTAGACAGTACATGACAAATCCCAGCCAGATGTGACAGGTATTAATATATAATCCCAGTTGCTGAGGTAGACGAGCCATTTGGCACTTTGAGAAGCATTGTATGCTGTAAAATCAACCACCGTCATCACCAGAAAGTAGAGTGTCCATGGCAGCAACCAAACCGTGACAGCTAGGGGCGGTCCACACTAGAAGAAATAAATATAAGGTCTTGACGTAACAAGTAGCTTTGAAGTTGTTAGGTTCTTAAATGTCATCGGTGCTTATTTATCGACGACCCTTAAATGTCATTGGTGCTTATTTATTGACGACCCTTAAATGTCATCGGTGCTTATTTATCGACGCCTCTTAAATGTCGCCAAAATCTTCTTATGGGACGTTACTACATGTCGCCGTACTTAATGTCGCCAATATCGTTATAATTTGCGGTCGTGCTTAAATGTCGTTAAAATAGTTCTTAAATATCGTACTTTAAACATTTTTTTTATCATTTGGAGAAGTGAGGAAAGATTATTACTTTTCTATTCATAGCTTTTCTTGTTTCTTTTTTAATCTTTACTTATTATTATTATTATTATTATTATTATTATTATTATTATTATTATTATTATTATTATATGCAGTAGTAATAGTAGAATAACTACTACCACTACTACTACTGCTGCTATTTTACAAAAACCCATTGAGAAGACCAAGAAGTAAAATAGATAGAAAGATAAGAATGAAAAAAGGGTGATATACAAATCATTAGTATTTATCTATTTACTACAGAGTTGTCTTTTCCTGTCTAATACATATTAGTATTTATCTATTTACTACAGAGTTGTCTTTTCCTGTCTAATACATATTTCAGTTTCAAAATCCTATTCCCTTGTTCATTATATCTTTCTCTCCAATAATACGCATAGCATGTATGTCGGTCCTGGTTTAGGTCTAGATTTCATTGATATGGAATCTAAGTTTGGTCTTTACCTTAAGTCTTGAATCAAGCAACCTTTGGTGAAATAGAAGCCTGGACCATTATAAAATGTCATCGTGCTTAAATAACTCCAAAATCGTGAATAAATATCGCTGTCCAATATTCGAAATAGGAGACCTTGTGATCTGTATGGAATCCAATGGCTAAAGAGTAAACTTTATATATATATATATATATATATATATATATATATATATATATATATATATATATATATATATGAGATAGGAGACTGTAAAGATAACAAGATTATTAAATTCTAGTACATTATTCGGATACGGACATAAAATTGGGCTGCAAATGGATCAACATTTGTTTTTTTTTTATTATATTTCCTTCCTTTGTTTGTTTTTTATCTTTCCTGCTTACTTCTGTCAGTCCGCGAATGATTTTGTATAAGAAATGATAAGTAGAAAGAAAGAAACAAAGAAACAAAGAAACAAAGAAGCAAAGAACAGGATATGAATTTTAAAAACATAATCGTTCCGCACGTCTTCAACATGATAAACACATTTTGTAAAGGAAGGCAAAATTTAGTGCCTATTTTGTTTAGTGCCTATTTGCTGAGTGTGAAAGTCAAACTCAAACTTCATTGTTTATGATCTCCAAGCAAAGACTATTGTCTAAGGCTGACTTCTTGGACCGACTAGTTGAGGAAAAGGAGGGTCAAATATGATCCACATCAGTGATGAATATTCAAGACGTGCAAGATGCGAAAAGCTTCAAACTGTCTAGACGGTATCTAGAAAGTGACGTTGTAATGGAAAAATCAGCGTTGCTCAGCGGCCACCAGTATCTATTAGCAAAATCACAAACCCCAAAAGCTAACAAATCGGGACATTTAGACCCAAGTTCGATGACCGACAAGGAACAGAAAAACATTAACGTTAATCTATCGGTTTCACAGTGAGGCCTAAACCCTTAATTACTAAAAGCGAGAAACAATGGTGAATGGTGTTCTTCTGTACTCTTACGGTATACCCTGAAATTGAATATTTACAATTTTCAAACTACTGAAATCGAACCTCGTGAATACTTTACTTTTTCTTAAAACGGGAAATAAATATATTATTTCAACCAGAAGACTGGTCAATAACTCGTATTAGGTCATTGCCATAGACTGGTCAATATGTAACGCAAAGGACTATATTGAATAAAGGCAGTTTTCTGCCCCCATGTTTTGTGAAAAAATAAATATTGTTCAATTTCATAACTCTTTGTCTAATTGTGTTATTTAACATAAAATTGAAACTGATATACAATCATTATGTTTATAGATCTCCAATTGATAGCAAAAAAACGACCCTTGAAAATGGGCTGGTGTTGAAAATTGCAAAATAAATGCTGCGTTTAGCAAATTCAAACTCCAAATTAGATACAAGCGCAGTCTTGCTCCACGAAGACATTTCAGCAGACTGTGTATTTCTTATAAGCAAACTTGCCTTTAGAATATCATCGTGGAGCAAGGTTGCGCTGATACCAAAAACCAAACATTCATGAGTTTTACTGTCTACGTAGCGTTAGAATTGTGTTCCTGTTGCACTGTTGGTACCTCGATCTCCACACGTGTACAAAAAAAAACTGCATTTTCTACCGCATTTTATTCCATTCTACCTGTATTGTACTCAAAATATTCAGAAGAAACAACAAAACGATATTTTAAACAATCTTATTAATTTCTTTCTTACATTATTTATTCTTTCTAAATTTTAACTTACTTTGCACATATAGCTGTTTTTGTTGTAGAGATACCAGAGGGGATTCGAAAAAAAATAAATAAAGAGAAACTGAGAGGCGTCTATATTAAGTAGCATTTTATTGTTTAGCATGCCTGAACATTGCGAATTTATCACACAAAGGATGCCATAACAAAGATGAATATAAGTAGATGTATTGTTGCTTACAAAAAAAAGTATAACAAAAGAATTTATTGTTTTATACTCAATTATATTTTGAGACAACCGATAATGTGGCAGAAATTAAACATACTGTAGAGTCTACTTGTGGTGCATTTCGTCACACATACACATACATAAATACATGTATCTTAAAATACAACTTGCTATATAGGTCAAAGCCAAAATACATTGAAGAAGATTTAATTCAGTCAATCTTTCTTCTTGTTTTAACAGTATTAGCTTTAAAAAAGATAGTGGTGGTGGTGGTGGTGGTGATGGGTCTATACTCTACCGAATTTCCATGGAGTACACAAGAAAAGGATGTTTTAAAATGTACTATATCATATGCACTAAATCTGCCGCATAGCAAATGTGTATACGGTACTTCATTGTCTCCGAAACTATGCACAAAATTAACAGAAGTAGACGTCACACTCTAGATTGACCATGTAATCCGATATAATTATTTAACTTATAGTACTTGCACAAGTAGCAGAAGAAAAAAAGGTTCGATTCATGGAAGGGAATATATTTGTTTCTTCTCTTTTTTTTACTAACCTTTTGAATGTGGCAAATACCTGCAAATGTACAGATTAGAACCTAAGTTTAAATAATTGCTGAATTTTCTTCAAGCAAATAAATATTTGGGGAAAAAAAACACGTAGTGATTCACCATCTAAAAAAATGCGAATTAATGCTTGCGAATGCAAATTTAAAATTTGCTTGCAAATAATTATATTTTCACAGATGATGAGGGGGTAGTCTTCTAACGGATTGGGGTGGGTGGGTGGGTGGGTGGGTGGGTTCAGATCATATTCAGCATTCGAAATTGCTGCCTGCCCAGCAACTTGACACCTTCTACTTTCACACAGTTCCAAAATTTTTTTTTTTTTTTTGTCTTCTTTTTTTTTTTTTTGTGCCGTTTTTAAAGGATTTTATACCTTGTTTCAATAGTTATTTGACCCAAGTTCAGCAGGTTATGAAAGTGAATTTTCTGTTTCAGTTTAGTTTTGCTATTTTATTTTAATTTTTGGGGTGGGGTGCAATAAGTTTGAAATTGCCCCCCCCCCCCCCGCTCCCCCGGAAACATTCATGCGGACGTCCATGCATGCAAGATATATAATTTTTCTACGAACTTCGTTTTCACTATATTTGTATTTAATGCTCTGAGTATGCGTACACGAGCGGGAAAGTAATGATTTTGGGGAATTTGTGTTTCTATTTATATTATATTGCATATGGTAGATGCATGCACAAAACTGTCACATTTTAATAATACTGACACCTCTTTTACATACTTCACAATTTTGTTCAACGTAAAAGATATTTTCTTTCCTATAACATTTCCGCTAACTATCTACGAGGAAGAAATCAGATGCTAATTCAGGCAATGTTAACCAGGGTTGAATTTTTATTTTTAAAAAGTGTCTCAGAGGAAATTTATCTATCTATCTATCAATCGTTATATATATATATATATATATATATATATATATATATATATATATATATATATATATATATATATAGAGAGAGAGAGAGAGAGAGAGAGATGTGTGCGCCTGTGTAAATCCGAATAATTATATAACGTAGATTTTGGATGTGTTATTGAATGTTTCACTGTGCTATTATGTATCACCAATGAGAGAGAGAGAGAGAGAGGGAGAGAGAGAGTATTCCTTCGAAATCAATATGAATATCATCTACATAATGAATAAAATGATGAGTATACATGCAAATTTTCAGTACCACGCGTATATTTGTCAGATGTGGTTTTGAAGTTGTTACTGGTAACAGCATGGAGTATGTGCATCTGTGTGTATTTTGTATGTGCATGTGCAATCATGAGAGAGAGATACATAATACATATCATTTATGATGTAAATATATATTTTTCTTCTGTATGACACATCCCGTGGACTTTTATTTCCTTATTTTTTATTATTATTATTTTTGTTTTTGTGGTCATGGCCAAAGTTCAATTCAGTATCAGTTACTGGCATACATACCACTGATAACAACTGAGTAAATGTGGTAAGATCACAGTTGACAAAGCAATATTTACAACAAAGAAAAACAATGGAATAAAAGTGAAACTGAACACGGAAGAAAAAAATCAAAATGAGTAAATGCGGTGAGATCACACCTGACAAAGTGATATTTACAACAAGAAAAACAATAGAATAAAAGTGAAACTGAACACAGAAGAAAAAAATATCAAAACATTAACTTGTGATATATGGACTAAGTGTATGAATTTGTGAAAGCAATTGTTGTAATCAAATGTCTAGATTTTGAACGCGATTATAGCAGTGACATGCTACTTGAATTAACACTGGCCACTTATTTAGTTTTCTGCGATTGTGTAATAAGACAAACAATCCAAGTTATGGAATGGATAATTTAAATCTTTAAACTTTACATTTTCTTTATATGTTTTTTTTATTAAAAAACTGATTTAAGTAACAAATACAAATATGTAGTAACAACAAATATTACATCTGTTTTGGTATCAGATTCGTGTTCCGACAATAATACTTTTTGAAAGAGTTTTGAAAAACTTTTTAATACTGGAGAGACCAGCCCAGCGATTTCTTTGAAACAAGCTAATGAATATTGGCAGTCATTTTCAAGATCGAGGAGATAGAGTAACAATGAAAATTTTTCATGAAAATATGTGTGTGCGTGCATGCGTGTGTGTGTGTGAGTACATTGCCACGAAATTAAGGAAAATATTATAAACAAAACATCTTTAGTTTCCAGGAACAAGGGGACAAATACCAATATTTTCGGTGAACAAGAGAACTCAGAAGATTCTAGAAGCACTCATTATCAACCATATCAGCCAACAATATTAAACAATATTTCAAACAGGCACAGTTTTTGATTTGATCAGTGACTGTCTTATTTTTGCAACGGAGCTTAGAATAGTTTCATGTTGACTTATAAGTTAGATTTATTCGTCATGGGTTACTAGCGTTTATTTCGGTTATTTTTGACAAATTATAACTTTATTTTATGCAACTTCATACCAGAAAAATAATACAAATACATAATGCTATTTTAAATTTAGTGATAGTTTATGGATAGACAGTATCAATGAGAAATACATGGAAAAGATGACAAATTTGCCTATCTTCTTTAATATTTTTTAACACACGGTTTCCATGGCAACCAGGATGAGAACACAAAACTTATGTCAGAAACTAAAACAAACTACCTTATACTTGTAATATATATCAAATGAAGAAAATTGGAGAGGGGGCACAAAAGGGCCCTTAATCAATATAATCCTTTGTATTACATTTCGAAAGTGTTATGCAGATTTTGAATTAGAAGGAAAATAGGCATGTTTTGAAGGCTACAATTACCTAGATAGGTATAAACACTTGTCGTTTTTTATTTTCGATCTTATTGTAAAAAATGCAAGATCTCCAAGGTAACAGACCTTTTGAAAACAAAATCTGTAAACGGCATTGAAAACAATTTGAAAAGGCAAGAAAAAATGTTCTAGATCTCGTTATGAAATGCTTTTTTGTGTTCTATGATTAATACAAGTTTAGCAAAATAGTTCTTCGCGAAAATTAAAGTTGGCAAACACATGTAGAGGATCTGACAGAATACATGTGATTAAATAAGGTGCTTAACACACCCCATAGCGAGATAAACGATTTGAAGAGGCGACAAATGTGAATGGGAAGCAAATCAAAATCGCAAATAATTTGCAAACTCTAATAGTTTGATTATATGATATCAATCTCATATTTGGGAAAGAAACCCTGTTGCACGAAGTGCAATAATGTATCCCATTTGTGTAAAACCTCTGCAACAGGGAAAACTATCACTACTACAAAAGTGGCAAATTTTACAATTTACTTAATGGACAACATGTAGGGTTCCCATTCAGAAACAAAAATACCATTATGGTTGATTTGGGTGGATTATAAAGGACAGATCACAACGATTAGTAGTTATAAACTACGTAGACAACTGCCATTTATTTTAGTTCAATACTTGTGTATTTTATAGAGTGCTGGTATTTTCTGGAAATTTGTTTTCAAATTTATCTGCTAAAGATTGATATATTTAAAGGATTTCATTGAACCGCTGTAAATGACAACTTAATGAAATTATCATATTCACAATCTATACTTGTCTGACCATGAATTATGCCAGCTTGTACGTATAGTGTGAAGAATTCCGTTTGATCTCAACGTCATCTCGAATTGACTTTGATTTGAAGTGGATCTCGGTCCGATAACATTTGCGATATAGTCACTCAGAATTGAGTCACATAGGACCTTTATTTACCATTTAAGAATACTTTATCTGTATAGTAATCTAACCAATATTCATTTTTACTTCATTGGTCCAACACAAGAGTACGAATCAGTCGTGTGATCATGTAACATATCTGACCTTGTCAAACTTTGACAAAGCACGGCAGGAGGTAGATGACAGTTCTGATGTACAAAAAGGGAGAAGTGCTACGAGTTACGAGTTTGCTGACTTTTTATGCAGAAAAAACGTTATCTTAATTGCTTTAATTCTCTCTCTTTTATTTTGCAAAGCCAATCCCAATAATAAACAAATTTGATATTAACGATTATGATGTTCATTTCAATATCACGCTTCACTGTTGAGAAAAGTTACAATAGATTGTCAATTAATAGATTTGAAAATCCGTATACACCAATCCATTTGTGTATGGAAACAGATTAAGAAAAGAACAGGTATGCTTGAACCATACTATTTTTCATGCTTTGTTTATGTTTAATTAGCAAAGGTGAAGCACCAATCCTGCGTGATTAACGAGACAAAAAATGCTACGAGAAACTATTTTTTAAAAATTATTAGTAATTTTGTGGGCGATTTAAGCATTTCGGGAAGGTTGTGGAAATGTTGCTACTCATTTCTTATGCGGGACAGCTCTTATGGATATAATTAAATACTTATTTCTGATCTCTCTCTCTCTCTCCGTCTATATATATATATATATATATATATATATATATATATATATATATATATATATATATATATATATATATATATATATATATATATATATATAGATATATATCGATTCCTGCTTGTTAGAGTTTATTAGTATAATTATATATAACTTTCTTTACTATAATCATGTATCCTAAGAGATATGTGGGATCCAGGGATAGGCACTTTCCTCTCTGCTTTGTATATAGGTATCAATTTACATATAAACAGCATGAAATACAGCAATATAATCTTACTGGTTAGAGAGTTATAACTCCTTCCAAGGAGAAATATAAGCCTACAAAAACGGTAGAGTAAGGCGATACTTGAAGAAGAAATTAAGTTAATTGATTGGAAAATAAAGATTATTAGAGGAATACTATAATGAGTACAGCATATCCAGTAATGTGATCTTTTCAACGTGCCACTCGGATATTATTTTGTGTAGTTTGATCAGGGCATAGTTCGTAACAGAATCAGATTTAAAAATAATGCATTTAAGATCAATTTACATTATCAGTCCAAATAAGCAGTACATTAGCATAATTCATGAGAGATATACAAACTTGAAAGAAATTCATTTCAAATGTCATTCTAATCATTTAATCAAGTTCATAAAGCCTATTTACACCTTGTTAACGGTATTGATAATAAAATGTGCCGACGCGTTACTTCTACAGTCAACGAAAACTTGATTGGATCACAATGATCAAACAACTGGACTGGCATACCGTATATTATGCACAAGTATGGAATTGAAGAAAGGAATCTTCGTCCCTTGATATCATTATCTACACGAACTCGCACACATACATACAAAACATGAATGCGTACACACACCTTATATACGGTCCGAAAACGGGTTTAATAACTTAACATGCTAGTTTATTATCTCGCCCATCTGCTTACAAGATCTAATTTTAAATACTTAATTATCATTATTACATGTGCGCCAGGAGATGTGAATCATTTTTATAACATATCGGTTCTCTCCTAGCACTGATTAATACCCATATATTTTGAGAAGAGAGGTAATACCCACAGCATTACCACTTCAGTTTGACTGAAGCAATTAAGATAATTATCCATCATATTTATTCCCATTTGTCTTTAATTCGAACATTTCAAGCAAACATGGCCTTGAATACCACTTCATAGAACTGCAGATAATTATTAAAGTAATATTAAATACATTTCGGCTCAACTCGTATGTATGTATGTATGTAGGTAGGTAGGTAGGAAGGTAGGTACGTACTTACGTATACATATATCTATGTTTGTATGCCTGAATGTATGTATGTAGGTACGTAGGAAGGTAGGTACGTACTTACGTATACATATATCTATGTTTGTATGCCTGAATGTATGTATGTATGCACGTACGTATGCCGCACGTATGAATTAAAGTATGTATTGATGCATGTATTTCGATAACGTTAAAATATTTCCTACCTGCAATTTTGAAAAAAGACTCGGTCTGTCATGAGTCAATCCAAAATTTTTCAGGCGGAATTCTTCCCTTATGTCCTTTTTCCAGCCCATGTATTAAGCTTCTGTCCCAGTTGAAGTACAGTAGAACCGTACCTTTCTGGCTTTATAAAGTAAAAAAAAAAAATAATTGTAAAGGTTTCTTTACCAGAGTGGTACATACTATAATGTTCCCATTGTGACAACACCGCTATAATCATATTGTAAAAGCCCCTTGCGTGATCAAATAGAAGAATGTCTTGAAGTTAAAGGACACCAAATTGAATTAACATTTGAATATATATGTATACAATGTATACAAGTTTTTCACAACATATTTGTTTAAGTTTCAACCACTTACATTATATATATAGATTTGAAATTAAGAAACAACACAAACGCCGATAAATTTGTGCGACTAGTTTCGCATTTACTATATGCTTCTTCAGGCACAAAATGTTTTTGAAAGAAACGGATGACGTCTATATATTTATAAACAATTACGTCATTGACATAACGTCATAAATGATATGTTTTATCATAAAAATATCATATGTATAACGGGATCAGAACGATACATGAGTCGCTAATGAAAACTGATAGTGAAATTATAATGTAGAGACAAACAGTCATACATATAACTACATATTTCTATAACTAATATATATATATATATATATATATATATATATATATATATATATATATATATATATATACACACACACATGCATACACATATATACACACATATATATATATATATATACACATACATACACACACATATATGTACATATATACATACATATATACATATACACACATATACACACATATATATACACACATACATACACATACATACACACATACATACACACACATATAAGTACATATATACATACATATATACATATACACACATACACATATATACACACACATACATACACATATATACACACATATATATACACATACATACACACACATATATGTACATATATACATATATATACATATACACACCTACACACACATATATACACACACACACATATATATATATATATATATATATATATATATATATATATATATATATATATATATATATATACACACACACATACACACACACATATATACATATACATATACACATGTATACAACATATCAATTTCTCCACTAAAAATGTATACAATTTTATATAATGCCTTAGTATTAAGGCCATTGGGATACAGAGTATCTAACCGATTAATCCAATAACTTTCTTTAATGAGTATGTTCATTTCTCCGTGCACAATATCGATTGGCATGAAAGAAAAATCACGTAAAGGGTGATTATTTGTATTAAAATGTATTGAAACATTAGAGGAGAACTGAGGATCCATACAATTTTTTATATGAAAACGGTGATTATTCATTCTCTCAGAAACTTGTTGAAGTGTTTGTCCAACATATTGCATGTTACATTTTTTACAGGTTATCAAATAAATTACATCAGTTGATATACAGTCAGTGTTATAACGTAGAGAAAACAATTCTTTAGTATTGGAGCTACTAAAATAGGTACTTTCTCTAATATTTGCACATTGAGAGCACCGACGTCTGTTGCATTTAGATGATGAAAAACATCTTTTTAAATTTTTTTTCGGTTTAGTTCTGATCAAAAGATCTTGTAAATTCTTAGGTCTTCTATAAGCAAGAATTGGCTTGCTCTTGTAAAGTGTTTTGACGCTGTTTTTATATGATAAATTGAGGAGACTCCAATATTTCTTAATTGTAAGGCCTATATTTGGCAATGAAGGATTATATTGTATTATGAAAGGAATTATATTTTTCTCTTTCGTACATTCTGCTGTATTTAAAGCATCATTTTGGGTCAGAATACAGACTTTACTCAAAGCAGACTCTATTACATGTATAGGATAATTCCAGCTTTGGAAATATGTTTTTAATTCATTCAAAGAATTTTGTAATTGACAATCGTCTGAAATGATACGTCGGTATCTTTTCGCCTGACTATGAGGTATACCGTTTTTACATGACCTGGGATGACAAGACGAATATTCCACATATTGGTGGATATTAGTTTCCTTGACGTGAACATTTGTAGAGATAGTATTATCATAATTTTTCATAATATTTACGTCTAGAAATGATACATGCGTACTGGATGCAGTGTAAGTACATTTAATTGTTGAATATAAATTATTTAGGCTATTAATAAATTTGTGTAGATCTTCTTCTGAATGGTTCCAGATCATAAAGATGTCATCTAAAAATCTTAACCAAACAGTAGGATTAAATTTCTCTTTTTCAAGAAAATCTTGTTCCAATTTACCCATGAAAAGGGAAGCGTATGAACGAGCCATATGACTACCCATTGCCGTACCCATTATTTGGATGTATTTGGTACTATTAAATTGGAAATTATTATTTTCCAAGATAAGTGTTATTATTTTACAAATATCTTGTAAATTCTTAGGTCTTCTATAACCAAGAATTGGCATGCTCTTGTAAAGTGTTTTGACACATATATTTGTAAAATAATAACACTTATCTTGGAAAATAATAATTTCCAATTTAATAGTACCAATTACATCCAAATAATGGGTTAATAAGTGGAAATTCATCACTGATCTAGAGAGTACAGAAGCAATAGTCTACTCTTGAAACCATTATATATATATATATATATATATATATATATATATATATATATATATATATATATATATATATATTGAAACCATAATTATATGCGTTTTTATAAGCCATGGGCGAATGACAATTTGATATACCAGCAGTATTGGTATATCAAATTGCTGTATATCAACACTTTAAAAGTCAAGTTATTTTTAATGTATACGGTATATATATATATATATATATATATATATATATATATATATATATATATATATATATAATAATAATAATAATAATAATAATAATAACAAACGTACGTTATATGCTATTTGTATTTACGTCTTCGTTTATAGCTTTGTTTGCTTTTAGTAATTATTTGTTTGATTATGGGAAGTCGGTGTCGGGAAGATATTTCTCAAGCCGAGTAATTAGCCAATTACTAGGAGTAGGCGTTATAATGTACAGTATTCACGAGAGTTTATGGTAGCATGGAATAGTTTCTTAAAAAAGACACTCCTACTTTTTAACATAATGAACACTTATAAATATTTAGTAATTTGAGATAGGAATAATTCTGTGTATTAGCTGTTTGGGCCATGTTTGTTAATACGTGGCATGAAATACAGATATACGGCTTAGAAAAGCGTACTGACATATCATACGAACGCGAAGCAAGAAAAAACACGCAAGTGTGAAATTAGAGTCTCGTGAATGTTTGGTCGTTAGTTGATCTGAGGAAATTATCTGTGGTATTAGTGCGTTTAAGAACTCGTCAGTTGACAACGACGACTTTTGTTTTGAGGTGTTTGGAAATAGGGACCATCGATCTCATGCCAGGCTCACGCAGGTGTTGTTTGATTCTCTCGGTAGAGATGTGCTGCAAGACCCCTGGCATGTTACAGGAAAGATTTTCAGGTTGCAACATTTTGTTCGATTGCTTGTGTGTGTGTGTGTGTGTGTGTGTGTGTGTGTGTGTGTGTGTGTGTGTGTGTGTGTGTGTGTGTGTGCTTCTTTTAGCTAAGGTCAGGCAACTCGAGTGAAAGCGAGTACTCGTAAGTGGAGTTATATTTTAGTAAAATATGATTGGATAAATGTCTTTCATAGTATAAAAGAAGATTTTTTTCTTTTGTTTAGTTTTCATTTAAAGATGAGCAGTTATAGAACTTTATCAGTGAATGGTGTTACCGGTGGGATATAACTTTGGGGTGGAATGGAGTATATTTGTGTATAGGTTGCACTCGAGATTACCTAAAATGGGTCAATTAGAGACTTTTTTTTTATAAACACGAGGCCAGTTGAACTGTGTTGTGAGTTAGAAAAGAAACGATTATGACTTAATAATCTCTCATGGGTGAATTACACATAATGATTTTGTAAAGAGTTCCTTCCCAGTCACGATTCATGAATTTATAGTTTAGTGTGTTTGATTGACAAAAGAAGAACCATCTGACAGACTGTTGCTAACTAGTCCCCTTCCCCCTCACACAGAGAGAGAGAGAGAGAGAGAGAGAGAGAGAGAGAGAGAGAGAGAGAGAGAGAGAGAGAGAGAGATGTAGGCATGCTCGTGAATAGAAATCATTAGTATGCAAAATATCGCAACAGGAAAATTAATGTAAGCGTGAGCAACCCCTTGTCCCCGTGACTGTTAAATGATTGGGTTAAGGACGGCATAATGCTGTCAAATGGACTGAATCGACAAATCGGATAAATAAGATAGCTTCTTGCACTGCGGTTGATGTATATTTTGTAATTATTCTATTTGATCCTCAGATTCTTATGTGAACGAAGATCCCTTTTTATTTCATAAATTGTTTCAGATTAATCATGTTCAGTATTAACTTCCAGAAACATTGGTCAGAAGTCGTTTGTTTTTTCTCGTGCAAGATTTATGTAAATTGGAATTGGTTTGTGTGCTTTTAGAGAAGCAGTCGTAAAAAAACGCCATGAATTTGTAAAGAATATATTAGTATCACTTGCATAGAGTGCTTTTGCGTAAGATTATGGCTTTGGAGTAAGTTGAAGAGTGAACTATGATATTTTAAGCTGTGATTGTTTAGATGCTGTTAATCAATTTCCTGTCGCTGCAGCACCTATATATTAGTAGTCATGTAGATGTGATAATGCAGTGTCAGCTATCATGGTCTGATGGCGACGATGAATTTGGCGCTGTTTAGTGTGGAGCGCAGGGGGTCCTGAGCGACTTCTGGTTTTGGTAGAGATGCTTTGTCATGCGTTATCTCAACCTGAGTTTTCGTCGTGGTTAATCACGGCAAACCTGCGTTTCTCACCTGTTAGAGTCCTGCTTGTTGGGAAGCTTTTGCTACAGTTTCAAAGTAAACTGTTGGATACCATTGGTAATAGTTTAATATGGTTTATCATGCGTAGATTAAAGAATCAGCTTGTGAAAACCAATTCTCATTATGGAATTGCTGAAAGACTACTTTAGTACACTAAAATTAATTAGCAGCATTAGTATATGGACCATCGCAAAGTCATGTTTCGAACTGGTTTGTTTGTGTTTTGGACGAGGTTATTCTGCATATCATTGATTGTTAGCCGTAATGTATGTTTGAACTACGGTTTCTGGCCGTTTATATATATATATATATATATATATATATATATATATATATATATATATATATATATATATATTATTTTACTCGATGAGTGATTATACTCTAGCTTTAGTTTGACGGAGAGTGCCGGATCTAGGGGATCAGATCCATTTATTCTGAATCAGATCTGAATTATGTTTGGGAATCACAAATCGGGTTGGTGGCTGACTCTGGCTAAATACTGTGATGCGGTATAGTGCGTCTTTTCCAAGTATTATACTGACTTTGTCGTCCGAGAGAGTATTGATAGTGAGCCCTAGATACGCCAACGGAAAGGTTATTCGCCTTAATGCTTCACGAAATAACACCCCTTCATGGTAGTAACTATCGAGCCTGCGGCCCCTTGAGGGCAGTACATTTGGGTATTGATTCGACAGCTTAAGCTGACCGCGGGTTGGCTTTGTGTACTCCCAGTGCTAATTGACTATCCGCTTTGCATTCTTGTTCCATCCCAATCTGAATCGGTACTTGTCAACCCCAAGTTGGCGCAAATACTTTTGCACCAGTGGTTTGTATTCCTTAGAGTTTTTACATTAGATTTTAGTTTTTATTTCAATGACGGTATACAAAATAACGCTGTATATGTCTTAATTTGGTTTTAAGTATATAATAACCTTGTACTAAAAAATATTCGTGTTGACTTACTCATTTGGCGGGCCTATTTGCAAGCTCGTAGTCAACTGCCAAGACAATTCGTCCACACAGATATTTTTCAGTACAAATTCAGTAAACCATACATATTATGTATAAAAGATGACGGCACAACGGCAGAAACACAGCGCGTATTTTACATATTGACTAAATGCTCTATTTGTTTAAAAGTATTCCGAGCTGCTACAACACTGACTTGCTGGCATACGTTTTGTGAGAAATGTAAAAATAAACATGCGCATAGTCTTAAGCAGGAGGGGTATATACAAATATTCTCGAATGTTACTCTCCTGCTTCCGCCATTGGCGAGATCCCGTGTGACTGGGCCGCTACACTACCAGCCAATCCAGTTTGTTTTGTAGATAATGCTGTCAGATTTAGCTGACAAAGATGACTCGATATATTCCAACCATTGTAAGCGGACGGAAAAGAAAACGTCCCCGTATCATTTTATTTAACAGCACTATCAAGATCACAGAATACGTGAAGGTGTTGTTTTGTTATTAAAAAAATATATTAGAGGATAGGTAACGCGCGAAAAGTTAGTTTATTTGAGAAACAAGTTTTATTCAGTTGATAAGAGATACATTTTTTTAAAAAAAATCTGAATATATCGGTCAGCAGGTGTTGTTTTGTTATTAAAAGAGTATATTAGAGGATAGGTAACGCGCGAAAAGTTAGTTTATTTGAGAAACAAGTTTTATTCAGTTGATAAGAGATACATTTTTTAAAAAATATCTGAATATATCGGTCAGCAGAGAAAAAAAAATATAGAAGTTAATAAAGGCCTGGGTTCCTAAAGTGGAATCTCTGATAAAGGTACTGGATGAAGATTTTCAAAGATAGCCAGGGCAGCTGGTTTTGACAAGAAGCAGCTATGATCTCCAATCAAATACAGACATATAATAGCATGCCATAGACACGTTTGAAACAATGCTGACAGAGAGCAGAAAATCAAATGACGAGCCAAAGATATTAATTACGATGATTACAATATCTAAACAAACATTTACAAAGATGCAGCAAATAGAAGAAGAATCGGAACAGACTCAAATTAAATTTGAACACGATAACAGCCTTGAAAAATTGATCCGTAACTTGAGTTCGGTGGTTAATTTAAAAAGAGGGGCATATGGTGTCCAAATTTTGTCATCTGGATCATTATCTGAAAATAACACTGCTGGTTCCACCTAATATTGTGAGCACAATGATAACTTTCAGTACCTATATACCTATATCCTCGATGACGAAAATAAAAACAATATATAGTCAAGTATCATCCTTCCTGATGATAGAATTGTGATATGTGATGAAGGAAATACAAAAAAAAAACTTAATTGATAGAAATAAAACATTTTGATATGTGTCTCACCTGGAGGCGCAGGAAGAGTCGAGACACATTTGCTATATAGACCACCAGACTGACGCTGTAACACTTGGTGCGAGACTATTAATAGCATCCGCGAGCAATTCCATGATCCAATTTGGGATTGTCTCTGTTGGGAACCATTGCTATGGAGTAGATTCAAATAGAAAACAAAATGTAGACACACGTAAAGGGTGTGGAGATCCTGATTCACTTCTTACATATGATACCTCGTACAAAGTCATCAACTGGATTCAGCCCTTTGACTATTTGAGTTATCCACCGTCCTAGCAATGATGACTCAAAACATTATTGCACGAGTCATAATACAGTTGTCACAATGTCCAGGGGTGGGAGAAAGAGTAATACGTTTGAAAGCAAAGAAATGAACGTCACGTGAGTTTACTATAGATAAAACAAATGTATCTTTTAATGCCGTGGCAGAGAGTCCAAAACCGCGATTCTGATTTCACCGGAAGGAAAACAACTTGACGTGTTTTTGTCACATAAGCATGGACACAAGAATCCGATTGTCATATGTTTGAACATCATTTCATTTGAAGGATCGAAATAAAAGTGAGAATATGCAAAGCATAAACATGGCATATTTTAACAGCATATTGGTAATACCTGGTATTAGTCATACTTATAAAGCATATTGGTATGACCTGGTATTAGTCATACTTATAAAGCATATTGATATGACCTGGTATTAGTCATACTTATAAAGTCCTATGGAAAAGAAGAATTATTACGGAAGTAAGAAGAAATGATAAAGTGATGGTTGAACATCTTCAAGACCAAATGTAATTACCTCAGTTTGATAAAGTGATGGTTGAACATCTTCAAGACCACATGTAATTACCTCAGTTTGATAATTATCAACCGAAGGGGGAGACAGATGGATTTGAAAGGCATAGAACAAAATATGCAAAGCAGAGGCTTTTAAATCAAAGTCAAGACTGAACAGACATGTAGTAATAAACGCCCAATAGTATAAACTTTAAAAGCAAATCGGCGATCATCAAACCAAGATGGAGATAACACCTTAGAACTCTACTGAGAAATTTTGCAAAAGAATAGTGGCTCACATTTTTATTTTGAGTTCCTGGGATATAGGGACAAATTGATGCACTAAGGCTAAATTTTATTGTAAATTGTAGAAATCTTACATAATACAGTTATTTTAATGAAAAAATATAAAGAGGACTGGTGAATGATGTTACATAAGAGAACATATCACTGTTATGGCAGAAATAATTGTATGCTATAATAATCGTTGATTTTAGCAAGACAAAGCAACTTCTGCAAAGGGCTACACAATTTACTTGTTTGAATGCTCAGACGAAACTATCAATACTGATAGATTTAACTCAACTTAAAACTTAATAAAATTCCAAAGCTCATATGTTTCAGTACTCCAAAACTTGTTAAATGCAAATTTACTACTATCAAGGATTGCAAATATAGATAAATGTGAGCTTAATCGGCCACCGCCCTACATGACTGGTAAGTGAAGACATTTACTGTAAAATCAAGGGATACAATTTAATAGTTTTGGGGCCAACAAACGATTTCATGGAGATACAAATTCGTTGGATCACTCTGTTTACATAAGCACCTAATACAACAAAATTAATTTTGTGGTGTATTTATAGCCTAACAAAGTCCGTATGTATGTGTCGTGTACTCGTACATGCTTACTTTGGTACTGGCTTATTTTTAAACACGTGGTTTTGAAGTGTGGATCTCTCTGTCTGTCTGCCTCTCACATACACACACACTTTTAAAATAATCACAACGCATGATGCACGTTTTTCTCGTAAATACTCCATGAAAATTTATGATAGTTCTGTATGTTATTAATATGTTTTAGACCTACCATGATATTTCTGTATGTTATTAATATGGATTAGACCTACCATGTATGATATTTCTGTACGTTATTAATATGGATTAGACCTACCATGTATGATATTTCTGTACGTTATTAATATGGATTAGACCTACCATGTAAGATAGGTTCTCTGTTAGCAACTGTGAAGCTTCTATTTCTTGTTTCTTTTTTTCTTTTCTTTGCCAAAGGCAATGCATGTAAAATGTTGCTGTGATAGTGGCTGTCTATTTGCATTTTAGTGAAGTGTGAGTGTTATCTTCTGAACTTCTGAACTACACCTTTATTTTTTGAGTGCGTTATTTTAAAATGATAGTTGCATACAAAGACAGAAAGAGAAAACGATAAATATATCAAAGGGTCACTATATAGAGAGAGACAGACAGACAGACAGACGGACAGAGACAGACAGACAGAGAAAGAGAGACTGAATCAATTACATTTTCAGCGTAAGTGCATTGTTTCTAATTTTGGTAAATGGCAAAAGTTTCGTATATCCTTATTGATCTAACATAATGACTTATTATGAGCTAAATTACATGTATCTAGTTGGACTGACTTACTGACCAAGACAAAATCGGATTAAGAGATAGATATATTTGGAATTTTCCACGGATACTCTTTCCATATATGCAAACTTGTATAATGTATGGACTATTTGTGCGAAAAATCCTTTGCAAAATACTCAGTGTCCCTATCGATCTAAATGCATCGACGAATATACAGATAGATGGTCGGATTCGGGTGATTTCTGCCTCTTTGGAATTAAAAACTATAATTGTATATATTTCTCAAAACCCTGCACGTATCTGTATGGAAATTCATATCTAAGTGAAAAGGTAAAGAGAGATTTTTTTTCTTCGTTCGTGTGTGTATGTGTGTTATATGGGGTGGTAAATTACAGAGTTTGAAAAGAGAGTCTCATTTAGCACCATATCTTCCTTTAAACAATATGTTCAATCAATCTGTGTTTGTGTTTGCACCAAATTTCATGATGCTAGCTGGTGTTTAATAAACCAAAAATATAACATGTACGCAAAATAAATGATACATTTCAACAAATTCCACAACTTTTGCAAATTATCATAAATGTACGACTTGTTTGAAATTCAGCTCAGCAAACTTCCTATTTTACCTTGTTATTGTATTCATAATAAACGCAGATACGACATACTGAGGACAAAATGAATCATATATGCCATTTTGTGTTTGGGGCGAAACTAACAATGTTTTGTGTTAATGAATTGTTGGTTTTTGTTGGGGTTTTTTGGGGGGTGGGGGTGGATGGGGGTTGTTTTGTTTTTTGTTGGTTTTAACGGCACTTTTAACATATTACTGGCTATATCCTGCCGATGAAATGGGAGCTAAATGCCTTTCCGAACGACACACAGTGGCAGCCAACCAGGGTTGGCCTGGGCAGGTATCGAACAGCGATCCTTGAACTACGAGACCGACGCTTTACTAGCTAAGCTACTACGGCTCCCTTTAATAATTTGAATAAAACAAAAGATAAGCACCCTGCAGTAAAAATTAAAAATCATCTTCTTCCGTTGAAAAGTAAAAATGAATTCAAATATATTTACTAGAAGACGTGATAAGTTAATTAAGTTGTTTCACAGCGAAAACTTTTAACAGGAGAGTAACGATAACGTGTGGGCTGTATAAATAGTCCTGCTAAATTCAATATCAAAAGTATCATCGTAATATGTTTTATCTCGGATTCTAAGAATTATTTTACCCTTAAATTACATGTATGTAGAAGATAGAAATAATCAGAGACTAGAGTAAGTGTACATCAATTATAGCCAAATACCTACAAATATGATCTTATTAACAAGAAAAAAAGTATTAAAACAGTACGTTCTAAGCCAGTGTTTGAGTATGGCTAACGTTAAAAACTTTCCACGTTTCAAGCCAGGTAAAACGGCCTGATTATGTAAGAATTGGTTTTTACTTAAATATCTTAAATATCTCGCTAGAAAATTGCCTTGTTGTTGATGGAGGATAACAAATTTGATGTGACGATGAAGCTGCTGAAATTCATGCCAAAGGATACACAATAAGTATGTATGTATCTGCTCATACCAAAGGATACGGAATTAGTATGTATGTATCTGTTCATACCAAAAGATACAGAATTAGTATGTCCGTATCAGTTCATACTAAAGGATACATAATTAGTATGTATGTATCTGATATATTTACAGATCTCCTTGTCACTTATTTCAATATATACTTCTCTGTCTTACATGCTGAGAGAATATGTAGTAAATATATTCTTTTCTGTCTTACATGCTGAGAGAATAGATCGCAAATATATACTTCTCTGTCTTACATGCTGAGAGAATATGTAGCAAATATATACTTCTCCGTCTTACATGCTGAGAGAATATGTAGCAAATATATACTTCTCCGTCTTACATGCTGAGAGAATATGTAACAACTATATACTTCTCTGTCTTACATGCTGAGAGAATATGTAGCAAATATATACTTCTCTGTCTTACATGCTGAGAGAATATGTAGCAAATATATACTTCTCTGTCTTACATGCTGAGAGAATATGTAGCAAATATATACTTCTCTGTCTTACATGCTGAGAGAATATGTAGCAAATATATACTTCTCTGTCTTACATGCTGAGAGAATATGTAGCAAATATATACTTCTCCGTCTTACATGCTGAGAGAATATGTAGCAAATATATACTTCTCTGTCTTACATGCTGATTAAGCATCAGCATGTAAACGAGTCAAGAGTTTATGATTTTACTGTCCTGTCTTGCATGCTGAGAGAATATATGACAAATATATACTTCTGTGTCTTACATGCTGAGAGAATATGTAGTATCCCAGAGAAAAAATAACTTTAAAATAAGGTGAGTCATTCTCTTTTTCCTTGATATGTCTTTTTTGTTGAATATTCAGTTTGCATCTCATATTATTACATGTACTGAGTAAATGCTTTCGCTTAAATAACCTAAAATATAACAATGTGACCTTGACCAATTCAAAACATAGCTATATGCACATTTGAAACTGAAATCTTTAAAAAAAATCATCTATCAACAAGGAATGGTCAAATACTTGACTTTATTGTGTGCTTCATTTTTCGGATTTATTTTATTCGATGATGTACTTGTCTGAAAGAGGGGCCCGGATAACGCTCTCGCTTTGGACCTCTGCGATCTAAGGAGCGATACCGCATTCCGGCATGTACAAGGATAAGTAGTCTCCTATCAAAAGTCAGTGTTTTTCTCCACCATGAAAAACAACACTACGCTAACATCTGCGCCTTCAAACTTTAAGAGCACGTTTGTACAAGCTGGAAAAACTTGTCCAATGGACGTATTTTGTTTTAAAGAGATATCTTCAGCAGTCCAAAAATGAATTCAAAAATTCAACTTGTCTTATATGTATCTTCCGTATTTTAATTTTGCAGTTTATATACAGTGAGCATGAAAAACAAAATTCCAGGGAGACCACAATAGCGTATTTTGTCCCACAAAATGTGGAGTTTTCGCAGAGATAGGGATTTTATCATGAAATCGGTCATTTAAGGAAATTTTTTGTCATGATGAAATTTGCAGAATTTCTTTTAAATGTTTGGAGGAATTTTCTCTGCGCTTTCTGTTAATAAAAGCAAAAATGTCAGATCTTGGTGCATGTTAAAATTATTAACCTTATGCTGATGGTAGAGTTATGTCACTGTATGACAATAATATATCTACATGTATAACTATTATTCCAACTGTAAAATAAGGTGAGTTGTTCTCTTATTCCTTGTTATGTCTTTTTTTTTTTTCTTTTTTTTTTAATATTTAATTTACATCACGTTTTGTTGAATATTCAATTTACATCTCGATTTGTTGAATATTCAATTTACATCTCGATTTGTTGAATATTCAATTTACATCTCGATTTGTTGAATATTCAATTTACATCTCGATTTGTTGAATATTCAATTTACATCTCGATTTGTTACATATACCGAGTAAATGCTTTGGCTTAAATAACCTAAGATATAACAATGTTACCTTTTGTTAATGAGTACTTTCTGTTATTGTAGGACAGGCACGCGTACTTAATGAGAACAGGTTTATATCCTGATAAAAACCGGATCTAAAACCAAAACGTTTCGTGTGACCCTAATATCCAGTATGTTCCTTTTAAAAACAAATTGCTCTAACAGTCATTGTTATACAATGAAATGTATATATGCCATGATACGTCACACACCCAACTTGTGGTAGGTAGCTTTAGTTCTTACCACCAAGGCGAACTATATATTGTCATCAATGTCTGCTCATGAAAGCCTTCTCTTCGATATTAAATATAAGTGGAAAGGAACATTTCAGTTTTTTACTCCTTCATTTATCCCTAGCTACTGCATGGGACCATGATCTAGGGGTCAAATCCAAAAATTCATTAGATATATTAAATGTCTTTCATTTATGTCTGAATGTCAAAGATATTCCGTTGAAAATGTATATATTTGCAAATGTCCTTGTAATTAGGCCCCACGGGAGCGGCGGTAGCTCAGCTAGTAGAGAGTCAGACTCGAAATTTAAGGGTCGCGGGTTTGATACCCGCCAAGGCCAGCCTGGGTCGGCTGACTCTTTGTGTCCGTGGAAAAGGTACCCAGCTCGCGTTTCATCTAATGTGTTGAAAGTGCTCATAAAACAAACAAACAAGTAAACAAACATAAACACCAACAACAGGAAACAACGCTTCATATAATTTTACTTCTTGGTGATCCTTTGAGCGGAGGAATCTGAAGTGCCCTTCTATGGTCTCTTAACTATATAAACAAATACATGACAAAGTTTCATGTTGTTTTGCAAAAAGGTGAACGAGAACAATCCCCATGAACGGACGGATATTTGAGTGGACAGACGGAAATTATCATTACAGTCCCCTTTTATGTAGGAAAACGCTGAGCGAGTTGTTACTGAAATTTTAAATTAAAGCATTTTATAAGATCTTGTTTTTACAATAGCCATTAATCATAATCACAGCAAAATTAACCAGTATTTATGTTCTTAATATGGAACTACATGAAATACTAGTCAAGAGCTTCTTATCGAATTTATACCGTACTGTTGTACATAAATTCAAATATGAATTTATTTAGAAGCAAGGGTATCGAAGCTTTTCTTAGAAAAATGAAATGTACAATTTATTCTGATTTGTTTCTTTTTGTGATGTTTTTGAAAGCAATGCATTCTGTCTCTGTCTGTCTGTCTCTGTCTGTCTGTCTCTCTCTGTCTGTCTCTCTCTCTCTCTCTCTCTCTCTCTCTCTCTCTCTCTCTCTCTCTCTCTCTCTCTCTCAGCCGTTTAACCTTTAAACGAATCCGAGAGAACTGAAAATAGATATAAAAAAACAAAATGAAACTTTTATGAACACTGAATTTGTTGTCGCTGCTAAAACAAAAACATGCAAACAAATTGATAGACTAACTGAAAGAAAGACGATAGATAAGTATATAATGAAATTACGGAAATATACAGGTAGGTGGATAGATAGATATATGCGATTGATTCTGTCGCAAAGGTCCCGCACAATGATTATTTCCACAAAAATGGCAGAGTTGGAAAAGAAAAAAGCATCAAATTAAACAGGGCGACGTCGAGGTTACACCGTCGGTAGAATTTCAAAATTAATTTCAGCTCCTAAAAGGTTAACCCAGAATTTTGCTGTATATATTCTATCCACTTTGAGCCAGCAGATTTTGTGCTCAATGCGAATCACTATCCAAGGATATTTACTACACTTTCTACTAAAAAGTTTAGACACGATTTTTTAAAATATAGTTTTTGGAGACTTATGTTGGAAAATGCCCCTCCTTAATAATGCATAGATTTTTTTTCGGTTTCTCTACATTCTATTTTTTCTAAGGTCCAAACAATAGTCTACAAGGATCGCATTTTGTGTGATCACATGAAATATGTTCTTTAATTTTAACATTTCTAAATGTTTTCAAGATTTGTATTATATCGGATTTAAATAGAAAATAACGCAGCTTACTACCATTAAATTCACACTTACAACAACCATTTTTGTTGAGACTCTGTAGTTTGTATCTCACTAAAACGTCGCTTGTGTTTTTATTTCGTTTATAAGCTATCCATAGTCTATATTCGAAAAGATTCAGGGAAATGTTTATGCAAATCTCAAAAATTTTGTGTTGCATACTTTGTTGCAGAGCTTAAACGTCTTTTGAAACGAATAATGAACGGAATTATTTCTTTTGTTTTGCTCTGAATATTTAATTTTCTTAATGCCTCAGATTTCATTTTCTAAGTTCCCTGATTTTGTAACCTCTTTAATGTTGTCCCGCAAAAAAGCAATGAAACAAGTCATAAAAGTCCAGCGGAACCTCGGTATTTGGGATTTAGCACTGCCCCTGAACTTATGCCGTGGATGAACGCTATTTTGATGTTGCAATTGGTGAGTATCAGTTTCCATTATCCAGATTATCCCCCTTTGTAAAGTTATATCCCTTGTATACTGTTACATCTGAGATTTTTCTTAATAATTTTAAATGGTGGTTATTCATATCGTTAAGAAACTCATTTAGTTCTCCTTCCGAATGGATCCAAATAAAAAAAATATCATCAATAAACCTGACATAGAAATTGTAGATTTTGGGCTTTAACGCATATTTCTTTACCCTATGCAGCTACATAAAGGGAGCAAACATCTTCCCCATAGTGGTACCTTTTTCTTTCCTTTTGTGGAGATACTTTTCTCAATAAATAAAAAATAACGTTGTGCTTTTCTAGACAATTTTTTTAGTAAATTTAAATATTCCGCGCCTGGTCGATTTAAAACCGGATTATGAAGCATAACGTTTCTGCAAGCTGCCTAACTATGATCATGCCCGATCTTAGTATAAAGGCTATCAGTGTCTGCTATAACCAGAATGCAATTTTTGGGAGGTTTACTAATCATTGCTATCTTTAACAGATGTACACTTTATTTCTGAGCCTAAGGTTTAAAAAAAAAAAATCTTTCAATTGGGAAATACTCTCAGTCTAACTTGAACAATCTGAAACAATAGGCCTTGGTAAAGTCGATTTTTCCACTGGTTTGTGAATTTTCGGAATTAAGATAGATAAATAGGTAGGAGATAGATAGATAGATAAATAAATAAATAAGTAAATAGATAGATAAATAAATAAGTAAGTAAATAGACATATAGGCAGGTTGGTAGAGAGGTAGATACATTCAACGTATGGAAACGTACAGACTGACCGGAAGACGGACGGACAAACAAGTAAACAACTAATCGAAAGTGGCTTCGCAATGTATTTGAAGTTGTAAAATATTATCTGTGCTTATCTGTATCTCGTCTGTGGCAATTGTTATAATTAAATATTTGTTATTTGTTGTAACGAAAGTTAGTCACTAATATTTCATGTGATATTTCGCAAAAAAAACAACATCTATCAATAGTAATGCCATGTGAGTTTTGAAAAGCTCGTGTAGTCCAACGCCAGTTGACCGCAAATCCGTGTGTCTCGAAAAATTCGAAAGATGCAGGTTCACATAAATACATGTAGGTCATCGCAAATATATATACATGTATTGATCGTGCGTTACTTTTGATGCCGTTGATGCTGATGTTACTTGCATAAATATAAGAACTAGTATACTAATGAATGATGTTACAACGTATATGGACAGGTCCGAATTATTACCATCTATTTTCATTTTAATATATTAAAACTTAAGTTGTTAATCATGGTGAATTTAGACCTATATTATGGTTTCCTTTTTATTTTGATAGGTTACGAACATGGAACTGCAACAGCAACAACAACAACAACAACTACAGCAACAACATACTACTACTAATACTACTACTACTACTACTAATAATAATAATAATAAATTTACGTGTATATATTTGTGTTAATAGACAAAGTTACTGTCAAAAAATTAAATAGACGGACAATGACATGCTCTTGTGTCCTTTCCTCAATATATGATATCCTGCAAAGTCATACGCTATAAATGTCAGGGTTACATTTTGAGCATGTTGTTGGGATATTTTGGATTTAGAGGAGATGAAATTTTAAAAAAAGAGAAATTAAACCTGCAAATATATTACAGCAACAAAACTTTTTATGAAGACTAGAAAATCTGCGATATCATCAGGAAACATTTATGTCAAAACAAAGCCGTTTTAAAGTTTGATTCAGACCTCTGGTCAGTAATAGAAAATTCACGTAGCTATATTCGTCATTAGGTTAAGGTCATTTTTTGTTGAGCAAGAAAAATCCAATGCATAGACTAGTCAGCAAATAGTATTTTGAACAAGTGCAATATATATTTAATATGGTTAAAGGTCATATTTCTCTTTTTTAATAAGAAAAATGACTATATATATAGTACTGAAGACAGTTACACTTTATATCTCATAAAGATGAAGGTAATTTTTCTTGTGCAACAAGATAACATCTATTATAGACGAAAAACTGTATAAGTCATAAGGTTCAAGGCCATTATTCATGTCTAACAAGAATTTATCATTGTGCGAGTAGCGCATGATGCAAGTATAAAGATACACTGAAGAAAATAATGAATACTAGTTGGACAAAGATGGCAAGATTGAGTAATGATTGTGAACACGATTGCTCAAGGTCAATGTCATTTATTATGTATCTAGATGCTAACATTCTTTCCTGATGTGTCTCAATATATGCCGGTAAAAACTTTAAATAGGCAACTAACGGACAAATGAAAGTGATATAATAACGTTTAATTAATTGTTTTGATTGCATCATAGAAGTAGATTTGGACATTAGACACAATAACCCTCTCGTTTATTATTGTTACACAACTTTTTATTTTCATATTTCTTGTTGTAAATTCCCCCTAGTGGTTCAAACATGTAGGTATCCAGAATTTTTCTTAGATTTTGTGTTTAGTGTTTGTTTTGTAAGCGGTCTATTCCCTTGACAAAGAGCATGTTTAGCTCGAAACGTTGGGAAACCGTTTTGAATTTGCGCCGTTATCAATGGTTTGTGTCAATATATATATATATATATATATATATATATATATATATATATATATATATATATATATATATATATATATATATATATATTAAGAACTCTCCCAGTACTGTATGAGAAAAAGTAATTTTAATTCAGACGATCCTGTGTCGTTAACATTCGAAACTGCATCTACAATATTAACACTTAAAAAATATCATTTGAATGATCTTGACTTGGAACAATTCGAAAATCATAAAAGCAATATGCATAAATTGTATTTATTTTAAAAGTTCTTTACGTATTTATTGATTTTCATTTCTTAAGCCTTCCATTTTAATTGTATTAATGCTGCCACTTAACGAAAGATCCTTTTCAGTTTCAACTGAATCTATTTACGCTGTAAACTCTTGTTCCAAATCAGTGAAATCATTTGTCATGCGTTTCATTGTTTGTGTGTGTGTGTGTGTGTGTGTGTGTGTGTGTGTGTGTGTGTGTGTGTGTGTGTGTGTGTGTATTTCGTCAATTCCGCCTTCCATATTATTAACAACTCTCGATCAACATACTCACTATTTCTGATTAAGATTGTTCAACCTCATCATGTAACTTGGTGTAAAAGTCTTGACGGGAAAAAAACTTGTATAGTTTCTGATCTTCTCAGTCTTCAGATTATTTTTTATCTTCCCAATGTCACTCTCCAAAGCCTCAATTTCACCGTGTGTCCTCTGTTCAAATGGTTATAAATATATGCTTATACATATTGTTCAGTGCCAGGCAACTAATTTGCTCAATTCCTTACTATTTGTAGAGCTTTTATAGCAGTAGATAAGGTATTGACTCTCTCTGTTTGAACAATTACTCTGAACCTGAATTCTTTTTTCTCTTGTAATTAGTCTTTATTTTTCTTTTTCATTTAGTTTTGAGATTTGTTAACTCTCTCATTACCACTCTGTTTAATAGTAGCTATTTTTTCTACATTTTCTTCCCATGTCTTAATATCTTTCAAACTATTATCCTCAGCAGTCTTACGTATTTAAGTTTCAACTCGTTTTTTTATATAATTTCTATTAGCTGCGTTAAAACATTTTATACTGGATCTGCTTGATTGGTAATAACGGTTATAGCTGAGGTTTTAATCACTGTTGATTGACCGACCTAGTGTTATATATTTATCCACTTTTCTACGATAATAAACCAACTCACCAGGACCTCTTAACATGTTGCAATTTCTATCATCCTAATATGCTATTTACTTTTTAAAAAATATACAAGATATAAAAAAACACATATGACACATATGACAGACATACCGTGAAAATGTATTACTTTGTTATGTTCATCTTTAATGCTGATATTCGGTTTTTTTATGTAATGATTTGTATATAACAATGTCTTCGTGGGAAAGAAAAGACTCTAACAAGTAGAATAGTTGTGCCTTGGAGAGTTTTCAGCGTTACTATTGAAGTGGTATTTGATGTTATTGATTTTGTCAAGTTTAAAAAACATCAACAAACTGTATCAGATTCTTATGCTACATATAAAATTATCGATGACATACAGCGCGTAACTATTATTCAGATTGACTTAAAATTTTAAGTTGGGTTTTAGACATTGAACATCTATATTTTCTTGTCACTATTGCCTGTCATTCTTCTTTGATTTTGATCATGTACGTCTAAATTCTGTGAAAGCCATCATAAATTAAAACAGTCTTGACTTCATTCTTTCTATTGATGTAAGTGAATATATTATTTTTTTTAGTTCGTTGGAAATATTGTAGTAGGTAGAAAAATAATCTATTTTCGCAACGATATGGAGAGATCACAATATATGCTGTTAATTGGATTCTTGAGAAAGAACTCTTTCTCAGAGGAACCGTTGACTGTAGTATTGTAATCTAACTTTGTATATGTATTGGATAAATTCAAAAAGCCAAAAATCTTTTTTTTTTTTTTGCTGTTAAATGTGTAACATTTGCTGTAACGATTCTAACTTCTGTACACATTGACTATGGCATGTTTGCAATATGTCGCTAAAAAAGCTTGTCCAAAATCTCTTTCTACTTCGTTTTTTTACGTTCCTAAAAGATTTTTGTTTCAATTCTTCTATTCTTTGGATGTCTGTGTTGCTTATCTTCTATACTGAATATATTTGTATCACTTTGTATCTGTTATTGTCGTTGTCGTTGAGGATCAAAATAAACTCTTCATTGTTTATTTAACTGTCATTCACTGTTATGCTTATCATGTAGTTAAGACTGGTCAACTTTCTGATGGCAGATATTACTATTTTATCATTTTTTTTTAAAAGTATGTTATAATTGAACGTTTGCTAGAAAGCTTTTGAAACAAATCTTAGCAATATTGCGCAAAACCCGCTAAAAGTCAAAGGTTCTATTACACCAGTATTCATTCCTGCTACACATAATCCTGCTGCTGTTACACCCAGGCCACCTTAAGTTAGTGTCCACCCAGTTCAAAATTCTACATGCTACTTTGCATTTGTAGCAATTGTGGTTAAAAGCACAAATATATCAACAATGCAACAACCATAATAGATAAATTATTATCCATTTTCTCTCTGTATGTTCCATTTACAATAGTTATGTTCAACTCCTGTTTGTCACTTCCATTTGTGGAAAAATCCGGTTATCCCTAACTTTTGCTTCGATAAATCCCTATTTTTGTTCTAGTTGGACTTTGTCCATTTGTCTAACAACTAAATAATGCTTTGCTTGTGTACCGTTATTCCTCCTGGTCACCTCGCTGGAAATAAAAGTGTTCTTGTGCCTCAACACACCTCTAGCAATGAAGGCACAATATTCTCTTTTTAAATTACCGAAAAATGGTTGAGGGTGATGAAGGTTTAAAAATGACAGAATTTGAAATTCCTGTATTTAAAGATGATGATCATCATCATATAACACAAACACGGGTTCAAATTCAAGTCGATAATACTGCAAATCTTGCTAGTGGTTTTGATGAACTAACAGGCACACTTTTTGAACAAGAATATAAAGAAATTAAATTTGAGGAATTATTTTAAAAAATGATGGTTATAATGTAGGCTTGGAGTAAATACGCAAGACATCTGACTGTATAGAGATAGTAAGGGGAATATTTACATGCAATCCAAAGGAAAATCGATGGTGCAATTGAATTTAAGATCGCCCATAATGGTGCTATAAACGTTTAAGCAACTCTTCGAATATAGAGGAAAGTCGGAGGACATAGCGTCATGTATGATGTTTATATAACATTATAAATATTTTAGGAAATTATAAATGTTTCTTGATTTTAATATTTGCTCAAACCTTAATGTTATGTATAAGGTTGAATTAAGTTATTTACTTAGTATTTGAGTTCAAGGACGGTTTTGGTAAACAAGTTGTTTATTTAATTTGATTTTAGGGTTGATTTTGTTCACAGATAAAACTAGAATTTCCTTTAGAGTTGTGTGTTAAAAGTCATCCATCATATAATTTTCTAGAACATTCTGTCATGTGACCTATCCTTATATATACCATGTTTAGTGGACAGTTTTCAGTTTCGACCTTACCATCAGTCTATACAGAGTCATTACAGTTGTGAAAATTATTCTAAATTCAGAGAGGCATTATTTAAAATAATCATTGGATTATAAAAGTGCTAATTGAATTATGGATTTTGGATTTTGAATTGAAGATTTTGGGATTTATGTGAACTTATTCAAAGATATTATGGAGTACATTATTTTAGCGCATCAGCACGTTAAAGACTAATGATACATCAGTACATTAAAGACTATTGGCACATCAGCACATTCAAGGATATTGAAATCCATTCGGAACATTCTATATTTAGGACTTGTGACTAGCACACTCAGGATTATTGGATTATTTGGATTGTAATTCACAATATTGTAAGTGCCATTTGATTTTCATTTTAATTATCTAGAAATAAATTGCTTGTTGATTTTTACTTGATTTGTTGGTTTCACTTTATTTTTGTTACATTTGTCTTAGACCATAGAGTCGTAACAATAGTCTATTAGCAAATTAAAAGGTGACACACATCTAGAACCTCCTTTTACCATAACAAAATTTGAGGATATTTTAATAGACTAATAAATTCTGTGGAAACGTCGGAGACGCAACCTAATAGGAGGGGCTCTACAGATAGTATGTACTTTTGAGAGAGTGACAGGTGTAAGGCGAAGTTGTTTAAATTTGCAACATGCATAATTAAGAGAATGTTGTCATACCTCTATGCTATTTTCATGTACTGTTGCTGAAATTGCTTTACATATTGTTCTTGTGGAAACTGTACATGATCTAAGGACACAGTTGACAAAAATGGCCGCTCCCATGTGCTCGAAAAATTAGCCTGATTTTGTCCAAAGTACACTATTTTTAGCAGTTATTAAAATAGGTACAACGAATTTCGGCAGAATAGGCAATACCAGCTTCTGAAAGTACAATGAATGAATTAATAAGTATATAAAAAGTGAAAAAAGGTATCGGTACAATTTAACTTTGAAGTCCAGGAAGTGAAAACGACCAAGCGGAGCTATTAGTTTGCTTATAGGTGCACATCTGAAGTAAGAGCAAGCTGTATACTCTATAACCAAAAATGCACCAACAATCATACACCATAATTATGGGAATTAAAAGTTCCTTTAATAATACCTAAGATATACAAGGTCTTTTTTAAATAGCCAGGATAACCAGTGAGGAAAAACTGGGAAATTATTTTTCTTTAAAAATCTAACCCTGTGCAAAATACGAAACTGTAGAACGCCACCATAGCCAATAGAACCTATTGCTGTACAAAGGCAACCAGTACAAATCCCTGGAGATACGTATTAAAAACAAACTGAAGAGTTTTCAAATAATTCTCTCAGCAAAGAAGCAGACGCGAACAATAATCGATGTATTTCTAGAATATTTATATATATGGTGGTGAAGGAGGTGCTGCACAGGAGGCAAACATAATTATTTCGTTGATAAAATGTAAAAGAGATCAACAAAAAAAAAAAAAAAAGGAAATAGCTAATAATGGCGAGAAAAGCAGCATCAGCTTTACTCTTTAGTATTGATAGTGTGTTAAGCTGGTTGCTTAGGAGTGCTGACCAAATTGTTTACTCGGTAGTATTGATAGTGTGTTAAGCTGGTTGCTTAGGAGTGCTGACCAAATTGTTTACTCGGTAGTATTGATAGTGTGTTAAGCTGGTTGCTTAGGAGTGCTGACCAAATTGTTTACTCGGTAGTATTGATAGTGTGTTAAGCTGGTTGCTTAGGAGTGCTGACCAAATTGTTTACTCGGTAGTATTGATAGTGTGTTAAGCTGGTTGCTTAGGAGTGCTGACCAAATTGTTTACTCGGTAGTATTGATAGTGTGTTAAGCTGGTTGCCTAGGAGTGCTGACCAAATTGTTTTTTAGATAAATATATAATTTTACGTCTTTTGGTATTAGTGGGTTTGCTATTTGCATTTTTTTATTATAGGTGTAAAGAAATCTACAAGTAGGATTAAGTGAAGCTCACGTGCACAGTACGATTGTGGTTTACGCACACATTGCCTTCGGTATGATTAGAGGTTAAAAAAGTAAACTATAGCAGCTCCTGCAACCATTAACATCAATATAAATTTTTGATTGCTTATATCATGGTCAGTATCGTTTTATATTGTTCCCACTTCGTGATTGCCACGTGTCATCTGAACGGCCGATTATCGGAATGCATTACAAATCTTACAGTAGGAACATCATGATCATAATCATTGTTTTCTAGATTTTTGTTCTTAACAAGTTCTTGTCGTTCTAGTTAATTTCACTTATGATTTTGATATGAATTGTGGAACATGTCTTAATGTTTTAATCTAAGTCGTAACCTTGATGTCCTAAAATAAATAGCTCTGTTATTGTTTTAGCAGCATCTTGAACAGTGAAAAGAATCTGTACTGCATGCTTTGTTTCCAGCTTGTTCATCGCTTCATTCATAAACTTCGATATTCAAGTGCATATCAACTGATCGATATGTAATTTGTCAGTTAAGTTTTGTAATTTTATTAATTTATCTGAAAATTGCTAGGTATATAACAAAAAATGTCATTGTCATAGTAATTCCATCTTGATTGCTAGATCACGTCCTGTTGTCTGCATCAGTAAATCCGTATAATGATTCGTCGCTTTGCCTCTCAAAATTATCAGGATTTTCTGATGCTGACAACTTGACGTGATCAAGAAATCAAGATCGCATTTCTATGATAATAATATATATTTCATTCATGTTCAGTTTTCGCCTCTGGAACACTTGGATCTATCAAATGATTTGAGGAAGTTGCACAACTAGCTGTTGCCATCAACATCACCCAGTATCATTGGTTCTGCCAAAACCATCTCATGTCACCCTGAGCTGTGTATCTGTTCATTGAGTCATTATTGTCAAATTCTAAAGTGCATAATGTGTACAATTTAGTTTCTGTACAGTAAATTTGTAGGTTGATCAGTGCATTAGCTATGTTAACTTGGTTAAGACGAGTTAACCAATGGATTGTGTTAGATTGAATCACCGGAAAATGGTGAGGTTCTGTACAATATTTTTTTCTTTCTTTAACTTAAGTTCATTGTGCCGTTCGACTCTGCCGTCCGTGTGTTGTTTATACTTTGTAGGTGTGTCCAGCTTAGTTCAGGAGACTTCTCATCCGTATAGGATGACACATCCAAGTTCCGCTATGAAGAAGTAATATCACGTTAGAAGTAGAGTCTATTACTTTGGATTGTAGTCCTGCACTGTAACTCTAGGGTCCACAAAAGCAGCATTGTAGCTATGTCTGTCCCTAATATCCATTATTTAGATTTAAATCACCAAAAGAAAACAAATTCTCATGTATTGTGTAAACACATTGAACCACTATTTCATGTTTTCCCACATTCATTCTTTCTTGATTTTTCTATTTTTCTCTTTGATCCTTTAATTTCCACCACTGTAATATCAGTTTAATCACATTTATTTTGCACACTCGTTACATCTTCGGTATTTATAAATTTCATTTTTCTATTTCCTCCATCTTTTTTTTTTCTTTCTAAAATTCTAAAATTTTGCTACTTATTGCACCATTGTTTGTGTAGTTAATTTCACTTACGACTAAATGTCTACCTTATACAAAAATGTATGCCTGCCACTGTTCAGCTACGTGACGAGCAAACTATTTTGTACGGAAACCTTTTTCCCGATTGCTGCAAGAATTTGAAGTTTGACTGTTTAGCTATTCATTCTATTAATTCACTGCATTTTATTTTCTTTTCCTCCCGTTTAACTGTTTGCCACAATTCATCGATATTTGTGTATGCAAATTAACTTTCATGATCGTTGTAAAAATGCCTAAATATCCAAAGAATACTTTCTGCTGCATAAATTGTCTTTAGGCGTTATCAGCAAGCCAACATAACGACTGTCTAAAGCAGGTACTTTTCTCACAGCAATTTGCAACGTTTTGTCATTACTTTCAAATGTATATTGATCTTCAAATTGAGCCGAATACACATTGGTATATTTACCTGCAGCTAACAGGTAATGTATTCTGTTATGTATGATGTTTATATAATATTATAAATATTTTAGGAAATTATAAATGTTTCTTCACTTTAATATTTGCTTAAATCTTAATGTTTATCAGGAAAAACATGTTTAACTAGTGTCCTTGAATTAGGTTGTTTTGATCAATATGTTTTCTCAATTTGAAGGTCAAGGTTGATTGTTGTTTACAAGTAAAATTCCATTAAGATGACACACATTCTAGAACATTCTGTCATGTGACCAATCTTTATATATACCATGTTTGGTGGACATTTTTTCAGTTTTGACATTACCATCAGTCTTGTAAAGAGCTATTACAGTTGTGAAAATTCATTCCAAATTCTAAGAGAGGAATTATTTTAAATATTCATTGGATTATAACAGTGCTCATAAACTTTTGGATTTTGGATTTTTAATTGATGATTTTGGAATTTAACTGAACTTATTCAGAGATTTTGGAATACTTCATTTTGACATCAGCACATCAAGATTTCTAGTACATCAGGACTTTGGAGACCATTGGCACATAATAACATTCAAGGACACAGCCGTGAATTCGGAACATTCTATATTTAGGACTTGTGATTAGAACAATCATTCTTATTGGATTATTAGGATTTCAAAACACATTACTGTAAGTGACTTTTTGATTTTTCGTTTTAATTATCTAGTAATAAATTGCTTGTTGATTTTTTACTTGATTTGTTGGTTTCACTTTCTTTCTGTTACATTTTTCTTAGACCATAGAGTCGTAACATAAATTGGGGGTCGTCCGGGATTTGAATTTCTTTAAAGCATATTAGAGATATTAAATTTATCTTTGAAATTCATATTGATTTTGTCTCGGAGAATTTTTTTTGTCTTTGGCAAAGATTTTTAAATAGAGAATTTTTTTGTGTGAAACCAACAAGCATTTACAATGGCATCTAATGTTCAGAATTTCATTTCAAAACCTACCCAGGAGGGGTTAGAGTGCATGAGAAAGGATGAGTTGCTCGAGCTTGCCAGAAAATACAGTCTATCTGAGGCAAAAGTATCATTGACAAAACAGGAGATAAAGATTATTTAGATTCAGTATTTAGTAGGAAAGGGAATTTTTGATAGCAGTGCTTTAAGTTTGAAGAGAAAGCCTGTATCTGGTTCTGACAGGAAATTAAGGGAATTAGAGTTAAAGAACCAGATTGATTTAGAATTGGCAAAGCTTCAGATTCAGAGAGAGAGAGAAATAAGAGAGGCAGATACAGATGGAGAGAGAGAAGGAAGAGAGGCAGATACAAATGCAGAAGGAAGAGAGGCAGATACAAATGCAGAAAGAAGAGAGGCAGATACAGATGGAGAGAGAAAAAGAAGAGAGGCAGATGGAGAGAGAGAAAGAAGAGAGGCAAATGCAGATGGAGAGAGAGAAAGAAGAAAGGCAAATGCAGATGGAGAGAGAGAGAGAGAAAGAAGATAGACAAATACAAATGCAGATGCAGATGCAAAGAGAAGAAAGGGAAATGCAATTTAAATTAAGAGAATTAGAACTGGCAAACAGAGCACACTCCACTCCTTTAAACACAAGTCCAGGTTTTGATGTTACTAGATATATTAGGTTAGTACCCCCTTTTCAGGAAAAAGAAGTAGATAAATACTTTCTTCATTTCGAGAAAATAGCTGAAAACTTGAAATGGCCCAGAGAGCATTGGACTTTGTTATTACAAAGTGTACTTATTGGCAAAGCTCGTGAAGTCTACACTTCACTGTCAGTACAACAAAGCACTGATTATGATGTGGTTAAGGCGTACATCTTGAAAGCTTATGAGTTGGTACCAGAGGCATATCGACAAAGGTTTAGGAATTGCAGAAAAGAAACTGGACAAACTCATGTCGAATTTGCAAGGGATAAAGAACAACTATTTGATAGGTGGTGCTCAGCCAAGAAAGTTGATCAAGCTTATGATAACCTCAGACAACTCGTATTAATTGAAGAGTTCAAGAGGTGCATCCATAGTGATGTTAAAACCTATCTTGACGAGCGGAATGTGGAAACTTTGGAAAATGCTGCTCGTATGGCTGATGATTATTCCTTGACTCACAAAATTTCATTTGGCAATAAGTTGTCCTCTCAGCAGTTTTCTGGTAAAAAAACCATTTCAATCTCATTCGAGTACTTCCAAATTTCACAACAGCACAACTGTTAGGAATCAAACATCTGATAAGACTGATCAGAAATCCTTATCTCTTCCTACGTGCACTTATTGTAAAAAGAAAGGGCACGTTATTTCTGATTGCTTCAAGTTGAAAAATAAGCAACAGAGAAAAGACAGAGCTTTTCCAAATGCTCTTATTTCTACGAGGTCAAGGTCACGGTCTTGTATTGAAAGCAATACATTTGTTGGGTCAAACAAACCCCAGTCTGATTCTATTTTGGAGGCTTATGAACCATTCATGTCAGAAGGTTCTATATCACTTATTGGTGATTCTGCCAAACCTATCCCAATTAAAATATTAAGGGACACTGGAGCTTCTCAGAGTCTTTTATTATCAGGTACTTTGCCTTTGTCTGAGGAGTCTTCTTCAAGTGAAAGTGTTCTTGTTCAGGGAGTTGAGTGCGGCTTTGTAAATGTTCCTCTCCATTGTGTAAATTTGGCATCAGACTTAGTTTCTGGACCTGTGACTATTGGGGCAGTGACTTCTTTACCCATAGAGGGTGTTCATTTATTACTAGGCCATGACCTAGCTGGAGATAAGGTTGTGGTTAATCCACTTGTAACTGACAAGCCTTGTTTGGATCAGAAAGTTGATCCTGTCGAAACTGAAATCCCTGATTTGTACCCTGCTTGTGCAGTTACTAGAGCTATGGCAAAAAGAGCTCTTGAGAGTGATGTTGATCAGGATATTATTCCTTTAGCTGACACATGTATTGGTCAGTCTTTTGATGAGGTCACTTTTTCCTCAGGTATTGATCAATCAAATGGTATTGATCACAGTGATCCTCTTTTGGCAACTCATTCTCTTTGTCCTAATCCGGGTGACAAACGACAATCCCTTGTCGTTGAACAGGAGCAAGATCCCGAGATATCTTGTTTGTTTCAGAGGGCTATTAGTGAAACTGAAGCCACACAATTTCCAGTGTGTTACTTTGTGAAAAATGGGGTCCTTATGAGGAAATGGAGACCACCTGATGTACCCGCTGGTGACGAGTGGTCAGTGAGCTATCAAATTGTTGTTCCTAAGTCATATAGACAGGAAATTCTTAATTTAGCCCATGAAACTCCTTTGGCTGGTCATTTAGGAGTCCGTAAGACTTATCACAAGATCTTGAATCATTTTTATTGGCCGAAACTCAAAAGTGATGTTTCTAAATACTGCAGATCTTGTCACACTTGTCAAATGATAGGAAAACCCAATCAGAAGATACCTAAGGCTCATTTGCAACCTATTCCTGCATTTGATGAACCATTTAGTAGAATAATAGTAGATTGTGTTGGTCCTTTACCTAAAACCAAGTTAGGCAACCAATACTTGTTGACCATCATGTGTGCATCTACAAGATTTCCAGAGGCAATTCCTCTGAGAAATATAAAAACTAAAACTATTGTGAAAGCTTTGGTGAAGTTTTTTACACTTGTTGGCCTTCCCAAATCTGTCCAGTGGGATCAAGGGTCAAATTTTATGTCTGGAATTTTCCAACAAGTTATGCATGAATTAGGCATCCAACAGTTTAAATCTTCTGCCTATCACCCTGAAAGTCAAGGTGCTTTGGAAAGATTTCATCAAACTTTGAAGAATATGATTCGATCATATTGCTTTGATACAGAAAAGGATTGGGATGAAGGTGTTCATTTGTTGTTGTTTGCTGTTAGGGAATCAGTTCAAGAGTCGCTGGGTTTTAGTCCCTTTGAACTAGTTTTTGGTCATACTGTCCGTGGACCATTGAAATTATTGAAAGAGAAACTTCTTTCAAATGAAGATTCAAAGATTAATCTTCTTGATTATGTCTCTGATTTCAAATACAAGTTGTCAAAGGCCTGTGAAGTAGCAAGAACTAATCTTCACACTACTCAGTCAAAAATGAAATTAAGGTATGACAGAAATACACAGGAAAGGAGTTTTAAACCTGGTGACAAAGTTCTGGCTCTCTTTCCCATACCTCAAAATCCTCTTCAGGCTAAATTTTATGGTCCTTATACCGTTGAAAAGAAAGTAAATGACTTAAATTATATCATTAACTTTCCTGGGAGACGGAAACAGAAACAACTTTGTCATATAAATATGTTAAAGGAATATTTTGACAGAGATAGCTCAGCTAATTATTTAGTTAATTTAGTTGTACCTGTCCCACACAGTGAAGATATCAACGATGGAATACAATCAGACTATAGTGACTCTGGTATAACTAATCTTCGGAATTCAGAAATATTGAACAACCTAGACCAGAAACTTTCACATCTACAACAACAGGAAAGAAATGAACTAAAACAGCTATTACATGAATATGAGCACTTGTTTCCTGATGTTCCAACACGAACAAGTAAAATTTATCATGACGTTGACATTGTAGATTCTGCGCCTGTGAAACAGCATCCTTATAGGATGAATCCTCTCAAACAGAACTATCTGAAGAAAGAAATTCAGTATTTACTGGAGAATGATTTCATAGAACCAAGTAAAAGTAACTGGAGTTCACCATGTGTTCTTGTTCCCAAGCCAGATAATACATTCCGTATGTGTACTGACTATAGAAAAGTCAACAGTGTCACCAAAACTGATTCATTTCCAATCCCAAGAATGGACGATTGCATTGATAAAATTGGAAATGCTAAATATGTCACCAAGTTTGACCTTTTAAAAGGATTCTGGCAAATTCCACTGACGGAAAGGGCAAAAGAAATTTCAACATTTGTAACTCCAGATGGACTTTATCAATATAAAGTCATGCCGTTTGGAATGAAAAATTCGCCTGCAACGTTTCAACGTCTGATGAACATGATAACATTTGGTCTTGATAATTGTGACGCTTATATCGATGACGTCATTATCTACAACAACACCTGGGAAGATCATTTGGAAACCATTCGAAAATTCTTTGATCGACTCAGCGATGCGAATCTGACAATTAATTTGAGCAAAAGTGAGTTTTGCCATGCTTGTGTCACATTTTTAGGACATATTGTGGGACAAGGTCAAGTTAAACCTATAGAAGCTAAGGTCAAAGCTATCTCTGAATTTCAAGTTCCAATTTGTAAAAAGCAACTGATGCGATTTCTAGGTATGGCTGGATATTATCGGAAATTTTGTTCCAATTTTTCCAAAATTGCTGAACCTTTGACAAGTTTAGTAAGTAAGAAAACCAAATTTCATTGGTCTGACAAGTGTCAGGAATCTTTTGACAAGTTAAAGGCCATGCTTAAGAATGCACCAGTTCTTTCTGCACCAAATTTCAGCCAATCATTTAAATTATCTGTTGATGCAAGTGATGTAGGGGTTGGTGGAGTATTGATTCAGGAAGACAAAAGTGGTGTGGATCACCCTGTGTGTTATTTTTCTAAAAAACTAAACAAGCACCAGAAAAATTATTCCACAATTGAAAAGGAATGTTTGGCTTTGATATTGGCTTTACAGCATTTTGAAGTGTATGTTACCTCAGCTCTTTCTCCGATTATTGTGTACAGTGATCACAATCCCCTTACTTTCATCAACAAAATGAAAGATAAAAATCGGAGATTGTTGAGATGGAGTTTGATATTGCAGGAATATAACATTGACATTAGACACATCAGGGGAAAAGACAATGTGATTGCAGATGCACTCTCACGTGCCTAGAAATGTAATATTGCTTGATGTAATTAAGTCCAGTATCATAAAACATGTTCTTATGTAATTTTGGTTATTATAGTATTAGATGTATATTCAAAAGAAAGCTTTATTATATAAATCTTTCTTTTTCTTTATGAGGGGAGGTGTTATGTATGATGTTTATATAATATTATAAATATTTTAGGAAATTATAAATGTTTCTTCACTTTAATATTTGCTTAAATCTTAATGTTTATCAGGAAAAACATGTTTAACTAGTGTCCTTGAATTAGGTTGTTTTGATCAATATGTTTTCTCAATTTGAAGGTCAAGGTTGATTGTTGTTTACAAGTAAAATTCCATTAAGATGACACACATTCTAGAACATTCTGTCATGTGACCAATCTTTATATATACCATGTTTGGTGGACATTTTTTCAGTTTTGACATTACCATCAGTCTTGTAAAGAGCTATTACAGTTGTGAAAATTCATTCCAAATTCTAAGAGAGGAATTATTTTAAATATTCATTGGATTATAACAGTGCTCATAAACTTTTGGATTTTGGATTTTTAATTGATGATTTTGGAATTTAACTGAACTTATTCAGAGATTTTGGAATACTTCATTTTGACATCAGCACATCAAGATTTCTAGTACATCAGGACTTTGGAGACCATTGGCACATAATAACATTCAAGGACACAGCCGTGAATTCGGAACATTCTATATTTAGGACTTGTGATTAGAACAATCATTCTTATTGGATTATTAGGATTTCAAAACACATTACTGTAAGTGACTTTTTGATTTTTCATTTTAATTATCTAGTAATAAATTGCTTGTTGATTTTTTACTTAATTTGTTGGTTTCACTTTCTTTCTGTTACATTTTTCTTAGACCATAGAGTCGTAACATAAATTGGGGGTCGTCCGGGATTTGAATTTCTTTAAAGCATATTAGAGATATTAAATTTATCTTTGAAATTCATATTGATTTTGTCTCGGAGAATTTTTTTTGTCTTTGGCAAAGATTTTTAAATAGAGAATTTTTTTGTGTGAAACCAACAAGCATTTACAATGGCATCTAATGTTCAGAATTTCATTTCAAAACCTACCCAGGAGGGGTTAGAGTGCATGAGAAAGGATGAGTTGCTCGAGCTTGCCAGAAAATACAGTCTATCTGAGGCAAAAGTATCATTGACAAAACAGGAGATAAAGATTATTTAGATTCAGTATTTAGTAGGAAAGGGAATTTTTGATAGCAGTGCTTTAAGTTTGAAGAGAAAGCCTGTATCTGGTTCTGACAGGAAATTAAGGGAATTAGAGTTAAAGAACCAGATTGATTTAGAATTGGCAAAGCTTCAGATTCAGAGAGAGAGAGAGAAATAAGAGAGGCAGATACAGATGGAGAGAGAGAAGGAAGAGAGGCAGATACAAATGCAGAAGGAAGAGAGGCAGATACAAATGCAGAAAGAAGAGAGGCAGATACAGATGGAGAGAGAAAAAGAAGAGAGGCAGATGGAGAGAGAGAAAGAAGAGAGGCAAATGCAGATGGAGAGAGAGAAAGAAGAAAGGCAAATGCAGATGGAGAGAGAGAGAGAGAAAGAAGATAGACAAATACAAATGCAGATGCAGATGCAAAGAGAAGAAAGGGAAATGCAATTTAAATTAAGAGAATTAGAACTGGCAAACAGAGCACACTCCACTCCTTTAAACACAAGTCCAGGTTTTGATGTTACTAGATATATTAGGTTAGTACCCCCTTTTCAGGAAAAAGAAGTAGATAAATACTTTCTTCATTTCGAGAAAATAGCTGAAAACTTGAAATGGCCCAGAGAGCATTGGACTTTGTTATTACAAAGTGTACTTATTGGCAAAGCTCGTGAAGTCTACACTTCACTGTCAGTACAACAAAGCACTGATTATGATGTGGTTAAGGCGTACATCTTGAAAGCTTATGAGTTGGTACCAGAGGCATATCGACAAAGGTTTAGGAATTGCAGAAAAGAAACTGGACAAACTCATGTCGAATTTGCAAGGGATAAAGAACAACTATTTGATAGGTGGTGCTCAGCCAAGAAAGTTGATCAAGCTTATGATAACCTCAGACAACTCGTATTAATTGAAGAGTTCAAGAGGTGCATCCATAGTGATGTTAAAACCTATCTTGACGAGCGGAATGTGGAAACTTTGGAAAATGCTGCTCGTATGGCTGATGATTATTCCTTGACTCACAAAATTTCATTTGGCAATAAGTTGTCCTCTCAGCAGTTTTCTGGTAAAAAACCATTTCAATCTCATTCGAGTACTTCCAAATTTCACAACAGCACAACTGTTAGGAATCAAACATCTGATAAGACTGATCAGAAATCCTTATCTCTTCCTACGTGCACTTATTGTAAAAAGAAAGGGCACGTTATTTCTGATTGCTTCAAGTTGAAAAATAAGCAACAGAGAAAAGACAGAGCTTTTCCAAATGCTCTTATTTCTACGAGGTCAAGGTCACGGTCTTGTATTGAAAGCAATACATTTGTTGGGTCAAACAAACCCCAGTCTGATTCTATTTTGGAGGCTTATGAACCATTCATGTCAGAAGGTTCTATATCACTTATTGGTGATTCTGCCAAACCTATCCCAATTAAAATATTAAGGGACACTGGAGCTTCTCAGAGTCTTTTATTATCAGGTACTTTGCCTTTGTCTGAGGAGTCTTCTTCAAGTGAAAGTGTTCTTGTTCAGGGAGTTGAGTGCGGCTTTGTAAATGTTCCTCTCCATTGTGTAAATTTGGCATCAGACTTAGTTTCTGGACCTGTGACTATTGGGGCAGTGACTTCTTTACCCATAGAGGGTGTTCATTTATTACTAGGCCATGACCTAGCTGGAGATAAGGTTGTGGTTAATCCACTTGTAACTGACAAGCCTTGTTTGGATCAGAAAGTTGATCCTGTCGAAACTGAAATCCCTGATTTGTACCCTGCTTGTGCAGTTACTAGAGCTATGGCAAAAAGAGCTCTTGAGAGTGATGTTGATCAGGATATTATTCCTTTAGCTGACACATGTATTGGTCAGTCTTTTGATGAGGTCACTTTTTCCTCAGGTATTGATCAATCAAATGGTATTGATCACAGTGATCCTCTTTTGGCAACTCATTCTCTTTGTCCTAATCCGGGTGACAAACGACAATCCCTTGTCGTTGAACAGGAGCAAGATCCCGAGATATCTTGTTTGTTTCAGAGGGCTATTAGTGAAACTGAAGCCACACAATTTCCAGTGTGTTACTTTGTGAAAAATGGGGTCCTTATGAGGAAATGGAGACCACCTGATGTACCCGCTGGTGACGAGTGGTCAGTGAGCTATCAAATTGTTGTTCCTAAGTCATATAGACAGGAAATTCTTAATTTAGCCCATGAAACTCCTTTGGCTGGTCATTTAGGAGTCCGTAAGACTTATCACAAGATCTTGAATCATTTTTATTGGCCGAAACTCAAAAGTGATGTTTCTAAATACTGCAGATCTTGTCACACTTGTCAAATGATAGGAAAACCCAATCAGAAGATACCTAAGGCTCATTTGCAACCTATTCCTGCATTTGATGAACCATTTAGTAGAATAATAGTAGATTGTGTTGGTCCTTTACCTAAAACCAAGTTAGGCAACCAATACTTGTTGACCATCATGTGTGCATCTACAAGATTTCCAGAGGCAATTCCTCTGAGAAATATAAAAACTAAAACTATTGTGAAAGCTTTGGTGAAGTTTTTTACACTTGTTGGCCTTCCCAAATCTGTCCAGTGGGATCAAGGGTCAAATTTTATGTCTGGAATTTTCCAACAAGTTATGCATGAATTAGGCATCCAACAGTTTAAATCTTCTGCCTATCACCCTGAAAGTCAAGGTGCTTTGGAAAGATTTCATCAAACTTTGAAGAATATGATTCGATCATATTGCTTTGATACAGAAAAGGATTGGGATGAAGGTGTTCATTTGTTGTTGTTTGCTGTTAGGGAATCAGTTCAAGAGTCGCTGGGTTTTAGTCCCTTTGAACTAGTTTTTGGTCATACTGTCCGTGGACCATTGAAATTATTGAAAGAGAAACTTCTTTCAAATGAAGATTCAAAGATTAATCTTCTTGATTATGTCTCTGATTTCAAATACAAGTTGTCAAAGGCCTGTGAAGTAGCAAGAACTAATCTTCACACTACTCAGTCAAAAATGAAATTAAGGTATGACAGAAATACACAGGAAAGGAGTTTTAAACCTGGTGACAAAGTTCTGGCTCTCTTTCCCATACCTCAAAATCCTCTTCAGGCTAAATTTTATGGTCCTTATACCGTTGAAAAGAAAGTAAATGACTTAAATTATATCATTAACTTTCCTGGGAGACGGAAACAGAAACAACTTTGTCATATAAATATGTTAAAGGAATATTTTGACAGAGATAGCTCAGCTAATTATTTAGTTAATTTAGTTGTACCTGTCCCACACAGTGAAGATATCAACGATGGAATACAATCAGACTATAGTGACTCTGGTATAACTAATCTTCGGAATTCAGAAATATTGAACAACCTAGACCAGAAACTTTCACATCTACAACAACAGGAAAGAAATGAACTAAAACAGCTATTACATGAATATGAGCACTTGTTTCCTGATGTTCCAACACGAACAAGTAAAATTTATCATGACGTTGACATTGTAGATTCTGCGCCTGTGAAACAGCATCCTTATAGGATGAATCCTCTCAAACAGAACTATCTGAAGAAAGAAATTCAGTATTTACTGGAGAATGATTTCATAGAACCAAGTAAAAGTAACTGGAGTTCACCATGTGTTCTTGTTCCCAAGCCAGATAATACATTCCGTATGTGTACTGACTATAGAAAAGTCAACAGTGTCACCAAAACTGATTCATTTCCAATCCCAAGAATGGACGATTGCATTGATAAAATTGGAAATGCTAAATATGTCACCAAGTTTGACCTTTTAAAAGGATTCTGGCAAATTCCACTGACGGAAAGGGCAAAAGAAATTTCAACATTTGTAACTCCAGATGGACTTTATCAATATAAAGTCATGCCGTTTGGAATGAAAAATTCGCCTGCAACGTTTCAACGTCTGATGAACATGATAACATTTGGTCTTGATAATTGTGACGCTTATATCGATGACGTCATTATCTACAACAACACCTGGGAAGATCATTTGGAAACCATTCGAAAATTCTTTGATCGACTCAGCGATGCGAATCTGACAATTAATTTGAGCAAAAGTGAGTTTTGCCATGCTTGTGTCACATTTTTAGGACATATTGTGGGACAAGGTCAAGTTAAACCTATAGAAGCTAAGGTCAAAGCTATCTCTGAATTTCAAGTTCCAATTTGTAAAAAGCAACTGATGCGATTTCTAGGTATGGCTGGATATTATCGGAAATTTTGTTCCAATTTTTCCAAAATTGCTGAACCTTTGACAAGTTTAGTAAGTAAGAAAACCAAATTTCATTGGTCTGACAAGTGTCAGGAATCTTTTGACAAGTTAAAGGCCATGCTTAAGAATGCACCAGTTCTTTCTGCACCAAATTTCAGCCAATCATTTAAATTATCTGTTGATGCAAGTGATGTAGGGGTTGGTGGAGTATTGATTCAGGAAGACAAAAGTGGTGTGGATCACCCTGTGTGTTATTTTTCTAAAAAACTAAACAAGCACCAGAAAAATTATTCCACAATTGAAAAGGAATGTTTGGCTTTGATATTGGCTTTACAGCATTTTGAAGTGTATGTTACCTCAGCTCTTTCTCCGATTATTGTGTACAGTGATCACAATCCCCTTACTTTCATCAACAAAATGAAAGATAAAAATCGGAGATTGTTGAGATGGAGTTTGATATTGCAGGAATATAACATTGACATTAGACACATCAGGGGAAAAGACAATGTGATTGCAGATGCACTCTCACGTGCCTAGAAATGTAATATTGCTTGATGTAATTAAGTCCAGTATCATAAAACATGTTCTTATGTAATTTTGGTTATTATAGTATTAGATGTATATTCAAAAGAAAGCTTTATTATATAAATCTTTCTTTTTCTTTATGAGGGGAGGTGTTATGTATGATGTTTATATAATATTATAAATATTTTAGGAAATTATAAATGTTTCTTCACTTTAATATTTGCTTAAATCTTAATGTTTATCAGGAAAAACATGTTTAACTAGTGTCCTTGAATTAGGTTGTTTTGATCAATATGTTTTCTCAATTTGAAGGTCAAGGTTGATTGTTGTTTACAAGTAAAATTCCATTAAGATGACACACATTCTAGAACATTCTGTCATGTGACCAATCTTTATATATACCATGTTTGGTGGACATTTTTTCAGTTTTGACATTACCATCAGTCTTGTAAAGAGCTATTACAGTTGTGAAAATTCATTCCAAATTCTAAGAGAGGAATTATTTTAAATATTCATTGGATTATAACAGTGCTCATAAACTTTTGGATTTTGGATTTTTAATTGATGATTTTGGAATTTAACTGAACTTATTCAGAGATTTTGGAATACTTCATTTTGACATCAGCACATCAAGATTTCTAGTACATCAGGACTTTGGAGACCATTGGCACATAATAACATTCAAGGACACAGCCGTGAATTCGGAACATTCTATATTTAGGACTTGTGATTAGAACAATCATTCTTATTGGATTATTAGGATTTCAAAACACATTACTGTAAGTGACTTTTTGATTTTTCATTTTAATTATCTAGTAATAAATTGCTTGTTGATTTTTTACTTAATTTGTTGGTTTCACTTTCTTTCTGTTACATTTTTCTTAGACCATAGAGTCGTAACAATTCCTTCTTAATATTGTTTTGTTTTAATCTTCTTGCTATCAGGATTGATGATGTTTATTTCAATTCTATCATTATTAGATGTAATCTGGGAATATTTTCTGAAGTAATGGAGTATATCATTTTTAAAATTTGAAATCAACAAATTAACACATTTGTTTGTATCATTTTCATATATGTTACTTTGTAGCACGGCTGGATTTGAACAAATTTATATCCCGTCCAAACTTGTAAACAAATAGGTAGTTTCTTAATGCAGACATTGTTGTTCGTTTTAAACTCATTAAATATTTACATCACCTCAGTGAAAACTGTTGAAATGAATACAGTGAAAACTTTTGAATTCAATAGAGTGTAGCTTTGTGGTAATATTTATGTTGCGTTAAACAGTTTACATTTATTATTTTGTGTTCAATCTGCCATTTTCACCTTTTCGCTGTAGGCTCAGTTGCTGTTCTAACCATACATCTAAGTCTGCTTCTGCTAAATAAATGCATTTCTTAGTGTTTGTATATTGAAATGACATCAATATATAATAGATAAAGCCTCTAATGTAATTGCAATTAATAGTGTTGGCTAATTGATCAGAAAAAATTATTAATGATGCAGTAATCTCTCTCTCTCTCTCTCTCTCTCTTCAAAACTTCTTTTGTTTGGAAAATGAGACTTTCTAATTGAGGAAATGCCTTGCTCCTTTAAATTGATGAGTTGGAATTTGAAATCGGGTCCCTAAGTTCGTCATCACAAAACAAACCTCACTTCAGGCATTTAAAGTTTGCGTATTAGGCCCCATTTTCACCACACATCTCATCTCCTTTTTCATCACTGTAAGGAAAACTAACGGACAGCCGTACGAACCAGATTCGTTAAAGTCAATTCCGAACAGCCTTGAAAAATACCTTGCCAGTAAAAACTATCGTAAAAGCATACTGAGGAGCGAGGAATTTAGAAGTAATAGAGAAGGTCTGAGAGTAAAGAAAAAGGTATTGAAAAGAGGAGGTTTGGACAGAAAGCTAAACTGTGTCGATCCATTGTCAGAGGAAAAAGAAGAGGACGGGCATTTAAATCTATATGGCAATATTTGTCTCCATTAATATGCTGCACTTTTCCTTTGTTTAAAATAATTATTATATTGATTAAAACTGCTTAACCATTTTATTGTACTTTATTAGAATATATATATATATATATATATATATATATATATATATATATATATATATATATATATATATATGACTAATTTGTTAAAGGTTTTTGTTATTGAGAAAAATATAAAATATTTTCTTCAAATTATATTTGTTCAAAATCTGCCAACAGTCAGTATTAAATATGCAAAACTTGATACAATTAAAAATTATTATCTTTTTAAAAAGTTTAGAGGACAAAATTAATTGTATTGGCCGATTTTGAGAGGGAGATAATTATAAACAAATTAGGAAATTCAACTATTCTGGAATAAATGCGTTGATTCAAGCAGTATTGTAATAGGATGCTTGCAAATCAATATATATATATATATATATATATATATATATATATATATATATATATATATATATATATATATATATATATATATATATATATATATATATTATTTGAGGGATTATGGAACTTACAAACAATTATTATGTTTCAGTTGCTATGACAGAAAGGAATTTTTTTATGGGGAAGAATTATTCCAGAAGCTTACAAAATGCGATTTGGCGGAGGAACAACATTTTTGGATAAGAAGGCATGGATGAGCATTACAATCTACGATGTGGGGATTTAATAATCGAGGAAGATGCTGGTAGAAAACAATAGTTTTTTTTACCTGAAGAGAGACACAAAGAAAGACCCCAGGAATGAAAGGCCCTTTCATTCTCGCATTTATGCAACACCAGAGAAGCCGTGGTAAGATGTCCAGTACACGTAGTTTTGTTTACGCCCACACCTCCAGAAACTCAGTGTAGGTCAAATTAAAACAAAATCCATACTTTTGGTACAAAGCTCTGCCTCTATGGGGTACACTCACTCGGAGAAATAATGATAAAAAAAACTGCACCAGGGATCCATCGATGTATTTGATAGTGTGCAACTGACAGGTCACAAATATATACAAACAAATAATCAGTACAGTGATCTATCAAAAAACAAAAACAGATGTCTAACATACTCGTAGCTCGAAGTGCTGCTGTAACGATGCCAATACGATAGAGGAAATGAAATTTGATATGAATGATGGACTGGATTTTTTTTTTTTCCACCATCGAAACTGTGTTGATGTCAGACAGTAATGAAAATCATGTAGCTGAATATTTCAAAACAAAGCAGAAACAATCACTAGATCTGGTAAATATTCTTTTTGAATGGGTAATCCTATCCAGCTGCATATTTAATATAACTCTTAATATTTGTACAAAGTAGTATTTTTCCACAGTTTAAAATCAGGAACATAATTCATAATTATTTATTATTATTATTATTATTATATATTATTATTTATTATTATTATATTATATTATATTATATTATATTATATTATATTATATTATATTATATTATATTATATAATTATTATTATATTACATTATTATTATATTATTATTATTATTATATTATATTATTTATTATTATCATATTATATTATTTATTATTATTATATTATATTATTATTATTATTATTATATTATATTATTTATTATTACTATATTATATTATTTATTATTATAATTATTCATAATTATTCATAATTATAAGTATTCATAATTCTACGTTTGCTGCAACTTTGTACCTCAACAGTAATAATTCTGTCTTTAAGAGACTTTACTTTAGTACAAATTTCTGTTCCGCATATCAATTATTCAAAATTTGAGGAATCTTATCAGCTCTTGTATTTTCAGACAAGAAAATGTTCAAGTTAAGATTTAAGAAATTTCATTAAACAGTATAGCACGTTTTGTTTTTGTTAATAATTCATCATAAAACAAATTCAGACATTCTGAAAAGTCTTTTGTATGTATACTAAAAAGATAATTATACAGTGATCTGTGTAAAATGGATTTTTATTGTACTTGCCCATATTGTGCGGCAAAAACATTTATTTGATGCGTGGAGTCCAATACAGTTTTTACAATACAACATGAAGTTGTATGGTAAAAATCCATATTACACAGATCACCGTTTAATAACCTCATAAGAATTATATGCTGCCTGGGTTTTATGGGTCTATCTGCCTATTACTGTTACACTGTAGTTTGCAGTTAGGGGATTTCCCTTTCTTTGCAGTTTAGACTAAATGTCCATGAATTGCGTTAAAATAATAATAATTTTTAACAAATTTAAAGATCAACCTAAATCAAACAATTACCTTGGTAGTAGCGTTCTAGGTCCATATTATTTTTTTAAGAAAAGATGTACATGCATAACACCAGATAATCCACCAATATCATCAACTTATGTTTTATGTGACATCAAACATACAACCACAAGGCGACTATTTCTATGTCTCACGCATACTTAGCTGGATGTAACCAAAAGGGACTGACAACATTGTTCAATCAAAGGTTTTCTTTTAGTATAGTCGATGCCTGTATTATGTGGCAAGTTTAAACTACTTTAATAAATGCAATGGATTTATGTACATTTTTATGAATTTTACATTATAGCATGAAAAGCAATGAAAGATTACAGCTACATAATAAAAGATGTAAATATTTTTTTACTGGGAATTTCATTAAACTGTAATAAAAGCATGCATGGTGATTTTCTTCTAATTCCATGTTCTATCTTCTCTGCATGCAATACACTAAAACATTACCCACCAGCGAAGTTACATAATGAAGGTATCAGATTCACTCCAGTCATAGTTTACAATGCCTTGAAAAATATCCACATTTACTTAAAACAAAAGTGTTCATTCTTCATTAAAAGTATTTCTAATAACCTATTTACCCTTCACTTGAACTTGGCTTATCATATATCTCACACCCTGTCAAGTGTCCAGTGAAGAATTAGGCCAGACTCAGGGGCCATCTTTGGGCGACCTGTTCCGGGATTTCGCCCCAACACTAAGTACATGTTTTCGATTGTTTCTGCGTGTCCTCGCCTTAACAACTCGAGCTGATCTCGGATGAAAAAACATGACAGATCAACGCCCAGTATGTTCCGCCATCTTTGTTCTTGCCTACTCATGCAACAGATGTGGAGTAGGTTCTCAGCCCGAGAACGAGGTTCTTGACGGTTCTCGAACAAGGTTCTTGGCGTTACGGCGAGAAGAACCATAGGAACATTGTAATCGGGTCAAGAATCCTGTTCTCGTGTCTCGCCAGTGTCGGTTCAGAAGAGGACAATAAGGTAGCAATTGGCAAAAAATGTCCCACATCCTGTCAAGTGAAGAAGCAGGCCTGACTTGAAGTTTATTCAGTATAGTACAATTAGACAGTAAAGGGATATGAAATTCCTCAAACAAATCAAAACAACAATTTTATCAATCAATCTATTGCATACAGTTATCTTACAATTATCGTACTTAATATGCTACATTTATGTATAACAGAACGTGATTTTCATGAATGGTTATCTCTACAAAAGTTCATTTTTGAATCCGTGATTTCACTAGTACTAGATGAGTAGATTTCTGAATTATCTCCCTTGCATCACTGAATAAATTGTCACTACATATATAGTATTGTGTACTTTATGGTACCATAAGCTGAATTTAAGGTGGACAAATTGGTTGCATGTTACTTGAGAATAATTTTCAAAACTCTTTGCATTTGTTTACAGAACATTTTTGTTTTCTTTTTTAATTAGCATAAACGTAATATGAACTGATTTCCTTCATATTTACCTTGATTATGTGACATAGTTCATTACAGATGGCTTAAAAATCATTTATACAGAATGGTTTATTTATCTTACTCATTTTTCCATATAGTCCCGCTCAGTGGCGTAGCGAAGGGGGGGGGGCGAAGTGGGCGGTGGCCCCGGGCGGCAATTTCTAGGGTGCGGCAATTTGGTAAGAGTACCGTATATATCATAAATAATACGAATGGAGTGGGGGCGTAATTTTGATAGTTGGCCCTGGGTGGCACTTTGACTCGCTACGCCACTGGTCCCGCTTTGATGTCCATCTCCAATCGCTTTTTATGGATTGGTCCGAATAACGTGATATTGGCTGTTGAATTTGTACCTGATGACTTTTCTTGCAACAATGGATCACTTGTCAATTTGTGATACAGACCTTGGTCTGGTCTTACATGACAAGGCTTTGACTTGGACACGTACATCCTCCTGTTAAATTGATTTGTCCTTGTTCTATGATACATTTCTTTTTGTAAAGGAAAAATCTCCTCCTGGACCAGTTCTTTTTGTCACCTCTTGTTGTATTATAAGACACCAGCCTGGTTTTGCAATGACTTTGCTTTGCAGACTGACATATATTAGAGAAACCCTTAGATCAAATTCTGGGTACAATTAATTTCATAAAATTGATGCTTGGATTGTGTTGGAAGAATTTCATATCCCATTACTGTCTAATTTTCCTCTAATGGATCAACCCCGAGTCTAGACATATGTTTCACTTGACACGGTGTGAGAAATATGGTAAATAATTTATTAACTTTATAATCTAAATAATGCTATTTTTTAATAATATATTAAAATATACTTTTTTGTCTTGAAAGATTACCAATCTGAATTACCTGCACGATAAAGCAAAGCATTACTAATTATTTCAATCTAAATACTTTGACATAGTCGGATTTTTCTTCAAATACAAGAATTGTGTTATTCTTGTCATTTAAACATATCCCAACCGGTTTAATAAGCCCATTATCCCGTGAAAGTAACACACCAAGTTGTTTTCCGTCTGGAGTAACCTGCACCACAGTGTTAGATTTATAATCACAGCAGTAGATGATCCCCTTCTTGTCCACAGTGATCCCCATTGCCGATTTCAGATCATTACTCTTAAATATATTCAACTGTTCCCCGTTCATGTTTATAGTTAGAATTTTATCTTCAGCTGTGTAATAGATTCTCAGCCCGTCTGGACTCATACAATGGGTATTCCTATAATACAGTGTCTCAGCGAGCTGAATTGTATTCGTGGTTTTGTATGAAGTATCAAATGTAACAAGTAATTCATTTTCTTCTAATTGATCAACTATAATGTTTTCCTGGTAGGAAGCTATTCCATAGCATTCACAACCGACATCAATGGTCCTTAGTCGTGTCAAGGTATTGCTCACAGAAAAAAGGGTTACACTTTTTCCAGCAGTGAGAGCGACAGTTTGGTGGTCTACTCGACAAATGTACCTATTTTCAGCCTCCATTTCTAACTGATCTAGGCAATTTGATTTTTTATCAAACAGCTTAAGTTTTTTATTCTTAACGTCCGACAGTACAAGTTTCTCATTAGGAAGAAAGACGCCTGACAATATTTCACAAACTTCTTCATCATCAGGAACGCTGGCACTAAAACTTGATAACTCCAATGATGAGCTCGATGACAATTTTGGAATTCTGCACTTCTTACTCTTCACTTTCCCTATTGAACTCCACGCTTGAACAATATCATCAGGTGCCTTGTCATATTGAAATTCAATTTGAACCTCCTCTGAATCATTTTCGATGAATTCATACCTTTGTAGATACTTCTGCGCGTGTTTTGATATTCTTGTCGTTGTCATGAATACTTTTGTATCATCAACAGATTTAATACCCTCATTTAGCATCCTATGTGAAGTTTCTATTGCTGCAATGGCACTCTTACATTCTGTAATGTGGTCAGAGATAACTGTCATTTCTCGTTTACATACCTGATCTAATTCCTGTAATGTATCCGCCTCTAGCTTGTCTATATGACCGTTCATTGCAATTTTCCATTGTTGGATGGACTTGGTTATCTCTGTCTTCTGGTTTTGAATAGACTCCAAATATTTTGACTTAGTTTCGAGTAATATATGAAATATCTCTTTCAGAGCCTCTAAATTTTCCGATATTTGCTCAGGATCCCACCTTTCTTTGATATCTTTAGCTAAATCTTCGATAGTAGACAACTCCATGCAAGATTTATGTACACTGGTCGCACATTTGTGACAGCAAAGTTCTTTATGATGCAAGCAAAAATAGGTGAATCTTTTATTGTGGCTTGAGCACCGGTAGATACTCTCGTTAGCTTCACTTGCATTCGGATTTTCAGGCAATACATTTACGGTGAAAGTATGGTTATTCGTCATCTTAAAGTTTTTATGACAATTGTAACAAGTATGACAAAGATATTCTGTGCACGTGACACAGTATGCCACGGAGATATGACGCTTACCGTCCTTTGAACATGGTTGGCAATAAACTGGGTCATCTCTCCAGGGCTGCCCCGAATTAATAAGTGTCAAAACTGTGGAATTAGTAGGAAGTTTGTCGGCCCAGTCATCTGGGGTCTGGTCAATAGCTGGAGCAGGTGTATAACTTCTACATACGGGACAAGCAATGGTGTCAGACTGTGTCCCATCAGTTCTCATAGCATGTACATGTTTGCATATACACTTCTCACAAAATGTGTGTAAACACGTCAAAACTTTAGGTGATTCGTATGTTGCTAAACAAATTGGACAACTTAGTTGATTGTTTGTCGTGTGCCGAGCTCCTTCCATGGTGGAAATCAATAACTTCCTGGTTGCTATGTATGTGAAGACAAAACACAATGTTTTCTCAACCTCACATATGAAACTGCTATATCGCTCTGAGGCAAAAACTCTTCTATATGTTGTCTGTCTGTGTTAGCTCTGTAACCATTCTGAATGCCACACACATTGCTCAAAAGTATTCGTCTGTACTTCAGTGGACATGTATGCTGTCAAGGCATACAAACTTAGTATCTCATATATAGAGTAAGGTCACGTGGTCGGCAATACAGTTATCGACACACACTTGTCACGTAAATTAAATAAATGTAAGCATTCTAATAAAGTGTAATGTAACAAACACATTTGTAAGTTATCAATAGTTTATTGCAGTGCCCTAAATCGTCGATAGTAGACAACTCCATGCAAGATTTATGTCAGCATAGGGTTGAATTAAAAACAGAAGGAACTACAGTCTTGTAAACTTTGTTGTTGTTGTTGTTATTATTATTATTGTTGTTGTTGTTGTTGTTGCTGCTGCTGTTCTGCATCTGATAGTTTTGTATTATTATTATTACTAGTAGTAGTAGTAGTAGTAGTAGTGGCGCGCCACAGGACTAGTGCAAAGCAACTAGTGTAGCACCATTCAGCTACTGCCTTGGCTAGCTGAACGCGAAAAGAGAGCCTAGTGCGTAAGCCTCTCCTGCCATTATATAGCCTCTACACAGTCAAGACTCCCGCAATGCCTCCTCTCGGCAACAATGGAAACTCGGTCCTTGCGGCCCCAGGCTAAACTGCAGAGGATTTCAGAGAAGTGTGAACCCCAGAGACGCGATGTGCAGGTCCACCAGCGTGTGGACACGTCCTGGCGTCCGTTAACCAAGCCCCAGCTATGGGTCCTATAGCACCCACTGCCTTGTGGGTTAGACACGGGAGAGCCAAAGGCTAAGGGAGCTCACCCTAACAGAAAAACTGGAGCGAAGTCCCATTAGGCAACCGGTGAATACTTGATACATCTTCCGGCAACTCTTGCAACCCAGTCGGCTCCCCACGTATCGGCACCTGCATTTCCTCTCGACTCAGCCTGCGAGGTCGAGAGGGAGGCTCAGATGCTGGGCAAGTTTGAGCTTCCATAGCTTTGCCCAGGCTATGCAGTAAACCATGGAGAGGACACTTCATCCTTGCTCTCACCAGAAAGATCAGAACATGAGGCGGCAGTTTATGGGTTATAAGTCCAGCTCGATGGGCGTGGAGCACGGGCGCCACGGGCTGCCTCTAATGGCGGGAATGATCATTGCATCCTATTGGTCAGTTATCGCCCGTCACAAAGCTGGGCAGCCCTCAGCCAGTAAGATACTGACCCGTCTTGGTATGCCTGCCTCATCGGGTGCATGGGGCTTAGAGTTTCTCCTCGACAAGCAGACGGCAAGAGTGCACCCATCAGAAAAGAAAAGCAAACTTTTCCAGCTTGGAAGCTGGAACGTCAGGACTATGTGTCCTATAACGACTGATGACCTACAAGAGGCAGAGGATGTCCGCAAGACATCACTGATATGACCCCGAACTGCATGAGCTGAACATTCACATAGCAGCTCTCCAGGAAACGAGACTAGCTGACACAGGCTATATACGTGAGCCCAACTACACTTTCTACCGGCACGGAAACAGCGCTGACGAACACCATGAACATGGCGTGGGTTTTGTAGTCAGCAATACATTGATGCAGAAGATCGAGACACCGGTAGCAATATTTGAGTGCATCATCTCACACCCCGTATGATCTGTTGGAGGCTTCATTACAGTCATATGCGCCTATGTTCCAACTTTATATGCATCCTCCGAAGACAAAAACTGCTTCGATGACGCTTTACGTGACATCCTCGAGCGCGTACTACAGGGCATGAAGCTGTTCCTCCTCGGAGATTTCAATGGAAGAGTCAGATCAGACCGCAGATCGTGGCCATCATGTCTCGGACACCACGGTGTCGGCATGATTAATGAGAAAGGCCAGAGGTTAGTCGAACTGTGCGATCAGAAGCAGCATCACCAACACAATCTTTACGGGTAAACGTCGGCACAAGGGGTCATGGTGCCAGCCAAGATACCGTCATTGGCATCAACTTGACATGAGTATTACCAGGAGACGCGACCTAGCCAGATTACTCCACAACCGCACCTATCACAGTGCAGACTGTGACACCGACCACTCACTTCACAGCAGCGTAGTAAGAGTGCAGCCCTGAAAGCTACATGGATCCAAACATGAAGGTTTGATACGCATCAACACACGCAGCCCGAAAAACAACGCAAAATGCCTGCAGTTCTCAGAGGCCATAGAGCAGGTTATATCCAAAAAAAGGCCTAAATAGGAATACTGAAAAATTCTGGAGCGCCCTGAGTTCAGTTATCTACAAGTCAGCTATCACAACATTTTGTAAAAACAGCACTCAAAACAAACACTGGTGGTTCGATACCCATGCAGACAAAATGGTGCCAGAGATAGAGGCAAAGAATGCGGCCTACCTAGAACACAACCTAAATCCAACACCAAAAACACTTCTGGCTTTCAAGTATGCAAAGAGCGCAGTGAAGAAGACAGCCAGGCACTGCGCAAATCAGTACTGGGACGATCTATGACAGGAAATACAGACCGCATCTGATACAGGAAACATCCGCGCCATGTCCGACAGGGTCAAGAAGGCCATTAACCCCAGTACCAGCAAAGTTGCCCCCTTGACCCAAATGGATGACGAGGTAATCACCGACAGGAGCAAGCAGATGTCTCGCTGGGTAGAACACTACCTCGAGCTGAACTCCCGCGAAACGGACATATCCCAGCTAGCGTTTGACGCATTGCCAGAGCTACCTGTCATGGAGAAGCTCAACGAGGTGCCAATAGTGCTCGAGCTCAAACGAGCCATGGATTCCTTAACAAGCGGAAGGGCGCCCAGATAAAACGGAATTCGATCCGAAGTACTCAAGTGTGAAAAGTCCAGTCTGTCACTACATCTTTATGGCCTCCTTCTCCCCTGTTGGAAGGAAGGAGCAGTTTTACAGGACATGCGCGACGCCAGCATAATCTCGCTATACAAAAAAACTACCATCTTGAGGAGACTCCAACAACTCGCAGACCGAATGCTTCCGGAGGCGCAGTGTGGCTCTAGAGCAGGGACCAGGCAGATCAACAGTAGATATGATCTTCTCCCTACGCCAACTGCAAGAGAAATGCTGAGAGCAGCAGAAATCACTCTACATTGCCTTTGTTGAACTCACCAAAGCATTCGACACGGTCAGCAGGGCGGGACTCTTGAAAATACTAGGGAAGATCGGTTACTGCCCTCTCCGAACCTCCGCAGCCTGATCATTCCATTTCACGATAACATGCGCGGCACGGTTCACGTTGACGACTCCGCATCCAACAGCTTTGAGATCAAGCGTTGAGTGGAACAGGGCTGCGTCCTGGCACCAACACTCTTCGGCATCTCTTTCTCCGTACTCCTTAACTATGCCTTCGACGCAGAAATGGAAGGCGTCTACCTACACACGAGGACCGAAGGAAAATTGTGCAACCTCGCCAGACTGAAAGCCAAGACCAAATACGGCACATCCTGATCTGAGAACTTCTGTTCACAGACGATGCAGCACTGGTTGCCCACGCAGAAAGCCGACTCCAGAACTTTATGGACTGTCTCTCTGATGCATGCTTCATGTTCCCCCGTCACCATCAGCATCACGAAAACAGTAGTCATGAGACATGGCGCTGCAAAGCAGTCAGTAATCACTCTCGATAGCATTCCTCTGGAGGTGGTCAGCAAATTCTGGGTTGGGGAAAGAAGTGAAAATGATTTAGATATTGTATATGGCTTTGACCTCTGGTAATAATAATAATAATAATAATAATAATAATAATAATAATAATAATAATAATATTAATAATAATAATTATTATTATTATTATTATTATTATTTACTCAAACTATATGAGTTTATCAGAAGACTGCAGTATTCAACTATTTCTATACATGTCGTTCCTTTTGTTATTCTTCTTGCCGTTTATATTGCTGTGGAAGTAGAATCAGTAATATGCATGTACAAATTCAGGCTGATATAAAGTGATTTCTTTTATTTTTGCAATCATGGTGAACTTAGACTTGCATAACGTTTTCAAAATGAATACATGTATGTACAAACCAAGATAAGATAAATGTTATATATAAGTGTGTATGTAATTTGTATATCGGCATAAAAAAATGTATGAACGTGCGCCCACATGTGAAAAATATTGACAGATCAAAAGACAGGCGGTGGAGAAAATTAAGACATAACAACGTATAAAAAATATACCGTATGTCTCTTCTAACTAAACTATGCATATATGCAAAGCTACATAAAACTTTAAGAGATCCTCCAGTAAATATTCAGTGAGACAATATTTAGACGGAAATGACGACAGAGTGACTGACCTGTCCTTAAGCTGATTTCCCTATTAAGTAGTGCATAGTATAAACAAATCTAAGAATAATGCATGAAAAAAGGGATATTCAAATTTAAATAGAACAGTCAATCAAATTTGGTCCCATGATCACCTGTCCATAGAGATCATCATTTTTCAGTCCTCGCAAAATGTCGTATATAGTTTACCTGCATATGGCGACCACCTGCCGAACGTGACCAGCGACCTACATATTTTAGTCATGTGACCACTCATGTATTGTATATGGAGACTTTTAGAGATAAATCTCTACCTTGTCCCTTATCTGAATTAATGACCAGCATTTCAAAAAACACAGTCTCACCTGGTTAAAAATTATGTTGATTACTAACTGATTTTATTTCTTTCGTATTGTAATGCTTTCTTTCTTTCTACTTCTCCATCTATCTATCTAACTGTGTTTCCTCGTTTTTATTTCAAATCACTTAATTGACTCTTACTTGCATAAAAAGACAGCTTTTGTTTGGTACCGCTGAGCAGTCGTTGTAGACTGGTTTGACTCAAGTTTGCTAGCTGCATACAAAACAATTTTTCATATTTATTTAATGTTACTATAAGCAAATCTTTAAAGTGATCTTTATGTCGTGGAGTTTTGTAATTTGCACTTCTACTTTTATTAAATTGATATACGAGGAACAAATAAGCACCATGCGAATGAATGAACAAAGATATGTTAATATATTAAAGAGCAATTCTTTTAATCAAGCATCAGGAGAACACAAATATTGCCGATATACAGCTGTATACCTGATAATCAGAAATTTGGATATATCCGCATGATCTGTGCAAAACAACAGATGATATAGTGACGTCAAATCATGTTTATTAATACAATTTAAATATCATTTAAAAAAACAGGTCAAACCTAAAAATTAAACAGCTGATGTAATTTGAATCTTATGTATCATTTGTGAGAACTTTGGCAAGTGCATCTTGAAATTTTGTTTTCAATTGTTCCTATTTTACTATATCAGTACCAAGCTTAAATTATAGTTACTATGTCGGTACTGAATTAAATTCGGTATAAAGACATTGACCAACATCAGAAGGGATTTTGGTGGCTAAAATAAAACGGTACAATTGTAGAAAAAAACTATATAGCTGTTGGTGCACGAATGCCTTATTCTAAATGCTGGCCTGAAACTATAGGTTTATTACAAGTTGGAAGAAAATTTTGCGATCTGTCAAAGGTCAACAGACAGTCATCGAACTTGAACAGTACATGTCCGTATTGGCCCACAATAGCTGGCCCTTCTTTACTCTGATTGTCCTGTTAATTAGTACATACTATAAACCAATCTGAAAAATAACAGACGAAAAAATGCGACTATATTTTAAATAGTAGTTTATAGAATAAAATCTTTAAATTAACCTTTATGTGATAGATTTGTGTCCTTTTTGAACATTTGCTTTGATTAAATTAGAATGTGCGGAACAAATAAACCGCATATGGATGAGAAAAAAGACACCTTAAAATCTCGAAGGACAATTCTAATTACGAGATAAAAGAAAACAAAACAAAAAACAAAACAAAAATCAATGTCCATGGTCTACAGCTGTACACCTGATAACCAGTAATTTGCCCAGGATATGATAATAAACCTTGCTACTATAAATCCAAAATAGTTACATGTGATATGCTAGTCCGATAAATCAGCCCCCAAACCTGTACTGATACTGATGAAACTGGAAATGGTGACAGAAGGTGGGATTGTGTTCTTCCACGTGGATTCACAAGTTGTCAAACATAGGATTTGATCCAAAATTATTCTGTACATATCGCCGAAAGGCCCCTTCAACTGACCATAACTCAAGAGCCGCTAGAAATAACGGTAAGTGTCTAACATGTGCACCGATGTGTTGCGGACAGATTTGTCTGCGTCAATTGCATGTTTTTATGAAGAGGTCAGATCAGATCACAAACCGTCCATCAATATCAGTATATGTTATGGGGATGATTTATCGAACTAATGTTATGCATGCAAAAAGATTGTACAATTTTAGGCAAGACACGAGTACCTCTTCTGATGGATTACGAATATAGGCCTGCAAAAGCCAACTAGTGGCTGTGGCGGCAAAAGTTTGACTTTCTCTTGGACCATGCCTCTGACATGATCCGTCATATTAAGAGCCAAACATTCTCAGGAGAGTGACATCGGAGACTCAAACTAATTTTTTTATAAAACAATGTATATAAGTTCATCAATCCAAGATCTCGCAGGACTTTAATTATGAGCGAGATCTGCGCATAATAATGAGAAGTTCATACTTTTTAATGATTGAGCTTGCTGCTACTCCTAGAGAATTTGTTTCTGGTCCAATTGTTTACCCATCTTGATATAACAGAGCAATCTTGACGTGGTAATTGGACGTTTTAACGCAGGTTGGATGAGCTACATCAGACACACTTGGGCCTCTTTTTTTATCATGATGATTATGATGATGCTGTCTTCTTTCCCAAATTGAAAGAATTCGACATATTTGCTACTAGCTAAAAGCCGACTTAATCTGAAGATGATGCAACACATTGTCACACTGCAGGATAAAATATTTGAATTATGATTGGTTAATCGCAAGTCAGTATGACACTGTATTTTATTTGTCTGACGGGGTATACTTGTCAAAGGCAGTTAACTCGTATTCCCATTGCAAGCATATATGTCATCCATATGTATGTAAATGTTAATAGTAGATGTCTTGTATGCTGTGCATAATTCTCTTTCTTTCAGTTATCAATGACTGTCAGAAATTATTTAATACGTTTTAGTATTACTAGTAAAATTCACGTGTTCATGATGCGCAGGGAGAAACTGAATAGGTATATATTATTTATATTATTATTTGTAGTCGTCTCCCATATGGTATAATTGTGCGTAGTATGACAGTTGTTACCAGGTACACACAGTTATAAAGAAAAAGAGTATGCAGTATGGCAGATTTATCAAATAGTTTCCCTCTGCGAATCAAATCTGGCAAGATGATCGTTTTGACAATGTATTGGAGCCAATACCCATAGTTACAAAGAAATTCCAGCATGTGGCTGGGGATACAATACCAAAAACTTCGCCGATTCCTACGCGTATCAACAAACCTTGATTTAAGGACGCATGCAAAGACGCCATCGGAGAAAGAATAATGTTCTTTGACCATGTCAAAGAGCTGAAACAAATTTCATTGGAATTAGAACACTTTTTTGCAAATATTCGAATAGAAAATTGACATTGGAATATTCGTTTGTTTACCCAGCGAGTTTGACGTCATTTTATAATAGAAACAAGCAAGGTGAAATGTAAACTATGCAATATTGAATTCATACGTTTACTAGGATACAACTTAAAACCTACTAAATTCAAATTCCGACTAATAAGGTAATCATAATGTCAAAGTTCTGAATAGTCACATTGCTCACTACATCGCTATTCATTATACTTTTGAAAAGATAATGTGTAGTACGGCAAGTTGATGAAGAACCTGGTATAAAATAGGGGTCATATCAAAGTCACTAAAGGCTTTAGGCATCAGTGACTTAGTTCACAGTTTTTACAATGCGGTTTGTCTGGGAGTGGAGGTGTCAATGAATACCAAAAGTAGACAAAGAAAACGGGTTAGATTTGATATCTTATTAAAATCTACGAATATTCGAAACATATTCAAATACAATGAAGGAATATTTGAATAGGAAAATGTGGTATTCATTGCAGCTCTATCAACGCCAATCCAACAAATGAAAATCTAAATCAAACCGTATATACCGAGCTAAGGCTTCTCGTACCATTAGAGAGAACAAGCGGAAAACAAGGAGAATGTATGTTTCTATGTTGAACTCTCGCTTCTCTACTTATATCAGTATCGAATATGGTACGAAATATCACTGGCAAAATTAAAAGCAGCTTTATTAAACATTTAAATATAGCTAATGTAATGCCCACGACCGTACCTGAAATCTCAAATACCTTAAACAAAGAATTCTATGAATACTCCTCACAAGAGAATTTGTCAGAAAACTTCCACCGTGTCAAACACCCTAAAGAAAACGTTCCTCTAAATTTTAAATCTACTAACGCTGAAGATTATAATAAACTTTTCACTCAAAGAGAGCTACAAGACTCTCTCGATCGATCCAATGAAATTTCAGCGGGACCAGATGATATCCACTGTCGACTTTTGAAACACCCGATACAGCTCTCAGTACGCTGCTAAACATTTTCAATAAAATTTGGGAAACTTGGGACTTCCTGCAGTTTGGGCAAGAAGTAACAATGATACTAGTACTTAAAGCTGGAAAGGACCAAACTAACCCTTAAGACTCTCGTCCCATATCACTAACAAGCTGTATTTGTACAACCATGGAACGAATTCAACAAACTACTATTAGATGTTCGATGTTGATCAGACGCCAGAGAAGCACAAACGACAATTTTGTCAGACTTCAAGCATGTATTAGAGAACCTTTCATAAAGAAAGAGCACATAGTTGCCGTCTTTTTTAAAGTTGGAGAAAGCTTATGACACTACGTGGAGGTACTGCATAACGAATTACATATTAAACCTAGGTTTACGAGGCGCCCTACCTAACTTTATCTCCAATTCTTTTAAAATATATATTTTATTGCTAAGGTTTACAGCACCCTTTCTGAAAGCTATCATCAGGTGAGGGGTGTACCCCAGGACAGCATATTGCCAGTCGCCATATTCAACACCGAAATCAGCATCACAGTGAAATTCTTTAATCTATGAACTGACTGCTCATTATATTTCGATGCCTTTTTGATCTCCTATAGATCAAAGAGTATGCATACGATTAAACGTCAACTACAGATAAAGCTTACACAGAGTTTAGAAATAGGAAGAAGAAAACCGGTTCAAAGTTTTGCGATCTAAAATCGCTTATATGCACTTATGCCGATTACATCTTATTTTCATGATGACCCAAAGCTTTATCTGGACGGTTGTCTTATTCCCTTTGTGGAGAAAACCAAATGTGTAGGGAATCGACCGTAAACTAACTTGTTGCCCACATATTAGATACCTCAGGGACAAATGTAAAAAAGCCCTGGTTTTAATACGAGTCGTGGCAAACACAAATTGGGGAGCAGATCGGAAGGTCGTGCTCGGGTTATACGGGTCATTAGTAATATCTTAACTTGACTATAGATCGATTGTGCACTGATCAGCTTGTAAATCTTTCCTGCAGATGCTTGATCCGATACACAATCAGAGACGTTGACTTTTTCTTGGTACATTTAGAATTTCTCCTTAGGAAAACCTTTCTGTTTAGGCAAAAAATGAACCATCACTTTATCTCAGACGAATTAAATTGGCATATGATATCGTCTTTAGACCCATGTACCAAAACCTTGGACACATAGAAACCATTTCATTCCACCTTTCGGCATGCAAATTCATCCTCACCTAGAAACAACAAATATCAGTGTTGCAAATATTTCAAAATTCTGTGTTCCCAAATCACGACCTTGGTTATCAAAACCTCCCCAAAATAATATCTGACATTTGCGAATTCAAAGAGTCCTCAACAAATTCTTTTCTTTTTCAGAGTAAATTCAATGAAATAAGAGCCTCCTATCGTTGCCATACGTCCCTGTATAAAGACAGTTTGAAAGATGGAGACAAAGTTGGAGCTGCCATTGCAACAACATGGCAGCATCTCATGCTGATTACCGGATAAAGCCTCAATTTTTCTATAGAAATTACAGTCAAACTAATAGTTTTAAGCTACACTGAAGAAAATAAAAAATAAAAAACAGAATCTTTTCACATTCCCTTTCCACATTGAAAGCCTTGCAAAATCTTAAGTCTGACAACCAGTCATTAACCCAGATACTACAGAAATATGATGTGCTGATATAATTTAGGAAAAGTATTCTGTACTGTTGGCTGCCTAGTCACATTGGTACGAAGGGTATTGAAAGGGCAGATAAGGCAGCCAAAACTTCCCTGCAGTCACCCGTTTCCGAAGATTCGAGATACTGACTTCAAATATTGTATAAATGCCCATGTTCGTCATACTTGACAAAATATGGGGAATGAAAACTCCACAAACAAACATCGGAATAGCAAACCCACTATTGGAGAGTGGCATCCTTAGTATAGAATAAAGTCGCGTAGATAAGGTGATATTGTACCGATCTCGTATCGGACATACATATCTGATCCGTGCATACCTTCTGAAGAGTGAACCTCGACCAGAGTGCATACCATACCAGTCTCCACTAATAGTGGAATACAGTCTTGTTGAGTGTGTGGACTTTCACCTGAGATAATCCTAGACTTTTTGAGGGAATGCGGTTTTTATCACAAAATTTGGCCATATGTTTGAAGGTTTTTATATGTGGTACCTTTATATTTTATTTTATATGGATTTTACAGAATTTTAATATCTTCACGTATAATATTTTATATTGTACCTCATGTTTACATTTATTTGGACGGGTTTATCTTCCTACATTTGCGTGTAATATATTGTTTACTTTTTTCGAACTTACATTTAGTTGGCACCGTACAGACACTATTTTGCTGAGGTGCCGTCAAACACTACATACATACATACATACATACATACATACATACATACATACATACATACATACATACATACATACATACATACATACATACATACATACATGTAATCAAATAGTTTGATAGACGAGTTATACGGGTGTATATCACCTGCCTGGGTTACACATGTCTCTCGCCTACGGCATGGACATATCAAATTCCAGGCAGATAATATACACTCGTAGGTTGATAACCTATATAAATTATAATGATGGTTGTTACATACAAGCGAATGTCTGTTTTTATCTAGCACAAATAATCTTGAAACTTCAGAAAGTTTTATATTGCCTACAAATTCGGTCTAATTTTCCAGTATCATGATAGAAAGGCAACAGACTATCAAATCCTAGTCAACCGTTGTTTCTCAATGTATATTAGTGGTCTATAATAGCTGTACATCCGAAATCTTTATCGTAACAGCATACATCCACTTTGACATACGTGCAATTTCTTTGCGACATTCTTTAACGGGTAATTTACTTCTAAAATAGCCACATGGAAACGTCAATAAAAGCAACAGAAATACCGACAGGTACTTTTTGCGTCGAAACATCTGCTGTACATGTCATTATTTGTTATATATCTTAATATAGTAATTCAGTTGCTTTATTCATTTTATACACATAACACATCTATCACAGCAAGGAATATAGCAATATGTGTAGTTATTGGTTGGTATTTGTTATTGGTTTCATTAAATACATGCAACAAGAATTATTTTTAATCTTGTCTACACCTTCAGGACAAAAAGTCATAATATCGACTAGGCTATTTCCATCAATAAAACAATACTGTAAAATCCCCGATTTAAGCGGATTTCTTGGAAATAACTTTAAGCATGAATGAATATAAATTATTTTAAGAGTTCATCATAATATGTCTTGCCATCAGTTATAGGAAGTTAAACGGATATTTGTAGGCAGTTTAATAAAATCTTTACACCATGGAATATAGTAGTAGAACCAGTCCACTGATTAGTCTGATTCACTCATCTCATTCTCTGAGGTCTATTACCATAACGGCATATTACAAGACTTATGAAACCCATTTTGGTTATTTCATCATGTATTTTGATCATATGACTACAAATGAGCACAACAGAAACAATACACTGTATTTAATTCTACTTAATACCTAGATAGCATTGTTATAATTACAAATACGTACAAATATTTAATTAACTGTCACTAGAATAAACACATCACTTTCTATGTTTCCAAAACTACGTCAAATTGAGTAAGTCCAAACATTCACGTGCAATTTTTGAATTGATCCTTTAAACATGTAGTTGTAAAGTTGAGCTTACTAACAAAAACAAATTGGTTGTTCTAATGGAAGTTTTAAAATATTTTTACCTATTTTACCTATAAGCAAGTTTTGAAATAATTATAATGTATAGTTTCTGCTGTGCTCATTTGAAGTTATATGACCGAAATACATGGTGTAATGACCAAAATGGGTACATAAACCTTAAATGGTCTAGCAGCATAGGAACGGGTTCCTACAGGCTTCCAAAAATAGTAAATTATGTCTTTAATTCGTTGATAAAAGTATACCATTGGGGCATTTATTCTGTTTCCTTTGTGTGATGAAATCGTGGTAAAGGAGACTCACATACGGGTCGTCCAATCTTCTAGCTTTTTTTTCTTCAAAACAATAAATAATAGAATAGACTTATTGCAAGTTCCCTTGGATACCTGCTGTACAGATCCCGGTAAGCGTACGGCAAAGTCATGAAGATATTCAAATTCTGATTGCCAAAAAAGGAAGTACTGCCTTCGCTACGTCTAGAAATTATTACATTAGATTGTTAACTAGACCAGATTTATTTATTTGACAGTCACTATCACTAGTGCAATATCTTTCGAAAAGTCATATAGATTCCTGTGCATGCGTTTTGCTACTCTGACAACTGTATAAAGTGATCGAGGGTAGAATTCACCAGCTTTAAACTGTATGTCTTTGGTTAAAGGTAATGAATCCTTACTACCATTATTTACTCCCTTGCTATGTATACTTGTATTTTACACAGAAAAATCATAGGACATTTTTTTTTTAAATGAAGATTCTATGTATAATTTTGACAATTACACAGTCAATATGCCTTTTCAAAAAAAGGTACCTTAACTTTGAAGTTAATATGAATTTCAGATCTAAATTTATCTTCAAAATCGTCAAGCATGTCCATGAAATAGGATGCTTAGTCGATAATAATAATAATAATAATAATATCTTTTTCGGGCACTTGTTAACTATTTTGGCAAATTTAATGCCATGTTTTGCACAATTATGCCGAACAGTGTTTTTGCAAGGCTTGACAGGCAGAAAAGACGGACAGACAGAGATATGAAAAGATATCGCAATATCCCCGATACTTTCTTATTAAAACACGTGAATGGTTTTACAATATCTACTAATCTTGATGACAAGAAATATTGAGCTATTGTATCTTTTTGGGGTTGTAATTAGAGTTCACATGTCGAAACGATGGACAAATTATTGCAAGGTACTAAAATGTTGTTGATCTACTTCTACGTGGATCAAGTGATAAAAGAGTGAAAGGAAAGAATTGAATTTAGGGTATTTTGTTTTCTGACTGGATGCCATTGGTTTCTGCTACCTACCCTCTACCTACCCTCTCCGTCTACATCCCCCCCCCCCCCCGTCCACTCCCACGCGGCCTCCCCTACTTTCAATTTCTTATTTAACCTTCACGTAATCTTTTATTTATCTGTTCATCTGTAATTAATGATATTGTTACGGAATTATGTATCATCTTTTTTTAATTATAATATAGTTTTCATTTGGTTTATGACCTTTGTATTATAATTTATATTTTTTTCAGTAGCCAACGCTATTAGTTGTAAAGTACACGGAATGTCAACATGAGGCATTGCTTATGTCCAAGGAAATCAATAATTATGTCGGTCAACTTAACACAACATGGAGATCACGTGGGTAGAGTATGAGTCATAGCGCGTGGTAAAGGTATTAGTCATGACCTGGTTCCCATGATTCAGTGTAGAGTAAACAACGTGTTTATTTGAAATAAGAATTATAATCGCAATTCGAGTTTGTTTATTTGAAAGGCAGTTGATTGAATTGTTTTAGATCGCAGATTGGGTTTTTTATTTGTTCTACGCAGTATGGATATATGAAACTAGATTTAATCCCTGTGTGGGGCATTCTTTACAATTACTTCAGCTCCTAAAAGTCATAGAGGAATTTGTTTATTCTTTGTGATACTCAGCTTGTGAATTCTTATTTCTAACTAGTACGTTTGGGATTATGTACTATTATTTAAAGATCTGAACATTATTTAACTCCGTTGGAATTATCGGAAACATTTCAAGAACATTTGGGATATTCTACGTTCACAGGAATTTACCTGGAATTAATAACATTTGGATTTAGAACTGATTCTTGTTAGCACATAAGCACATTAGTGTCCTCATTCGGAATACCTTTGGACAGTTTCCGGATTTGTGAATTCTATAGAACATTTAGGATTATTTAAGGAATTTTTACACTGTAAGTTATTTTTAATTCTTTCACTTTGTTTGGTTTAAATATTTTATATTTTAGGAAAATAATTTGTATTTTGGAAACTGTGAAAGCTTGTTAGAGTCTTTCTTTCTTTTGTTACATATTCATCCCCTAGTCGTAACAATATGCCAAGTGAGTTTGAAAAATCATTGAACTTTAACACATGGATCTAATCAAATGAATAAAATCTAATTTAAATTAAGTGTTTAAGTCAGAAAGGTAAGGAGGGCACACAAGATAGAGTAAAAAAATATCAAATAATATGAACCAAACGACTAATTCTTAACGGGAATGGAGATAATGTATAAAGGCTTTGTTTAAATTTGAATAAATCTATTTCAGTTTTATATACTGCTAAAATAGAACATTAATTATCAAATCTATAATACTGTATAAACATATGAATTATCTTTGATATGTTATATAAAAATGTGTTATTTCGATTTTTCAAATTTCAATAATACCGCATTTCATGCAGTAGAATACCATCACAATTACATGGATATACACCGCTATAAACTTGTCCGGACTTTGGTATATATGACAATTGTATAGTAAATCGGGATACCAATTCACACTATCATATTCTTACACTTCGTACTTCACCGACACACTTCATACATCTGGCTTACACAAATACGCACCTGATATCTCGTGCATACGTGTGCACTTCACACAAACTTGGTACTTCACGGACACACTTTATACCTTGGCATACCATGTGAGTGTAGGTCATATGATATCTTACTGAGTATCTTATCCGAATATCTGTAGTAATAGGTTGTAAGCTGCACACATGCAGTTGTCGGTGGTCTTCTTCAACTTCTAGGTTCACGCGAGTACACTTGATGTATCTCTGCATTTTTATTCACTTAGTAGAGTCGTGTGGTACTCGCCAGATCCTACTATCTTATCGAGTATGCTATTCGACACTTGGTTAACTTCCTCCTTGTTGGATACCTCGCTCATCAGAAAGTCTATTTGGATTTCTAATCTGTTTAGTTTAACTCTCACTTCCAATATCTTACTTAGGAAGTTGTAACTTCTCTCCAGAAAGATATAGTTATCACGGTTATCCAGGTTCTCTTCTCTCCGATGAATGTTCAAGTTTCTATTCACTTCTGACGTCTCAACTAGGTGTCTGTCTCTGTGCATAGGTTATAATTGTTTTGATTCTTATGAGGACATTATTGGCATTAGACAGACATTTATATAGGGACATTTCCACCCAAGTTTTCAAAATGGGCGATGAAACAAGCCGAAAGGTGTAATGCCTGAGGAGGGGAGTATGAACCTGTTTTTAAATAACAATTTAGGCCTGTGGATGGAAAGAACAGAAACCTGGTAACAGGAATCAAAACAAGTACATTCCAATACAAAAATCAGATGAACCCTATTCAAAATTATTTTTAACTTTTATCACAATTCCGTTGGATTTTATTAATAATACGTGCAATGCATATGGAGTGGGGTACCAAACATATATAAAAACCGATTGACTTTGTAACAAAGGGAGAACGCCTCATAGGCCTGCTAGTTGTCCGTAGCTAGTGGCCTGGAGGCGTACACACACACACACACACACACACACACACACACACACACACGAATTATCCCAGAAGCTTACTAAATGCAATTTGGTGGAGAGACAACATTTTTGGATTAAGAGGCAGGGATGAGCATTACAAGCTAACATCGATGAAAATGTGGGTAGAAAACAACAGCTTTTGTACCTGAAGAGAGACACGAAGATAAGAAAAGACTCCAGGGATGAAAGGCCCTTTCATTCCCGTATTTATGCAACGCCAGAGAAGCCGGAAAGGTTTTGTTTTACACCTATAAAATCTAGGGCAAATTAAAGCAACATCCATCGTTTGATACAAAGCTCTGACCCTGGAGGTACACTCACTCGGAGAAGTTATGCAAAAAATGGCATCAGAGACTGATCTACCGGGAAGACTAACTAATAAGGACGGAAAACAACCATCAAGAGGTTACGAGAGGGCTCCATTGATGTATTGATATTGTGCAACTGACAGATAACAAATATATGCAGGCAATAAATCAGTTCAACGATGTATCTATCCAGAAACAAAAACAGATGTCTGACATACTGGTATCTGAAAGTGATGCCGTGACGATGCCAGTATGATAGTGGAAATGGAATTTGATATGAATGATGGACTTTAAAAAAATTCTTGCCATTATCAAAACTGTGGAGATGTCAGATAGTAAAATAATCGTATATCTGAAGATTTCAAAACAAAGTAGAAATAAACACTAGATCTTGCAAATGCTGTTTTTGCCAAGGCACCCTCTCCAGTTGTACGTTTAATATAACTCATACTATTCATGGAAAGTATCATTTTTCCACAGTTACACATCAAGGATTTAGTGTACTCCAGTTCTACGTTTACTTCAACATTGTACCTCAACCGTAATAATTCAATCTTCAAGGAACTTTTATCTAGTGACAATTCTATTCCGCATATAGTTATTAAAAATGTTAAGAATCTTATTTAGTTCTTGTATCTTCAGAAAAGACAACTCATTCAATGTATAGCACATGTTTTGTCCTTGTTAGTAATTCATAATATAAAATAAATTCAGACATAATGAAAAGTAGTTTGGATGCATAATAAAAAGGTCATTATACAGTGACCTGTTTAATATGGATTTTTATTGTACTTATCCATGTTGTATTGAGAAATATATATTTGACTCACCATGTGATACCATAAGACTTATATGTTGTGTGGTTTTTATGAGCCTATCGGACTATTATTTTTACACCGGTAGTTTTGCAGTTAGGGGATTCCCCTTTCTTTACAGTGTAAACTAATAATGTCTATAAATTCCGATGTAATACAAAAAATCAACCTAAATCAAACAATTATCTGGCTAGTAATACAGTAAGCCCTTATTATTCTTTAGGAAACAATGGGCATGCATACCATGAGATTATCCACAAAAATCATCCACGTATGCTTTATGTGACATCAATATACAACCACAAGACGACTGGTTCTAGGTGTCATGAATTATTAGATGGATGTAACCCAAAGGGACGGAAAAGATTGTTCAATCATTGGTTTTATTTTAGTATAGTCGATATTTGTATTATGTGGCACGTTTTAACAACTTTCATAAATGCAATGGATTTATGTACATTCTTTTATAAATGTTACATTATGACATGAAATGTAATGTACGAGAGCATATACATAATAAATGATGTCAATATGGTTTATTGGGAATTTCGTTAAACTATAAAATAAACTCGGATATTAGTTTTCTTCTTACTCCATTTTCATCTCTTCATGCAATACACTAAAACATTACCCATCACCACAGTTACACGATAAGGGTATTAGAGTCCACTGCAGTCAGTTTTACAATACATTGAAAATATCGACATTTACTTTAAACAGAAGTTTTCATTCTTCATTAAAAGTATTTTACAAATCTAATAACCTATTTACCCTTCACTTGAACTTGAATTATCATATATCTCACACCTTATTAAGTGTCCAGTGAAGAATTAGACTAGACTCAGGATTGTTTGAGGAAGAGGACAATTAGACAATAATGGGAAGCTCTCACACCCTGTCTAGTGTCAAGTGAAGAAGCCGGCCAGACTCTGGATTGGTCCAATAGAGGACAGTTAGACAGTAACGGGATATGAAATTCCTCCAACACAATCAAAACACTAATTTTTTCAATAAATCTATTGGAGACAGTTATTTTACAATTATCATACAGAAAATAAACCCTGTTGCTAGCTGTGTGCGCAAGCGTTGCCAGGAAAATTAAAAAAGGCAGGTGGTTTCAAAAGAAATATTAAACTTACAAGCTTAAGTACATTCTCTATACAAGAAAAAGATAGAAGAGAAAAGAAAAGAGAAGAACAGAGAGATACATAATAATTCGGAATTCCAGTACTTTCATTGTTTCATAGAAAGAAAACACACTTTACACTGTCCGTACGTGTCCTACTATAAAATATAACTTCCGTATCCGGTCGCATTGTGTCTCAGGCACAAACGCTACCAACAGCTGCCCTGAGAGATAGTGGTTTTCCGGCTTTACCTACGACATAGAATATTTCACAAGACTAGGAAGAATCTATCAGGCTCTCAAGTTTGTGTCTACACTCCTGCAAATACTTATGGCTTGTTTAAAAAATAATCAGTTTTTTTATTTCACACGATAATTACAGTAAATTTATAACTTTTGGAAAGATTAAATTTACGTATTATTTCAGGGCAAATTTTAACAAAAAAGCGATTAAAATATTCACAACGGCTTGAATATTCTCATGTGTGTAATAAACCAAACTTTCAACCTAACTGAAAAATTTAGTAAATATCCCAAAATAACTATATGCAGTTTATTCAACCGAGAGACTGGTTACGCGTTAGCCAAGTAGATTTCTGAATTATTTCCCTTGGACCATGAATTATTTCCCTTGGACCATGAATTATTTCCCTTGGACCATGAATTATTTCCCTTGGACCATGAATTATTTCCCTTGGACCATTGAATGAATTATTGTACCAGAAGTGGAATTTAATGTAGAAACATTGGCTGTATGTTACTTGAGAGATATTAAAGCTTTTTGCATATGTTTACACAAGCAGTTGTTTTTTTGTTTGTTTTTTTTTTTTGGGGGGGGGGGGGTTGTGAGTGTGTGTGTGTGTGTGTTTTTTTAAAAAAAAATTTGTAGTTAGCATAAACTTAATATGAACTGTATTTCACAGTATTACAACTGATTCCCTTCAGATGTACCTTGATTATCTAACATAGTTCATTACAGATGTCTTAAAATCGATTTATAACGAATGGTTTATTTATCTTACTTAGTCTGCCATATAGTTTTGCTTTGAGATCCACCTCCAATTGCTTGTTATGGATTGGTCCGAGTAACATGAGGTTGACTGTTAAGTTTGTACCTGACGACCCTTCTTGCAACAATCGATTACTTGTTTATTTGTGCTACAAATCTTGGTATAGTCTTACAACAGAAGGTTTTATTTGGACACGTACATCCTCGTGTTGAATTGATTTGCCTTTGTTCTATGGTATATTTCCTATTGTGAACTAATTTCTCCTCCTTGTATGTTTACCTTTGGACCAGTTCCTTTCGTCATACCTTGTTGCATAACAAGACATCAGGTTGGTTTTGCATTGACTTTGCTCTGCAGATTGACCTATATTAAAGAAACCCTTTGATTAAATTCTGGGATAAATTATATAGAGCAGACAACACGCAACGTTTTCCATACATGTCTGTGCATTAAAACGCTATTTTGACCAGGGTGCAATTTCAACACACGTACTTGTCTAAAAATAGAACTAGAAATTTTTAGGACAGACAATTTTCGGGGTCTATTCAAATCGTACCACATATGATTAATTTCACATTACATACGATAGAGAAGAATCGATCTTACATGTCGTCGAACTTTTGGTTCACCAGAGAGAAAGAAAACGAATAGACTGACTAACTTAATGCCATTCAGATAGATAGATATACAGACAGACAGACCGACAGATAGATAGAGAGACAGGTGGATGGATGAACGGATTTGATTAATGAATGAATGGAAATATACATACAAGCATGCATAGATGTATACATTCCGTTATCAAAATACATACATACATACATACATACATACATATAGGCATTCATGCGAGAAATAGAAGCATAATTAAGTAAATAAGCATATTCATCTGCGATGCATTTGCTGCTATTATCTTTATTGTGTTTCTTAAAGCTCATTTGCAAAATGTATCGTTCGTGATAAATTTCGCTTGAATTGCACAAACTGCTAAGTGAATAACCGCTAAAATGAGATTATAAATGTGACGTAAAGAAAATATAAATTTCACATACTGACTAGTTTTAAGAAATTAAAAAACATTTTCATCTTTTTTTTTATTTAATTGGTTTCATAGGTGGATGGATGTAGAGGACGAAGCTCAAACAATAAAAGATACTGTATGATTTATTTGCAAATTTTTTATTTGTTTTATTTATTTATTTATTTATATTGTAAGAAATGCTCTATTTTCAAGTTATAACGCTTCTGAGTGTTAAAGCTAAGGAATGCCATTACAATGTTTTTGTCTTGTTTTTGTTGGTTTTAATGGCACTTTTAACACATTATTCTCTGTATCATGCGGAGTAAATGGGAGCTAAGTGCCTTTCCCAAAGACACACAGAGGTAACAGACCCGGGCTGGCCTGGACGGGTATAGAACCTGCGACCCTTAGAATACGAGTCCGACGCTCTACCAACTGAGCTACCGCAGATCCCCCCCTCCCTTTATAATGTACATATCAACAACGCTTCTGATATTTTCCTGACTCTAATATTTATTACCTAAACTTTGTATCATAACTATGAAGGTATAATTTAAGAGTTATATTATTACATTGATTGCATATCATTTCATATTAAATGATGTGCTAACTTTATTCTTTAAATACAGCTTTTATTCTTGTAACAATTTGAATTACTGGAATGATAAACCAAAGCATAACTAATTATTTCAACCTGAACACTTTGACACAATCGGATTTTTCTTCAAATACAAGAATTGTGTTATTCTTGTCGTTCAAACATATCCCAACCGGTTTAATAAGCCCACAATCCGGTAAAAGTAACACACCAAGTTGTTTCCCGTCTGGAGTAACCTGCGCCACAGTGTTAGATTTATTACCACAGCAGTAGATGATCCCCTTCTTGTCCACAGTGATCCCGTATGCCTCTTTTAGATCGTTGCTTTCAAAAATATTCAACTTTTCACCCTTCACGTTTATAATTACAATTGTATCTTCAAATGTGTAATATATTTTTTGCCCATCTGGACTGATACAGTGTATATTGCTAGGTGTCAGCCTGTCTTTGAGCTGAATTGTATTAATAGTGTTGTATGAAGTATCAATTGTAACTAACGAGTCCTTTTCGCCGTCATATTTATCTACTATAATATTTTCCTGGTAGGAAGCTATTCCAAAGCACCATTTACCGACATCAATAGTCCTTAGTCGTGTTAAGGTATGGCTCACAGAGAAAAGGATTACACTATTTCCAGAAGTGACAGCGACGGTTCGGTGATCTACTCTACACATGTGCCCAGAATCAGCCTCCATTTTTAATTGATCACGAAAATTTGATTTGTTATCAAACAGCTTCAATTTGTTATTATTCTTGTCCGATAATACAAGTTTCTCATCTGGAAGAAAAACGCCTGACAATATATCACAAACTCGTTCATCACCAGGAGCTTTGGCACTAAAACTTGATATCTCAAATGTAGAGCTCCATGACAAGTTTGGAATTTTGCACTTCTTACTCTCCACTTCCCCCATTGAACTCCAGACTTGGATAAAATCTTTAGGTGTCTTGTCAAATCGAAATTCAATATAAACCTCCTCCGAATCATTTTCGATCAATTCATAACTTTGCAAATACTTCTGCGCGTGTTTCGATATTCTCGTCGTTGTCATGAGTACTTTTGTATCATCAGCTGATCTGGTACCCTCATTTAGCATCCTATGAGAAGTTGCTATTGCAGCAATGGCGCTCTTACATTCTGCAATATGATCAGAGATAACTATGATTTCTTGTTTACAGACCTGGTCTAATTTCTGTAGTGCATCTGCCTCAACCTTGTCTATGTGACTTTTCATTGCAATTCTCCACTCTTTGATAGACTGGGTTATCTCTCTCTTCTGGTTTTGAATGGACTCCAGACAGTGTGACCTTTTCTCCAGTAAAATATGAAACATCTCTTTCAGCGCCTCTAAATTTTCTGATATTTGCTTAGGGTCCTCCCTCTTTTTGATATCTTTAGCTAGATCTTCGACACTAGTCAACTCTACGCAAGGTCTATGCACATTGATCGCACATTTGCTGCAGCAAAGTTCTTTGTGATGTGAACAAAAATAGGTGAATCTTTTATTGTGGGTTGAACACCGATGGATATTCTCGTTAGCTTTGCTTACATTGGGATTCTCGGGCAATGTATTTACGGTGAAAGTATGGTCATTGCTCATCTTAAAGTTTTTATGATAATTGTAGCAAGTATGACAAAGATATTCTGTGCACGTGACACAGTAAGCCACGGAATTTTGATGCTTACCGTCCTTTGAACATGGTTCGCAATAAACTGTATCATCTCGTTCGGACTGCCCCGAAGTCAGAAGTGTCAAAACTGTGGAATTAGTGGGAAGTTTGGAGGCCCAGTCATCTGGAGCCTGGTCAATACAGGGACTAGGTGTGGAACTTCTACATACGGGACACTCAAATGTGTCGGTCAGTGTTCCCTCCATTCTCAGACCATGTACATGTTTGCGTATACACTTCTCACAAAATGTGTGTAAACACGTTATTACTTTAGGCGATTCGTAAGTTTCTAAACAAATCGGACAAATCAGTTGATTGTTTGTCATGTGTTGAGCTTCTTCCATGGTAGAAATCAATGACTTCCTTGTTGCTATGTAATATTGAAGACAAAATACACTGTAGTTCTTAAAACTCACATATTAAACTGCTATATCACTGTGTAGCCAAGACTGTTATACATGTTGTCTGTCTTTGGTAACTTTGTGCCCTCTCTAAATGCAATACACATAGCTAGGTCTACGGTTTTCGTCTATACTTAAGTGAAAATGTGTAGGTCCATTAAACCCCTCTGCTGTGAAGGTATAAAACCTTTGCACCACGAATACAATAAAGTCACGTGGTCGGCAACAGCGCTATCGCAACACACGATGGTCACATAAATGGGAACTATATGTAAACACTAAACATTGCCTATCAGTAAGCATTCTAATACAGTGTACTCAAATAAACACGGTGGTAATTTACGAAATGTTTGCATATACACTTATCACAAAATGTGTGTAAACACGCAAACACTATAGGTGATTCTTACGCTGCTAAAGATACAGGACAACTCAGTTTATTGTTTGTCGTGTGACGAGCCTCTTTCATGGAATAAATCAATAACTTTCATGTTGCTATGTAATGCTGAATACAAAACAATGTTTTCTCAACCTCATATATTAAACTGCTATATTCCTCTGAGGCAAAGACCGTTCTATATGTTTTCTGTCTTTGGTAGCTTTCTGACCATTCTAAATACCATACACATTGCTCTAAGGTACTCGTCTGTACTTCAGTGAATGTGTGTAGGTCCGTTTGTCAAGTAAATGGGAACTAAATCAGTAAATGTGAGCATTCTAATAAAGTGTAATATAATAAACATAGTTGTAAGTTATCAATAGTTCATGCATCTTTGACTGAGAAGAAACAGAAACTGCGTGATCTTGTGACATTTCATTTGAATATAGGCGTAGTATTTGAGTAAAAGGTACAAAGAACTGCAGTCTTGTAAACTTAGTTGTTGTTATTATTATTAGTAGTAGTAGTAGCAGTATTGATGTTGCTGATACTGTTATATTATTATTATTATTATTATATCACTTTTGGGGACACTTTGTGCTCAGTTACGTTATATATCGTCTAACCGTCCGTCCGACTGTGTGTCTGTCAATTAGTCTGCTTTCCAGGTAACCTGAACTTTGCCAACACTAATTAAGAGGACGGTATTCATAATTAGTATGATGTTTCATTAAGATAAGTGAATAACAATGACGATTTCGGTTCCTGGATGCACTCTTTTCCAGGGAGTGAGTTGACTAGTAATATGTGGCATTATAGCGCCTTAAGACCCCATAACATTAAGCCATAGGTTTACATTATATGACGTAATGTCCAAATGTACATAGGTCTAACACGTGGGGGACACTATAGCCCCATACGGGACTGGTAATGTACAAATGTTCATAGGTCTAACATGTGGAGGACAATATAGCCCCATACGGGACTGGTAATGTCTAAATGTCCATAGGTCTAACGTGGGGGACACTATAGCCCCCTATGGGAATGGTAATGTTAAAAATGTATAAAGGTTTAGTAGGATGGGGCTATAATGTCATCTAATGTAACCCATGGAGCTAAGCCTATTTTTAAAATGTTGGGGTGTTATGGCCCCCTGTGGGAAATGTAATGTTAAAATATTTAGATATACTATCCAACACACATCCTACTATCGCAACACAAACGTTCTGATTACAATCAAACACACACCCTACTATTTATCACCCAATTTTGATATACTATCCAACACGCACTTTTTGATATACTATGAAAAAACGCACTTTTTGGTTACTATCCAATGCGCCACTTTTTGAGTACTATCCAACAAACCATTTTTTTTAATATACTATCCAGCACATTCTTTTTGATTACTATCCAACACACCACTTTTTAGTACTATCCAACACACCATTTTTGATATACTATCCAGAATCCACTTTTTGATTACTATCCAAAAGGATCACAAGTTTAAAGTCTCAAACAGAATTTTAACATGGAAATATTTATGATCGAAAGTTTATAACCTCTAATGGGAATTTAACATGTGGGAGCCACTATAGCCTTAAACGGGAAATTAACATTACGCAGTAGGTTTACATTGATGACCTCAAACAGGAAAATTAATGTTAAAATGTTTAGATACTATCCAACACACACTTTTCGATATACTATCCAGCACCTACTTTTTGAGTACAATCCTACAGCCACTTTTGGTCACTATCCAACAGCCACTTTTTGTGTACTATCCAACACATACTTTTTGATATACTATCCAACACACGCACTTTTGAGTACTATCCAGCACATACTTTTTGATTACTATCTAACACCCCATATATACTATCCAAAGCGCCTTGTGTATTGTCTTAAACCCCACACGTACTATCCAACGAAAAGGGTATGATGTAAAAGAAAGAAGATGAAATCACACAAACATACTATCCAACACCCACTTTTCAAATACTATCCAACACCCACTTTTTGATTACTATCCAACATCTCATACCTACTATCCATACCGCCTTGTATGGTGTCTAAAAACCACACACCTATTATCAAACGAAAAGGGTATGATGTAAAAGAATGGGGATGAATCACAAAAATATACTATCACACCACCCAAAAGCTTAAATTCGGTAGGTACGCGGACGTGAAGGAAAATATTCCTCAGATTTGTACGCGGACGTGAAAGAGAACATTGCTATTTTATTTTACAAAGATCAATAAGGAGAATGTGAAAGAGCATGTTTAAAAATGCATTTGTTTGTATATAAAAAAATTAATTAAAAAAAACAACAAAAGTCAACACGATTTTTTAAATAAACTTCTTTTCATAAATCAGTGATATCGTTTTCCAGAGGAGGTAATCCATAAGAATCAAAGTATTCCACACTGTGGTCGCTGCGAACGTAGCCTGCTTCCCAAATGGGTTCCTGGACGATGACTGTCGTCTGTGTTGATGAAATAGGCTCGAACATCCGTAAGTTTTTTATATAGAAGTTCATCTTTAGCACACACCACTGGATTCAAAGAAACTCTGTACGAACTGTGAGTCAGAGGGTAATGAAGTTCCCAGGTATCCATTTTTTCTTTTTTTCACAGGTAAGGATAAGTCATCAGTTCACATCTGACTTTCTCCTTGCAAATATGTCAAGTAAGTCGATGAACGGGCAGTATCTTTACTCTGCTGCAAGATGCATTTCGTCTCCAGAGAAGTCAGTGGAGGTAAGGAATGGTCACTCAAGTCTTTGTACCACATTTTTAAAATCTTCTCTTCTAAGATGAAGGTCCATACGTCTTCCAGATACTCTTCCAAATTGTTTTCTGAACTCATCATCAAACATTTGTCGTGTTGTTTCTAACTAGGATGATCGATTTGACAGCTATAATAGGCCTGTGATTCGTTCAGCCTAGTCACGGGCAAAACAGGAGACTAAGTGTTGTTTTTGTTCTGGTCATCTTGACATCATGACTGTATTTGTTGCTTGTTCACATTTAGTCTGTGACTTCCGCTGCTGTTGTTCTGGATAGAAAGCATTCTCTTCGCCTATCTGTAAAGGTTCGTGTTCCGTCTTTTTTCTCTCATAGTGTAGGATCACTTCTCTCAAACCGTTGATTTACAGAGTATTCTCAAACTCTGCATATAAGATGACGTTCACTGTGTTTGCCAGAGTTACTGCAAATTGAAGTTTCACACGAAGTTGGCCTGGTTTTATAGAGTGGAAATGTTTCTCATTGCTGCCTTGGTCTGGACTGAAATCAAAGCCCCACAAAGCAAATTCTCTTGCATACTCATTGTACGAAATGCCGTGGCTGTTGTTGGTACCTAACTGTCATGTGGCTTCAAACAGTGTCAAGTAAGATCTCAAGTAATTTTCTGAGCAAAGGTAAGTTCAAAGGATCTGGTACACAACGTCTGACCATCACGGGTGACTTATATCTTAGACACGTTGAAGTGTTGGAACTCGAAAGGATTTTATTCGATTGCTGACAATGCCAATGAGCAAACGTTTTGGCAGTTGGCATTGGAAAACTCGATCTTCTATCTGGGATCGGAGTCCAGAGGCAATGGTGAAGGATTTTACTTCCATTCATCGTAGAGAATACTTGGCTGTCGTTCAGCTCAGAGTATGACTGGTGTCGTTTTTCACTTTAGGTAAGACTTTCTCGTGGCGCATGTAAAGTCTGGCTTCTTCGATGTTCGTCCTTTAACCATCAAATGGAGCTCGGTGCTACTCTTATTCACTCTCAGGCGTATTGGAAAACTCCATTCAACAAATACTTGTTTTGCAACCACGTGTCCAAATGCAAAGGATCCATCATTTTAAACTGCGTCCTTGTTTGGTTTTCTTACGATGGTCGTTAAATCCAACATTGTGAGGATCGTTATTCGCAGTGAGCTCTGTCTCTGAACTTGCCCAAAGTGTTAGGTTTCCATACCACTGAAGCATCCATATGTGTATTCTTGGCTTCTTTTTCGTACGTCAGGAAATTTTCCAGGTACGCTCGGTAAGGGTAAGTATCCATGCTACTACTGACTAGTTTGTTATTCAACAACGAATGCATGAAACTGTCGATGGGAGCTACTCTGTCATCGGCGCTTGGATTGCTGTTTTCCGTTTTGAGAACTTTGACTTTCAGATCCAATCATTGTTATTAAGATCGATATAATCTTCGGTTTGTCCTTTGACTTCAAATTCGATAGGATTTGAATTGATCAAAGACGACACAGGATGAAATTCTACCCATTGGGATTCTTGCATCGTCATCATCCTTGGTGGCATGGCAAACAGATTTAGTTCAGTTTGATATTGTCGCGAAAATACATGTAGAGTCGACCGTAGTTGTGAATACCTTTCGACTGCGGCGCAATGTTCGTTTTTTTACCCAGAATAGCAAACAAACTGGGAGAAAATCTGATAGACAGCGTTTTCCCGTTGAAGAAACGTACTTTAAGACGATGAGCAATTGTATGGTACTCGATCAGGACACTACGGCGAGTTTTCTTCATTGTTTTGCCAAACTGATCGCTAAACATAGTTGTAACCGTTTCGGCTAGATGTTGACCGTTAAAAATATCTTGCAGGAATTCTCATGAAATAAATATTTAATTAGGGATTCGCTGGTGATGGGATAATTTTTGTCCAAGTTTTCTTGAACTTGTTTCTCCAAACACATTCTTGACTTGAGTAGGATGAATGATTTCTACTAAAGCCGCTTTCCTATGAACTTCGTGATCCATTTACATTGTTTGAGATAATTTGGCTGTGAAACAACACAGTATGTTGTTAGGAAACACATTCACAGAACTGTCATTAGGTAATGTTAAACAAAATTTATTGTTCCGGGGAGACACTGGATATGAAAGGAAAATTTTCCAAAGAGGGTGCCAGAAGAAGACTGCTACTGTGCTTTTCTGCAATTTTTAATCATATGCTGATTTCTTAAAACTTTGAAAAATAGGCTATTGCACCCTTCTTGTGCCGACGTGTATTAGCCCTTTCACACATTACATAACGTGGTCATGTGGTCCAATGTGGACAAGAGTCAATATTGCTTACATTTATCAAAAGCAATGAAATTTTTTGATTCTCCAATGGACTTAAAAAATTTCTAAAATATTCTTTTTGACAACATGGTAAAAAAACATGTGAAAATTTGTATTTTGTTTGAATTATTGAACTTAATTTATCTCTGCCTTTCAGGGTTCCCATCTTTTTCCCATCCACTGCGGTAGATCTGTGACTTTATCTATGACAATCATGAAAACCCAAATAGCGATGTATTAATAACGCATTTTACCAATTATTTAGAGGCTGTAAAAATACTGGTCTGATTACTTAAATACAAAATATATTGAGCTCATCAATGCAAATGTAGGTCAAACTAATTTTCCTTTGACAAATGGCCAGCGTCAAAGTAAATTACTTTCTTGACATACTGAAGAGAAATTTTAGCAAATTGTAATTTGTACTGAATTTTATTTTAAAAGAAAATAATCAAAAAGTCAATATTTTATTAGATTTAAATGAAAATGCATTGTTTTCTGACTGGACTCCATTTTCTTATTTCCCCAAGACATATTTGTCTTCCTAAGATTCCAACTCGAGATTATTTTTGTTTGTTTGTTTTTCTTGGTTCTAACGGCACTTTTAACACATTATTGGCTATATCATACGAGGAAATGCGAGCTAAGTGCCTTTCCAAGGCAACACCAAGGTAGCTGACATGGGCTAGCCTGGGCGTGTATCAAACCTGCGACTTTTGAATAATGAGTCCAATGCTTTACCAACTGAGCTACTGTTACTCCCAAAAACTTGAGAAAAGGTGATGAAAGTGTCTAGGAGAGTCAGTTTTAAAATTGTATGGTCAGCTTTTGCTGATTTTAAAAAAAGTTATCCAGTTTAGAAGTATGCTAACAAATTTAGAAGGTGTGTGTGTGTTAGCATTTTATAGTGCCGCAGAACAATAATGGCTATATGGTGCCAACCAAAAACAAAGTTCTAAAAATGTAAAAATGAAGAATTTTTCAAAACGTTTAGAAAGAAAAACCCTTCCAAATAAATGTAAGCATGAAGTACAACAGCATATAAAAGGTACAGATGTTAAAATTCTGTAAAAGGTACATAAAATAAAAGATAAAGATTAAAACATGTAACATTCTCTAAATACATGGTCAAAATTTATTAGAAGAGGAATCCCAATGTGTTTTTAAATGACCTGCAGTGCAAGGGATTAAATGAAGAGTGAGAAAAGGACATCAAACTTAAGGCATTCTATATAGAAACTTTTATTAAATATGAACCACTTCAATCTGTTGGTGTACACATACGGTTTCCTTGTTCAAACAAACTACAAAGAAGGAATACAGGTCACAAAATACATACTGACTGACATAACTATTTTATTCAAATATACTAGGCACAGAGAACATGAAAAATCCTGAAAATCCAGAATTTATCTATGTGTAATGAACTTAAATCAAACAGAAACTTCTTACTGTGGAAAGAAATTTTAAATCCAAGTTGAAGTTACACATTTGTGTGAGAGAATTCTTCCAGTAAATGGTGTTGCTTCCACTAAACTATTTTGTGAAGACAAAAATTTCTTCCACTAATTGTATGTGGCTAAGCCATTCAATTTAATAAGAAATACGTGCATATATAAAAGGTTTTAATTCACAGAGCCTGCATCGATGAAGAGATGTATTTTACTTCTTTTAACACATGCTGGGCAATTGAGTCCCATGCTTTACCTACTGAGCTACTGTGTCCCCAAAAACCTTCTAAATTTGTTAGCATACTTCTAAATGGTTTCAAACTGATTTTATGAAGAAAATAATGCAAGCACGGCAGTTTAAATCTTCAAAATATACATTTAGAAAGTGCTTTAACCAATTCTATTCTCAAAACACAAATTGTTATTTACATATCGATGATTTAGTTTCGAAACACAAGTTAAATTTTCATCATCATATGATAACTTGCGGAAATCGGGCAGCGATATGTTGCGGGGAGAAAGAGTTAATTGGTCAAGCAGCTATTAAAACACATGCCTGTGAATGTGCAAGAGTTTGTTTTGTTGACACAATTGATATGAACATCTGCCAAGGCAATATGCAGTCCATTTCACCTGGGGCTTAACAACTACTTGGCAGGGTTGAAGTAGCGTCTCAAAAGCCATAAACTACTGTAACTCAGTGTAGATCTGTTAGAAAAAAAGGACATGGCAAAGTGGTTTTGGCTTTCCTAATGAAAGAATGCAAAGCTTAAATTTTTTCGGCGACTTAGTCGCCCACTTCTCCTGGTAGCGTGACCCCTGTAATTGTACCAAAAAAGGACCTTTTTTAAAGAAAAAATCTGGAAAAATACTTTTTGGGTTTCAAAAGCTGTTCTGAAGTTTTCTGTCAATCATATGATGCAAACAATGAACTCAAAAGTGTTTCTCTTTAAAAGGTATTTAAATAACACTTTATTAAAGTAGTATTAACAAATGTTTTTCTTTGACTTTCCCATCTTCATAAGTAAACATTTTCAGTGTTACAAAATGCCGTTTTCCTCATCACCCCACTGTTATTTATCTTATAAGACTTCTTTCTTCTCCGCATTCCCTTTGACACCTTATAATATTTTGCAGTACTAGGCAGAATGTCTTACAAATTACAAACTGTTTGCCACACTGTTCAATTAATAATAATAATAAAATGCAAACTTTGTATGCCCTGTTCATACTTTATACAGTATCACTTATATCATTTACATACACAAATATCTTTCATATTTTATATGGATTTCATATCATATCAAAAGCAAGTTTTCAGGAAGAACATCAACTAATATTTTATGAGAATTTATAGAAAATATTAAGTTGATCGCCATATTGCTCTAAACTTGAACTGCTGTGTAGTGTCTGTCAGTGTCAATACTATTTATTGCATTATTAATTTGAATCGTATTATGTATGAATGAAGTTATAACATCAACGACTTTTATGACATTATCTGTTATATCGGTGGTTAGTTCAAGGTTATATGTTTAATTATAGTATCAGCTCATATCATCCATGTTCTTTGTGTATTAAAGACGATGATATAGATCATATGATCCATGGATATTGGTCATATAGAGTACAATCTATATTCATGTAGAGTATGTTCCGAACTAATATAAATAAGTCGTACACTTTGCATTATATCAACTTTTCCCCGATAGATTTTGCAGAATGTGTGTGCCCGTCAATAATGAACCCAACTTTATTTACTTAATGGAAAAAAAATATCAAAAGCGTATTTCAAGTATATTAAACAGGCATGAATGGTGGTGTCGGTCGCGGGTCGTGGATGTTGTTCCAACCACCGACTCCGATTTAGGTCAACGCTATCTCCATAAGAGTCCACTGTTGGTCAAATATCAAAGCGCCATGTTGAGTGATCGATAATCCTAAACAATCAACCCTTCAACCCACCTCCACCCTCACCAGAAAAAAACCAAATCAGGTATGGAATCAAAAAGAGTTTGCGATTTATAAGAGACTATCGAATCTGAATTTTACTGCTGTATATAAGTAGGTAATAAATGCTTTCCCTGTCTGCTCTGTTTTAGTCTCTACAAATTTTTCTTCGGGGTCTTTTTCTTTCTTTATTTTAAATCTCTTGGAAAAGTAAACCGTCTGCGTTTCTTTGTATCTTATCATGAATAAATTTACATTCCGAGGGTTGAGTTCTGTTTCCGCTTTTCTGTTGGTTGTAATTTAAGTGCGCTGACAAATAAACGTATCAATCTTTAAGCTTCTCTTTCATCAAACGATTGACTGTTTTGCGTGCAGTGGTAAATCGTTCGACCAAGAACTAGAACAACGATCCCCAAAACAGTTATCGAAGTGTGTAGGACCAAATAATTGAGGGCAAACGTGCTTGAATTGACATGTGATATCGATTGGTTGGAGCCACCTACAGAAGGTAAACTAAAAGATACATTTGGTGATTGATGCTTTGGATAGAAATTGTTTGCCACTTTATCCTTTCCTACACTGAATTGACACGGCTGTATAAAAACTGACCAACCATTGTAGCATGCAATAAATCCCTATAACTGAAAAACATTTATTTACGTTTAGAATGGAACATTTGTAATGTGACGATCATTTGAAGTTCTTTGTGTCAGGCAGTAAAACACACCTTGTTGTCCAACAATTTATGGCAGGTGCAACCACGTAATGATTAACCCACATAGCCTGCAATTGAGTTGGTTTGATGCACTTCTACAACATTTTCTTTGTATTATCCGTCACAATTGAGTATAAAAGGATAAACTGACAAGTAGTTTCGTCAATCCCTAGCTCTACTATCGTCAAAACCATATGTAGTTTTCAGTGAAACATATTTTGCAGTTGTTGAATTAAGTCTTATTTGAAAACAAACAAATAAATTATATAGCAACTGATGTTTTATCTGTAAGACATATTACTTAAACTTTACCAACTAGTGACTCGTTCCAATATATCCACCAAGAAAGTAAGACACATAAAGCGCATCACAGCTGAATGTCAGATCCACCAAGAAAATAAGACACATAAAGCGCATACGTGTTCTTTTTACTTAAGTATTTTTATTTAATATTTTCAAAAAAACATATAATAATTTCTTAAAACTTTGAAAATAAGTTAAATTACACTTCTTGTCCCAAACTGAGCCTGAAAGATCCGTTCTATCATTAAAATTTGCAGGCTGCAGCAAATATCATTCTAATAATATGAATACATAACTGTATTTAACTCATTAAAGTAAAAAGTATGTCAAACTGACTCAACTCTGTCATAAAAGTCAAGCACTTTCAAAAGAAACAACTCGTTGTGGAAGCATGGAACTAATTAAAACTTATTTTGTTCCCCGTGGAATGTTAACAAGAACTGAATATCGGTCTATGAAATAAAAAGACACTATTTGTTTATTAGAGTTGAATGCAATGTTTGTGTTCTGAGCAAAGCTTCTGGGTTTGTTTGTTTGTTTTTTGTCTTTGTTTGTTTGTTTGTTGTTTTTTTTTTTTTTTGCTTGTTGTTTTTTGTTTGTTTGTTTGGGGTTTTTTTGTTTGTTTTTTTTTTTAATTCAGACTTCACTTTGCCAACTTAGATTTTCAATTAATAAAGAAACAGTTTGGACCTGCTAGATTAAAAGTCATATCAAGAACAATATGCAGATAATGTAATCAGTAACAATTATGATGCAACAACATTTGTTGCTTTTATATATTGGAATTTTAATCTTGCTGATCAGCTAATAATAATATAACTGTTCGTCATAAGTTACATCATTTTCAGTTTTACCGAAAGCACATATTCAAAGATTCCTGGAAATTTTTGGTATGCATTCATTGATATTGCAGTCTAAATACTTTTACTTCGTTGGATGCTTCTTCAAACACCATGATCAGACTATTCTTATCATTTAAGCATATTCCCATTGGTTTTTTAAGTCCATGTTCACATGAAAGTAATACACAGAGTTCTCTACCTTCTTGTGTTATCAGAATTACCGTGTTAGAATCATATCCACAGCAATAGATAATCCCATTCCGATCCAAAGCGATCCCGTATGCCTTTTTCAGGTTATCGCTTTCAAATGTATTCAGCCTTCTACCTTTCTTGTCCATCGTTACAATTGTATTTTCATTTGTATAGTAGATATTTTCTCCGTCAGGGTTTACACAGTGTGTATTGCAACGATGGCTTAATTCATCATATGAATCAATCTTCTCGACGATTTTAAATGAGGCATCGTACTTAAGAAGTGAATCTCTACCGACATTAACGTCTATGATTATGTTTTGCTGACAAGAAGCTATTCCATAACAATTGAATTCGACTAAAATTGTCCTTAGTCGCGTCAGAGTATTAGACACAGCGACAATGTCTATCCTTTTTGCACCAGTAGTAACTGCTGCATTCAGTTGATCAACGACGCAAATGTGCCTTGGCTCGTGGACCATATTTAAATGACATGAAAAATGAAAACATTTATCGAAGAGCTTTAACTTTTTATTTCGCTTATCTGATAGTAAAATTCTTCCATCGCGAAGGAAAATGCCTGAATAGATATAACAATCTGTTTTGTCATCAGAAATTTTAGTATTGATCGTCATTATAGAATCTGGTTGTATACAAGGAATCAGCATCGTTAATTTGTCACATGAAAAGGCAGATGGCAGTCTAGGAATTTTTGATGTCTCACGCGACCATTGGCCAATGGATTTTAGTGAATTACTCATTTTCTCAAAGGGCTTGTTGCAGTTAAATTTAATTTTAATTTCTTCGGATTTACTTTCCAGTGTGTCATATTTTCGCAAATAGTTCAGAACGTGTTGTGATACCTTCGTCATTGCCGTGAATAATTCAATTTCCTCATCGGAATTGGTAAGTTTCAATAGCATTTTTTGAGAGGTTTCTATTGCTGCAATAGCACTCTTACACTCTACAATTTGATCTGAAACAGCCAACGTGTCCTGTTTACATACTTGTTCTGGTTCTTGTAAAGTAGACTGTTCCAACTGGTCTACATGATCTTTTGCTGCTTTAGTCAAGTCTTTGATCGTCGTTGTCATTTCTGACCTCTGTTGCTGAATGGATTCAAGAGTTTTTGTCCTATGTTTTACAAGAATTAGAAACATCTCTTTTAGTACATCTAAATTGTCAAATGATCTCTGATTGTGTCCCTTCTCTTTGGCGTCCTTCAGTAAATTTTCTAAGGTAAATAATCCATCGCAATTTTTGTGATACTCCAATGCACATTTATAACAGCAAAGTTCTTTGTGTTGTTGGCATGAATATTTGTATCTTTTCATGTGTTTAGAACACCGGTACATAGTGTTTTTAGCTGCATTTAAATTTGGAATATCTGGCATTGTGCGTATTGTGATAGTGTGGTCATTGCTCACCTTGAATTTTTTATGATAGTCGTGATACTTTTGACAGAGATACTCCATACACGTGACACAGTAAGCCACAGAGGCTCGGTGCTGATCGTCCGTTAAACATGGTTGACAATAAACAGGGTCATCCTTTTTAGATTGGTCTGACGCCAAAAGTGAAATAACAATGGAATTTGCCGGAAGTTTTGAGGCCCAGTCATCCGTGGTCCGGTCTGAGGCAGGTGCTGGGATAGGACTTTTACAAACGGGACATGCAAGAACATCTAGCGGTGTCCCCTCCTCTCTCAGACCACTTACATGTTTACTTATACACTTCTCACAAAATGTGTGTAGACACGCCAATACTTTCGGTGACTCGAATGTTTCCAAACATATTGGGCAGTTCAACTGTTTATCCATATCGTCCTGACCTTCTGCTATTATAAAACTCATTACTTCCTCGTTGTGAATTTTAACACGATGTATATTACACACATAACACGTCAACTTGAACTAACCGTATGAATGTAGACTCGTTGCTACACATTATGCATTTATGTTAATACTAGTCAAAATGTCAAAGGCTTAGCTTAGTGGTATTTGACTGTTTTTTAACATGTATAGATCCTTCACGCCTTTGTGCCGTGAAGATAATGTCTCACTCTAGCACGATATGATCACGTCGGCTCTAACGCAGATATCAAACTACACTTATGTCACGTGATACAGACAAACCCTTGATTTATATAAACCGAAAATGTAAATGGTATATCTGGGAAAAATAAAGACTCAAAACGGTCAGCGCCCCGGAAGAGCATTTTTAAGATTTTTTCCAGACATCCCTTGGAATATGGTGAATAACTAATTTGCATTCCAGACACACAAAAGAGAACAAATAGAAAACAGCAACAATAAATTGAATAAGAATAGTAATAATAATAATCACAATCATCATCATCATCATCGTCATCTATAAGCTTTAAATGAAGAACGCTTGCTAACCTTTTTGGCAACCACATTATGTATTTTATATCTCTTGCATTAAACATTGTAAATACGGCTAACAAGGTATGAAGTGCGACAAATAGTCGAAATAATACATCAATTACAAATGAAGTGATCGACTGGAAAAATTAATTTGTCCTGGACGGTATTTAAGGGAAAGTAAAGGTAGCCAGTTTTACCTGTTTGAAGCAATCACTTGTTTTAACAGTCAGGTTTTAAGGTCCCATTTACCAAATTATGTATAAATTACTAGTAACCTATATTAAGCAATCGCCTGCCTTCAAAAGCCACTTTAATCATTTCCTGGAGCTGGCCGCTTAAGATAGGTTTGACTGTATATGTATAAATAGAGCCGATCAAGCAATATAACATGTACTATGATTAATCTTATTTTTCATAAACCGGGGACTGATCCATAAATATCGCTTGAGGTGGGGGTGAGGGGCGTAAAAATGTATGAAAGGAGTCAGTGGGACGGAACCCATGATGGGGTCCCAGGAGGCGAAGCCCTCGGAAACTTGTGCATTTTAATTTTTTTTTTCAAGGCATAAGTTTAACCATCTAACTGCAAAGAAAACTTACGCTAGGAAACATTCTGGTGATTTTCGTGCTCATTTCTTTCTTTTTTTGGGGGGGGGGGGAATTTGGTCATCGTGAGTTTTTCAAATTTGTGTTGATAATGCTTTTTAATTAAACATTATTTATACTCATTTAATCATCATTTTCATTTTTTTCTAAATGCAGATATTAATATTTTTTCACAAGAAAACTGTAGATACCCTTAGAAGGAGCAGGATAAGGGGAGCAGTGGGGCAGACGGCACTTGATCAGGGAAGGATTAGAGTTTCTCCCAGGTTTGTCTACTACGACATACCAACAATGCCTGTACATCCCATTCATATTGCTTCATAATACGATCGTGCACACATACAACGAGGACCATTAAAAAGCAAACATTTCTTTTGTGATTAGCTAAAGAAAAAAATCTAAAACTCAAAATCATAGCTATATCCTATCCAAGGACAGGCATGGTCTGTCTGTCTCTATATGCTAAAAGCACATAAACCCCTGTTGTCGCTATTGAATGAGCGCTCATATGGAAGATCCCTTTGATGAGCAACTATTCAACCTCGATTTGATGGTCCGGTCAAAGATCATACGGAAGAGTCCATTCTGTAGATTATAGTATATGTACAAAGTCTGCTTACATGACATCAACATGGAAAGAAGTTAGCTAATCAAACCGGATAGTTTTTTGTTTTTACATTCGTTTCCTGCGTCAACTTTAGAGCGGAAAGCTATATTAACTCCTGAATGCACTTGATGAACTCCTCTACTATGCCTTTGACCTCGTCATCAAAATGCTGCTGAATGAAATTGAAAAATGATATAAAAAAAAGGACAGACAGATGAATATATCATTCGAATAATTTTCCATTAGAAGACATTCTCGACGCTTATTAATATATATTAAGATGTTTCTATATGGATTTGCAAAAGTAATAATTTCATTTGTTTTTCTATTAAATTTGTATTACTATCAACACAAACACTTTTACAAGAACATAATATACATAAAATCATCGGTTACTTATTGAAAACTGAGATCAATCTGTTGAGTGATCTGTCCTATACATCTATGGTCTATCATTTATCTAAAGACTACCTACCTTTTTCATACGGCCCTGTGAGTGATAAATATTCCCCGTAGATCAAATTTATTAATATCTAATGTACTATTTCCTCTATTGCATACTTGTTCCACCTCATACTTAGTTAACGATGACCTAGATATATTACGGTTATCCATCAATAGCATGTGTAATATGATGAGATAGCGAGAGAAATAAAATATATGTGATACAGGTTATCGAAGAGAGTAGTTTTTCAAAACTGAGAGGAGATGAGGATGAGGATGATAATGATGACGGCGGGACGACAATGGTTGTTGTTGCTGTTGTTGTCTGGCGTACCTCGGATACAAGTTGATTATATACCTTGTTACATGGAAAACAAACACTCCCAGTCTCTAGACGTTCGGGGCTTCTTTCCCTGACAACGCTTCACTTTAGTGTATAACTATAGATGACCGGAATCAATGTTTCATTCACTTCAGACAGGATACAGTCCTTTTTTCTACTTCATCCAGAATGAGGTCAGACAAGTATTTTGTAAGGTATGCATTGTGGTGGTGGTCGAGAATGTTGGAAATCAAGGTGATCTCAGTATTAGCGATAAAATAGCGCCTTCACAAAAATTCTATGCGTAGGAACAAGATAGACAATATTGATATCAAGGTTCGATCCTAATAGTGTACGCAGTTTAAAAAGTACCTAACATTATAGAATGAACTGGTACACACGGTACACACGGTTCAATTCTTGAATTTTATTTTATTTTTTTATTTATTTTTTTAATATTTTTTTTTATTTTTGGTCTCTACCATAGCCTCCGATTTATACCAAAGCATTCACCCTAAGAAGAATACACTGTTATCGCATGTACAGAAATGCCATTTTGAGAGATCGATTACCTTAAAATACACGCACATTCCAGAATGGAATCAAAAACAGTTTGGCATGAGAAGTTTTCAAATTTGGACAAGTTTGTACACTTTTGGAGCAGATAATTGTTTTTCTTAACACATCTTTCGCTCACTTTTATGAATGTATTATAACTAGTTTATGTGCTATGCATCATTTACTTACACCTATTGTTCAGTTTTATGAAATTTGCAATATTTTGTTTAACGTAATCCGTGTGCAAGCCTTTTTTCTGTCTTTATTAACTTAGAATTTGAAAAGAAGCTTTCTAAACTGCTCCAATAAAGGGTTGAAGTACCTGAATTTCCCCGATTTCAATTATGTGAATGAGGGTCAATTATATTTCCATTACAGTTTTCCGACGCTGGTGTATCGGTCTTTGGAATGTAAAACGATTACCAGCGTACGAGTTAAAATAAATGTGGTCTCATTTTTTGCGATAACCTTCTGGGCAAGCTTAAAGATAAAACCTTCAGGTGAATATGAGCACACACACACACACACACACACACACAATCCTATTTGTGTATTTTCCATATCTACACGCAGTGTAAACACTACAAATGTATCATCTCGTCTCTTTCAGCTAGAACTATCGACTGATCTTCACTATACACAGACATCACATCTAAAGTATTTCGTCACATACTTATCTAATACTGAACTAGTAATGCATAGGCCATATGTTCTGCAGACAACTTAGCAGATATGATTCGCTTCCCATTTACCTGTAATTCGATGACCTACCTGCATATTGTATATAGTATTCAGAACGATGAATTGCCAACTAAGCACAGAGTGGTACCTAGTGTATACGTTTTAGGCCAGTAACTAGAATATGTTTATTATCAAACTAAAATCATGGAATGTTATCGCTGCTCTCACTCTCTTCAGTCGCTTATAATTTTTCTTTTAAATGTGCACACGAAGTAGCAGATAGTTTGTGCTTTGATAACAGAAAATGTATTAAAGTATTGCAATAATATTACTATGCAATCTCTTTATTATCATTTTGTAAAAGGAAACCCTTGCGCGTTGAAGAGAACATTATCAGTGAACAAAATGATTCTTTATATAAATTTATGAGGTAGATGAAACAGATAACCAACTGCAAATATTACTACAGAAAACAAATGATGTTCAACGATACTGTAACTGACAAGATTTCATTCACACAACTTGAAAGCGTTTTATTTTAAACACATGAAGGAGTTTCATTTTAAAAAAATTCAAATCGAGAAAAAGATGCCAAGTTTTCAAAATTCAGAAAAGGATTTCGAACACATAGCTGTGGACCAAGCAGAAGGAAACCGGAAACAAGGAGATAACTACATAATACATTTTGGGATGAATTGTAATTATGCGAGTGCAAGAAAGTCATCCCGTGGTAAACGTATCATCCTAGAGCTATAGCAACCAGTCCCAAACATGTTATCCTGGAGTGTAGGACCCAATAATCGTTGGCAAACTCTATCTGAATCAAAATGGGAAATTGTTTGGAGACCACAACTATCAAAAGCTAACCTAAGAGATACATTTTATGATTGGAACATTTGGACCGGTAGAACTGTGGATGTTGGAGACCTTTTTTGTTACACTGTGACCCATCCTCAAAATGAGCTTAACGGTTGTAGAAACTGACCCATTGCAGGACAAGGTAAGTTGTTTTGCAGTAAGTACAAAACATGCAATTTAAATACAATTTTTACGTTTAAAATGAAGCATTCATTTAAAACGGGGAGAACAAAAACATAGTCAAAATTAAAAACGAAGTTAGTGATTTTAATAAACTGTCATGCAGTAAAATCTAACTTGCTGTAGGATACTCGTCTGACTACTTTTTGGTCAAAGTGTAATTTTATCATGTCTAATACACAGCCTACAAACGGATTGGTTTGTTGCACCATGACTACAAAGTTGTTACAGTGTCCTATCGGGTGTCGAGTATGTAAAAAAAAAACATCTGTAAAGTTAGTGAGGTTGTTCTTTCATTCTTTGGCCCTCGATGATCTTCACGACCAAAAACCTAAGGCTTGTTGCAGTCGCTCTCGCGGTTCACGAGTAATCAATGTCTTACTACTATCTGTAAATCAAAATACCATCAAAATATATATGTTGTGTGCAAGACATATTGCTTTATGATTACAAAATCTAATACTGGACCAGTCCAAGTTGCAATCCTCACAAATGCACCTCATATATGCAAAAAGCGAAGAATATATGAAGTACACGCAGTGTTTCTTACTCTTTTATTGTTATCGTGAGTAATTAAAGTCTTACTATTATTTGTAAATCCAAATACCATCAAAATGTATATGTTGTGTGCAAGACATATTACTTCATGTTTACGAAATCTAATACTGGCCCGGTCCAATTTGCAATCATCACAAATGAACGTCAGATATTCCCAAAACGTAGTACATATGAATGCCCAAAACGTGGTACATATGAAGTATATGCAGTGTTTCTTACTCTTTTATTGTTATCGTGCAATTTTTAATCATATGCTAATTTCTTAAAACTTTGAAAAATAGGCCATAGCACCTTCTTGTCCCGACGTATATTAGCCCTTTCACACATTACGTAACATGGTCACATGGCCCAATGTTGACAAAAGTTAATATTGCTTAAATTTATCAAAAAGAATGAAATTTTGCCATTCTCCAATGGACTCAAATAATTGAAAAATATTCTTTATGACGCCATGAAAAAAGACATGTGAAAATTATTGTTTTGTTTGAATTACTGAACTTAATTTAACTCTGCCTTTCACAGTTCCCACATCTTATTTCCGTCCACTGTGGTAGATCTGTGACATTACCTAGGACAATCATGAAAACCCTAATTAACGATGTATTAATAACGCATTGTACCATAAATGTATAGGCTGTAAAAAAAGCACTGGTCTGATTACTTAAATACAAAATATATCTGGCTCATCAAAGCAAATGTAGGTGAAACTAAATTTCCTTGGACAATATGGCCAGTGTCAAAGTAAATTACTTTCTTGACATACTTAATGAAGAGAAATTTGAGCAAATTTTAAATTTGTACTGATTTAGTAAATAATCAAAAAGTCAATATTTTTCTTAGATTTATACGAAAATGCATTGTTTTCTGACTGGACTCCATTTTCTTATTTCCCCCAAGACATATTTTTCTTATTAAAATTCATACTCGAGATTATTTTTGTTTGTTTGTTTTTCTTGGTTCTAACGGCACTTTTAACACATTATTGGCTATATCATAAGAGGAAATGCGAGCTAAGTGCATTTTCCAAGGCATCACCAAGGTAGCCGACATGGGCTAACCTAGGCATGTATCAAACCTGCGACCTCTGGATAATGAGTCCAATGCTTTACCACTGTGCTACTGTGGCTCCCAAAAACTTGAGAATAGGTGATGAAAGTGTCTAGGATAGTCAGTTTTAAAATTGTTTGGGCAGTTTTTGCTGATTTAAAAAAGAAAACTTGTCCAATTTAGAAGTATGCTAACACATTTAGAAGGTGTATGTATGTATGTGTGTGTGTGTGTGTGTATTAGCATTTAATAGTGCTGCAACACATTAATGGCTATATGGTGCCAACCAAAAGCAAAGTTCTAAAAATGTAAAAAGGAAGAATTGCACAAAACTTTCAGGAAGATAAAGCCCTCCAAATAAATGTAAGCATGAAGAAGAACAAGATAATATTTAAAAGGTACAGATGTTAAAATTCTGTAAATGGTACATAAAATAAAAGATAATATTTAAAAGGTACAGATGTTAAAATTCTGTAAATGGTACATAAAAGATAAAGGTCAAACATGTGAAATCTTCTAAATATATAGTAAAAATTTATTAGAAGACGAATCCCAATGCATTTTTAAATGACCTGTACTGCAAGGGATTAAATGAAGAGTGAGAAAAGGACATCAAACTTAAGGCATTCTATATAGAAACTTTTATTAAATATGAACCACTTCAATCTGTTGGTGTACACATACGGTTTCCTTGTTCAAACATACTACAAAGAAGGAATACAGGTCACAAAATACATACTGACTGACATAACTATTTTATTCAAATATACTAGGCAGAAAACATGAAAAATCCTGAAAATCCAGAATTTATGTATGTGTAACAAACTTAAGTCAACCAAAAACTTCTTACAGTGGAAAGAAATTTTAAATCCAAGTTAAGTTACACATTTGTGTGAGAGAATTCTTCCAGTAAATGGTGTTGCTTCAACTAAACTATTTTGTGAAGAAAAATAATTTCTTCGACTAATTGTAAGCCATTCAATTTAATAAGAAATATGTACATATGTAAAACGTATTAATTCACAAAGCATGCATCGATGAAGAAATGTATTTTACTTCTATTAACATATGTGTGGGTGTATATGAAGTAGCTATGTGACTTGATGAAAAGAATCTACATGAAGATACAGCTTGGACAAAGGGAACAAATTCTGTAAAAAAAAACACAAGCTGTTTCTATCCACTAACTTTCCTTTTTATTGCTTGAACATTGAAATTTACCACAGCACACTACAAATGTGTATGTGAGAAAATATCACACCCAGTCCATTCAATCATGTTTCTATACATACAGATACCAATTAGACAGCTGATTGAACACTGGTCCCCTTCTTAAAAAGGCAATCCCTTCTGTGATGCAAATGTGATTTTATACATAAGATGGCATGGCCTCTGGTGTGGGGTACAAAAACGTACTAATACACTATTTTGGTACTGGGCAATATTACCTTATAAAAGGAGTGGTCTTTCTCAAGAGAGGCCTCTCAAAGGGGGCCACAGCAGTTACACATGTACCGATCAGGCCCAGTAGTTTTTGTAGTTTTTGTGTAAACTTGTTAAAACTTGTTACATAGATAAGTTAGAACCACAGACTATCTTAATTTGCTACATTTTTACATCTTTGAATTATCACATTCTTATATTACCATGTATAATCCCATACCAACTGCAAACTGCATAGACCCAGATCAACCATCGAATAATGCACTGGCAGATCTGGGTCTATGCAGTTTGTAAGGACTAATCAATAGAACAAATAACATAGACCCTGATAAGCCAGTGCATTATGTGATGGCAGATCAGGGTCTATGCTGTTTGCATTTGGACCCGGTTTATACACGAGTATATATATGGTAATCTTGAACTGAATTTAGTGCTTACACGAGTTTCAAGAGTACATGTAAATGGCTAGGTCTACTATAGGTACAAGAGTAAACAATCCTAAATTCTCATTTAAATGTAAACATCATCCAGCATTTACAGAGAAAGTATAAAACCATTCATTTGGGAAAAACAATTCATGCTGAAAACAATCCAAAATGTATTTATAAATACACATTTTTCCATTTACAATCATAGATTTTGATGAATGGACACTTCAAAGACAAAAATCTGACCCATGCATAAAACTTTAAAGTAATTTTAAAAGGAATTATATAAACTTAACACTGGTTCCCAGGCATCCTGACAAAACAGTCAAAGTATGTACATTTTTTTTACTGCCTCAACCTTGTTCCTACAATAAATAACACAACCATCATACTCAACACACTGTATTATATTCTTTCATACCAGGTACAAAAAAAAAATTTGAAAAAAAAATTTATGGATATTTAGTGAAACTCCTGGATTTTTTAAAACTTATTTATAATACATTAATTGTACCAAAAAGGACCTTTTTCTAAAACAAAATCTGGAAAAATACTCCTTTTGTTTAACCTATCTTTAATACATTAATTGCAGGGGTCAAGCTATACTTGAATTTTAGGGAGATGTGACATCTCCTTTTGGCCAAAGTAGGGAGAAGTGAGAGTAGAACAGGGAAAAGTGGCAGCATAGCAAGAAACACAATATATATATATAAATATATATATATATATATATATATATATATATATATATATATATATATATATATATATATACATACATACATGTATATATATAGTGTATTTGTGTGCATGTGTGTGTGCTTTTTGTCTTATTTGAACTGTGTCCTGTATTTCTAATTATGCATATTTGCATTACACTTTGGTTTTAAGCAATACTTGATCTTCAAGTAGAAAATTGACTGTTGTATGTATATTATAAACACATTTTGTAAGTGTATGACTGTATCATACTCATACGCAGTGTATTCATACTTGAAAGTGTGTATGTTTAGATGGAGAGCAATGTACTTTGGCCATATGACTTCAAAAAAGCATAGCAGAAACTATACACTGTAATTAATTTTAACTGACAGGAGTACCTAGATTACAGTATTGTAATTACAAATAGGTAAAAATACTCAAGCAACTGCCACTTAAAGAACAAATTAATTTTTTTTTATAGTTTCTTCACTAGAAAATGGCAGTCAAAAACATTTCTAAACTAGCTGGAAACAACCCCTATATTAGGCTATATGAGAGCACACGTACATGTGTCTTCAACATCAGTGTTCATCCATTCAAACCACAGTGGTCACTGATGAGTAATTTCAACTTTGATTCAGTGTCTGTTTGCGAACACAACAAGTACAACTTTAAAACTATGGATGGTACTTGTTGGAGACTCCGGTAGATATCCTTAGATAAGTATTGATGTAATGAATCGCTAGAATATACTAGAACATTTGAAGAAAATGAAATGAACTCAAAATATAATATATGACTATTTGAAATATTTTTGTGAATTACATTTTGTGAATAACACTGTTGTGAATATTATTGTGTGAAATATTTAAAGAACACTTACCACAGTGATCTTATATGTGCTTTATTCAAACAAATATTGCTAACCTGAAGAATGCATTCACTGACACAGTACTTCGCTACTGAAATAGTGAGAAGTGGTCAGATCAAGAAGCTCGTGGTGCACAGACACCCGGGAGCACAAGAAATAATGGCAAAAGAATCTACAACATATGGAGAGATATTAGAGGCCCTGACCAAAACAAATATCAAGAGCAATGAAATCGAAGCCCTTACGTATGATGGAAACGGTATATACACCATTCACCAGAAAGAAAAAGGAGGAAAACTATGGTATGGAAGCGAACTCCAGATTGGACAATACAAAGCGACAGTAAGAGCGTCAAAAGACCTGGAAAGGGAGATAAAGATCAAATATGTGGATGTATATATACAAGGCATCCCCATAGAAATACCACTAAACGAGACAACAAAAAGAATGAAGGAAAAATTCAATATAGAAGGAAAATAGAGCCAAAATGGAAATGTACAAGGACTATCCGATGATACAAACTGGACAAAGAATCTTCACCATGGAGCAAGGAACAGAATAGAAAATTACACCCTTCTTCTATATCCACGGCTTTAAGGTAAAGTCGTGGTATATAGGGTGTATACATCACAGGAAGTGTTATAAGTGCGGAGAAAAGGGGCACAGCCAAATGAGGTGCCTAGCACAAGAAACACAACCCCAAATGGAAACAGAACAGACACAACCATATAAAGAGACATTCATGAGTGAACTAACAATATTCCCAAAGAAAAATACCACCTCTAAAGAAACAGTACATGAGAATATGAACCAGGACATAAATAACGAACCATAATGATGAAAAGAAGGGGAAAACACAAACATACCTCAAATATTAGACCCTTCACCGGGAAGAAACAATAGGACAAAGATACAAAGGAAAGAAAGAGAATCTGAAAGACTAACAACTTTTCCAAAGAAAAAAACTACTCCTAAAGAAAAAACACATGGATCCAAATACCAGGACAAAAATCAAGAAGTAGCACAGACAGAAGAAGGGGAAAACGCAAACATATCTGAAACACCAGACCCTTCCCCGGAAAATAGAAAAGATTTACTGATCAAAGAGCAAGCTGGGAAGGGAAGGAACAACAGGAAGAAGATGCAAAGAAAAGAACGAGAATTGGAAAGGAAAAGGAACGACAAGCAAAAAATGCAAAAGGAAGAAACAGAGATTGACTTCTATAAACTGGACTACAACACAACCAACTATTCCACTGACGAAGAAATACCATCAAGATCGAATCAACCAAATCAAACGAAACGAAAGACCATATCGCCACTTCAACAAACATGGAAGAAATGATAGAGAAAAACAAATATAAAAAAAAAAAAATTAAAAAAAATAATAACAAATACCAAAATAACAACATTTAACAAAAATGTCTAACCAATGTACTATAATGTATAACCAAATGAAATATCACAAACTTAACATTAAATAACACTAAAAATACTAACAAAAACTAACAGCAAATGCATGCACCCACAAAATAAAAAAATCTCAACTAAAAAAAACTATAGAAATTTGATGCATATGCCAAACTAAATAAATACCTTAATCAGAAAACACCAACATCTAAACAAAAAATTAAAAAATTCAATAAAACTAAAAAGAAAACTCAAATCTTTGATCAACAAACTTAGACCCCTTGGCAAGGGTCACAATAAATTGACAATTCATCTAGGGAAAATGGAAAGGAAACTCGCCCAACAGGCAATACCTGAAGGAAGGGGAGTACGGACCTGAAACCCTAAGAACACGACAACTTGGAAACTAGGTTTTAGAAGAAAGAGGAACCTCACAATAAATCTTGATTAGAATCGCAACAAAAAATTTTTTTTCTTTTTCTTTTCGAATAAATACTTAAACTAAATAAAAGTAGTTATATGAGGGGGCTATTCCAAAGTTCTAACCAGCCATATATGCTGGGATAGACGAGGGATTGTCCACAAATACAACTTTGCAACTGCATTTTGAGGAAGTTGATTCTAACTTAAATGTGAATCCTACGACTGTCATTCTTTGGTGATGTTTTTAAAAGTAGATGCATCTATTTTTAGAAACAGGGATTTTCTTCATATGACCACTCACCTTCTAGCTTCATTACAACAATCCTGAGATAGGATTGAAAATGTATGGTTTTAATAGCGTTGTGTATTGGTTGGATATTTTTTTTTCTTTGCTACTTTTTCTCATACTTTCACAAAAACGAGTGATGTAAGAAAAAAACCTTGACCTTAAGTTACAGCACTTATCGATTCCACAAGCAATGTCCCATATGTTTCTGACCAACAAATTTTTATTTTTAGGCTAAATCTATTACATAATAGTTACACTTTGCTTTCTACGAATTGTATAATTTGCTTAAATGTATGCACCCAGTGAATTACAAAAACAGATAGTCTAATGAAGATGTACTTCCAAGACACACTGATGTCTGCCATTATTACGCCTTAGCAGGTTCACTTATGGTTTCAAACTGATTTTATGAAGAAAATAATGCAAGCATGGCAGTTTAAATCTTCAAAATATACATTTAGAAAGTGCTTTCACCAATTCTATTCTCAAAACACATATGTTATTTACATATAGATGATTTAATTTCGAAACACAAGTTAAGTTTTCATCATCATATGATAACTTTCGGAAATCGGGCAGCGATATGTTGCGGGGAGAAAGAGTTAATTGGTCAAGCAGCTATTAAAACACATGCCTGTGAATGTGCAAGAGTTTGTTTTGTTGACACAATTGATATGAACACCTGCCAAGGCAACATGCAATCCATTTCACCTGGGGCTTAACAACTACTTGGCAGAGTTGAGGGAGCATCTCAAAAGCCATAAACTACTGTCACATAGTGCAGATCTATTAAAAAAAAAGGACATGGCAAAGTGGTTTTGTCTTTCCTAAAAAAAGAAGGCGAAGTTTACATTTTTTCGGCGACTTAGTCGCCCACTTCGCCTGGTAGCATGACCCCTGTAATGGTACCAAAAAAGTACATTTTTAAAGAAAAAAAACTGGAAACATACTTTCTGTGTTCAAAAGCTGTTCTGAAGTTTTCTGTCAATCATATGACGCAAAATATTAACTCAAAAGTGTTTTTCTTTAAAAGGTATTTAAATAACACTTTATTAAAGTAGTATTAACAAATGTTTTTCTTTGACTTTCCCATCTTCATATGTAAACATTTTCAGTGTTACATACCTAATTACTAAAACTGTCTATATTTGTAGTTCTTGTCATATATCATCTACAATATGCCAAACTATCGATATGTGGAAGCGTTAACATTACTTTGGTAAAGATTTTATACAATCTTCAATCACAAAAAGTTTTCCGGACTAAGATCAAAAGTAATCTAATTAACATCAAAGAGGATCTTACCTTTAATGTTTATCATGTTACATGCACACTTTTGCTGTTTTTGCAACAAAACAAATTAGTACAAGTCACATTTTTACTTAATTTGTAGTTAACTGAAAATACATAACATGCTGATAAAGTAATGGAAGAGGAGCTTACTGTACTCAGTTTATATCAACATTTTGTCGCTTGGATAGGAATCTATAATTTAGTTTGTAATGATTAATCTCCAATACAAATTTTTTGAATTGCTAACAAATATTTCCATGAGCCAGTGCGTTAATGCATAGAAATGCTGAGCAATTTTAATATGAACATAAAATTATTACAATGAAACTGTTAAAACATTTTTAATTTCTACATCTCTATAGTCAGAGTGAGAACCTTCAATCAAATTTTCACATCTCTAACAATGCCTACTGTTTGTACTCTATGGTGTAAATGAGGTAAAGAAGAACTACAAATAAATTTTACACAAGAAGCATGGATAAATGTGTTGAAAATGACATACCATATATACTTGCATATAAGCCAATACCAACTGCAAACTGCATAGACCCAGATCTGGTGGCGCATAATGCCTTAGCAGATCTAGGTCTATGCAGTTTGTAAGGACTAATCAGTAGAACAATTGCATTTACTTCTTGTGACAATAATATACAATATTAGATTACTAATGGTTACACTGCAAGACAATACAATGTCCTCATAGATGGAACAAATGCTCTGCAGAACGTGGCATCTTATCTGTCCATGTGTATTTATGTATCCTTCCCTCATTAACATCCCCTTTCCCCTTGCCCCCCCCCCAATCCCATACATGACTTGCAACAAAATTTAATGCAAAACTTTAACACTGATGATGACATCATTATTGCTTCAAGCGATACTACTTAATCTTACCATGCTTACACAGGCAAGACAAAAATACAGCAGTCCCTCATTGTAAAGCACCTCAGTATACTGCAGATCCTCACTCAACAAGGATATGGACATGTGCTTCAGTTGTATTACTGCCATTTATTTCACTTCAATTCAGTCATTGAAAGGTGACAACACCCCCCCCCCCATTACAATTTTGTTTCATTAATTATCCTGTTTTTTCTCATGGTTTTGTGTGCAACAAACCCAATTACAACATAGCTTTGTTTATATTATTCCTCATTATAAAGTTACCTCAGTCACAAGACAACACACTTTAATGGCTCCCATGAATCATATTATAATGAAGAAGCTCTGTACCAGAGACTTGTGGGGACAACAAATGCAATTACAACATAGCTTTGTTTATAGTATTTTTCATTATAAAGTTACCTCAGTCACAACACACTTTAATGGCTCCCATGAATCACATTATAATGAGGAAGCTTTTGACCGGGGACTTGTGGGGACAACAAACCCAATTACATCACAGCTTTCCTTGTACTATACCTTAGTGTAAAGTGACGTCACTCATAAGACAACACAATTTTATGACTTCCATGAATTACATTATAATGAGGTATCACTGTTCCACAGACTTATGGTGACATTCAAGTACCAACTGTAGAATTATGTAAACAATCATTGCAGAACAACAACTCTGATAGAATTATACATGTAAATATGAAAAAGTATATTGAGATTCCAGAGAAATAAACCTGTAATTTGAGATGCAATTATTACTAAATGTGCACTGTTAAGGTAAAATAAACCTGTAATTTGAGATACAATTATTACTAAATGTGCACTGTTAAGGTAAAATAAAGTATGTTTAAATACCACAAAAAAACAATTATGCACAAAAAATATCACAAACTATATTGGCCAATATAGATATGAATGTCAGATAGCTAAAAATTAACAAAACTATTTTCAATGACGTAATCAATATATTGTCAACATCTGAGCAATTGATCTTCTTTATAAACGTAAACATATCTCTTCTCTTCATCCAATATATAAACTGACGTCTTCCAGAAATCAAAAATACTATACATAAACTGTGTCATAGAAGGATAAAGACACACCTTTATCTTTATTTTATGTTTTAGGGTGCGAGTACATCACTTGTATGATTACGGTGTTCTAATTAAGAATTGAAATATGAATATACATATTGAAATATGTGGCTAGCCAATGAAAGTATGTTAATAATAAAAACATGAACTGTCAAATTCAAAATGTGAATATATCCAAAATAATGTGCCTGCATTTACATAAACAGAGATTCAAACTTGGAATTATTCCAGAAAAAAAAAATGTTTGCTTTTCTTATATGAAAACTTTTTTTGCATAGACTTTTAAAAAATATTTTTAAGTGTGAAGGTTTATGATATTTTTTTTCCTGAAATTTCTCTTCATGGAACAAGTCTCAAAAGTCATTAATTAAAGATAGGTCTTGTTTTTGTTGGTCATGGACTTACTCAACTCACTTTTTACTATCATTTTTTACTAACCACTTTTATCTGAACATAATGATAATTTTTTTTTTTAAATAGGAAAGATAGAACAGGATCTATATAATTTGGTAAGCCTCCTTTCCTTGAAATCAGTGTATCTTGTCAAAATCATTAGACAAGATGAATTGGAAAGAGTTGTAACCAATCCTTGACTTTATTATAGCTAGATTTGACACCTGAACTTACAAAAACTGACCCGACATAGTGTAATAAAAGATATTAAAATATTATTTAAAGATGAAGGAAGATCAAATATAGGGAACAAATTTGTCAATGCCAAAAATAATCAAACAAATAACTGCAAACAAAAAAGGAAGGAAATGCTTTTTAATACCCCCCTCTAGTATGTAATGCAAATTCTCCCAAATACACAATTTTAATACAATACACATACACACAATTTTACACCCAAATACACAATTTTAATACAAAATCCTACCAATTTCATTTCATGCTCAAGTACTGTTAAATAACTTAAAACTCCCAGTACACATTGTCTTTACACCATTTACATTCTTACAGCAATTGGAAAACATACACAAAGTTTGTGTTAAGTACTATATATATATACGAATAAATAATATTATTATACAGGTTAGAGAATTTTTAATTTGTACTCTGCAGAGATTTGAAACTGGGTCTGTGGGTTATGGCACCCATCGCCTTGCCTGCAGGCACCAACCCCTATACTACAGTACAGCTCACGTGATTTTTCGGAACCCCACGCATCGCGGTGGGGTACTTAATCCCCTCCACTCTAGCTCCGCGATAGCACTCCGCAGTGGAGGCATAAATTGGCATAAATACCTACAAATCACCACCGCGTTTCGGCAGGCATGCCGATATAAACTCCACCGTGGAGGGGCTAGTCGACATTACTGATTGACATCTGAACAGCCAATGAATGAAGACCACCTATGGAAAGACTGAGACGTCAAGGGTGATTTACAACTGGATACCATCTGAAGAATCAGTCGTTTTTATTTCGATCATATATTTGGACAATAAAAAAATAATTTCAAAAGTCTTGTATATTCAATACACATTACTGTTTATAAAAGGTTGATCGACTTCTTTTGCAATAAGTTTATGATTTTAATTTATTTCAAAGAAATATGAACAAACTTATGTACTGACTTGACGAGAAGTACACATTGCTGAGCCTCTCAAGCAGAATAAATTTATCATTTTGTTCCAAAGGAAAGTAATTCTCTGAGATATGGACAATTAAAATCCAAATTGACATCCGCTTCTGCTTACCCCCCCCCCCCCAACAACAAACCTAAAACACTAAATTTACACTGAAATGCAAACCGCGTGCTTAGTCTTTAAGCAGTAATAGTAGAGTCACGAGGCTGAATATTATGACTGCATGTGTGCTGTAAGGGACTGACCATTTAATATACGGGGTTTATATATTGTTTTTTTTTGACCGGGATATTTTTTGTTCTTTCATCACAGTATTTATTTATTTTAAGTGAAATATGGAACGAATTAACGTCTGTTACAAAAATCAGAGAAAGACAATTGTTTTCATGCATTCCCCCCCCCCCCCCACGGTTGGAAAATTCAATTGTCTCTCCCTAATAAAGACTCGACTTCAGCGGATGTTCTACAGAAATCAAGGCAGTGACCATTGTGAACACTGTTGTAAAATATTAACAAGGGTTTGCATCAAAGGATGATGTAAGTTTCAGCTTGGGAACCGTGTTTTTTTATTACACGAAGCCATCTGACTTAGCGGGTTGTACTTTATAGCCGCATTTATGGTCCCGCCATTAAGAACGGAAGTTTGATAATTGTTAGTAATTAATCTGAACTCGGCTTATTACCGAAATGAAAAATAATATGGAAAATTCTAAAATCTGAGATGTTCAAGAGATTTTAATTTCCACGTGTATCCTATTATTTGCTCATTTTCCTACGGCGAAAATATAAAAATAAAATATACTTTTTTAATTATTTTTACGCAGATATTAAAGAATGCAGTTTCCTGTTTGTGACTGTTAGAGCCTAAGGTTATTGAGCATGTTTCTATTTCTTACCACTTGCAAACTTTTCCAGACTTCAGTTTACGATAACTTGTGCAGTAGTGATTTGGATTCCATATTTTATGAGAGAGAGAGAGGTGGGGGGGACTTTAATAAGAAGAGTTAATGATCTAAACTTATTCATCTTATTTTTTCTGTATTATGCAATAGGAAAACGAACAGAAAAGAAAAAGTTAAAGATTAATTTCATCTGATGCTCAGCATGTTTCCCAATATTTGCTCATTTTTGTAAGAGGAAAGTATAAAAAAGATTTTTTTTATCATCATAGAAAAATAGTAAATCTTATGGAAATGATATGTCAGTAACCCAATCGTAATATTGATCTATTTCTTATAATTATTTGTACGCAGATATTAATGTATGCAGCTTTATCTTTGTGACTTTGGAGCGGTTGCTTATTGAGACAAGAAATAAACTAATTTCTTTGAATAGTGTTTGGCATGTTTCTGTATATGGTATATTGCTTTACAGCTACAGTTACTTTGGCCAAATGGGTAAGAGTGTGTGTTACACACACATATTTGATATTGGAGCACGAGGTCGTGAGTTTGCAACCACCGACGGGAAAATTTGTTTCTTTTTTTCCCCCTCTATTACGCTATAATGTCTAGTACAGTATTACTTTTCTTACCACTTGCAAACTTTTCCACATTTCAGTTTACGATAACTTGTGCAGTAGTGATTTGGATTCCATATTTTATGAGAGAGAGAGAGAGGTGGGGGGGGGGGGGGCTTTACTAAGAAGAGTTAATGATCTAAAATTATTCATTTTATTTTTCTGTATTATGCAATAGGAAAACAAAAAGAAAAGAAAAAGTTAAACATTAATTTCATCTGATGCGCAAGTTTGTCAGATCAATGTACTTTAGGTTAACAGTTAGCACATGAAATTAACCCGTCAATATCAGCAGTCCTGATGGCTTCTCTTGTGCTAGGTTACTTGCACGTGTCAACTACATGTATCTAGGATGACCTTTTGCGGCCATTTGTGATTTTTTTAAAAACCGCTACTTTGGTAATTAATGCAAATTAGTACAGTTTAAAATAAAATAACGATGTGAAATCTTAATAATGCTTTATTTAAGCAATTGGATGTCAGGAAAAAACGTACAATATGTGAATGATTACTCATGCATGGAATAACCATCGGAACTTGTGCGATTTTGTTTCACTTCAGTCAGGTATGACTGCAGCTTTGTTATTAATTTGTTTGATGTTTATCGTTCTTTTCATTGCAGGTAGTACAATATCACTGACTTTCATATGATCATTACAATTTTGTATTGCGTTTACTGAAAAAGAAATAAGGATATGAATGCATGTTTAGATTCTGATAACATAGTATTGAAGAAAAAAAATATTAGATTCATTGCGCAAAATGTAGATTAATACATTTTGCGAGGCATTGCCATTACATTATCATCATTTGAAATATGATTTGGCACTATGTATCATACATTATCTTCGTTAGAACAAGGAAATATTTATAATTAACTGAATTACTACGTTTTTTTCAGTATCAAAAAGTTAGCAAATTGCTCCCCAGAGGGATAACGATGTAGATAAATCGGTGCCCCCCCCTCCCGTCTCAACCTCTGCTTGCATGGGTGATAAACAGTACACCACGCCCATATTATCGAAACCACGTCCACTCCGCGGTGGTGATCGGATGCGACTCCGCGAGGGAGCGTGGTGTGCAGGGCTATTCTCCGCGACAACTCCGTCAGGACGCATGGAGTGATGGTGGATGGGTTTTTCTCAATCCTCTCCACTCACTCTCCACCCCCACCGCGATGCGTGGGGTTCCGAAAAATCACGTGAGCTGTACTGTATCTTGACCAAGCACACATCACCAAAAAAAAAAATGCTACAAAGTCGCTGGTATAGGCATTTGTGAGCAGCAGACACACCCGCATATCAACCAATATATATATATATATACATAAACACCAATCAGATTACTGGAAAGACACAAAATACAAATAACTTTATGTAAATGATTTTAAAAATCTGGTTAAACTTGTTATATTTATGAAATACTGCACCTGTAGAATATCAAGGTAATGTGCAACAAAGATTTGAATAAATAGACATAAACAATCAAATTTTAATAAACATAAAATAAATAAGTATCCCAAATATTCACAATGACAAACATATGTAAAAATATGCCGACTGCATTATATGATTTTAGACCATTTTCAAATGACTTCACTCAGTTCTGTCATGATACATACCGTATATACTCGCGTATAAGCTGATACAAACTGCATGGACCCAGATCTGCCATCACATAATACATCCTCAGATCTGGGTCTATGCAGTTTGTAAGGACTAATCAGTAGAACAAACAACACAGACCCTGATCTGCCAGTGCATTATGTGACTGCAGATCAGGGTCTATGTTGTTTTGCATTTGGACTTGGCTTTATGTGATTATATATGGTATGTAACAATCTGTTGACTGCATTAAGTGATTCTTGACCATTTTCAAATGTCTTCACTAAGTACTTTCATGAAACATATATCAGGTATTATTTACATGAACTTTTAATAATTTTAAAAAGTTTATTAAAGCTTACTACTATCAAATTTGTTCAATGGGCAAATACTCAACGAATATGAAAACACTACTCTTCTATACAAGACAATAAATTCCAAACACACAAAACTGAAAAACCTGTTTGATTTTAAGGGTTCACTAGTAAGATTCGAACCCACACCCTTTTGGTCTCGATTCCAGAATGCTAACCACTGAGCCCCCACAGCTCATGCCTCCGTTAGTCACCTCTTACATGTGGGAGGGCAAATCGGACCTATCTGACATCTCCAAGCTGATACAGGGTCGGTTTGGTGGATGGTTTGGTGGATGGTCTCCTGTAGACAATTATTTTTTCTTCCACAAAATTTTACTATAAAATTTCATTCAACAACAGTATTTTATGCCACTCTGTTTTATAAATTACTTTTTTATTGACCACAAGCAGACTTACTACTTTGAAAATACAACACCCAATTAATGGACATTTCCAGTCAAGTCCGATAGTAAAGTTTTGTTTGACCAGGTCCTAAAACAAGTGTTCAAGGATGATAATGAAAGTTAATTGTTAGTGCAATCATTTTTATTCCTTTTAATTAGGACCTAGGTTAAATATATTTTGTTCTAAAGGTGTTATATGTGCCGACACAACACCATTCAATACAGATCTTGTTAAAAAGCAGATGGTGGTAGGGACCAATATAATGTTTATTGTCAAATACAGACCCCGGGGCTTTTGTTCAATTATAATGTTTTGAGAAGTCCATGAAATAAGCCTTCATGCCTCTTGTATCTTGCGCTGTGGTTATAGTATCTAAACAACTGTGAAAAATAATAACCAAACAACTGCATGGGATATTTATGAGCACCTTATGTCCAATATCCAACAACATGTCAATTTAGCAATAGGTCATTTATTGGTCATGTTCATCAAATATGGCCATTTAAGAATCTCTGAAATGGAGTTACTAACAGGTGGAAACTGAGATGTGAAAACATGACCAAGGTTAATGAGGTCCAAGTTTCTGACAAAGACCGTAATGCTACTGCCTAGGCAAAGTATCGAAAGATTCCCTAAAAACATTACTATAAATGAAAAGAAACACATCAACAAAGAATAAACATTACAAGTTTGAATTTAATGACTTCTGGACCAACAGTTACGAAGATATTGTCATAATTCATTCAAGCATAAAAAGTAGGTCAAGGAAAAAAAAATATGATAGTGTAACACTTTTCCAAATACTTCCATGTATAAAGTTCTACAGCCAAAGAATGAAGAGTCTCAAAGACAAAAAGCTACTGTATATACTCGCGTATAAACCAATATCAACTGCAAACTGCATAGACCCAGATCTGCTGGCACATAATGCGCCAGCAGATATGGGTCTATGCAGTTTGTAAAGACTACTTAGTAGAACAAACAACATAGACCCTGACCTGCCAGTGCATTATGTGATGGCAGATCAGGGTCTATGTTGTTTGCATTTGGACCCGGATTATACGTGAGTATATACGGTAAGTAAAAGCTTGCCCCAAAACTCAAACAATGACCTATTTAAAAAATTTATTTTAAAAAAAAATCTTTCTAACCCCTACCCTCATCAGCCAAGTTGCAACATATTCCCTGTAATCATTATTGATCAGCAACATCCCTGAAAAGAATGCACATCATAACTTGGTGGTTTGATGAAAGGAAAGATCATATTGATAAAAAAAACTTGCCCTACAACCTGAATCTGAAACTAAGTCCCAGTGTATAACTCCCACATAGAGTCAAAATGTGATACATTCTTGGGTAAAACACTGATATACTGATTATTAACAACATTCCTACCAAAAACCACCCACCTATGATGATAAATAAAAGAACATATAAACATTACAAAAACTTGCCACAAAACTTCAACCAAGGTGGTATGCAGACACCATTGCTGATGTAGACTACATAGTTCTCTATTTCTTGCATAGTCAAGCGAAAAATGTCATGTAGTAATGGCTTGATCAAACAATTATGTAACATTCCAACAGCATGAAACTATCATCAATATCTGTGTGAATATTCTTAAAAATTTTTATAAAAGAAAATGTGACATATTTGGAAGTTCAATACCCTTCCTTCCCCGCAAACATAATTTAATCTAATATTCTGATTCTAGTGCCACCAGTTGCCATCAGAAACATCCAAATAACTCTCAATAGTGTATCTGACTATGTAGAGTCTAAACATCCAAATAACTGTCAGTACTCTATCTGACCATGTAGTCTAAACATCAAAATGACTGTCAAAAGTGTATCTGACAATGTAGTCTAAACATCAAAATGACTGTCAAAGGTGTATCTGACAATGTAGTCTAAACATCAAAATGATTGTCAAAAGTGTATCTGACAATGTAGTCTAAACATCCAAATGACTGTCAATAGTGTATCTATGTACAGTAATCATCCAAATAACTCTCAATAGTGGATCTGATTATGTACAGTCTGAACATCCAAATGACTGTAAATAATGTATCTGGCCATGTACAGTCTAATATTTTTCATCTTGTGAATCTGTTGTTTTAAATTTTTTCAGATTAACCAGATTACTGGATAAATATTAGTAACAACAACTTGTAATGTTGATTTCTGTTGATACGGGTGCAAATGTACATAAGAAGAATATTTAAGTGCATTAGAAAAACTTCTAATCATAACTACCGTATATACTCGATTATAAATGGAGTCCAACTGCAACCTGCACAGATCCAGATCTGCTGTCACATAATGCAACAGCAGATATGCATTTATGCAGCTTGTTAGGAGTAATCAGTAAAACAAACAAAATGGACTCAGCTCTACCGGTACATTATGTGATGGCAAGTCATGGTCTGTGCTGTTTGCACTTGGGCTCAATTCATAAGCGAGTATATATGGTAACAAGTATTCAGATTACCACAACACTCCTTAACAACTGCACAGAGTAAATGTCCAGTTGTTAGGTGTTATAATCACAAGGCATATCATAACTTGTCCAGCTAAAGGTTCGTTAGAAAATTACCATATATACTCGCATATAATCTGATACCAACTGCAAACTGCATAATGCACCGGCAGATCTGGGTCTATGCAATTTGTAAGGACTAATCAGTGGAACAAACAGCATAGACCCTGATCTGCTGGTGCATTATGCGATGGCAGATCTGGGTCTATGTTGTTTGCAGTTGGACCCAGCTTATATGCGAGTATATACGGTATGCAAAAGATAACACTGGATTAATGGATAAATAACATGTATATTTCAAGCATTTTGTATCAAAATGAAGACATCAGAATTGGAACATAAGACTCCTGATTAAACTTGCAATTTTGAATGAGGAAAGAACCGTCTCATAGTATTTTGTTATATACACGTAATAGTTACATAAAGGTCAGGGTGATCGACGTAAATGGCCAAATGGCCGCACACGTCGCTAATTCAACTAACGAACGATAAAGGTCAGGCAAGCCAAGGAGTCTCAACACCGCAAACAGCGCTAACCAAGATTTGCCATCACATATTGCATAGGCATATACTGCTCATTCTAGCTATGATTTCATGCAAACAGCATAACACCTGATCTGTAGGAATATTATACCATAGAAAATCCGAATCTGCACTGTTCACAACTGAGTGGATGTTAAACATGGATAAACACTTGTTTCCATTTATGATGTTGCACAGACACCAAAACAAGTAATTTTACCAACTCTGCATTTCGTTTTCAGTTCATTTACATTCTGTTAGTATTCCATCTATTATCTTATCGTCATTGGTTTATGGTCTCAAAAATGCATTCATCTTTTGCATTCATCACTTTCACCCATTGTTTTCCTGCTGTTTTTGCTTGTTTAAAATTAAATAGAAAGCAAATTTATAAGTAAATTATGTTTCTCCGAGAATACTTACCTCATCACATTAGCATTAGGGATATAAGCCTGTTACTTCCCGAATCCAGCCCTACTAAAAGACGAAAAATTGTCTTCTCTATCTCATATAGACAAAGGGCAATAACTCTTGCCCCTTATCTCCCCTTGTCACCACCAGTTGTCACTAGTTTTTAAGCTGAGCGATATACTAATGAGGATGCTTGCATGGTGGGGTGGTTGTGAGGGTTTTTAAGTAATGTTATCGGGTAAGTATTCTTGGAGAAACATAATTTACTTTAAAAATTTGCTTTCTCCATCAAATACGTTCCCTGATCACATTAACGTTAGGAGAATAGGTAATAGGAGGAGGGAATGCTGAGCATCCGACCTCTACTTCGGGTACCCTTCTAGGGAATGATGGCTTGATTCCCCATGTAAATGATAACATGTTCTCCTAATTTCATAAGCAACACAGCCTAGGGTCACGTGACCTGTGACCCCTATATATGGTTAAGAAGATAATTATTGAAATCTTCTTACCTAAAAAATTTCACTGGCGAATCCAGAGAAGCTTATAGGCTGTGTTGATTGTTTTAATTGGGTCTGGTGGTCATCTGGACTGCTGCGATCAGGCCCACCAGATTCAAGGTTTGCCTCTGCGAAGCCAAATCTCTGAGATAAAAACTTGAGAACATTGACTCTGCATGCCAGTCAACAGCTTCTATTATATCTCTTAATGTTTTGTTCGAACACAAGGCTCGCAGAGATCGCTCTAATCTCATGAGTGGTAATCTTCATGATCTTGTGAGACCTCAGAGTATGCAGAGTGTATAAGCCACTTCAGCCACGAAGCAAGGGCATGAAGGGTGTTTTCCTGTTTTACGGCTTTCACTGGAAAAAAGAGGCGCTTGCACGTGCCACGACTTGCCTCTGTGTGTTACAAGTAGTGCTCGAGTGTGCGAACAGGATCTTGCATGGCCGCTGCTCTCGATGTGTCCATGGAAGAGAGCGAGCAAATGACAACTCTTTGATTGCCAACAGATGGTAACCTATTTTTGGCTACTAAGCCTGGTTACGTCAAGAGGACCACCAAACCATCCGATCTGAACTGAAGATAGTTCAGGTCGAGGGAAAGAGCATGCAACTCACTCACCCTGCATGCTGAAGCTAGAAGCCAGGGCTATCAGGAAACATGTTTTGTATGATAGTAGCTTTAGCAATGTGCGGGGCTAAGGGCTCGAATTTATTTGAATTGCGCCATGTTAAAACCCAGAACAGATTCCATTTTGGAAACAGGGTGAAGAATTTTGGTTGATCGAGATCAAAATTGGCTAAAAGATCCAACAGATCTTTATCATGCCCGATATAATGTCTTTATGATGCCAGAATGTGTCTAATAAAAACTAGGGATATTTATTTTGTGAAACAACCATCAACGTCGAAACTCAATTTATTTATTGTTCTATTAATAAAATATGGATGCTATAATTTCATTCCAAGTAATAGTGAAACTTCTCATCCATGAGGAGTGGCAATTTAGAAATTTTAAGTTCTGTAATGAACTGTATCTGTTAAACAAAGCATTTTATTCACCAAGTACTCATTTCACTTGGTTGCCTTACTATCTTTGATCACATTTGTGAATGAGTAGGCTAATTTAAGGTAGTGTAATTATATTATTTACATAATAATTTTTATAACAGTGTCTGATTGATCAATTGAAATGAGTTGACCTGACACACAGCTGTGACCGCTAGCTCTTACACAGGTAGGATTTGCACGCCTTTTAACTTTTCTTTTATTCCACCCCCTTTATTTGCTTTGATACAAAAGACGTAATTAACATGATAATACGAAGCAGGTCTGCTTTTAATTGTGTAACAACACAACAAATACTTCCGCAAGTCGAGATAAAAAAACGGTCTGTACTTAATTAGGTTTTTGAGGAAACGCACGCGGACATAGCTGTGATGGTTGAATGATATTTTTCACGCTTGAATACAAGAGGACATCTTGCACTTATGATGATTACACTGAAACTGAATTAAAAGATAGAACAAAAACACAAATATCACTTGACAAAACTTATTTAATTGGTATTTATTTTTTAAAGTGTTGCCACCAGTAGGCATTAGAGACATTTTCATTGATCGAAATTTCGTTGAATATTGGTATTTACAGTTTACTGTGAATGTTGTTTGGAGAGAAAATTGAACAAAATATATGACTTCTTATTAAAAGTTGAGAATTTCATGACAATGTTTCAAATTTCTGGGTACTAAGCACTATTTTCAAGAATAAAATGAGCTATATATCAAGGTTGCATTTACCAATTTTAATCAAGATTTTTTTCATATTCAACAAATAGGGGCCAATTTTTGTAGTATTTTCTAGTAAAAAAAATGGGATCCATGCCTGACCCCGTGTTATAAGCAGGTTCGCGAGTTATCCGTGCACGAGTTATTGAGGGAGTGGTGTAATTGGGGCCAACTGTTTCTCCTCAAAGAGCCAGATAAAAAGTCAGCCAGTTGCGAGATTGGGGCACTCAAAGAAATGATGTTATTGATCTGGCACCAGTTCCTGAAAACATCCCACTTTCCCTAATAAGCCTTCAGAGTGGAGGTCCTTCTTGCTCTCGAGATTCTCTCCACAATCGAAGGTTTAAACTGTTTGTCTCGCAAGGCTGTCCGAACAAGAGCCAAGCATAAAGAAGATGGTCCAGGCAGGGGTGGAATACCCGTGACCGCAGTTGCTTGAGAAGATTCGGGCTGACTCTATCACTAGATCGGTAACCCAGGACTTGTCCCATCTGAGAGGGGCTATAAGAATCATCTTGCAGTTCTGACCCAGTAACTTCTGGATTATTTTTGGTACCAAGACTGTGGGAGGGTAGGCAAATGCCCACAACCCCTCCAGCTGATTGACAGCGTCCACGGCTCAAGCTCTGGATCCAGAACTGGAAAGATGAAGGTGGTCAACTTGTGATTCCACCTTGTTGCAAAAAGATCAATTATCGGACTCCCCCAAAGTGCACAAATCCGAAGACTGACTGACTGATGGAGTGACCATTCCGTAGGAATGACTTGACCTTTGCTGAAGAGAGGGTCAGCCAAGACATTGAGTCTACCAGGAATGTGTCTGATTTGTACGTTGATATGGAGGTTGTTACACCACTGTTGAAACTGTCAAATCAGAACACACAGATCGGGTGATTTGGTGCCCCCGTTTGAGGAGGTAGGTCACCACCACAGAGTTATCGGACATAATGAGGACCGTTTTGCCCGAGAGTTGATCCTTCCAGAAGTGAAAGGCGCTGATGTCAGCCTTCATTTTTAAAAGGTTGATGTGGAGAGTTCGCTCCCCTGGCTCCCACGTACTGCTGACGGTAGCGAAGTCCGGCAACAGGTGGGCACCCCAACCATACATACTGGTGTCAGTACATACCATTATTTCTGCTTAGGGCTTCTCCAGAGGGATCCCCGTGGTCAGCCAACGTGTGTTGCGCCACTGACACAGGAATGATCGTATCTCGGGCGTGATCAGTTTGATCGAGGGGACTTGAAAAGGGGCGCCATTGTGCTAGCAATGTCATTTGTAAGGGGCATGTAATAAGATGGCTGAGTGGGATCAAGTCTTCCACCACATTGAATAATCCGAGGAGTTGCAGGAACTCTCTCATTGAAATCCAAGTTCGACGATCCAGATTACGTGAACGCGAGGAAGCCGTACCAGATTCAGGTTGGTGAGAAACTCCATACCCAGATGGACAAAACGCTGGGTTGGACAGAGATTGGACTTTTCCCAGTTCCCGAGAAAGCCTAGATAATCTAAAAGTGAGAGAAGATCGTTCCTGCCTTTGAGTAGAATAGAACTTACCATACGTTTCTGAAGACACAATCCATAACCTTGGTAAAAACCCAAGGGCTGATGTTGAGGCTGAAGGGCATGGCCTGGAACTGAAAAAACTATGTCGCAGTAATCAAAACGGAGAAATTTCCATGACGCAGGGTGGATTGGGACGTGAAAATATGTGCCGGTCAGATCGAGACTGATGGCATACTCATCCCGTTTGATGGAGAGATGGATTTATCTCGTCATCTCCATCTTTAATTTCGGTGGCAAAATGTATTGGTTGATGCGACTCAGGTCAATGATCGGCCTCAACTTGCCGTTCATCTTCTGAATAAGAAACAGCCTGGAATAAAATCCTGGTGAGTGTGGTTTCTGCACAATCTCCACCGCCCATTTTTTGATCAGCGACCGTATCTCCTGTTGTAGAAAGGCATCCTTCTCCCGATACATCTGTGAAGAGGGGAGAGGAGGAAAGGGGAGGGGGTTGGATAAATGAAATCCGAAGCCCCTCCGAAATGACGTAGATCACCCAATCGTTCTGAGGAAGTAGGGTGATCCAGTGAGCTTGAAATTGCAGGAGGTGGCCGCCCACAGGTAGGCTGTCGACGGATGGTGGGGAGGGTAGGTCAATGTCTACAGTTAGGAGGCTTGAAGGCAGAGAAGCTGGGTTTCTTGCCGCCTCTGTACAGTTGCCTCCTAGCCTGGTTAGACTGTTATCTCCTGGTATTGGGCTGGGATAAATACTGCACAATTGACTGAAAAGATCCCTTGTCCCTGGTCCGCCCATCATCCCTCTGTTGTGGTGGGGGCTGATTGTTTCAAAATACCTGTGTGGGTTGGGTGGTGAGTTGTAGGGGCAGTTCTTGAGCTGCCTGCCTCTGAACTTCTTCAATATTTCCCCCAAAGAGTAAAAGTGACCCAAATAGGGTCATCCGTAAAACCACGGTGTGATGGGGCTTGAGCGATGTGGACCACAGACATGCATCACATCGTATTAGGTCTAAATTGGCAGAAGCAGTCAATGCTGCTGCTCTGTTAATGACTTGAGCAATCCGGGCTGTCGCCTCCCAAGCATGGTCATTGCCAGATTTTTCCACAAGTCGGAAAATGGCCAATGAAGCCAAATTTAACAATGAAGATGTAGCTTCGGACTCGCTTGGACTTGGCATGGAACACATTTTTGTCCACTTTATAAAACAGTGGAGTGGACATGTGAACTGCTGGTAGATTTTTGTCAAGGGCCAGGAAATCAGTACTGAAGGTGTCTGAGTGAGTTTTGTACCAGTGAGATGAGAACGTTGCTGGTACTTGTCTTTCTGAAAAGAAAGCCTTCCGAGTTCCCCGGATCACCTATTCATCCCAACAGATGGTCATTACTCTCCTTAATTTTAGCCGGTTGGGGAAGGAGCCAGAAGGACAGCATCTCTTCCTCCTCGTCAAGATCTACTGATGCCTTAACTTTGTAGTCTTGAGTGGTGGTAGGTGGAGTGGAGGGCATTCTGAAGTTGCCAACACCCTATAACTTTCCTCACCTGCAGCCTTGAAGCTGAACTCAGTCCATTCCATGATTGGATCCGAGTACGGCTGATTTGTAGGAGCTTTGTCACACTAACTGTGTGTCAAGTCCTGTTCTGGTACAGCTTGCATCTCTGGATAAACCATACCAGGTGGCATAGATGACACAATTCCGTCATCTTTGAAAATGTCACTAACTCTCCCTTGTGGATAAGCATGAACATATGGAAGGCTGGCACAATTCCATCATCTTTGAAAATGTCACTAACTCTCCCTTGTGGATAAACCGTGAACATATGGTTTGCTTGGCGTATGGTCAGTCTCGATGCTGGCGGTATAGAAGTTGGTCCGGCTATCACCAGTACCGGCCGCTCCAAGGGCCTGGCAGGAAGTAGAGATTTCTCACTAAAATCTCTGTCATAGTATGGGTATGTCACCGACAGTACAGCTAGACAGATGGATCTGTCACAAAGATCCCCATAAATCCTAGCTGGCCAGACCGTTTTATCAATAAAGTCCCCATGCCGAGATGGTTGGACGGCAGGTGACGGTGAGGTTGTATAATGAAATGGATCCAATGGATCTGGTAAAAAACCCATGCATCTGGACTTACTGGCCCAAAGGCCATGCTAATTTATGCGGGGATCTTTTGCCCACTGGGCAGCCTAAAACTGGGGGGACACTCCCCAAATGAGTTGGAAAAAGCTGCAGAAGCGAGTGAGGGAAATAAGGATAATATCTGGCCTTATGTCAATAGTTGCATCATTTCCTGGACCAGATGACGCATCTGTTCAAAGGCAGATGATTGTACCAGGTCAACATTATTATCCTCCATTGCCGCTGATGTTACTGTAACTGACAGTTGCAAACGACGAACTTTAGGTGTGTGTGGGGGGGGGGGGAGGGGGGCACAGCATCCCCCACAAGGCTCATAATGGAGGTTGACTTTGGATATATACTGAAGATGTCATCGCCATCTTTTCTCGACTTACTCTGTCTTTCCCTCCCTTTTGCTGCCTTCTGGAGTACTGTAGCCCAGACTTCCTCTGTCCACGTGTTACACATGCTGCATGACATATTTGATGTACACTTAGTACATATGATACAAGAGTCATGGTTGTCTTCTTTTGCTCTGAACTTTTAGATTTCATGCATTTAGTTGACATTTCTAATGAAACAACATGAGAAACAAAGCATAAATTAGCAATTCAGCATGTTAGTAACTTGCAAATACCACACACGTTACTAACGGAGTAAGTTAAATTAGTCTGTATTGCGCTAACTTGTAAATGACAACACGAGTTCAACGATAGCATGTTATAATGTGGTCTTAAATAGAAAAAGTCCATAAAAGGTGACAAAGTCAATCAAATTTGGAAAAAGTTGTAAAAATAATGTATACAACCTGTAGAAGAATGACTGTCCAACACAATAAATCTAAATTTAAAGTCGGATGGTCCAATTTAACGCCAAGATGGCTTGAATTGTTTGGAGGCATAATGTACATGTTATCAGTACAGCAGCGAAGCATAAAAACTGGCGACACCTGGCGGTGGCAAGGGGAGGTAAGGGGCAAGAGTTATTGCCCTTTGTCTATATTAGATAGATAGAGAAGACAATTTTTCATCTTTAAGTAGGGCTGGATTCGGGAAGTAGCAAGCTTATATTCCTAATGTTAATGTGATCAGGAAATGTATTTGAATGAGAAATGCATTTACTTTAGTTGTCTTAACGGGAAAAAACTTTAGCTTTTTAAAAGTCTACCGTAATGAAATAGCAAATGCACAAAATGCAAAAGACAGCATTGAATTTATGATGAATTAATATATAACCGTATCTGCAATAAGTGTAAAAACATAGTGCAGAGTATTTGTTAGCAAATTTTATTTCTAATTTCTGTTTGCTCAAATTAAGATTGTACAGATACAAACATGAGTGATGATGTCATCACATCAATTGTGGTTGCTTTTATGTCTGCCTTAACAAGAAAAATGTCATGGCTTAAAAGGAGTGTAAAACTCTGACAGTGTAATGAATCTGATCCTGGTTTATCATGTGAAAGGACTTTCAACCATTGATATGTAGTTGTATCTTGAAAACAATTGATTTTTAAATCCATTCATTCATTTTGTTGGTGTTCCTTCTGCATTCTGTTTGCATTCTTTGTGCATTCCATTTTTATTTCAATGGTAAAATTACCCATTTCAGGGTCTGTATAGTGAAAAGGAGAACAAAGTAAGTCTGGTCAACAAGATTGGACTTTCGTCAGGTCTGTTCAACATTGACTTTGTTCACGTCTGTTGAACATTTCTACAACCAAAAAAGAGAGTAAAGGAAACATATCAACAAGTAGTTTTCTTATCTTTTTATCATCTAAACTGTAAATCACACATTTTAATAAGCACACAATTTTAGCAAATTCACAATACTTTTTAAAAGTTAATCCCTACATATTTGTACTATATTCATATTGCTGAGCATTTCATGAAAATATCTTAACTTACAAAGATTTTATCAATCACAGTACATAGTTCCCAAATGTAAGAAAGGTATGCACATTAAAAAAAATTACACACTGCTGAATTTTGAATATATAACATATTTAGAGATTTTACTGCATAAAACCTTACTTTTGTAAGTTTCAATTACAGATGATATATATTTCATTGGTAATCAATTTATTTTTGATTTGGGAGAGGAGAATACATGTTGATAGACCTGTGCCTGAACCCAGTGTCGGATCTGCAAATTACTCAAGTTCACACTAGATGAATCTATTACAGATAGCTATGTGGGACTGATACATCTCTGAATTCTTTCTTAGAGATTCACTGTAACCTTTTATTACAGACTTGGTTAACAGCTACGACTATGGAATGACTAGAGGGTGATGGAGGCATTTTACTGCAAGCAGCAAACTGCTGTAGGATGGGGCAGTTTTTCCCCCTAGCCATCACCTGCATCGAAACCAATCTCTCAGTAGACAAGTAATAAGAACTGAAATCAGGATAACAAGTGGAGAGACATGATGTGTCCTAGGACCACTGCAACGACTTGTGTCCTCCTGCAAAACAGACAGAAAAACACAAAGAATCAGAATTAAGGTCAAATATCTTATTACTGTCCAATTAATTTGCCCCTTGGAATTTTCCGCTGAACAATTTCAACCATATTAAGAATTATACTTTCTACTAATTAGTCGTTTAAATATCAGACGACAATTGGTAAAAAAAAGTCTCTTTATAAGCAGAATAGTCATGGCGGATTTCTCAGATGTTGCTGTTACTTTTAAAAGGTGTTAAGAATTTTGCAAGATCTTCTCAAAGACGAGTCTATTATTATCCATACATGCATTTTTGTTGTGCACTTGCCTTCCTTGCATGCTTACTATCCCTAATTGAGTCATCCTCCTTAACATTATAGTTTGTTTTAGTACATACTGTATATGCTCGCTTATAAGTCGAGTCCAATTGCAAACTACACAGACCCAGCTCTGCCACTGCATTATGCACTAGCAGATATGGGTCTATGCAGTTTGTTAGGAGTAATCAGTAGAAGAAACAACATGGACCCAGATCCGCCTGTGCATTATGCGACAACAGATCAGGGTTTAAGTTGTTTGCAGTTAGAGTATATACAGTACTATATTTACCGATGTAATAACTCTCATTCAACTGAGAGTAGCACAGACCCTGACATGACGTCACAAGATGGGCAAAACAATGAGGGTTTTTCTTTGATTTCAATCTCAAAAGGAACATAAAGTGAAGGCTTTGATATGCAAATACATTATGTGATCCGAGTCTATGCTGTTCACAGATAGGGTGTGCATTGTACACGTGTAACAGAAAGTGTAGGCCTTTATATGAAGGCACATTACGTGATTTGGGTCTGTGCTGTTCACAGATAGGGTGTGCATTGTACACGTGTAACAGAAAGTGTAGGCCTTTATATGAAGGCACATTACGTGATTTGGGTCTGTGCTGTTCACAGATAGGGTGTGCATTGTACACGTGTAACAGAAAGTGTAGGCCTTTATATGAAGGCACATTACGTGATTTGGGTCTGTGCTGTTCACAGATAGGGTGTGCATTGTACACGTGTAACAGAAAGTGTAGGCCTTTATATGAAGGCACATTACGTGATTTGGGTCTGTGCTGTTCACAGATAAGGTGTGCATTGTACACATGTGTAACAGAAAGTGTAGGCCTTTATCTGGAGGCACATTATGTGATTTAGGTCTGTGTTGTTCACAGAGAGGTGTATATTATACACAAGAAAATCCTACCTAAATGATACACATTCAGAAAGGTAAACTGACAGTAAAACATACTTGTTCGTCTGAATCCCAGCATCCCTCAGGCCGTTTCCTGTAGCGAGGCTCCATATTGCAATAGTCTGGCTCATTTTCCACTGAAAATATTTTTACAAAAATATGCAAAGTTTTCACTCTCATATGGCACATGGATATGTAGAGATCTTGTCCTATCTGTATATAATATCAAAACAAGTTATTGCCATTGACTAGAACAAAACATGTAAAGGCACAGGGTTATGTCTAGACCTTGCTGTATCTATATGCCCTATCAAAAAAAGTTCTTGTCATGGACTTGGAACAAAACATGTAATGGCACTGGGATATGTCAAGACCTTGTCTTATCTGTATGCCATATCATACAAGTTATTGTCACTGAATAGAACAAAACATTCAAAGGCACAGGGATATGTCAAGACCGTGCCTTATCTGTATGTAATATCAAAACAAGTTCTTGTCACTTACTAGAACAAAACATGTAATGGCACAGGGTTATATCAAGACCTTGTGTTATCTATATGGCCTATCAAAAGAAGGTCTTGTCACCAACTCAGAACAAAATATATTATGGCACAGAGATAGACCATGCCTTATCTGTATGCCATATCATACAAGTTCTCGTCACTTACTAGAACAAAACATGTAATGGCATAGGGATATGTCGAGACCTTGCCTTGTCTGTATGCCATATCATACAAGTTCTTGTAACATACTAGAACAAAACATGTAATGCACAGGGATACGTCGAGACCTTGTCTTATCTATATGCAGTACCAAAAAAGGTCTTGTCACTGACTCAGAACAAAACATGTAATGGCACAGGGATATATCGAGACCCTGCCTTTTCTCTATGCCATATCATACAAGTTCTTGTCACCGACTCAGAACAATTCATGTATTATGTAGATTGTGGATGATAAATAGGAAAGATATGTAAGGGAACCTCTACTGGTAAATCTTATCAAAAGAAAAACCTGTGGAACATACAATGAAACAATCACTCACCTGGTAACAATTAAACAACCACTCACCTGGTAACATCTACCAAATGCAAGACCAGTTGGCCAAGAAATCTGGGTCAGTAGAATGCTTTCTGTTGAAACTTCTTCCCATGCTATCGACTACATGTGTTATGAAAACAATTGTTTCAAGGTTTTTCTAGCATTTTTTTGAGATAAAGTTGTGTCAATGCTTTTCTACTTTTAGTGGCGGATTGGCATCATTTGTACAAATTTGAAAGCCCTTTATGCCAGGCTGCTTTCTGTAAAGTTTGGTCCAAGTCTGTTGAGCAGTTTTTAGAAGAAGTTGTTTACATTTTTTTCCCATTTTAGCAACAGTGACAATATTTAATGGCAGATTGGCATCATTTGTATAAAATTGAAAGCCCTCAATGCCAGGGTGCTATCTGTCAAATTTGTCCAAATTCTGTTCATCACTGTTTGTGAAGAAGTTTAAAGGTTGTTCTATTTTTGGTAACAGTAGCCATATTTTATAGCGGATCAGCATCAGTTGAACAAACTCGAAAGCCCTCTATGCCAGGATGCTTTAGGTCGAATTTGGTCAAATTCAGTCAGTGGTTTTTGACAAGTTGGTTAAATATTTTTGTATTTTTAGTAACAGTGACCATATTGGATGGTGGATCTGCATCTTTTGTACAGATCTGAAAGGTCTTCATGCCAGGATGCTTTCTATCAAGTTTCATCAAGTTCTATTTAACGGTTTTGTAAATGTCACTTAAAGGTTCTTCTATCTTTAGCAACAGTGGACATATGTGATGGTGGATTGGCATAATTTGTACAAACTTGAAAGGTCTTTATGCTAGGATGATTTCTGTCAAGTTTGGTCAAATTCTATTCAACAGTTTTCAAAAGAAGTCATTTAAAGGTTTTCCTATTTTTAGTAATGGCACCCATATTTGATAATGGATCAGTCTCATGTGTATAAATGTGAAAGGTCTTCATCCCAGGATGCTTTCTGTGAAATATGATCAAACTGTTAAGCGGTAATGAAAAAGTAGTCATTCAAAACTATTTCTATTTTTGATAATGATGGCCATATTTTATGGCAGATCAGCAACAGATGTAGATGTACACAACTGAAAGCCCTCTGTGCCAGGATTTTTTCTGTCACATTTAGTCAAATTTTGTTAATGGTTGTTCCATTTAAACATACATGGCACCCAGGGAAGGCAGATTTTTAAAAATATATGCCAGGGTACTCTGATCACTCAAAGACTTCATATGAAAGTGATAAAAAGTTTCAAAATTGCATGTATGGGTGACTATATCAAATTGAAAGTGTATTCCTAATGTGCTAAGTATGTTTTACTGGAACAGCCCTAAGCGACTTTTGAGAATAAATCATTTCAAATTATTTTTTTTAAAACAATTTTTTAACAACAGTGGCCATATCTGTTGGGAAATCGGAATCGTTTGTACATACTTGAAAGATTTTCATGCCTTATGCTTTCTGTCAAGTTTGGTCGAATTCTATTCAACAGTTTTGGAGAAGAACTTGTTCAAAGCTTTTTCTATTTTTAGTAGCAGTGGCAACATTTGAGGATGGGCATTATTTAAAAATATTACAAAGGTCTTCATGCCATAATGATTTCAATGAGCGGATTTGGAAAAGTATTTGAAGGTTTTTCTATTTTTTTGTAACAGCAGTTTATTTGATCAGCATCAGTGGTATAAAATGGAAAGCACTCTATGCCTGGACGCTTTCTATCAAATTCTGTCAAGAGGTTTTTAAGAAGTTCTTTAAAGGTTTTTCTAATTTTAGTAACCATCCAGATTTGATGGAGGATCAACATCATTTGTACAAATATGAAAGATCTTCATGCTAGGATGCTTTCTATCAAGTCTGGTCAAATTCTATTCAGCGGTTTTGGATAAAAGTATTTCTGTTTTATGGCAGATTGGCTTAATTTTGTACAAACTTGAAACCACTTCTGTCAAGTTTGGTAAAATTCTATTCAGCAGTTTTGGAGAAGAAGTCATTTAAGGCTTTTCTTTATTTAGTAACAGTGACTGTTCTATTTTAAGTAAAGGTGACCATATCTGAATAAAGATCAGCATGATTTGTACAACTTGAAATGTCTGAGTGTCAGGATGCTTTTTCTCAAATTTAATCAAATTCTTTTCAGCAGTTATTGAGACAAAGTTGTTTAAGGATTGTTTATTATTTTTAGTAATGGTGGCCATATCTGATGGCAGATCAGTATAATTTGTACAAATATGAATGCTCATACCAGGGTCCTTTGCCAGGTTTAGTCAAAATTAGTCCAGTCATTTTCAAAAGAAGTTAAAAATAGCAATTGTTCACAGATCTCAACATGACCAGATATAAATTTGTATGTTTTTATAAACAACAAACCCCTTTTTCAAGCCTACCTTGTATTTAGCTGGTATGGATATACACAACAATTTAAATATAAAAAATTTAACAGCGACTGTAATCTAAACATTTTAACACCGAGGATAATCTAGGGTGTGTCCCGACATATGGATGGGCATTGACAGAGACCCCAAAGTAATTGCCATATCAAGCTTCTTCTGCGAAGAGGGATTCAACAAAAAAAGATATACCATATATACTCGCGTATAAGCCGATAGCAACTGCAAACTGCATAGACCCAGATCTGCCATCGCATATTGCTGCGGCAGATCTGGGTCTATGCAGTTTGTAAGGACTAATCAGTAAAACAAACAACACAGACCCTGATCTGCTGGCTCATTATGCGAGTATATATGGTATTTGACAATACTTAAATTGAACAGAAAGGAAAACTACCTGTGTAGATTGATCTTGGTTCATGAACCTTTAAAATTGTGGTTTGCAGCAAGCACAATATCCACATAAATTGATACATCATGAATAAAAGTGGATACAGAATATATTTCTCCCATGATAAGACCATACTTGAAAACTAATCCATTCTCCCATTTCTGCCAAAACCTGAACTTGTCATACTATAAATACTGAATCAAAAAGATAGGCAACCAAAACCTGAACTTGTCACACTATAAATACTGAATCAAAAAGATAGGCAACCAAAACCTGAACTTGTCACACTATAAATACTGAATCAAAAAGATAGGCAACCAAAACCTGAACTTGTCACACTATAAATACTGAATCAAAAAGATAGGCAACCAAAACCTGAACTTGTCAAACTATAAATACCGAATCAAAAAGATAGGCAACCAAAACCTGAACTTGTCAAACTATAAATACTGAATCAAAAAGATAGGCAACCAAAACCTGAACTTGTCAAACTATAAATACTGAATCAAAAAGATAGGCAACCAAAACCTGAACTTGTCATACTGTAAATACTGAATCAAAAAGATAGGCAACCAAAACCTGAACTTGTCATACTGTAAATACTGAATCAAAAAGATAGGCAACCAAAACCTGAACTTGTCATACTGTAAATACTGAATCAAAAAGATAGGCAACCAAAACCTGAACTTGTCATACTGTAAATACTGAATCAAAAAGATAGGCAACCAAAACCTGAACTTGTCATACTGTAAATACTGAATCAAAAAGATAGGCAACCAAAACCTGAACTTGTCATACTGTAAATACTGAATCAAAAAGATAGGCAACCAAAACCTGAACTTGTCATACTGTAAATACTGAATCAAAAAGATAGGCAACCAAAACCTGAACTTGTCATACTGTAAATACTGAATCAAAAAGATAGGCAACCAAAACCTGAACTTGTCATACTGTAAATACTGAATCAAAAAGATAGGCAACCAAAACCTGAACTTGTCATACTATAAATACTGAATCAAAAGATAGGCAAACCTTTAACAGGTTCCTGTATAAGGATGCTTGGATCAAAGTAGCAGTGCTCACAAACCCCTATCAAATGTGGTTCTGTCACTACCAGCAGCAAGTTAGTCCCCTGTACACGTATTGCTGTGAAATCCCTACAAAAAACAAAAAGATTTCACTTTACACAATTTTGAAATCAGTTTCAAAATATGATATTCAAAATGTAGGAGAGGTTTTTACCTTATTTATCCATTTATAACACACACATACACACACAGAGTGAGCTGCAAAGACCATGATCTACTGTCACATAATGTGCTGGCAGATTGGGGTCCATGTTGTTTATTCTAGTTATAATTTTAATCCAAAAGTGTAGATCCTGATCTGCCTGAGTATCGTATTATGGAACATCTTGGTCTATTCTGTGTGCTGTTGGGTGATCATTGTCCACAAATAAGTGGTACATCAAGGAGCACCCAATTAACAAGTTTCAAATCTGTCATGCCTGAGCACCTCAAAATACTAAGGTCAACATAAACAGGTTTTGCACACCAGTAACATCTTTAGCATAAAGAAAGTATATTGATTGAGATTAACATTCTAAACAGTTGGTGATGCTTCTTTTTAATACTGTTACATTACCCCCAAAAAACATATTAAACTTCCATTACTACATCTGCGGTGACCAGAAAGGATGTTGATTGGATTCCACCATCAGATCAGCCCAAATTGGCTATCATGGTGTGTTCTTGATAAGGCACTTTACTCTATTTGCCACCGATTGATATAACCTTCAATGTGTTGATGTGCCCATAAAAAAAAATAATTAAAAACAATAATAATAATATAAAAAAACAACCAAACTAATTCACATTTCAAGGGAGCTGTGCTGGCTCTGTGGTTAAGGCTGTGGACCCATGACCTGAAGGGTACACTTTTGATTCAAACTATCAGATCAGCCAGGATTGGCTACTGTGACGAGTCCTTGGGCAAGGCTTTACTCTACTTGCCTCCCAATCAGAACAGAGTAAAATATATCTTGTGAGAAGACCCCTTCTGCCAACAAAAAGCAGCATTTCAAGATGGGTGGTCTCTCATAACAGGTCTGTGCAGGGGGGGGGGTAGTTTTCAAGGTCGAAATTTAACTGAGTTTTATTAGGAACAATATCCATTAGTGGTGTACATAGAGTTTATTCTTTATTCATATTTCTTATTAAAAGATTACATGCATCCATCTTGAAATTTTTTAATATAGCAATACAAATACATGGATTTTGTACGTTATTATAGTATTTGAAGTTTACATGAGGTCTTGAAGTGAATGAATTGCCAAATTCATTATAATGCTGTAGCTAGGGTCCATAGCCGCTGATTATGTACCGAACTGCTGTATAGTGAGAACTGTCTTATGTACTGAAGAGTGGTATAGCAGGAATGATCAAATTTTGTCAAATAATAATACTTTAGAAAGGAAATAAATATATAATACAAGCTTCACCTTCTTTCTTTCAACACATACTGTCTACCATTTGATTAACCAATTCAAATACAATGGTTTAAATTTATTCATGGGGTCCTTAGCAGCACTGCGTTTTATCTAGAACCACGTTACAATGAAGTGAATTAAAATGAGAGAGAGCTATTTAAGGTAACACTTACTTAAGCTGTTCATAAATTGTAAAGTTAGCTATAATAACACTTACTCAGTAAATTTATTTAGGCTAAATCCAAAACCTAATTGACCCATGATACAAATAATAAAAATAGATCATCTCAATAAACAAGCCGAAGAATGTAAAAGATTTGCTTAGATGAAGAGATGACAAGATATGGACTTTGGTACTGTTGGCAATGTTTGTGTGGGTTTTAATAACAGTAATGTCAATACTGACTATGGTACTTTTGGCATCGTTTGTGCGGGTTTAATAACAGTAACATCGATATTGACTATGGTACTTTTGGTATCATTTGTGCGGGTTTTAATAACAGTAACATCGATACTTACTATGGTACTTTTGGCATCATTTGTGTGGGTTTTAATAACAGTAACGTCAATATTGACTCTGGTACTTTTGGCATCGTTTGTGCGGGTTTTATTAACAGTAACATCGATAATGCAACAAAGAATATGAATCTTGACAGTAACTGTAGAATCAACTCATCTGTAAATTGCACATAACACACTGAGAAAAAGACAAAGACCTCGTTCACTTCAATCATTGCATATTTTAACAGTTGCAGACAAATGATTTACTGCAGAACAGAACCAATTGTGTTACACGAAAAACATGTGAAATATCTCTCATTATGACATTATCGCTATTGTGCATGTTTTCACAACACATAATAATCAAACAACACAAATCTCTGAACTAAGAGCATCCATGATAAGAATGTAGATGACTATGGCACTACAATGGTGGTTTGTGACAAGAACTTAAGTCTGGTTTATGATCTGTAGCACAAACCTTTCCCTTGTACATATGTGCATCTCAGTTCACAACAATCTGCAATCTGCCTACAGACTCTACTCAGCAATCATTGTTACAAAGCATTAATAAAGATCTGAACTGTTTATAACTGGTTTTGCAATGCAGTTCTTATAACAGTGCTGAAACACATATTCTACCCATTAATCATGACTGCTGGTTTTGTACAGCAGGTGGTCAATCATGCCATCACATATAATAGTAACACTGATCCATGCACAACAATTTTGGATGTACATGACAAGTGGTTGCTCATGGCAGAGATCGCTCAGATCAGGTTTTACTGTAGGGTGTGCATCTGCATGGATTTATGAAAGCAACTGACACACCAACTCTATTCACTAATTATGACACAGTGATAACAAGTCATGAAATCGATATTACCCCACCCCTGACTACTTTCTTGCCTTTTCATTAGTCAACATGAATCATGTGAAGACCTGGTACAATGACAAAACCAGGTCAATGTGACATGACATTATGAATGATGGTGTCACTTTTGTTATGAAGTTGCTAAATGCTTTCTGGCTATGCTTCCACAAAAAATATGACAGGAAATAATGTGCAAAAAGGTTGCTAAATTCATCATTGGGGTACATTTTTTGCACGATTTGTTAGTAACTTGGTAGTTAATGATACTGAATCAGTAAAAAACTTACCAGGGCTTGGTGCAAGCACCTTGCCTATTAAGTTTACTGCTGACTCAGTATAATTCCATACTGGGTCACTAACAAACCATTAACTAATAATACAGTCATCACTATGACACTATTACTGATGACACAAAATCATGTAAATGAATGAATGAATGAATGGATGAAAGAACAAAATTAAAAGTTCAATAATTTAGCTCATCGACATCTAAATCAGCATACAACACTTTGTACCAATATTTGTTTCACATATTTATTCCAAAGGTGATCTATGCATTAAATGTTGCATGCATGATGACTAGATAGAATAGTGCATAATGCAAGAGACTCTTTTTGTCAAGCCTGCCTTATATTTAGCTAGAAAACACATATATAAAATACTTTAACATTGAGGTTAATAAAAGAATGGATCGACATATTGATGTACATACAGACACATACAGGGATGCCAAAGTGATTGCTGTGACAAGCTCTGCTAAGGTGGGTTTGATAATAATTGTTACAGGCCTCTTGCTGAATGTTTACAGAGTGCAAAAGTCACACTCCTTACCGAGAGCAGTTTTTGATATCACACTCGATAGTGTCACTGTAGTTAGTAAATTCATCTCGGAAGTAATACTGAGCCTGCTTCTTGATACAGCTGCGTGGAATTTCATTTTCTGATGCCTCCGCTGATAAGAGAAACATATGATAATTAAAAGATGTGTGACTTAAATATCAACCATGCTTGTTTTAAATCATAATTGTAGTTCCATGGTTAATTATACTGAAAACTGCTTTGTAATCATAATGGATGCTATATAGAGCTCTACAAAAATTACTTGGACACCATATTTCAAGACTATATTACAATACTGAATTGTATGGATATAATTCAATATACTATCAAATTATTAATAAAACTTTTTCTGAAGAAAACACTGCTTATAAATGTGCTAATTGCTAATGAACAGAAACAGCAGAGTAGATGCGTCATTATTCCTTTCGACTGCAGGCATGAATAAAATTTATTGTGCAAATTAAATGACTCTTTTGTACATCATTTACAAAATACCAGTCAAAATATCAATTTGCTCATTTAATGTTAAAGGATTTGTGTTACTTAGACACAAATGTGTTTATTTTCACACAAGCAATTATTATCCATATGTTACAATACTAACCTTGGTTCAAAGGAGATCCAAACAGCCAGCTGAAACAAATAAAATGAACCCAGATCTATCAAACTCTATTTATGTCCAGTTTTTTTTGCTACAATTGTATTAATTCATTTATCTATTTTTTACACATTACTCATATATTTAAGAATAATGAAATCAGTTAGATGAAATTAGTACAAAATCTTGTTGACATGTTCATTTCTACTTTCTACATAATTCACAACTACGGGACAAACTAACCAGAAAAAATATTATTTCCAATGATCACAAAAGTAATCCATGTAGAAAGCAAAAATACTTACAACTTGCCTGACCATTTAATATTGATATTAACACAATGACAAAGATTGTTCTAAATTTGATACACCATTTATAAAAGTACTTTTGTTTTGTTTGTTTGCAGTTAAATGACACATCAGCACATGAAAGGTTATTAGAGTAAAGTGTCTTGTCCAGGGATACACCACAGTGAACAAAGCCTGATCTGGTCAGGAATTGAACCTGCACTCTACTGTTCACAAGTCTGGCACACTAACCACTAAGCCACTGTGGCTCCTTATAACAGAGACTCAGCTTGGAATTCATACAACTTCTGAAGTAAAAGATTCTGACTCTTGTCAACAATATAAACATTATTTTACTTTACAAAACTGGCTTTCAGTATATTTTCAAGACTTTAACATTAAAATTTGTTTACATTTCTCTAAAAGAAACTACTGCCTAAATTGACTAGTTTGCCCTTGAGGCCAGTCCCAAGAACAGCCTGATTGGAGCAGAGTTCCTAGCCCTACTGAACCAGTTTACATCATCCAACTTTATGGTTACATAATATATTTATTTGAGTGATTTGTTTTATTTCAGTAAGTGCATTTTCTTTTACTCTTATACCTAATACCCTGGCAGTGTTAATTATTTCCAGATGCACCACTGATATAGAATAGACATCGCAACTTGCAACAATGGCATTCCAAATTCTCCCAAACTGGTTGATCTCAAAATAAAGATGACATTATCTATGGAACAAATGCAACTGCTACACATATAATTTATCGCTCATTTAATTCTTAAATGTGTTTATTTGGTTAGTTGTCCATGACATGTACATCTAATAATATAATGATCTGTGATTATTTCCATTTATCGGTCTCCCATTGTGCATGCATGAACTCGGCTAATGCTTCCCTCCTGTAAGGCAATGAAAATAAGATGGATTCCTTGAGATACAGTTCTGCCTTTCTGAATCTGCATGTTTATAAGTCAATTTTGATTGTTGCGCTTCAAACTTACTTTGAAATAACTAACTGCTGAGAACACAGAATTTAAATTTCAAAATCGATGCTTTTTTTATACCCATGACGACTGGTTGCTCATGAGAACCCATGATGACTGGTTGCTCATGAGAACTGGTAGGAAACCAGTACTAGAAACTCAATTACAGAGAATCAAAGTTGCAATAACACCGAAGTTTTCTAAATCTGCAGGCATGTTTTATATAAGCAAAATATCCAGACGTGAAAATTAAATCTAATTATAGATAACTTCAGCGATGATTTATCTTGGAGTTTCAAGTAATTTATAAGTCTCTGTCTTGAAAGTTTTTATGAATTCACCACAGGACCAGGTATGACAAGCAGAGAGAAAAAATCTTTCACAAGTGTGTTCCCCTTCCAAGAATTATCATGCCACAATTGCCAGGTTTTTGCAACAGAATTCGCATACAAAGGGGTACAGCTATGCCAAACTTTTAGAGTTGTATATTATGATAGATGTGACTCACATAAACAATATGACATGCATGTTATGGTGGTTCAGTGATTAGAGTGCCAGACTTGCGACCAAAAGGGTGCAGATTACAATTCTACTCTCAGATCAATCTGGGTCAGCTATCATGGTTTGTCCTTGGGCACTGCACTTTACTCCAACTGTCTCAGTACTAAATAACCTACTTTTGCTGCTGTGCTGTAAAAACCAAACAACCATCACCACCAACAGGACATGCTGCTGTGTTACAATACTATTAACTCATTAACCCCTCCCGCCACAATAACTTGTCATACTTTACTTCCCTCATCTTCCGTGTGCTGCGATAACGTGGCACAGTTTACCTTGCTTGTATCCGAGGCGCCACTTTTGAGTGGCAGTATTAGTCTAGGCCTGTATCCCACACGACGAGTTAAAGCGGCACAAACCATTGGTTGACGTCAGACCATCTCCTAATTATCCAAGTAGTTTAACCAATCAAATTTAAGCTTACATAGATAGAGGAAACATTGCAACACAAAAGAAATAAATTTGACTTCGATAGTGCCAGAAATAGTGGAGTTATTTAGATTTGAAAATGATGCAAAATGACAAGAATCAGCCACTGGAAGTAGAAAGATACCTGACAGACTCTGATGGAGAATTTTCAGGATTTTCATCAGATGAGATTTATAGTGACATCGAAATACCAATTGAAGACGACAACGGGAGTGATGAAAATGAGAATGTTGAAGATAATGAAGATGAAGAAGAAAATTAAATAAGAGGTGATCAATGGATCACAAATGATAGAACACACATCGACAAGAGACCATTCGCAGGACCAACACCAGGGAAAACAACGAATTTAGACCCAGATGCAAATAAATTAGATTTTTTAAGCTTTTTTTCACAGCATTTTTGATTGAGCTGATTCTAGCTGAGACCAATCTCTTATTCAAGACGAAAGCAGGAGGAAAAAGAAGACACGAAATGGAGAGGTTACAGAGAGAGAAATGAAAGCATGGTTAGGAATGAGAGTGTTCTTCAGCTTCCCGAGACAGCCATGTACTGGTCAACAGATGCCCTATTTGGAAACCTGAGTGTAAGGATGTTAATTAGAAGAGATAGGTTTGACAAAATATCACAATATTTTCATTTAAATGATAGTTGCCGTAATCCCCCTAGACATCAACCAGGTCATGACAAGTTGCATCATGTGAGACCTGTGTATGATGCCATTCAAAACAGCTGCTTAAGAAACTACAACCCCATTCAAAATGTAAATATAGATGAAGCCATGATAAAGTTTTGAGGCATGAAAAGTTGCATCATGTGAGGCCAGTGTAAGATTCGTTCAAAACAGCTGTTTAGGAAACTACAACCCCCATCAAAATGTAAGTGTAGATGAAGCCATGATAAAGTTTTGAGGCCGGTTAGCTTTTCGCCAGTATCTACCAGCCAAGCCAACAAAGTATGGAATCAAGGTCTGGATGAGGGCTAACCTAGTGAATGGCTACACCAATGAATTTCAGGTTTACACGGGAAAGGATGCGGGTACCAGAGAAGTGGGATTAGCAACACATGTCGTTATGGACCTAACACAGAAGATTTGGAGAAGAAACCACAACCTAAATGTAGACAATTATTTCACCGGTCCAGATTTATTTGAGGCTCCTACAGAAAGGTATGTATGCACGTGGAATGTTAAGATCAAACAGACGAGGATATCCTATACAGCATCTTCAGAAGAGAGACATGAGGGTTCAAAGGGAATTCAAGACGGTACAGCGAGGGGAATTAACAGCCTGTGTTTGGATGGACAAGAAGCACATCTACGCCCTATCAACAGCAACAGATCCAGCAGCCATAGAAGACAGTGAAGCACAAGTCCAGAAATGGAGGGGAAGTCAGGGAAATCAGAGCACCATCTATCGTGCCCAAGTACAACAACATGAATGAAGTGGACACTGCAGACCAGCTTAGGACACAATATAGCATGTACAGAGCAGCAAAAAAATGGTGTTTGTACCTTTCTGGTTTTTGTTTGATGTCGCTGTCACCAATGGATTCATACTAATGAGAGAATCAGAACAATAAGTGAAGCAAGAACAAACAGATAAAAGCACACAGAATGGTCAATTTCAAGATGAATCTGGCAAAACTGCTTATTGGAGACTACCAGGAAAATGATGGGGCAGCGCTAGCTAAAATCACAGCAGGACACTATCCTAAGAATGGCGAAAAGAGGGGAAGATGTTTACAATGCAGCAAACAGAAGCGATGCCGGGAAGTTATGAATATGTGTATTCAGTGTACTATTCATTATGTGTGGATTGTTTTATACCATATCATGTAGACCTTTTGAAGAACCGGTAAAAAAAGACTTGCTGGTGTTTGGGAAACTGAATTTAGTTAGCATAAGTGTACATAATTCGGAGTTTGTTCAAAGTGTTTCATTAGTTTTTAAATGTTTAGTGGAGAATTCTAAGGAAGAAAGGTAAGTAAAGTTTAAGGAAAATATGCACGTCTGCTTACAGTTTTCACATGAGGTTAAAGTTTGCAAAAGAGATAAAAAATGGAATTTCTGTGAATTATTTCATGTGTTGAAGGTTTTAATTATTCAGTGTGAATTCATAATGGATTTTATGGATTATTAATGACAAGAGAAGCAAATTGGTACGTAAATCATTTTTTTTACCTTTATGGATGAGTTTTGTTTCTGCATGTTGCATGAAATTTATACCATTATGTACATAATTTTATTGAGAACAGCTGTGCCAAATTTTAGCTTAATTGAAGGAATACAAAGCAAAAAATAACTAATTTATTTCAAGTAGCCCCCTCTGTAAAAATCAGCAAGTCAAGAACTGTCAGTGAGTCTCAGGGATACAGCTACTGGTAAGGCTAACACTGCTCTAGGTGATCCCTCTGCAAGTATGCTGTAGGGGAATACCTAGCTGTTTGGCTCAGGGGTTAATGAGTTAATAAAGTGTGTCCAGAGATTCCATTCAAGTATCAGTCTGGAAAATCTGTATGGATTTCAGAGATAATCTTGCCATGAACTGCAGTTAAAATATACAAAGACTTTGGCCATCATTCTGTTGAATACTTTCTTTTTTCTTTCTAAGAAATAATTGATCATTTGCCTGGCATAGGAATGACAGAAAGATGAATGATGGTATGTCCCTACTTACTTGTATAGATTAAAATTATAAAGTGACCTGCAAAGATAAAAACATGAATTATTGAAGAACATGTGTTAAAACCTATGATGCAATCTTAAAAGACAGAGTGAGAGAATACGATTATTGATGTCAATTCAATGTAACATTCTTAGACAGTTTTAGCAAGCAGTGAAAAAAAATATTGTCTAAACAAACTACCGTATATACTCACGTATAAACCAGGTCCAAATGCAAACAACATAGACCCTGATCTGCCGTTACATAATTCGCTGGCAGATCAGGGTCTATGTTGTTTGTTCTACTGATTAGTCCTTACAAACTGCATAGACCCAGATCTGCAGGCGCCGGGTCTATGCAGTTTGCAGTTGGTATCGTATTATACGCAAGTATATACGGTAACACAATCAGCACATAAAATCCTTATTGGTATGCAGCTTATTATAGGTGATGGTCAATAAAATCATCTCATGCATTTGACAATCTGAAACTTTTAATACTGAAAACAATCACAGAATTAACCTTACAATTAACGTACCGTATATACTCGCATATAAACCGGGTCCAAACACAAACAACATAGACCCTGATCTGCCATCACATAATGTGCTGACAGATCAGGGTCTATGTTATTTGTTCTACCGATTAGTCCTTACAAACTGCATAGACCCAGATCTGCCAGCGCATTATGTGATGGCAGATCTAGGTCTATGCAGTTTGCAGTTGGTATTAGCTTATATGCAAGTGTATACGGTAGACACCATTTACACTCACTTATAAGTCAAGTCCAACTGAAAACAACACAGACTCTGATCTGCCATTGCATAATGTGCCAACAGATCAGGGTCTATGTTGTTTGTTCTACTGATTACTCCTAACAAACTGCAGAGACCCAGATCTGCTGGCGCATTATGTGAAGGCAGATCTGGGTCTGTGCAGTTTGCAGTTGGACTCAATTTATAAGCGAGTATATACAGTAAGTAAGTGATATATTTTCACCTTCTGTTTCAACATTATGTTATGGCCATATCTCCCCAAAAAATTGTGCACTCTTGAATGATTGTGCCTTACAGGCAAATTTCACAGTGATAAATCTAGTTATATGTGAGAAACCAATTTCTTGAGTACAACACGTTTCTTTGCTAATATTTACCCAATCATACTTTAGGAGAACATCCACTACCTCACAGAGCAAGCCCTCTCAAGCTAAAAAAGATGTTCACTATGTCTTTTGACTTGTTTTAGCAATGAAGTACTAGAAAGTAATCTGCCTACTGAGATGGAAGCCAAATAAAGAGTGGTCTCCCCTTTGATAGAGAGATTAGAATCGTATCCAATCATTTGTTCAATAATACTGGAGTTGAAGTGTATGCTCTCACAGGGATGTAACTGCGGTAAGGGCTTTGGAGGGTTTGCCCATATTATGATACATTACCTGACAATAATATGTTATAAGAATAGGCAAGACGTGAAGGGGGCTACATCCCCTTACCCTGGAGATGGCCCTGTCTCTGGTCTCCTAACTTATGCACAAAGCAGCCTTGAGTTTCATGCAGATACAGGTCCGGATTAGGTTGATAAATGGATTATGTCTTGAGAAATAATTTCTCTTCTGCATATCCTGGGCAAGTAAAGAAACTCATGTCATTGTGAAGCTGCTGAGTGACCTGGGATGGCTGCTTGTTGTGGTGCTGATATAGGTCCCACCAGGTCAAATTGAGCTGTTTGGCATGAAAGGTATCAGAGGCAAAAGCTGGAGAATATCATCACAGACCTCTATCACATGTCTTAAATGATGTCACTCAGGGAGTAATTTCATTCAGTTGTTATGCTGGTGGCAACTGACTGACCCAACCTCATGAGCTGATATGTGAACAAAATTCCTCTAGTCTTGGGTTAGTTCCTTGTACACTAACAGATAACCCAACTGACCCTGTTGAGTACACAAGTTACGTGCAAGATTCATGGTATGTCTGTTGGCTGGGTTCTCAAAGGAGTTGTAATACAGTTGTTGCAATTCAAGGAAAGATTTCTAGTCCATCTGCAGAGAAGATGGCTTCAACATTCCCAGGACTGCAATATCTCTGTCAGAGCGTGTTTTGTAGAAGGCCAGATTGAAATTAGATGGGAGTAATCATTGTGAGAAGAAAGACATGCTTACACTTTGGTCTTGATGTTGCACTTTGAAGCAATGTAAGATATCAGTGACTTGACCAGACTGCAGTAACTGTTTGAAAGAAGGTTGGTCTTTTGTAGTTAAAAGGTCAACAGATGCGGGAATTCTGTAAAAGGCCATTTACAGAGCAAGAAAAGGCTAAAAAAAAAACTTTCAGAACATTTAGCACTTTTATTGCTACAGCAAGTCAAAAGATGTGGTTAATGTCTTTGTATAGTTTGGGACAGATGGATTTGCATGCTAGTGAATATTCTCCAAACATATTATAACTGGTTATGTATTAGAAGAAGAAAAAAGTTTTTTGTACCTGGAATTGAAAGGCACTTTCACAGTTTAAGTGAACAAACAAAACGTCTGTAAAATGCTACGTCTCACCTGCTCCACTGAGATATATTCCAAATACCCAGCAAAGTCATTTAAGTGTCAAAAGAAGGCCACTGTTACCTCCTTTTATCTGTGATGAGCAGTACCCAGTGAACCAAGCTATGATGTACACCCACTGTACATGACTTGCAAAACACAAAATCTAATGATGTTATGCCTGCCATCACCTCCAGAAAAAGATATACTTTATGTAAAACCCTCTGCCAAATACAGGCTACACAACATATTGCAGAATTTGAGGATTTTTGTCTGCTAACTGTTGAACAGGTCTAAAGACTTCAATTAAATATATAGCTCATGGGCGATAAATCTGCAGTAAGAAACAGGTTTAGTCCATCAAACCAACAAAATAAACTTCAGATAATCACCATATATACACGCGTATAAGTCGATACCAACTGCAAACTGCATAGACCCAGATCTGCCATCGCATAATGCGCTGGCAGATCAAGGTCTATATTGTTTGTTCTACTGATTAGTCCTTGCAAACTGCATAGACCCAGATCTGCCAGCACATTATGCAATGGCAGATCTGGGTCTATGCAGTTTGCAGTTGGTATAAGCTTATACGCTAGTACATACGGTAATAAATTCTTTCTTATTTGTAACTTAGAATAAAATAATTCAACCTGCTCTCCCTCACCGTTTTGACAATATGCAGTTTTATCTCAGTAAACCTATATTAAAGTATTGCCTTAAAAAACATTAATAATGCACTTTATTATATACCTACCAATTTTCTACCCAAGAAAGAGCCAGAATTTTACCATCATTTCCTACAAGCAGGTAAATGATACTATCGTTTTCTAAATCCGTACTACCATACTCTCAAATGAGGCTGGAACTATTTTATCCCTGAGGTTTCCTGGTGACAATAGCAACACCCCTAGCAACGGAATGCCATCACTAGCAGTAAACAAAGCTCTCACAGTAAAATTTGTTAAGAAACCATGCGTTATATGTAAAATATCTAAAAGGTCTAAATCATGATTTTGTCACAACAACAATAAAAAAAACATTTATTCCTTTATTTTGAAGTAGTAAATTATAGCCAAAAGGTTTGTCTGAAACAAGATTACATTCGGAAATCACATACCAAAACAATATAGTTATACAGTACAGTCCATTTACGGAAGTTCATAAATGGTAACGTTAGTAAGTTTCTCGCATAATGGATGAATTTGAAATTATAAGTGAGTAACAATCTCTGCAACAAATCTGTACCATCAAGTTCCAACAATTTCTCCAATCCTGTTGTAAATAACTGTCAAAATAATGTCATCATTCTCATGTCAAGTTCCCATCTCAGCCTCTCACAAACTTGCGCCAGAAACAGTTCAACCGCTATCAACCTAGCCTCTGAAAGAAACTTCCAGTGTTTCAGCTGGTGAAATCTTCTGTGATGCAAAATCTGAGAACTGCACAATAATTGTAAATCACATATATGGGTCTGCTGCCCCCAAACGAAGAATTTGTGTTATTGACAGTGATGGTAGTCAAACTGAGTCAGCATTGTTTCACAAGCTTCATTCATAAAACTAATATTCATGCGCATGTCAGCTTTTCAAACAATAATTCGGTTTATGCTTTAAGATGAAGTTCATATTAAAGAGGTTGAAATGTTTAGCAATTTCTGGTGTTTTTCAGATACATATAGTTATTTTATTAAATTATCTGAAAACTGAGTTATATAACAAAAATATCGTTATCACAGTAATGCGATTTTGTTTGCTAGATAACGTCTCGTCAGCATAAAAAATCCGGATCACGACTTGATGCTTCGCATCTCATAATGATCCAGATTTTCTAATCCTCACAACTCGACGTGATGCAGCCATCAAGATCACGATACTGTGACAATAATAGATATATATATATATATATATATATATATATATATATATATATATATATATATATATATATATATATATATATTACTATTATAGTTGTAAACTAACCATGTTACAGCAGTTGTCCACCAGTTGAATGTCAATACCTCATAGAGCAGATTAACTGATGGCTGAAATGTGAAAAGCACTGTCTAAATCAGGGTTAAACATTGCAGCAATACAATAATATTTATACAGATTAATTGATGTCTGAAATGTGAAAAGGATTGTCTAAATTCAGGTTAAATATTGTAGCAATACAATAATATTTATAACATTTATACAGTTTAGAAGATGACAAATACTTAAGCTCTATCACAATGGTCACTTAAAAGTCCGTCTAAACTCATGAAATTTATCATGGTCCTTTTTTAATAAGTGAACAATGACTTCTGAATCGCTTTCTATCAAACATTCTCCAATCAATCCTCATTGTATTAATAAATTATTCATAACTGTGATAGGAATGCAAGAAAACAAGTAACATTCTGAAAATAAGGAACATGCTAAGTTGAAACATTTTTGTTACAAGCATTTAAAATAGATTTATTTCATGATTTAACATTTAACAGTCAATCTATAATGAATTCTTATGTTACAGAACCTTCAAATGAAAAATGAATGTTATGTTAATTTTTTTATTCCATTTTAAAACTCTAACTCAGCCATGTGCAATTTCCTCTAGGGTACGGGCCAGAGTGTGATTTTTAAATGTACCCGCATGATGCAAATGTAAGTGGACACAACTAGGTCATGGGTCAGAGGTTGCATATGCCAGCTCTAACTCAGGTTCAAAAGTGAACAACTGACAAAATCTGCCCTTAAATGACTACCGTTTATATTTGCTTATAAGTTGAGTCCAGCTGAAAACTGCACAGACCCTTATAAGATAAGTCGAGCTGAAAACTGCACAGACCCTTATAAGATAAGTCGAGCTGAAAACTGCACAGATCCAGGTTTGCCACCGGATAATGTGCTGGCAGATCTGGATCTATGCAATTTGTTTGAGTAACCACTAGAACAAACAAAAATACCCTGATCTGCCTGCGCATTATGCAATGGCAGATCAGGGTCTATGTTGTTTGCAGTTGGACTCAACCTGTAAGTGAGTATATATGGTAACCATCACTAAAATTTATCAAGTTAATCAAGACTTACAACGACATGAGTTTCCAAACATCTGTAATAATGTGTGCAGCAGCTATTGTAAAGTCTTGAAAGTAGGGTCTGAGACTTAATTTGGACCTGAACTCTTATTTGCCCCATCTAATAAGCATAACATAAAACTCGTAACTAATGTTAGGTGTTCCCATATACCGTATATACTCGCGTACAATCCAAGTCCAAATGCAAACAACAAAGACCCTGGTCTGCTGTCACATAATGCGCTGGCAGATCAAGGTCTGTGTTGTTTGTTCTACTTATTAGTCCTTACAAACTGCATAGACCCAGATCTGCTGGCGCATTATGCGACGGCAGATCTGGGTCTATGTACTTTGCAGTTGGTATCGGTTTATACGCGAGTACGTAAGGAAATAAGCTTAAGGTAACTCATATAATGTACAGTCTGAGACTTAAGTTTTAACTGTATTCTTATTTTTCCTGTATAATAAGCTTAATATAACTCGTATAATGTACAGTCTGAGACTTAATTTTTTTTAACTGTAATCTTATTTTTCCCATCTTATAAGCATAATGAAACTCGTAAAACTTACAATCCTGAAAATGGAAAGTCCTGCACTAACACGATCATCGCTGGAGTCACAGAGACCCTGGTAGTCATACTGTTCCAACCTGTACACATACAAAAACAGACTGTGAATTCAATTTTATTCACTGGGTACAAATTTTTAAGGATTTTATGATCACCACCAGGGCTGTAACGATTACCAAGATAACCATTAGTGTATTAGTGGTAACTGGTTACTAAATTTGGTAACTGGTTAATCAAGAGTGACCCCCATCCCACCTTGTAACACTAAGCATATGTAGGATGCTGAGCAAATAGACAAACAAATAAGAAATTGAAAATGTGAATAGAATTTCTCACTCCCAGACTTTTCTTCACAAGCAAACTTTAAATAAGAACTTAAACACTGTAACACATCTGCCCCAGATGCAGCCCAGTGCTATACATGTCCAATAATAATCTGCTTTTTTAAGATATGATACAGAAAAATATTAATACCATCTATATTAAACTTTATGCAAACATGTACACACACATGCACATACACACACACACACGAATGCTATTTTCCTCTTTTGACAGTTCAGGTGTCTGACGATTTTGTGACCAAGTCATTTTAACTCTAGCAATAAACATGTTCAATACTTAGTGTTTGAGTGATCCTGACAATTGGTCTGATTGGTAATGATTACTGCATGAAATGACAGAGAATATGACAAAAGAATTAAAGGTGGATGTATTGCTATTGCTCTTGCATATCCAACCAGGAAATATCTCCGTGTCAACAAGTGTACCAAGCAAGTTTCACTAGATGTTAGAAACTGGAAACTTTGATTATGCTGTAATTCTTGCCAGTTCACAATTTGTACATGAATTGTTTCTGACTATGATTAACCAATAATGGTTTGGTTAATGTATTACAGTTAACTGGTTGTTTAATTTACTGATTTTGCCCTAACTGCTGCAAACCAAAAAGTTAAAGGCAAAATGAAAAACAATCCATCTGTGAAGATAGTAGAACCCTTCTCCAAACAACATGAGTACCCACAAAAAATAATTTTAAGGAGTACTACCACTAACTTGCAAATGCAGCCCTCCCAAGCAAAAGTTTTAGCTATGGGAGTTAAATGCTGTCTGGCCACATGTGGCAGTCATACAGAGTGATCTCCCCCTTGATATAGGGATTGGAACAGGATACTCAGTTACTATTGGACCGGAATGCACACTCTCCTAGTAGGATGTAACTGCATGGAGGCTTGGAGGGTGTATTTTTATTATGATCGGGTAAGCATTATCGAAGAAACATATTTTACTAAAGAAATTGCTTTCTTTAAATATGCTACCCGATCATAATACCTTAGCAGAATAGGTAAGAAGTTGATAGAGTTACATTCCCTTACCCCAGAGAAAACATCTCCGGTCCCCTAAGGTATGTAAGCAGCTTTTAGATTGAGAACCTGGCTGCAGCACTTGACTCGGTATGCCAAGACATGGCATTAAAAAAATGGAAAATGGTCCTTCCCACAAATCCAGTGGAAAGTCATGCTGAATGATCCAGGAAGGTAACCTGTTGCACTGCAGTGTTAGGTCCCACCAGGTGTAATTGAACCATCTGGGATGAAAGATCTCTGAAGTAGAAGGTAAAGAAAGTTTACTCTGACCTTCTTCCCACAGCTTGTATAATATCAGCTAGGAAACAGTTTTGTTCAGATGCAATACTTGTTGTGACTGCTGTAACTTCATGAGCCAAAATGCATAACAAGTTCATTTGATTTTGGGTTCATACTCCATATGTAGAATGGGTAACCCATCATATTCAGGACAACAGAACATTTGCTGAGATATTGTCCTTTCCGTCTTTCAAAGATAAGAATAGTACCTCCCGCTTTGCACCAGCTTGGTTCTTTTCAGGTACAACTTCAAAGCTCTCACTGGGTCGTGTAGACAACCAGGTTGAAGGGTCCAGGCTAGAATGATGTTTCACAACAAAAGACTGATTGCCCAGAAATGGGAGCCTGTTCTTGGGCATGATAGCAGGGACTGCCATGAGTGACACTGACTCATCCAATCAGAACTATAAGTAGTTCAGATCAACTGTCAAAACATGCATTACACTGTTTCTGCTTGCTGTAGCTAAGACGATTAGGAAGCAGATCTTATATGAGAGGTGAACCAATGAGGCTCTCAAGAGTGGTTCAAATGCTGCCATATTCAGCCAGGTTAATACCCATGATAGGTTCCACTTTGGCATAGATCCAGCACCTCTGGGCATGTGAAATCAAAGTTCGACAGAAGATCAGAGAGATCTTTGTTTTGTCCTATATCCCCTCTTACATGATGAACATGATGATGCAGCATGTCATAGATTGTGGAACAGTAGCCTTTATCATGATTGGAGCTGTTTCTCTTCAAATAGCCAAAGTAGGAAGTTAGCTATTTGGGGTATTGATGCCTTAAGTGGAGAAACATGTTCACACCCACACTCCACTTCCCCTCATATGCTTTCAAAGTGGAGGGCCTTCTTGCTCAAGTGATTCTTGCCAAAGTTTTTTAGTGAGAACTGTTTGTTCTTGAAGGCTTGTTCAATATGATCCAGATGTGCAGGTTCAACAGCTTTGATTTTCAGGTGAAATGCCTGCCACTGTGGTTACTTCAGCAGATGAGGAAATACTTCTATTTCCTTGGAATTTCCACTGCCAGATTTATCAAGTCATTCATCCATGAATTTTTTCCACTTGAGAGGAGCAATCAGGATGAAGTGACACTCCAATTCTCTAGATTTTTGTAGCACTTTTGGAATCAGAGGTGTTGGAGGATTAGTGTATACATCCAAGCTGTTCCAAACTATGAAAAGAGTGTCGACTGCCCAGGCCTTTGGATCTGTGACTTGTGAGACAAATGCTGGGAGTTTTGCACTGTACCTTGTTGCAAATAGATCCACCAGTGGTTGATCCCAGCATGTGCAGATGCAACTGAAAACTGAGGAATGATGCGACTGTTCTGTTTGTATTAGTTGATTCTTTCATGACAGCAAGTCTGCTAGTACATTTAGTCTGCCCAGAATATGACAAATTGTATGTGGATACGTCGTTAATGATACCACCTTAGAATATCCAATCAAGAATGCAGAGGTATGGGGATCTGATTCCCCGTTGCCTTCTGATTTAATTCAATACAGTGGAGTAGTCTGATAGAATGAGAACACCCTTTCCATGTAGCTTCTACTGCCAACAATGAAATGCTTTCAGTATGGCTTTCATCTCTAAGATACTGAGAAGCAATATGCAATCCTGGGTGGGCCACTCTCGATTGGCCTCCAAGAATAATGGAAGGAGATGTGCACCCCAGCCCGCTGTGCTTACTTCTGTACAAACTGTTAATCTTCGGAGGTTGTACCTGCAAGGAAACACCTGATGTAAGCCAAATGAGGTTCTCCCATTTTCTGAGATGGGACCTCGTATGCATGGGGACTGGTATTGTTGGTTTTGTTTGTTCCTTTGGAACAACAGTATCATTTATAATGGTATCATCAAAGGGTGACCCAGAACAATGAGGTCTGCTGCCACATTGGATAAACCCCATAGGCAAAGGAATTCAAAAGCTGAGGTGGTTCTTTGTAAGTACTGAAGCCCCTCTTGAAATGATTTCAATTTATGTTCCCTGGGCTCCAATGTGATTCTTGAAAGAATTGAAGCCAGCTTTGAAATGATTGGCACTTAGATACTGTGGCCCTATACTGACAATAGACGGACATGGGTCTAATACTAGGTTGTGATCATGCGATTGTGATGTGGAAGCCCATGTTATGGTGCTGGGAAAGGATAATGGACATTGGATCCCCATCACCTGTCCCCTTAGCTGTAAGTAAAGGCCATATCAGAATATGATGGCTGTATGTGATCCACATCAGATGGCAAAGTTCAGTCTTGATGAAACAGAGCCATCATTTTCTTCTTTCCGAGCCAGGTTCATAATACTCATCAGTTACTGTGTTGTTCATGGTCCAGACACCCAGGGCTGAAACACTGCTGCAGCCAGTGCTGGAAATAAGTCCTGAAAGAAAGTCTTGTAACTGTTCCACATTGGTCGGTGATGGCATTGGACAGGACAGATCCATAAGGTACCAGGCCTACAGGGATCTGTAATATATACATATAGACCTATCATTGTTATAGGCTGCCTTGAGTCCGGAATAGCAACTGGACACAAAGGCATTAAACTGGCCATAGAGTGTCCTGGAACGGTCATTGTGCTATACAATATGTCTCCACTAACTGGATGTCTCTTTCCAGTAAGTGTCTGTGTACAGGTGTACAGATGTGGTTCTATAGAGTGTTCTATATCAGATGGCATGGAGAGAAATTGGGGAAGAAAAGATCTCTTTCTTTTTGCTTTTTTCCACATTGATTCTCAGGAACCATGGCTTTCAACATGTATCGGATCTGAGATATTAGATCATCGTAAGTAGTTCTCTCGAGCATATCTGAAGGCAAGATCAGATTCTGTATTGACTGTGAGTGTTCTATATCGGATGGCATGGTGAGAAATTGGGGCAGAAAAGATCCCCTTCTCTCTGCTTTTTTCCACATTGATTCTCAAGAACCATGGCTTTCAAATATGTATTGGATCTGCAGGACTGTTTCTCCCGAGAAGAGTCCATATGAACTACATACCTTGACAAACTGGCCATCGAGCAAGCTGGGGGCATTGTGGCACTATACGAGATATTGAACAGTGCAAGCAGGTCCATCATTCAACCTTATAGGCAAGATTGGCTTTGTTACTGACCTTGTGCAATCTGATTCGGATGGACAAGTTCAATTGTGACAGAACAGGGCTATCTTATCCTCCATAACCTTGTCTAGTTCCTTATGCTGGAGCGGATTATGGAATATGTGATCTACAAAACCGGTCCCTACTTGCACCATGCAAGGCAGTATCTGAGGTGCTTACTGACGAGTGTTTTGCCAATCCCATGTCTACTATGTCTCTATCTATGCCTTGTCTTATACAATGCTACACAAGTCAGCCATTCAACCCGACTGCAGTAACAGCTGAAAGCCAGTTGGTCAATCTTGATTAGCATATCCACAGATGCTGAAACTCTGGACCAAGCTGTTGACTGAGAAGGAGGATGAGAACAAAACTCTGGTGGTAATAAACAAAAGACTTCTTCCATCAATGCCCAGAAGACAGTCTTCTCTTGTCATCGTTAGGACGAGCAAAGATGATAGAGCTTGTGAGTGTACTTCATCATCTCTAGAAGAACGTGGCAATGCTGATACCTCTTGTACAGTATGGGATGTAGCTGGTGAAGGTTGTCTAAAGTGGAAGCTAAACAAACTAGCATATCATCCCAACTGGGATATAATAACTTCCAGATAGTTACTAATCAAGTTCTCCCTTAAAGTGGCATGTGAACAAATTGATTCCATATCATGTGGGTCCTGGGGTACTGAACTAGGCATAGGGTTCCCCAAGTGTCTGTTGTACTGTAGTGGGTATGCTGATCCATGAGAGTGCCAGTGTTCTGGTGTCAGGTAGGCATACTGGACAAAGGCATTACCTCTTTTAACTTTAAGGGTAAGATCGACTGTGGTGTTCACCACTGCAATGTTGTTGTCTAATGTCAGAAGCTCATGGTAAATGCATTTAAATGCATTTTATACGCATATGTCACTGGTAGTTAACCTCAGAGAAAAATGCCTTCAAATTGCCCTTATCACGTATTTTATCTGACAGCCTGAAATTTCCTTTATCTTGACCGACTGCGCCTTAGACAGAAGGAGGGATGTTCGTTCTTGTCTTCCAAATGCCTTGACCTTATAAGCCTGGCTCACAGTTGGTGGTGGCAGGCATACGGAAGCTGGCAACACATGAAAATTTCTTTGACTGCAGCCTTGAAACTGAACTCAGTTCATTCCATAATTGGATCTGAGTGTGTTAAAGCGTCCAGTTTATCTCCATACTCATTGTGTAGGTCATTCTCATCATCGTCTACATCCATGTCCATGTAAAACATCCCCAGTGGCATGGACAAGGCATTGCCATTGTAGTTAGCTGTATCAGTATGGCTCCAAATGATAAGGTGTGAATAAACGACTTGTGGGTTGAGTTGGCCGAATAAGTTTTGCCAGCAGAAGGAACAAAGAAATCGACACATCCGTCAGTCTGATTCCTGTATGGTTCCACATACCACAGCACTATCAGCCAATATGTGACACAGCTCGCCGAAGTGATGGACCTCTGGTTACTGGACAATAGGTATGGCTGGTCGGATGGCTGGACTGGCTGGTCGGCAGCTGAAATGGCATCGTTACGGCATGAAAGAATGTTGAAATAGATCATCAAGATACAAGAAAAACCCCAGCTCAGACTTACAGGCCTGAAGGCCATGCTTGGACATACGGGGGGACTTACACCTACTCAGCTGCCCAGATATGGAGGGACATTCCCCATAAGCTCCAAATTATCCACTGAGGTTTGCGATGGATGTATGGGCTAAAGTGGTCCCAATTCAGCAACTGCATCATTGCTTCTTGTACTAATCTACGCATATGCAGTTCTAAAAGCAGCTGAGAAGAATTTGAGGACGGCAATTCTGCAACCCCTTGTTCCTCCAATTTGCCCCAATGCAATCATCACAGTCAGCATTGCACATCTAATTTTGGATGGAGGGGGACCATCATGATCGCAATTGATGCCATTTTGGATGGAGGGGGACCATCATGATGTCTGCCACTATGCTAGCAATTGATGCCATCTTCGGGTGAAGGCTCAAGATGTTGCACTGCTCTATATGAGACTTCACTCGTTTCTCCTTGCTTGTATCACTTTTACCCAACACCATCGACCAGATATTTTCTGACATAATGCGTACACATTGCATGTTGAGGACGAACACTGCATGCAAGTGAGACACATCTGATGTGTATCCTTGTTAGCTTTGAATTTCTTACACTTACTGCATTTTGTCATCATTTTGCTTAAATGAATTGATAAGAAATGAACAACCCAAAAGTGTTCACAAATCACAATAACACTCGTTAATTAAACAAGTGGAAATATATATGCAATGAGCGTGAATAACAACAAACATGCACCAGTGATACCATGATGGAGCACAAGGTCAGATTAAACGAAGTCCATAACTGCAAAAAAATTCACATAAATACTGATCAAAAATAAAAAATAATGTTTACCACATATTGTAACAATCTTATTACACTACCATATGCCACTTTCCTAGATAGATGAGTTCAAATCATGAAGATATTCATAGGTTTTCGGGAGGTCTTGAAGGACTGTGTTGATAGTGTTGAGCGAAAGCCTAAAACTGGCGCCACCTAGCAGTGGTCACAGCAAGGTAATGGGCAAGATTTTCTTCCCTTAGTCATTATGGTATTGACAGAAAAGACCAATTTTGTGTCTTTTTGGGAGGTAGCACAGTTTATTTTCCAAATTCTAAATTTTGACACAGAAGGCTGAAAACTTAACCCTTTTGAGATCTCATCGACATAAAGCTACTATATTTTTGGTTAAAATTCCACAATTCCAAGTAAAGTTATCTTATGGTAACCAACACTGCTGATGGATGGAGAGCTGGATGGATAGACTAACAAAGTGATTATTAGAGGATAGAGGGTTCCACTAACTTCGTCAAAGGGGATCCTAATGATGCCAATACATTTTTAAAAAATATGAAAACACTAGGATAATGTCATGACTTCATTAAATCTTATGACACCTTGGCATTTACATTATGACCTGATAATAAAGACTAGAAGATACTCATTGGTCTTGACAAGTACCGGTAAGCAATTTGGAATAAGCAGTCTTCTGACAGTCAGCTTTAAATGATTTGGATCAAACTCAAACTCACCTGTCAAATGTTTTGTTGTACAGCTTGATCATTATACGTGGATCCACACGACCAAAGAACCGACCAACCTACAAAGAAACAAGTAGAATTTAATTCAATCTAGCTGAACAAATATTCGGTACCTTTCTTCCTTGATGCAACTTGAGTTTTCAGCGAGTCCAACTTTATTTCTCTGCCATCCCCATTTATCTTTGATATCTAACCTTTCGTTTTTTGCCAAAGTAGTTCCATTCTATTTAGTTACTAAATCTACAATTTTCACAGGATTGAAAAATGGCATTAGTGTTGAAAAAAGAGCTCCCAAAAACCTACAGGTTGGCTGCAATTCCTAATTCCATTTTGGACTATTCTGCTGACTATCAAGTTCTATGCCAATTACTGATAGAGAACAGTTATCTGTATATATGGCTAGATAAAGTGTCTTAAACACATACATGTTTTATTTTCATACTTTAATTAAATATTTCCAATAAAGGTCATTTTCTACAGAAAGCAAATTCCATAGTATTGCCCCGCCCCCAATTTAAGATGGTAAATGTGCCAATAAAGCACATAGTTTTGTGCCCACTATTATACCCCCCCCCCTTCCCTTTTTTTGGTACGTGCATCATTTTCTTCAGCTAAATGATTTAGTTGGTTATAGCATGGTTCGGTACATAGCACGATGTCGTTTTGTGGACCCCGACCATTGTGTTATAGCATGGTTTCACTGTATATATATATATTATCATCATTTTTATTATTATTATCATTATTATTATTGTTGTTGTTGATGTTGTTATTACTATTATTATTATTATTATTTGAACTCTTGTCCATTATCCCGCTATACCATGCTCGACATACTTCCTTAGTACCTCCATGCATAACTTTACCAAGATATAATTTCCTTTGAACATTTTGATGATGACGTTGATTTATCACCGCACATGGCGTCAGTCATTTGTTCTAAGCCTGGAATTAGGTCAAAACATTTTGGTCCTCTGCATGATAGGTACGATAAACACTGATTTTTTTTTTACACAACTTTGTTGGGCTGATGGCAGCATAACATAGATATGTAGTTTACCCATGTAGACCATTTTTTAATTTTGTCTTCTTTCTTTCATCTATTGCTTATCCTTTCTTTGTTTGTTTCCCCGTCATTTAAACATGTAAGATTCAAGAATTCATCTTGGCCTTTGTTTAGTGTTTGTTTTGTGGATATAAATTGTTTCTTCCCCTGACAAAAAGCTTGATTAGCTCAAAACATTGGGAAACTTTTGTATTTGCGAGATTAACAAAGTTATATATATATATATATTATGTATATTGAATTTATAATACTGTCCATAGGGTAAGATGTAATTTAGTCATTTTATAAACAACATGTTTACTGCATTTGAGAGCAAGGTTAGTTTTGTTTACATAGCAATTGGTACTTAGAGTGGAATTTTCCACTGCTTACGTGTGAAGGGTCATGTCCGTTGAGGAAAGTTTCCAATAGAGTCGTTCATATTCTAGAACATTCCGTCACATGACTTATGTTTATATATAGAGATTTTGGTGGACAATAATTCATTCTTGTTCAAATGGTCAGCCTAAGAAGAATTATTCTAGTAATCAGATGTTTATAGTTGTGTTGTGAAAATTAAGAACAAATTCAGAGAGAGGAATTATTTATTTGAAATATTAATTGAAATTACCAAAAGTGCTCATTCTCATATTGGATTAATACTTGATTTTGGGATTTATATGAATTTATTCAGACATTCTGGATTACATCATTTAGAACATTCAAGACTACTAGCACATTCGGACATTAATGGCTACTGATATTCTTTCGGAACATTCTATATTTAGGACTTTTGATTAGGACACTTAGGATTATTGGATTATTTGGATTCTAATTCACGTTACTGTAAGTGTCTTTTGAATTTTCACTTTAATTATCTAGAAATAAATTGCTTGTTGATTTTTACTTGATTTGTTGGTGTCACTTTCTTTCTGTTACATTTTTCTTAGCCCATAGAGTTGTAACAATATATATATATATATATATATATATATATATATATATATATATATATATATATTTCTGTGTGTGTGTGTGAGACACATGTATGTGATCACCTCTTATGACATGCAGTGGAGAGTGGGCGGTGTGTGTGCACTGGGCTTATTTTACATCTCACAGGCTTAAGTTGAATAAAATGAGGCTTGACTGTACCCTTGCATATTATCAGGGGCTATGAAAACAGTGGTGTTAAACAGGTATATTCACAATGCACATCTCAGGTTTTTAAATGAATTACATCTTTGAGATTTTCCTCCTGATTGGTGGCTATAATGAATGCTCCATCATCCAGAAGGTAGCAGATCAGAAGATCTGAGTCACGGCAGTTCAGCTCTTGTCCACTTATACCATCCAGAGATGCATCCTGCATGTGCTTACGAACATTATCATGGGTGAAGACAGCTCCAGCAACTAGATGTAACAAACATCAAGAATGAAATCAAATGCATTCTGAATATATATATATATATATATATATATATATATATATATATATATATATATATATATATATATATATATATATATATGTGTGTGTGTGTGTGTGTGTATACATATATGTATATATACATATATATATATGGTATGTGTATACATATATATAAGGTGTGTGTGTATGTGTGTGTATATATATGTATATATATATATGTGTGTATATATATATATATATATATATATATATATATATATATATATATATATATATATACACACACACACACACACACACACACACACACACATACATATATACATAAATACACATAGACACACACATATAGGCTGATTTCTATGTCTTGCATCTAGCTAATCTAGCAGGAATGCAAAGACATTTTTTAAAACTTTTTATTACTCTATTCACACAAATATTCACAGGATGATATAGAAAATAGATTGGCTAATATGACCTTTCCCAACAAATCTGGTGCTTGTTTTTAAAAGTGCTATAAAAGTGCAGTTGCCTCTACAAAGATGGCAGTTATACCAGAGTAAAGTATCTGTGAAAGAACAATTGGATTAGCTAATCCTTTCCCTCGTTATGGTGGTACCAAGTTGGTACAAAATCCAATCAAATCGCCTGAACTGCTGAATGAATTATTTCTTAGCATATGAACCCATGCAAAGCCCCTTTTAATAAAAGTGGTAGATTAAACTCTTAGATACTGCGAGCATAAACCTTTCACAAAATGTACAAGACATTTGAATGTCAAAATGTTATTCCTTTAAACAACAGCAAAGTCAGCCAGTGAAACTTCTTTAAACCAGCCCATTTGTATGTAACCCAGCTCCTTCTGCTGATAAGCCGCATATCTGAACCCAACAAGGCCATTCTATTAATAAAAACTTCTGTATACTGGCCACCTATAACAACTGGCCAATTTTTGGGTCCAAACAGGGTCCAGTTTGTACTGATAAGATCTGGAATGACCTGTGATAAATCTTCCCTTTAGCGAGTTCTACATATGCAATAGTTAGCCAAATGGTAGCTGGATTAACAAGGATTAAGCCAAATGCAATGTCTTGCCTGCAAGCAGTGTTATGATACTGCTTATGCAGGCAAGACAGAAATTCCCACCATATCAGGGTACACAAGTTAAACATGTAGCAGTATATTCTACCATAGATGCAGCTGAATACCGCCACATATATAAGATATGTGAATTTTAAAATTTCAACATGACAACAAGAGCGACGTCTATGTCCTGCCATTCAAAGGCATAACAAAAATACTAGGGACCTCTTTTGCCTCTGGCTAATTTCTACAACCAGAACTTAACCATGAATGGACAACAACAAAAAATATAACTCCCAAGCTTTCAATGTTTCTGGTAAACATGCATGCAAAGTCTGGTGACAAATCATAAATCTTTACAGAGTTTCTAGCTGACAATTATTCAAAAGCAGGCCTCAAATACGGCTAGTAAATTTACCATTGGACTAATAAATGTCATAATTTATGTAGCATTCATACCTCGTAAAACTTTGGCAGCCACTGCCATATTTGTTAATGAATTAGATCTACAAAGTTGTAACTTACAGAAAAAGATCTTGATGTTTCCATGATGAACATGAAATGTTTCTTTGTTTTGTCTCAAAGAGGCACCAGTTATAAACTATCCACTGATAATGAATCAGGCACATTGTATATTGCCAACTTCTTTTCAGGGACTAGTAACACTTGGGCAGATTAATGGACTTTCAAGCCTTATTAGTCCTTGTACCAACCAAAACCAAAACAAATTATGTATAATTCAAACACTGAAAAGACAATGTTGATACCTAAAAACCATAGATCATAGAAATACTAAAGATAACACTGTGATATTTACTGTGGGTGAGGTAAACAGATGTCTAAAAACCACTGATTACTTTCCAAATGCAAAATCAAGGCAACATCTTGGTAAGCTAATACCGACGCTTAAGTGCTGCTGAGACTTATTACTTTTCTCTCCATCACTATCACAATGAAAGTACAGTATGAATACAATACCTGCTATCTTGTAATGACTGTCCCCTAAGATAACTGACTTCACAACAGTGATGTGTGGAGTTGTACTGTTAGGATCAAACTCACGGGCATCTGTAATGGAGAAATGATTGCTACTCAACTAAATTTTAAATTTTGATTAGGGTAGTTAAAACTGTCAAATTTATATGAGGGAAAATATGAGCAGGTTGTCAGGGTTGTTGTTTTTTGGGGGTTTTTTTGGAGAAAAAGAGCAAAGGTATTTTTCAGATGTTACCACAAACTGGGTTAAATTATATAAATCCATTTGTATTTATTTGTGTTATCATGTTTAGAAGCCAGTACAGCTAAAAAGTTGAGACCACTGACCTTAAATCAATGACAGAGCGCTAACTATCAACTTGTTGATTACAATGCAAGTAAACACAAAGTCTGGTCAAATTTCCATCTGTTTAGGATAAGTAGCCATAACAAGTGTTTCAAGATCGTCAACATGCCAGCCATACTGCATGTCAGATCAGCATCATTTTCATTTAGGACCAACCAGACATGATAAAAAGTTATTTGGTGAAAATGCAGCTATGGCTATCTGTTTAGGAGAGTAGCAACAACAAAATTTGGTGACCATATCAGAGTCAGATCAGCACCATTTTCATTTAGTACCAAGTAGACATCACAAGTCTTTTAGTGAAAAATCCATGTACCGTATATACTCACGTATAATCCGGGTCCAAATGCAAACAACTTAGACCCTGATCTGCCATCACATAATGCGCCGGCAGATCAGGGTCTATGTTGTTATTTCTACTGATTAGTCTTTACAAACTGCATAGACCCAGATCTGCTGGCACATTATGCAATGGCAGATCTGGGTCTATGCACTTTGCAGTTAGTATTTGCTTATATGCGAGTAGATATGACTATCCATTCAATGATAGATGTTTAAGATGGCCACCATGGTGATGACATAGGATGCCTGAGGGGCATTATTTTCAATAGGACCAACAAGACATCATATGAAGTTTTTCAGTGAAAATCCCATGTTGGTATGATCATCTGTTCAGGAGTTGTAGCGATAAAATGATTTTCAATGTGGCTGCCATGGTGGCCATACTGGATGTCCAAGGGGCACGATTTTCACTTAGGCTCTACTAAACCCTTGGCTGAATATGTTTGTAAAGTTTCATGGCAATCCTCCCAGAAGTTTAGGAGGAGTAGCGAACTTGAACTAACAGAAGCTAGACAGACAAAAGATGATGAACCAAAGGCCATCATATCAGCTCTTCTGGTCTATGACAAGTAGACCTAAAAATTGATCAGTCCTTGACCCTGAAGATAAAACCTTGACTGCGATACATGAGATGCCATCAATGTGAAAAGCACTTGCAAACTCCTGGGTGGAAACTGACCAAACCTGGTAATGTACACAAGTTTCCCACATTGTAACTTGAATAATCAATAAGCAGCAGTAGACAGCTGTTAATAGATTAATTTCCATGGCAAATCCCGATTCTTTTTATTTATATATTTATTTCCTCCCAACAACCATTACCCAAGGGCCATAACCCAAAATTCACTACATATATTAGGTTCCCTCATGCAATGACTGAATTTATGTTTGGCAAAAACATTTTAATAAATGTCACAAAAATTAATTTTTAAATATAATTTAATCTTTGACCCTCTTCCAGGGACCCATGGGGACAGAGCCAAAAATTATATCCCTCTAAAAGATGGTTAACAAATTTGGTGAATTTCCACCGAGAAGATTACAGTGTTGGAAGGAACAGTGATATGGACAGACAAGCAGATGAATGGACATATGAAGGGTATCAAAATATCACCAATACCAATACTAAAGTGTTGGGATAAAAACAATGGAAATGTTTAAGACTCTGATAACTATTATAATCTAAAGCTACAAGGCCTAAAGATGGAAAACAAGTTTCATCCTGGAGCAATTAAATATACTGAATATACTCACATATAATCCTGGTCCAAAAGCAAACAACACAGACCCTGATCTGCCATCACAAAATGTGACGGCAGATCTGTTTCTATGCAGTTTGCAGTTGGTATCGTCTTATACCCAAGTACATATGGTATCATACAAACCTTTTGAGTAGGATGCACTGTATAAGAAATCTGGTGAATCGATAGCTCTTCGGAAGTATTCTGTTTCCCATAAATTTCTCTGCTCCTCAAATTCATCTGCCAAGCTGTAAGAGTAATATCAGCATATAAAGAATACCATCACACCTTGTCTTGCTTATGGCAAGCTAACATGTAAAGAATACCATCACACCATGTCTTGCTTATGGCAAGTCAACATGTAAAGAATACCAACACACCATGTCTTGCTTATGGCAAGCCAGCATGTAAAGAATACCACCACACCATGTCTTGCTTATGGCAAGCAAACATGTACAGAATACCACCACACCTTGTCTTGCTTATGGCAAGTCAACATGTAAAGAATACCAACACACCATGTCTTGCTTATGGCAAGCCAGCATGTAAAGAATACCACCACACCATGTCTTGCTTATGGCAAGCAAACATGTACAGAATACCATCACACCTTGTCTTGCTTATGGCAAGTCAACATGTAAAGAATACCACCACACCATGTCTTGCTTATGACAAGCCAGCATGTAAAGAATACCACCACACCATGTCTTGCTTATGGCAAGCAAACATGTACAGAATACCATCACACCATGTCTTGCTTATGGCAAGCCAACATGTAAAGAATATCACCACACCATGTCTTGCTTATGGCAAGCCAACATGTAAAGAATATCACCACACCATATTTTACTTATGAGAAAAAAACATGTAAAGAATACCACCACACCATGTCTTGCTTATGGCAAGCCAACATGTAAAGAATACCACCACACCATGTCTTGCTTATGGCAAGCCAACATGTAAAGAATATCACCACACCATGTCTTGCTCATGAGAAACCAACATGTAAAGAATACCACCACACCATGTCTCGCTTATGGCAAGCCAACATGTAAAGAATATCACCACACCATGTCTTGCTCGTGAGAAACCAACATGTAAAGAATACCACCACACCATGTCTTGCTTATGATAAACTAACATGTAAAGAATAGCTCAACGCCATGTCTTGCTTATGATAAACCAACATGTAAAGAATACCACCACACCATGTCTTCCATATGATAACACAACATATTGAAGAATACAACCACACCATAACTTGCTGATGATAAACCAACATGTAATGATTCAAGCTCCTTGGGATACAATGTGCTGCTACTGAATTACACCATGATGTACAGAGGTGGCATGAAGGATTTTTATGCACATTTCCTGATTTTCTAGGTCCATAGTAACAAAAAATCTGAAATTTTGAGGCTTTGTTTCAACAAGCTACAAGTCACATTACACATTTAGAATTGGAAGTAGATGGTCCTGGTTTGGCTGAGACAGACACATCAGTCTCTGAAACTGAGAGATTACCATCACTGTCATTTGGTGCACTAACCCTTTCCTGTGAATATGGTTCCCACAAATTACTGGAACCAAATTCCCTGACTTTTTCCCCGACTAAAAGAAAATGTTCCCTGACCACACATTTGACATCAGACATAGGCACACTAAGAAAGCGATGTCCTAAGATACGCCCTCCGCTCCCTCAATTATTCAATTAATTTATTGTGTCTGCTCCCCCCCCCCCCCCAACCGGCTTATCATAGGAGAAATACTGTCACTTATGTTGCCCTCCAACTCGCATACAGCTGACCACATACAATCTTTGATTTAACCTTTTTATCTTAAAAATCCTGGGTGTGTGAAAGAAAAACAATTTAGTATTATGTAAAATGTGCAACTGTAAATCCAATACACATACTATACATTTACAGTATATAAATGATAATGCTAATGATTCTGTAATATTACTAAGTGATGATAAAATTAGTTTGAAATCCTCACTGGATGTATAAATATATGCCTATATTCATAACAAATAAAAATAAAAATATTCCCTTGAACAAGTTGTCATAAATATAGACTGTATTGAGAAACTGCATCTTAATCTTAAAATGATAAACTTTAATAATTAATCCGATATATGACGCAAACTGAGTGGAAATAAAATAAATAGAATCTTGCAAATTGTTCAAGTTAACGAAAGTTTTACACAAGTTTTCCCAATGCTAAGCTGCCTTTTCATCAAGCACAACTATTTGTGCATAGTTGATGAAGTAATCTGGCACTCTATATTTACCAAGATTTTTAAAAGTTACAAAAAGACTAGTACAACACACTGAACTGAAAAACAGAATTACAGTGAGCAAACTTTAGTAAATTACAGCAAAGAACAATCTACCTGTAATTATTTGACCAAACAACTAATCAGTTCATGTATTATGTGTCAGACTTCATCACAGAACATAGTGTAATAGGATTTTTTCAGTTTCTTAAGAGTAGCTGATTTTTAACTAAAAGCAAGTAACCAAAGTTCTACAGAAGTTATTCAAAACATTTTGCAATGAAGCAAATCTGACATTACACATTCTCTTGTGTGCTTGTCCATATCAAATTTCAAATTTGGGTATTCGCTGACTTTTCTAAAAACTGAAAATCCCCTAACCTTTCCCTGACCTTGTCAAAATTCACTTGTACATGTATACATCACTGTTTCATAAACTCAATGAAGTACAAACATGCAAACAATAACCTTTGACTTGACTCCAGGGTTAATCAGGTCTGGCTTTCAAAACTCCTTCAGACAAGAACATATAATATGGTGGTGAGATCTGCAAATTCTTAATCAAAACCAATTAAATATTGCAAACAGTGTTTAAATGAAAACTCCATATCAATGCCACCATTCATGCAAGAGTAGTAGTGACAACAAATTTTCAAGATGGTCACTATCGTGCCTTGTTGAGGTCAGATGAGTACCATTTTTAATCAGAACCAGCTGCATACTGCTATAGCATTTGTGAGGGAAAACTCCATGTTGATGTGACCGTCCATTCAGGAGGAGTAGCAGTAACAAGACTTTCAAGATAGCTGCCATGACAGTCACACAATATGTCCAAGACGCAGCATTTTATTTAGGACAAAATATACCTTGTAATGAATGTGTGTATAAAGATCCATGGCAATCCTCCCAGTAGTTCAGATGGAGTAGTTATAACAAACATGTGCTAATGGATGGATGACAGGCCATAGCATAAGCTATTGATATAAAAAAAAAATCCAGCAAGAAACACATCTAGACCGCCAGTCTATATGTTTACAAAGCTTTGATGAGATATCTTGAACAATTTTGGAGTTCTATTCCTGAAAAAAAGAGTAAAGTGTGAATGATGGATGGATGGATAAACAAACGTTAAAAATACTAAGCTGAATAATTGTGAATAGTAAAAGACACATTTACACCAATAGTCTAATATGTGTACCTTATTTCACGGTTGAGTCCTGCCCTAGAAACCAAAATGTGGATAATGGAAGAATGGATGGACAGACAAATGGAAAAAAAGTTAAAGCAAAACAAGCAAATTCAGTGAATTGTTGTCCATTGCCTAGCATGGAGAGGTCATCATCCCCTTAATCTTAAAAAACTACAAAATAATGAGTAGAAGGGAAAGTAAGATAAGAAACTAAAAGTATTGAACTGTCACCTTTAAACTGAAGATAGCACCCCACTGTTGTATGTGGCACACATTCTACTGATGTATGCCAAGTTTCATCACCTAATCTCAAACTGCTTTAAAGCTATACAGCAGAAGGGAAAGGGTGATTGGTGAAAATGGATCCATGACCTTGTCCTTGAAGATAGGATCTTGAAATTGGTACACGACACCTTTTAGTGATGATGTATAAGTATACCAAGCTTCTTTACTTAATATCAAATGAGTTTAAAAGTTATAGAATGGAATTGAAAGGGTAACGGAAAACTGAAAACATTGACCTGTGACCTCATCATTAAAGAGAGAACCCTCATTGTTACATGTGACAGTGATGTAAAAGTATACCAAACTCATCCCTTATTTTCAAATGGCTTTAAAGTTATTGAGTAAAAGGAAAGTGTTGTGGCCTTGACCTTGAAGATAGCACAAAGTGGTACTTGACACAATTATAAGTAATATTTATACGAACATGTTTGTCCGTAAACATAACAACTTGGCAGAAACTAACTTAATTATTCTGAACGTCTATATATCTAACTGATTTTGTTTCCACAATGGACTTTGGATAAATGCACCTAGACTCTAGGTAAACTAAGATTTACCTTTTGGGATATATTCTGGTCAGTCCACCATGTGTTCCAATGAATGCTCCAACCATGCTACAAAAGAAAAATCTCATGAAAATGTTGCAAACAAAAAAATATCAAAAAAAGGTATGTAGGTATGTGTCTAGTGACTGTTACAACCATTATTTTACTATTTTCATTTGACAGACATCTAACCATGCCAACCTTTATATAAATTAATTTATTTTCATCAATCTCAACAGTTGTTGTTTTGTGAAAACTGAAATTTTCACCAATACATAAATTGATGGATATGACTTTGTGATTAAAGGAAGTACTATTATCATCACTTGTAAATCATGTGGCAACCATGAAATCTACCAAATTTAGTACCCACCAAATTAGTACCCATAAATTGGTACTGCCACAAATAAAATTGATTCACTCGATACTTTATCCTCAGGTTGAAAATCTAAGAATAAAAATAGATAACTTTGGGAAAATCAGTTCATCCAGGGTCTATTCTAGGACATGCAATTAAGTGATCTGCTTATTTCTAAAAGATCACACCAAAGATCCAACCAAATGCAAGAAAAATCACACATAATATTCTCAAGCCCCACCTTTACTTCTTAAATAAACTTCACCCCCACCCACCCCTTTATAAAATTGAGGAGGTTCCCCTCCCCCCACCATCATCACACCATTTTCAGTTCTAAAAAAGACCCTGTCCATCTGACTGATATAGTTGCTATCCAATCAGATTTCTATAAAAGATTCTTGAAAAGGAATCTGACAAATTCATCAGAAGTTTTACCAGCAGGTTTGACTGCTGTTACAAAATTTAACAATCACAGAAACTACCAGAATTGTGTAAGAACAAAAAACAAAACAAAAAACCCCCCCACATTTTTGCACGTTATTTATTGTTAAAGAGAAACATTACTCTGAATATTACTGTAGTACATGACGAGTTACTTCAGTTTATTAGTACACCACTTCAAATATACCAAGATCCAAAATTAATATTGTACACCCGAACTATAATAATACTATTAATGGGAGTCATACAAGTATTCCACCGTATAGGTCAGGATGCCTTATGTTGAGGTATTTTATACATAATATTACTATTTAATAATGAAATGGGATCTATGACCATACCTGCCTTATACTGACGTACCTTATAGTCAGGGAGGCCTGTTATATTGTTAGCTAATCCTTCCTGGTCAAATATTTTTACTTGACAGGAAATATTCAAAGAAGGTGTAAACACTAGTGCCTTGATTATGTAAACTTCAATTATTATAATTCTTTTGTCTATTTATTTGAACTATCATGTCCTCCGATTGAACACACACACATAATGCACAAACACACAACATTTATGAACACTCCTGATTATCCAAACCAACTGATAGTTTGATTTTCAATCAATTTAACCTTGCGTCTCCTTATCTCATTACTTAAAGCCAATAACATATTAGCTCATCGAGTAAAAGTAATTATTCAATATAGCATAATGCGAGTCACCTTGTGGTATTTGCTCCCATCACTTGGTCCGCGGGTTACGGCACCATGGTTGAGGGGGTATAGGGGTTGGTGTGTGTAGGCAATGTGTGCCGTGACCTGCGGATCCGGGTTTTGAATCTATATAGAGTACGAATTAAACATTCTCTAACCTGTATGATAATAGTATTTCTTCATATATATATATATATATATATATATATATATATATATATATATATATATATATCTCCATGCATAATTTGTTGATTTTGATCAATTTGGACACTTTTGTCACTGATTAAATGTACTACGTCCTTCAATTCTGATCAATTATAAATACCATCTTATGTAAATAAGCATGGCCGCGCTTTTTAGCAATATTTGAAGCTATCAATTCTCGTGCTTCCTGATAATTTTGGATGAGTGAGATTGTACAATTTTGGATACCGATAAGTGAGGTTCTACTGTACAAATGTGAGCATAGGGCTCAGTGGTTCTATATTATGTTACTAAAATCTCTTTGAAAAAATACTCAAGAATATACTTTCCTTATAAAAATGTGAGGCTTGACTTTATGTAGGGCCTGACTTTGAAAAGCTAGTTCACATTCAAATAAAGCATGCACAATTATATTAGGCAAAAAAAAATATGTGTTTCCAGTTGGCCGACTGTCCCTGTTTCTCATTGCTGACCATAGCACTTTTTCTCTCCCCCCCCCCAATTTTTTTTTTTTTTTGTTTTAATTTTTTAAAAAATCACATTGCCAAAATTGATTTGTGCGACTAATTGAGCTGGTTTTGCCCAGTACTTTGAAGCACTTGAAATATTATTTGATTTATATATAATGTTACCAAAAAAAAAACAAAAAAAAATGCCTACCCTCATTTTAAAACCAGTGCAATAGGAAACAAACACACATACTTTTCTTTTTGGCCTTAAATAAAACATTGTTAAGTGTTAACAGTGTTAAATATCTCATGAAACATCAAATTGTACTCACTGTATCTTGTTACTAATCAATGTATCTTGTTACCAATCACTGTATCTTCTTACCAATCAATGTATCTTGTTACCAATTAATGTATCTTGTTATCAATCACTGTATCTTGTTACCAATCTCTGTATCTTGTTTACTAATCAATCTATCTTGTTACCAATCACTGTATCTTGTTACCAATCACTGTATCTTGTTACCAATCACTGTCTTGTTTACTACTCAACCTATCTCGTTACCAATCACTGTATCTTGTTACCAATCACTGTATCTTGTGACCAATCACTGTATCTTGTTACCAATCACTCTATCTTGTTTACTAAGCAATCTATCTTGTTACTAATCGCTCTATTTTGTTATCTCATGAAACATCAAATTGTAATCACTGTATCATGTTACCAATCACTGTATCTTGTTACCAATCACTGTATCTTGTTTGCTAATCAATCTATACTGTTACCAATCACTGTTATCATGTTACCAATCCCTTCATCTTGTTACCAATACCTGCATATTGTTATCAATCACTGTATCTTGTTTGCTAATCAATCTATATTGTTACCAATCACTGTTATCATGTTACCAATCCCTTCATCTTGTTACCAATACCTGCATATTGTTATCAATCACTGTATCTTGTTTGCTAATCAATCTATATTGTTACCAATCACTGTTATCATGTTACCAATCCCTTCATCTTGTTACCAATACCTGCATATTGTTATCAATCACTGTTATCATGTTACCAATCCCTTCATCTTGTTACCAATACCTGCATATTGTTACCAATCACTGTATCTTGTTACCAATACCTGCATCTTGTTACCAATCACTGTATCTTGTTACCAATCACTGTATCTTGTTACCAATCACTGTATCTTGTTACCAATCACTGTATCTTGTTACCAATACCTGCATCTTGTTACCAATCACTGTATCTTGTTACCAATCACTGTATCTTGTTACCAATACCTGCATATTGTTATCAATCACTGTATCTTGTTACCAATCACTGTATCTTGTTACCAATCACTGTATCTTGTTACCAATCACTGTATCTTGTTACCAATCACTGTATCTTGTTACCAATACCTGCATCTTGTTACCAATCACTGTATCTTGTTACCAATCACTGTATCTTGTTACCAATACCTGCATATTGTTATCAATCACTGTATCTTGTTACCAATCACTGTATCTTGTTACCAATCACTGTATCTTGTTACCAATACCTGCATATTGTTATCAATCACTGTATCTTGTTACCAATCACTGTATCTTGTTACCAATCACTGTATCTTGTTACCAATCACTGTATCTTGTTACCAATCACTGTATATTGTTACCAATCACTGTATCTTGTAACCAATCACTGTATCTTGTTACCAATCACTGTATCTTGTTACCAATCACTGTATCTTGTTACCAATCACTGTATCTTGTTACCAATCACTGTATCTTGTAACCAATCACTGTATCTTGTTACCAATCACTGTATCTTGTTACCAAACAATGTATCTTGTTACCAATCACTGTATCTTGTTACCAATCACTGTATCTTGTTACCAATCACTGTATCTTGTTACCAATCACTGTATCTTGTTACCAATCACTGTATCTTGTGACCAATCACTGTATCTTGTTACCAATCACTGTATCTTGTGACCAAACAATGTATCTTGTAACCAAAAGTATTGGTAACAAGAGTACTGCAAATGGCACATGATATATCCTACTAATAACCTTGACCTCTGAGATAGGGACTTGATTATTTGTATGTTAAGGGGTTGACCTAGGTAAAGTTTCATCAAAATATTGGTCTATGTTGGGGATAAAGAGTGACAGCATGAATAAGGAACAGGCTTCTTACTTAACATTCTCTCTTGCTGTGACCTTAACCTTGAAGCAGGGGATATGGCTGAAAATGTGAGACACTGTCAAGTCATGATATACAACTGGCTGAAATATCTTCACTGGTTCAAGAGTTATATCTGTACAAGGTCAAAGGTCACTGATTTATATTTTCCCTTGCTGCAACTTTGACCTTGAGGCAGGGGGTGTGGCTATGGTATGATACACTCTCTAGTCAATATATATAACTGGTTGAAGTTTCTTTAAAATATCTTCAATACTTCAGAAGTTATACTCCTTACAAGAATACAAGTCGGAGTTGCATTTTCCCTTGCTGTGACCTCGACATTGAGACAGGGGGTATCACTATGGTACATGACACACCATCTGGTCATTATATATATTTGAGCAAAGTTTAATTAACACATATTCATTGGTTCAAAAGTTTTTATTCAGACAATGATATAAGCTACAGAATTAAAATTTTCACCTGCTGTAACCTTAATCTTGAAGATAGGAGCATCGCAATGATATGCAACATATGTCAAGTCATCATACATACTTGGGCAAAGAGCCATTAAAGTTTCTACAGTGGCTCAAAAGTTACACACAGGATAACTAGACAAGTCACAGAATTACATCTTCCCTTGCACTGACCTTTTACCAGAAATGGATAAATGAAAGGTAACAATTTATATCATATACAGAAGAAATTATCACCTGGAAAATATAGTTAGAGAGAAACGATTTAAGAAGATAATAAAACTTCTCAATTTTATAAACCTTGAGACCCTATCAAGGTATAAAAGCAAATTTTTACAACCTCTACCAAAACATGTACATTTCTCACAATATGAAAAAACAATCTTTAATTATTCTTTCAAGTTTCTAACTGAAATAAATAGTTCAAAAGTTAGTTAATGCTAATTTAAATGCACTGGGCTGTCATTATTCAATCAAATGTGTTAATAATGTGCAATGAAGTTTATTATACAAAAATCCGTGTTGCACCTTCAGCTAGCCCAGGAGGCAGTGCAGCAAATCCCCATAATTTGATCATTATAGGGGGACAGAGCTACACAAAATGTCCCTCTGACACCTCAATCAAGGTGCAGCAGTGCACAGTGATATAGTAAGAGTTACCTGCAGTGACAAAAATGAAACTTTTTTTTACAAGAACATGTTATGCAAAAAACATACATGGTTGCTTTTGTATTATTTTCATACTAAAATGAAACCTGTGCTAAACAATTACTCTGTAGACTGGCTGGAAGTAGTTGTTATGTACAGTGGGTTTTTTCATATACAAAACCAAAGTGTAATCAATTACATGTCTTGCCTCTACAAAACCTTTAGTAGTCTTCAGTAGACATCATAAACATTCAATATCATGCAGAAATTAAATTCAGACACTGTTCTTAAAATCTGCTTCAGAAGCTATTATCACTGTCCACCCCTAAAAGCCAGATTTTACTGGAAGAAAATCACTGGCTTTGAGTAAACTTCGAGTGACAGCCAGCAAGACTACTAACAGAACCATAATTGTAATCCATCAGTAACTACCTTGATTAACCACTAAAGCATGTATGCAGTCCAGTCATCTAAATCCTATGCTCATTCACCATGTACAAAAATATACAGTTTACCTGTTGAGGGTAAACTATCACAATATACAATGTATAGTCATTAATATCGAAAGTTTAGCAATGAATAAACATATTTATTCCTGCTTTCAACTGTACAGGTCATAAAGGACCTTTTGTGTAAGCTAGGATGTAAGCTGGCATGGAAAAATCTATCTGACTATAAGCTAAACAAATACTTATGGTAGTAAACCATAAAATGTAGATGACACTCATTGGTTGCAAGTGTACAGTACAAATAAAGATGCATTAAACTATCAAGTTTCATACTTATAACATAAACAGCACCCAAATATGACCTTTAAACACAAAATTTCAACAGTCACCGAAGCATGATATATAGATTACCGATACCACTTTGGCAATAAATGCTGTAGTACTTATCCAAGAGCATCCCCTCACCAAGTTTCATGATTCTAAGTAGAATAATATGATGATAAAAAAAAATATAATAATAATAACAATAAAAATAATTTTAAAAAATAATAAAATAAAATAATAAATATATTATACATTTAAAAAAATAATAAAATAATAAAAATAATATAATTTTAAAAAATCTTAATGATATAAAACATGAGGACAAAATCTCAAATGTGCAATGCAACACATCAGCTAGTGAAAATATATAAGTATACCAGACTTCATCCATTTATCTTAAAAAGCTGTTAAGTTAGAAAGTAGAATAGCAAATGCTACTGAAACCGAAACTATTGTCATGTGTTCTTGACCTTTAATGTGGTACACAAAACACCTGCCAATGATAACATATACATACACCAAGTTGCATCACTTGATCCCAAACAGCTCTAAAGTTAAAGAGTTGAAAAGAAAGTGTGATGGAAAAAATAAATATTGAACCATGACCTTGATCTTGAAGACAGGACTCCCAATGTGGTACACAATACCTTGTGATGATGATGTCAATGTATACCAAGTTTCATTCCTTAATTGGAAATGGCTTTAGAGCAGAAAGGAAAGCAGGATGGAATCATAAAATATTGAGCTGTGACCTTGACTCTGAAGATAGCATGCCCAATGTGGTATACAAGACACTATCTAGTGATGATGTACAAGTATGCTAAGTTTCATGCCTTAACCTCAAATGGCTTAAAAATTATTGAGTGGAAGGATAAGTGAAATATGGGCCATAATGACCAACTTTTGGGATGAGGGTGTAGTTCTCATGAAGATGCATGCCCTTATGAAGTTTCATGATTCTAGGAATAACAGTATGTATACAGGATGCAAAAAAGCTATGTGGTCATGAGCTAAAGGAAGAAAAAAAATGTACTAATAAAGATGCATACAATCATCTAGTTTGATGATTCAAGAATGAACAGTGAGAAATAAACTTAAAACAAAATTGAACCCAAGTCAATGAAGTGCAAAATATGGGTCACAGTGACCTATTTTTTATGAGTATAATACTCGTGCAAATCATTTCCTCCCCAAATTTCATGATTAATGGTATAACAGTATGTATACAGAGTGCAAAACTTAAGCTAAATGATAATACTTAAGCAAGAATGTACAACTAATGCACATAGCTCTCTTAGCTCCATTCCCAAGGGGTAGGTGCTATGAAACCAACTCCAAATTGTTACCTATGACCTAGGAAGAAAAGACTGGTTGAGATGCAGTGAGACTGTACATATGCATATGCTTTTATATGCGTGGATGTCGATGCCAGGGGTTGTACAATAGCCCTCCTCTACTTGTACATGCCAGCTAAAAGAGCATAGATGCATGCATCAATGAGACCTATTGTACTTGACCTGTAAACACATATTGTCTGTTTTTATACAAGTTTTGATTTTAATTTAAATTGAGGAAAATAGCATCTTCTACATAGTTTAATAAATAAAAATCTTGATTGACTTTATAAGTCTTGTTCAAAACTTGTATTGAAAGGCTGTATCATTCTAATAAATAAGCTGTTTCAAAATGCATCAATCTCAGTTTAAGTACACATGTAAGGGGAAACAGTAAAAATTAGAGAAAGGGGAGTAAAATATGCAGTTTACGAAAACGTTGCTCTTTACCTTGGCTCTGACCTATGAACAACAGAAGATGCATGCAAGATAAAATCTCCAATCTAGACACACTTCATTATAATGAATAAAAACTTTGTAAACATGGAGAGGTCATAGGAAAATTCAGTCAAGAAGGATACAAGTATGAGTGGCACACATTCTATGTAGCACCTGTAACTACGCAGCAAATACCTAAAATGTGTGATCTGACAGAAAAACAATGTCATAAATTATTCTTATACAATGCCTGCTTCTCTAATCAAGAGAACAATATTTTTTTTAAAACTTTCTCGTATTAAATCTCATGGTTTATAGACTTCAGAATCGATCCTCCACCTTTACAATTGACTATTGAGATAACCAATTTTTTTTATTGTATCAGCTAGCCTGCAATAGTGTAAAAATGTTTATGTACTGATTAGCTGATTCAAATATTTGTAGAAATTCAAGTTCAGTTTAAACTGTTCTCATCAATTTAATGTGTATTACTTTTGAAATGTTAGTGTTTTCAGCAAATCTGCACAAAATTTATAATTAAGAATATTTCTGGTATATATGGTGTAGTATATAACCTTACCCATTTATCCCCAGTATAGATGTCTTATTCTTATCAAGGAGCAATGACCTCCAGTAGCCATCGAAAGTGTCAGTTATGTTGATGTCCCATAATAAGTGCTTCAGGCGGTACTCGTACTCTTTTCCTGGAATACAGTATAATATTTACCAGACAATAAAAGATTTTAGTTTAAACAAGAGTCCCTCAAACGGACTGATGCTCTACTGGGCAAAAAGAATTTCCAGGAATTCAAGATAAGACCACTTCTTCCTTTCAACTGCTGAGTGCTGAAACCATCTCTGATATTCTTCAGTAATAACAAGATTTTCAAATTAGCTACTGTGGTGAACATACTGGATGTCAGATTGGCACCATTTTTATTTAGGACCAAGTAAACATCATAAAAAGTCGTGTAGTGAAAATCCCTTGTTGACATCATCATCCAATTAGGAGAAGTAGCAATAACAAGATTTTCAAGATGGCCACTGTGGAAGCCATGTTAGTCATCAGATCAGCACCATTTTCATTTAGGACCAGCTAGACATCATAAGAAGTCTTCTGGTGAAAACCCCATGTCAATATAACTTTCCTTTGACAAGGAGTAGCAATAGCAAGATTTGCAGTCATAAGAAGTCTTGTAGTGAAACCCCCATGTTGATATGACCATCCATTTAAGAGAAGTAGCAATAACAAGATTTTCAAGATGATCACTGACACAGCCATATCAGACACCAGATCTGCACACTTTTCATTAGGACCAACTAGACATCATAAAAAGTCTTTTGGTGAAAACCCCATGTCAATATGGCTTTCCATTCAGGAGGAGTAATAATAACACATCATAAGAAGTCTTTTAGTGAAAACCCCATGTTGATATGACCATCCATTCAGGAGAAGTAGCAATAACAAGATTTTCAAGATGGCTGCTGTGGTGGTGGCCATATTGGATGTCTGAGTGGACATTAATTTAGAACCAACTAGACCATAGGATGAATGCATGTGTAAAGTTACATGGCAATCCTCCAAGTAGCTTAGGAGTAGCAATCAAAAATTTATGCTAACAGATGGACAATGGACAAAATTCTATCCCATAAGCTCTTCTGGTCTATGACCAGTAGAGCTAAAAATCAAATTTAATAAACATTCATTTTCCCAAATTAAATGATGAGTCCCCAAACTATACCTATTTACTACCAGCTGTCAGTCAAATGTTATTTGAAATTCAAATGGTCCGCTAGCCAACTTGTCCCAGGCAATATGTGATCTGTTACATAAGAACACTTGTCATGATAAGCTTGGTTAGACACCTAGACAGCTTGCACTATATAAGATGTACCAATTCAATGTTTGATAACTTCTTCATTTTTTTTATCCAAAATGTGATAAATTTAATATAAATACGGTAAAGCAATTTCAATGACACAATCCATATATAAATCGATTTGGAGCATAAGATGAAGCCCAGACTTCCAGGTCAAAAAGTATCGAGTTACAAGCCGGCAAATACGGTAATCATTGTACAGGGACCCAAACAGATTATGAACTGAATATGATGTCACTAATAACACACCAAATTGTTGTCCATAGCAGAAAACTTAATCACCAATTTTGAAGTATTTACATATTTACAATTGTTAGGAGTTTATAAATTTTTTTATCCAGTTTGATTCTGAATTGGTATTGCAGACACCTGGAAACATGTTCTCTCCCCATACTCACATTTCTGAGAAGTATAGCCACTCCACCACATTTTCCCTTATTTACAATACACCTCTCCCTTAATAACTCGCGCACAATGGGGTCCAAAAACATAGACCGCACTATAAGCTAGGGCGCGAGTTACCGAGGGACCTGAAACAAATTAAGAAGGGGATGCCATCCCCGCTGGACATCGAGAAAACCGCAGTGGGGGGGGGGGGGGGGGTAACGGGGCTCTTTAATGGCTGAATACTCGTTTTATAATTGTATTGGGAATAATTGTCAATAGAGAGCTTTTTTCTAATGTAGTTGTTCACTTTTTTTGTATAAATTACCTTTATTTTCAAGAAAAAACGTTAACAACATTAGTCCAAGCAGTTTCAACAATACGTGTACGCAAAAATATTGTGTTTTACATCACTGCTTTTTGTTGTTGTTGGTTCACAAAAAATACACAACAAATACTTCTGCAAATCAGAGTTCAAAAAACGGTCAGCACTTAATTAGGTTCTCATGGCTGTGATGGTTGAATGATATTTTTCATGTATAAATACAAGCGGTCATATTGCATTTAAGATGATTACACTGAAACTGAATTAAAAGATAGAACTAAAACACAAATTTCACTTGACAAAACTAATTTAATTGGTATTTATTTTTTAAAGTGTTGCCACCAGTAGGCATTAGTGACATTTTTATTTATCAAAGTTTCGTCAAATATTGTTTTTTACAGTGTACTGAGAATGTTGTTTGGAAAGAAAATGAACTAAATATATGACTTCTTATTAAAAGTTGTAAATTTCATGATGTTGATTCAAATTTCTGGGTACTAACCACTGTTTTCGATGATAAAACCAGCGATATATCAAGGTTTCATTTACTAATTTTGATCGCGATTTTTTTTCACGTTCAACAAATAGGGGCCAATTTTTGTGGTATTTTCTAGTAAAAAAAAATGGGATCCATGCCTGACCCTGCGTTATAAGCGGGTTCACGAGTTATCTAGGGAGCGGTGTAATAAGCTGTTTGCATTTAGTAAGCTCATCTGGATTGGCAACTTTGGACTCTTCTAGACTTCTGCTCTCAAATACATTGCTAGTGTATTGGTCAAAAGGCATCTGCTCTTCTATACGATTTTGTGTTTTGTTATGTTTTTCATAAACAAAAGCTTTGTTTGCAAAATTCTCTTCATTTCGGTTGGAGTTGGTGTTACTTATCCATCTTTTATGAATACACTATTAAAGGAATAGATTCCATACACTATTAAAGGAATAGATTCCATACACCGTTAAAAGGAGCTATGATGTTTTCTGGAAACATCGCTCTTCCATTTTCACTCCTGTAGTTTGCTCTTTGTTAAGTATAAGATTTAATTGCCTATTATTTATTCATTACAGCTTTTCTTGTAATGTATTAATTAATATGAATTACGGTATCATTTCATTTATATATCTTTGCATATCATTAATTGTATCAATATAATGCGTCGTAAACAACTGCAACATTTTGGGATTGCATCAAGGCTTCAATACAATGTCCTTTTGTCTACCATATTTTTGGCAATAAGTGATATGTAAACAAGCTCAATTATGTGACTAGGCTTGCATCATTGTAAACCATCATCAAATCAACATTATTAAGCCAAGCGTAATGTGATTTGGCTTTTGGTATGAGATGTAGAAATATTGTTACATTTTCTGTTGTTAATTTCTAGAAAAGGAAACATTGCTGAAAGACTTTGTTACGAGTTAAGATAAATGCTTCCTGATAACAAAACTACTGCTAAAAACAATCGGCAAACGTTGCGATGATTTATTTAAAACGGAAATAGTCAATACCATGAGATTATGGAATCTGTGAGAATAGAAGAAGTGAGTATACTATGAATGCATAATGCTTGCCATGCAACAGATACTTTTTAGTGGACTAAGCCCTTATGAGTATTCACAAACAAGTCAAACAGGCAGGTCATTCTGGTTGTCACAGACTAATGAGAGTAACTTGCAAAGCATAACACAAAACACTAATTATTTGTATTTATTTTGCACTTTCCCTCCATTTCATTCTATGCAAATCTGAGAAATAATGTCTGTTCTGTAGGTATATTTGTATGTAATAAACACACAAACTGAAAGTTTAAAACTTCCAATTACCTATTTTTGTGTTTCCATCATTCCCTTTGACTAGATCACTCAGCAAATCTCTTAGATCTTCAGCTCTTCCTTGTTGGTTTACAGTTTTGGTAAAATCCTCGTAATTCCTGAAAAATGACATAATGTATTGCCATGTATGAAATGTATGCTAACCTATTCTGCTTCATCTGTTAAAACAATATTCATAATGGCATTTTGGTCCTTGTTAGGAATTTGGCAACTAAAACAAAAAGATTATGCTGTATTGTATTGTACATGATCACAATACACATATACATTTACTCTTTACAATGGAAGGAGATTCAATATTTGTATCATACGAGATGTTTTCTAAACCAAAGAAAGATTTTGGCTAGTGTTTCTCTCGACTCAACTTTGTCAAAGAAAATGTGATAATTCGAAGGAGGAATATCTGCTTTACTTATCACAGATCTAGATATTTTGCATGCTTAAATTTAAGTTTTTTCAAACTTGTAAGGGGTGTTAATTTTCACAAAGTTAAAACTTCTTGGTGTTCATATATATGTAACTTAAAGTCAGACTTTTTACGATAATTTGCCAAACACAACCAGTTGTAAATTCAATCATGTCATTGCAAACACAACCGGTTGTAAATTCATTCATGTCATTGTAAAAACTTGCAAGAATATCAATTAAAAAAGACTGTAAAATTTAGCAAAGCAACAAATATGTATACTTATGCAAAAAAAAATTTAGAAAAATTAAAAACCTCATAAGAATTTTTTTATTTTATTTATCAATTAATAACAGATATTACATTCTTGGTGGCTGCATCGTTGCTAGCTGCACAGCCATCAAGATATATGATTTAGAGACAAGCAGCCTTTGACTTTAATTAACAGTGAATTTCTGTTCATCAACAGGTTGCATTGATGGCAGAGCAAATTTATGGTAAATTAAATGAGATTTTAATCTGAGCAAATAGAAGTAATTGGATCATTTACAAAATTACCATATATACTTGCATATAACCCGGGTACAAATGCAAACAACATAGACCCTGATCTGCCATCACATAATGCGCTGGCAGATCAGGATATATGTTGTTTGTTCTACTGATTAGTCCTTACAAACTGCATAGATCCTGATCTGCCAGCGCATTATGTGACAGCAGATCTGGGTCTATGCAGTTTGCAGTTGGTATCGGCCTATATGCGAGTATTTACCGTATGTCACTTTCTTTGGTAGCATTTAATGTGGGCCTTATGAAAAGAGGAAAAACAGGTTATGTGGCCTAAAATAAATGTGTGGATACTGTATATTTTGATAATTGGAATCATTACTTACATGTCAGCTATCAAAAGCTCTGTATTGGAACTATTCAACATACGCAGGTCTGAAATACACATAAATCAAAATGATAAGAGTTCACCTAGACAATACAAGTCCAAATGTTGAAAGTGTATCTTCACAATTTGAGAGATGCATGGAGAATATGGTTGCAGCAGCTCTACATCTAATTGAAAAAAATGTTGTATTTAAGCAAATTATGATAATGAACAGCATTGTGGCAAAGCATTTGTACGTGATAATACTCTCCGTTATCATATGATTCTGCATTAGCCGAGATATCATGGGTCCCAATTAAAACACCTTTTTGAAGTTTATATATATGGGATAAAAATAACTATGGATAGAAGCCACCACAAATATCTACTTTTTTAATCACAGCATTTCAGCAAAGAGCAGGGACAATGTGATTACTGCTGTTGGTCAGCCTGTCCATATCTCAGGACAGTGTAAAAATTTAAATACACCTTTCCCTCAATAACACACGCACAATGAGGTCCTAAAATGTTGACCACGGCAAAAGCAAAAGTGCACATTACCAAGGAACCTCTGAAAAATTAAGAAAGAGATGGACGTCAACTGGGTGGTGGGGGGGAGGGGGAGAGAGAGAGAGAGAGAGAGATTCCGCTTAAGTGGTTGATAACTCATTTAATAATCATGGTGGTAATAATTGTCAATAATGAAGTTGTTTGCTTTTCTGTTTAAATTACCTTTATTTTCAATATATCCAATCCCTTAAAACATTACTCAATGTGGTTTCAACACACATCACATGTGTACTAGCAAAAACATTGTCTTACATCACTCCTTTTTGCACGTGAATGTGGATGCATTCTAGTGTTACTGTAGACTTAGAGTAAAACAAGATTCTATTTTTTAAAAAAATAGTCACTGTCATTGAGAACACATTTTTTCTCGTAAAATATGTTTCTTTGTTAATACTTACCCAATCATAATACCTTAGGAGAACTACTACCACCTCACAAATCCAGCCCTCCCAGGCTAAACGTTTTAGCTAAGAAAGCTAAAACCTACCTGCCCACCAAGGTGGCAATTAAATACAGTGATCTCCCCTTGATACAGAGATTGGCACCAAATCTCATGAATATTTCACTTACTACTGGAGCAGAATGCATGCTCTCTTAGAAGAATTAACTGTGAGGAGGCGAGGAGGGAGCGTCTGTATTTTGGTCATTTAAATATTAGCAAAACAAAAATATTTTGCTAGAAAAATGTTTTTTTTCTTCAAATACATTACCCAATCATAATCATAATGCCTTATGAAAATAGGTAAAAGTTGCAGAGAGTTACATCCTCTTACCCTTCATGAAAGTGAAAAACTTTTCCTCCTGCAAATCCAACAGAAGTCATCAAGCCATGTCCTTAGGAAGCTGCCAAACAATCTGTGAAGGTAACCTGCTGTGCTGCAACGATATGCCCCACTAGATCTAGCTGAGCCTTTTGGGATGAAAGATCTCTGAGGCAGATGCTTGAGAAAGTTGACCATAACCTCCAACCCACAGCTTGTATAATGTCACATGGTTCATACAGACATTTCATCAGAAAATTCAAGCACATTTCAAGGGCTAAGTTTTAATTTTTCAACACTATTATTTTTATGTTGAAACTTAACCACAAGTGGACTGTAGACTACTTTCCAACAGTTGCATCTATCCTCTTTTAAGGGCAGTTTTCAACAAGTAACCCAGTTTCCAGTACAAGAGAAGTCTAACATGCATACATCAGAATTTGTCATCAGACTGTCTCTTTCGAACTGCTTTCTGATATAGTTTTCCTTTCTCTACCAGTGACAATTTAGCCATCTATTTTTTTAAGGTCTTTCACTTTCTCTTCAAGTTTTTTGCAAATTTCTTCATAGTTGTCAAGTTTCTCTTTTTGCTCTTTTTCTGTTTGCATTAGCCTGTGCCAGGATTTCAAGCTTTCCTGTATTTTCTGCTTTAACAAACAGATCATCTGAACTTTTCAAATGGGAGTCATGGTACAACTTGGCACGCTTTTTTCTGTTTTGCTCTTTTTAGTGCATTATCTCATCTAAAATGGATTTCCTTTTCCTCTTTTCTGTCTTTTTCTGTTCACTTTGTTTCTCTAAGTAGGCCTCATACTTCTGTCTCCCTGCCTCCGGCAACACTGCCCAAAAGCTGACTTGTAATTGGTACATTCACTATTCCTCCAGCATGTCTGACATGATCACATATAATTCTGTGCGATGTTAAAGTTGCTCTTGTATATTTTCACATTCTATTTCCTTGTTGACTGAAAATCCATGCTCAACTGTAGGTTGACCATGAGAGAGTACTAACAGTAGCTTAACAGTCTAAAACAACTTTACATACTTAGGTTCGGACATATACTTCACAAAGAATTGGGCCTAGTCTGTCCTTGTACAGTGGTCCCCCTCTTTAATGCCCTCCCTGACCAGCAGCCACTTGCTTTATACGGCCACAATCCCTTGGCACCAACAAGTTTGTGTTCAAAAGTACCCCACAAGGACGACCACCCCTTTAACACTACCAGTGGCCTGTATTTTAGTAAAAGAACGGTCAAATTTACCCCTCACGAGCGGCCACATAATGGTTGTTCACAGATTAAAATCTCGCTAATATTTGTTAATTTCTCAACTCAACACATTGATATTTGTTCGAACACGCTGAAAAAGTAACTTTATTCCATACAAAGAGGTAAGTAATCTGATTATCCTTACTGCCATGTGTTCCTTAGATGTTAGCTTTTGTCACTTTGATAATTACTGGCTATTATTACACCGATAATTATCAAGATGACAAAAGCTAACCACTGAGAAGCACAGTATTGTTTAGCTCAAGTCAGTGTGACATCCGGTCGCCAGATAGTAAATGGTATGTTAACCATTCTGGCTTCCCTCTCGTAGATTATGAAATCTACTTTACCAGGTACCGGACTGGAGGAAGAAAAAAAAAAATCGATCACGTGACAAGCTCACTTCCTTTTGTAAACACTGCATCTCGTGTGATAACTACATATTGCCAACGAAGGAATAAGTTGTCGCAAAATGTTGTCAGACATTCTCAGTTTAGAATGAAAAGTGAAAGCAATTAGACTGAACGAAAAGAGGAAGAGTCCTTTGATCACTTCTGAGAAATTTTATGTCAGAAAGATTCAAACAAACATCGTCAATATACATTCAACTGCATTGAGTGTGAAGATGGAATTGACAGATGTACAGGGATAGTTGCAACCAAATGTTTGTGCCCAGAATTTACCAACAAGGTGATTTTGTACCACGATTGATGATTATTCATATTTTTAAAAAATAAATAACATTGATATTAGTTTTATCACATTAAGTCCATAACCAGATAATATTCCTGTGTTTTTTAAATGAAAATATTAAATATATAAAAATTAGTTATATGTAGTTATTACTCACAACTGTGATCCCCCTCTAGAAAGGCTACCCCTTTCATAAGGCCACTTTCCTGCTGCAGAAGGGGTGGCCTTATAAGAGGGGGACCACTGTGCTTATCAAAACCTGAAAAATGATCAGAACCAATTATTGGGATACCATCAAGAAACTTATCGTATTGCTGGAGGATGAGTTCAGCTTCATTTTCCTTGACTCTCTTGGCTGTAATAACTGATCTCAAAACTCTCTTGAATCCTTCTCTACTCTGATTCTGATCTCTAAGCATTTCTTTTGAATTTAGTGAATAAAGATTTCTAACCAGAGTATGTGATGGGCATTTCAATGCAATTGTCTTCAAGCTTTCTTTCAGAAAAGTTTTACATTGTAGCCTATACTCCATAACTTCCTTGTCAGCTGCATGAACACTCTTCAGCTTCTATTCTGCTATTCTATTTTTGTCGCATTCCCCTTTTGTGCCCCCTGTAACTGCAGCCCACTGACCTTCGGTCCAAGAGGTGCATATCTTACATTTATTCATAGAGTGGCATAATACAGAATATATACAGGTGTAACCAGGCACATATCTTGTTTTATGAACTTAGAGAGTGGATGTACAGTGCTACACTGTGAAAATTTTCCTGCAAGAAGGGCCCACATGGTTGCCTCTACAGGCAAAGTCACTGAAGCGTCAATTTTAATAACTACAAAGTGGACGATATGAATAAAAACTATGTATATGTGTAGGTACATACAAAGGGTGCCTGTGTACTGAGTATGAGCAAGTTATAATGCTACAAAAGACAGAAAACTCAAAAGAAAGCAGCAAGAAAATGGAGGAAAATTATAGTATATTCCCTTCAAAGAAAAAACTCCTCCGACTTGGTTTAAGGTAGAATAACTTCCACAATTCTTGTAGATGGATTGAGGCCTCTTGTCAGGAGAGAGCATGCTACGTGGCGCAAGCGGAGTTAGTAACTGAAGTATCCATGGAATTTGGCGCCAATCCTTGTATCAAGGGGAGATCACTATATATAACTGCCAACTAGGTTACCATACAACTATTAGCTTTCTTAACTAAAAGTTTAGCCTGTGAGGCTGAATTTCTGAGGTAGTAGTAGTTCTAAGGATCGTGTAATGTATTTGAAGAAAAAACAATGACGAAACTTGATATTTTTTTTAAAAATTGTATTAGTAAAATACTGCTGCTGTGGTTCCATTGCAAGTTATAGCAAATTTCTGCTCATCCTTGAGTAAGCCTCTGGTTGTCAATGCGGGAATTTTAAGTTCACTATAAACTTTGGAACTCACTTGTCCATAATGAATCCTATCAGCAAAACAAAGCTTTTCATGCATCTAGTATGCCTTTCACTTGGTTCCTTTGCTATCGTTGATGACATTTGCAAATGAGTATGATAAATTACTGATAAATATTAGATACTTTAATTATGTTACATGAACTTAGTGTTCTCGGTGTTTGATTAGTCAAGTGAAACAAGTTGACAACACAACCGTGACCACTAGCTCTTATGCAGATAGCATTTGCATGACATTTAACTTATTTTATTCTACCCCTATTACCTGATTTGATACAAAAGACCAATTAAAGTGATACTACAATGCCAGTCAACTTTTAATTTATTATAACAATGCAACGAACACTTCCACAAGTTGGAGATCAAAACACAGTTGGTACTTAATTAGGTTATCATGGAAACACTCGCGTACATCTCTGTGACGGTCAATCAACACTTTTCATGTTTGAATACAAGAGGGCATACCACATTCAGGACAATTCCTCTGAAACTGAATTAAAAGATAAAACTAAAACATGAATTTCACTTGACAACACTTATACTGAGAATTTTTTTTTATAGAAAATGTAACAAAATATATGACTTATTAAAAGCTGTGAATTTCATGCTGCTGATTCACATTTTCATGCACAGTCATTTTTTACTATAAAACAAGTGATATATCAAGGTTTTATTTACCAATTTTGACTGCTATTTTATTCATGTTCAACAAAAAGGGGTCTATTGTTTTTGTTTTTCTATAAGAAAAAATGGGATCCACACCTGCCACTGCATTATAAGCGGGTCCACGAGTGATCTGGGTGAGCGATAGCAAGGGAGCGGTGTACCAATATAGATGTAACTGTCTGCAAAACCATGGAAACAATGTGCACAAAACTGATTTCACATTATTTTGTGTTTGACAAGCATATTTCTATGTAACTTATAATAAACTTGACTTGATCCTCATAATTTGTTACTACATTAGAACTTCCTCTCCAACTATTTGAATAAATCTGCATTTTAATTAATTTTCAATTCCAGCAACATCACAAACCTTAATAAATACAAAACCAGACTGCAAATCCATTAACTTCATCCACCTGCAAGAATTTTGAAAAATTACTTTATTATGTTTAGTTCTTACATTGTATTGAGTGTTACAATACAGGGGTGGCTATATGATATATAATACAACATAAAAAAATTAACACTTTAATATGAATCCCTGTATTGTTACATCTCTACAATATACAGTGCAAGAGTTTACAAAAGAAAACTGAAGCATTATAACATCTGTTTATTATTGTAGAGAAACTTCCCAACTGTGAAAACTTGAACAAGTCAAGCAACTTACCAAACTTACGGAAATCCAGTTCTACCTTAAGGTGAAACTTCTTGTCGGATGGTAAGCAGATTCCCAGACTGCAAAGACACAGATAAATACAATTGATTTTTTCTTCAATTTGTCTTCTGTGAATACTGCAATTGATACTTTTTTCTTTCTCCAATAGTTGAATTTTTCATTAATTTTGCTTCAACCTGCATTGATAAGTGTACTTTTAAGAGCTTGTATATTCCTGTAAATCATTGACACATATATTTCAGATATCTCTCTCTCTCTCTCTCACACACACATACACTCTCTCCACACAAACACACACATACATTTATACATACGTAAGCCATGATATGAAAAATGACATCCATTTCAGATCTTTCTTTCTCTCTCTCTCTCTATGTACACACAAACACACAAACATGCATGCATACACGAGGCATATCTGGTGAACAATCTGACATTTATTTTGACATTTTGCGTATTCTGGAAAGACCCATCTTTAATTTACTAAGTGCACTTTGAGTCATGTAGGTATCACTTTATCTTCATTCAGATCAAATTATTTTCAGATACATGTTTTTGAAAAAAGCCATCAGTTTCGGGGCACCAGAAACCATTAATTGAACAAAACATCACTTTTTGTCCTGCACGATTAATGCAGCTTCTTTGAGAGATCTTCATGTAAAATGATACCGTAAAACCGGACTTGAAAGAACACTGCTATGGGGAAACCACCGTTCATTAGAGACCTGCTTCTTCATTCATGGATTAATTTATTATATAGTGTGATGACCTCTACTTCGAGGCCACCTGTCTTTTATTTGCAGAATGGTGGTTTCTCAAGGTATGTCTTAATACGCTGCTGTCCTCTCTTTTCTCACCTAAAAGTAGTTCCTCGGATGCCAGTATAAGAGTAAACTCTGCTTTCTCTATCCACATGGCGCTGGAAAGAAAATATTTAAATATTATCTTTGTACATGCTTTTGAAATAAAGTATAAGTATATAAAGGACAAATTGTGACTTGTTCATCTGTTTTGATACTGTTATATGAAATTGAGCATAAATGTGATCTACTTTGGCATGCACCTTAGGTTGGAAAACATACTAAACTAACATTCAAAATTGCCCTACTGTACATTTGATAATGCTGTATCCAAACCAAGGCAACTTGTACTTTCTAAATAATGTATTAACTTTCAAACCAATAGGTGTTCGATCTCTTACATAAAGTTCACTCATGTAGTTTCTGTCTGCCCTTGGGTTATCATGGTTATAAATAGGAGTCAATACCAACCTACCTAATCTGAAAATTTGGGATAGTCACAATGAGATAAAAAGAAAAAAAAATAACAGCTCTTTTTCTCTAGAAATTGTTTTTAAACATAAGAAGAAGATCTAGGCCTGAATGTCGAACCACAATCAAAGCATTGCTGTAAAACATGTAACCTTGAGCCAAAGGTCAAAAGTGGAGTGAGCATGTTGCAGTGTGAATTGTCTTAGTTCATAATGTCTCATCCTAAGTATGAAAAAAAATCCACCAATGACTTTAGAAAATATAAAAGCAAATGAAAGAAACTTTAACCAAAACTGTAAAACAAAGTCAATGAGGCAAGTGAGCACAAATTGTCTAACCTTTATAATAATGCATCGTAAACATGAACAAAATCCATCAAGGAGTTTAGGAAATATATGCAAATGAAAAAAAATTAACCAGAACTTCACTGCAAATTTTCTATGACTATGACTATGACATTGACCCCAAGGTAACAGAGGCAAGCGAGCACATGGTAGAATGAATTGCTTTAGCTTCATAATGATTCATGTAAAATATGAGAATATATCAAAGGGATTATGAAATACATGTAAATGAGAAACCTTTACCAAAACTTTAACTGTTGACATCAATGTTGCCAACATAAAAGTGACTACTGCATCTTGCTTTCCAACAACATAGACTTGACAAAAACGAAATTCTTAATATTTAATATTAACATTTTCTTTCTAATCTAGGTAAATAAATAACCAATGTTTACACTGGTATATAAAAAAACCCAGATCTTCCTGAAAGTTAACATGTCAAAAAAAAAAAGTTGCAAAGTTCCAAAGACAAAAATGTACTAGAACTTTGAATTATCCACCCCTCAAATTTACCTACTATTTCTATTTGTATGTACTTTTGCTGAAGTATCAGTATTACTTACAAAGTATAACTTGACAAGAATGACTGATCCATTTTACCATTCAGTGGAATATTATTAAGGACCAAGATCACTCACAAAATAGATATTGGTGTACAACAATCTTGCATGGTCTGCACTATGCATGAATACCACTGTAACAGTGGACTAGGCCTCAACATTTCCTACTCCAATACCACTTAACCCTTTTATCCTGTGGATTAGGACCTAAACATTTCCTACTACAATACCACTTAACCTTTTTATCCAGTGGACTAGGTCTTAACATTTCCTATTCCAATACTGCTGTACCTTTATATCCAGTGGACTAGGTCTTAACATTTCCTATTCCAATACCGCTGTACCTTTATATCCAGTGGACTAGAGCCTAAACATTTCCTATTCCAATACCACTGTAACCTTTATATCCAGTGGACTAGGACTCAACATTTCCTACTCCAATACCACTTAACCCTTTTATCTAGTGGACTAGGACCTAAACATTTCCTACTCCAATACCACTTAACCCTTTTATCCAGTGGACTAGGTCTTAACATTTCCTATTCCAATACCACTGTACCTTTATATCCAGTGGACTAGAGCCTAAACATTTCCTATTCCAATACTGCTGTACCTTTTTATCCAGTGGACTAGGTCTAAACATTTCCTATTCCAATACCGCTGTACCTTTATATCCAGTGGACTAGAGCCTAAACATTTCCTATTCCAATACTGCTGTACCTTTTTATCCAGTGGACTAGGTCTAAACATTTCCTATTCCAATACCGCTGTACCTTTATATCCAGTGGACCAGGACCTAAACATTTTCTATTCCAATACCGCTGTACCTTTATATCCAGTGGACTAGGTCTTAACATTTCCTATTCCAATACCACTGTACCATTATATCTAGTGGACTAGGGCCTAAACATTTCCTTTTCCAATATCACTGTACCTTTATATCCAGTGGACTAGGTGTCAACATTTCCTATTCCACTGAAAGGTCAGACAGAAAAGAAGAAAGAAAAAAAACAGACAAAAATATAAATAAACTGAAAGTTAAGAGATTGACCAATAGAGACACAAAGACAGTAGGGCCTACAAAAAGACATAGAAACAGACAGATTGATGGTGAATCAGTACAATGTTACCTCTCCAGGGGACACCTCGTAGGTTACAAGAACATCCTGTCCTATCTTGCTTGGTGTAACATCAATCATATTGGTCCTCAACTGAAACAGAAGAAACAATGATAAAAAACAATGATAAATAATAGGAAGAAAAAATTTTATTTACAACATTTTTTCTTCGGTTTCTCAATGAAATTTCCTTGCATCTGAATCTATAACTACAAACTAGTAATCTGTCCATATGTCACAGATGCCCCTGCCAATATGAAGCAGTTCAAGGGCAAAGTTCTAAGTCAAACAGGGACCATAATTCCATAATATTCTGCCTGAAAATGGAGAAAAGAAAGTAAAGGGTTTGCATGTCAAAGCCCCAGATCAAAGCACTGCTGTAAAATATGCAACCTTGACTGCAACATCAAATGGCTGAATGAGCATGTCACAAGAAACTGTCTCAGCTTCATAGCGATTCATCCTGAGTATGAAGAACACCCACCAAGGGATTTAGAAAATGTAAGCAAATTAAAAACTTTACCCAAAACCTTAGAGCAAAATTTTGGACTGTGACCTTGACCCCAAAATCAAAGAAACAAGTCAGCAAATCACAAAATTAATTTTTTTAGCTTCATAATAATCCATCCAAAAGTAAGGAGTCGCATTAGCTCAGCTGGTACAGCATCAGATTCGTAATCCAAGTCACAAGTTCAATACCTGCCCAGGCAAGCCCGGATCAGCTGCCAAAGTGTGTTCATGGGAAAGGCATGTAGCTCCCATTTCCTCGGCATGATATAACCAATAATGAGTTAATTAACAGTTAAAACCAATAAATCAATCATCTGAAAGTATAAAGAAAATCCATCAAGGGATTTAGGAAATATAAGCAAATTAAAAACTTTAACCAAAACCGTAAAGAAACTGTTGACAACAATGAGGATACCAGTGGCAACGAAGTGAATCATATTTCTCACTTCCCATTAACGTGGGCTTGAAAGAAAAAAAAACTTGACCCAGGTCTTCTTAATATACACCTATATCCAAAGGATTTTCCTTTTCTTGACATGCATCTTTTATTTCATATATCTGTTAACATCTTTACCTTTCATCTTTTATCTTGTATGAGTACATGTTTACTTTAAGTTACAAAGGTTTATCTTCCATAAAGATTTTAGCAATTTTTCTACCTTAACATTTGTATGAGCTAACTTTTAATTGACACTCTACAGTGAGAGTTGTCCTGATCAACCATTAAACCCTTTACATACATATACCGGTACTTGCATATTGTTAATATAAAGACTCGTACCAAATTTGGTTTAAATCCATGAAGTCCATCAAAAGTTACAGAGTGGAAACGAAAGAACAAAATGGCAAGTCAAAAAGGGGCCATAACTCCCTAAAATTCTGCAAGAAGGTGTAAATTAAGCTTAGCCTAGGTCTTCACTCGGTCAGAGCGACTAAGATCTTTGACCCCAAATTAAATAGGCTTCTTTCTGTCGAGATCTGAGCTTTGTGCAGAAACCATTTTTCATTGTTCAGCCACAAAGACCTTGACCTTTTAACAAACAAAATCAATAGGTTTCTGCCTTACTCCAAGTGCATGGCATCCACAAAGTTGAGTCCAGGTCTGTGACGTAGAACTAAGGTTACTGTGCAGAAACCATTTTTCTTCTTTCAGTCAAAGTGACCCTTACCATTGACCTTTTGACCCCAAAATTAATATGCTTCTTTGTTGCCCCAAGTGTATGCCAGCTGCAAAGTTTGGTCCAGTACTTGATATGGAAATAATGTTATTGTGTGGAAACCATGTTTATTCTCTTGATCACAAATACCTTGACCTTTGATTCCAAAACTGATTGACTTTTTCATTCCAAACGCAAGCCATTCACAAAGTTAGGTCCAGGTCTGTGATGCAGAACCAATGTTATTGTGCTGAAACCATGTTTCTTCTTTAGCTTACAGTGACCTTCACCATTCAAGTTCGTTTCCTGAAATTGAAAGGTTTCTTCCCTTCCCCAAATGCAAGGTATTTACAAAGTTTGGTAATGGTAGATAGCTGAGAACTGGAGTTCTTGTGTGGAAACGAAATATGGAATAGAGGCATCAATGGAGAGGTGTCTTAACATGATATGTTCTGCTTTATGGCAGGGATATAAAACAAGAGTCTCTTGAAGGGACTGACGCCGAAGGGTCCTTCAGCGAGGTACTGTTGGCTCTTTTAATGACCTGACAAAAAGTTTATATTAAACCTTGTTCACTCGAATTACAGATTTCTTGAACGAACTTTCTAGGTTTCTTGGGTGTTTAAGCTATCAAAATTTTTCTCAATACAAAATACTGTATATACTCACGCATAAACCAGGTCCAAATGCAAACAACATAGACCCTAATCTGCCATCGCATAATGCACCAGCAGATCAGGGTCTATGTTGTTTGTTCTACTGATTAGTCCTTACAAACTGCATAGACCCAAATCTGCCGGCGCATAATGCGCCAGCAGATCTGGGTCTATGCAGTTTGCAATTGGCATCAGCTTATACACGAGTACATACGGTAACAAGAAATTAAGAATGATCACTTGTTAAATGTTGGTGTATTTAAATTTTTGAAGGGTGATAGTAATCCAACATCACAAAACAATCTATAGGTTGGTGAGTATTTTCTTGTGCTACTCTTAGTTGAATATCTATGTCAAAGTAAAAGTCATTACATAGAAAAGTACTGAAAAAAGAACCCTCTCTCTAATTGCCAAAAAAAAATAAACAGTTGAACGAGTATTTAAAAATGCATCAAATTGGCACAGGTTGAAGATCATAAATTCCTCTTCTAAAATACACCAAGAAAAGTGTATGTTTATGAGTGAATCTTTTCAGCGTGACAAAATATTGAGATCACATCAGTTTTCCGCAACAGAAAGCCCCTGTGGCTGATTTATGGCAGGTTGTAAATGACATAAGATTTCCCAAGTTTTTGTATGCTTTATACAGACTTTATCATTATCTTTCAATGGACTGTTATTGCAATTCTTAAAATTATATCAGAATTTTTCTTTTTCATTATTTTATGAGACAGAAATCACAAACATCATTTCATGTCCAATCTCCTTCTGAGTTCATAAAACTATAATACACTTAGTCAAAAAGTAACATCTTATCTATGACATCATGTCATTTCAAGCTGGTAAGTAGGTGTTGATTTGACAAAAACGGACTTCCTTAACACAATTTTTAGTAATGAGGATATTTTTTATCTAGAGAGAGGCAGAGGGATGGGACCTAGAAGAACTGAGGGAATACCATTAGGGGCTGAGGGTGGAAGGGGGTACCCTGTATTTTATCCCTCGCTGAAACACTCAACACAGATCAGGTTATCCCCAAAGTCTCCATTAGCCACACCATTACTACCATATAAACTCGCGTATAAGTTGATACCAACTGCAAATTGCATAGACCCAGATCTGCTGTCCCATAATGCGCTGGCAGATCAGGTTGTATGCAGTTTGTAAGGACTAATCAGTAAAACAAACAACACTGACCCATATATGCCAGCACATTATGTGACGGCAGATCAGGGTCTATGTTTTTTGCATTTGGATGCAGCTTATATGCTAGTATATACGGTATAACCCTTGATAAGTTGGCTGATCAAAATCGCTACTGTGCCTTCGCCTTTATCAACAAATTGACAGAAATTATGTGTAAATATAGAATAAATCAGATCATCTTAATCTTCTTTTTAAATTAAGCTGCCTAAAATTACTTACTTCAATTTTCTTTTTATTCTCCACCTCCACTTCAAGGAAGTCAACATTGGGAGGTTCACTGATATTGCCCTGAAAATAATGAATATAAAATATCTTTAAAGAAGGAATTGATTGTAAGAACAAAAACAAAAACAAAAAAAACAGACATAAAAAATCCAGCAGCAAGTACTGTTCAGGAAGGATTGTATTCATTCTTAAAATAATTACTCAAAGATTTATTTCTTTACTCATAAAAGACAGTTAATGAAGTAAGAATATTTGAAGAAATTTTTCTGGCTGTAAAGAAAAAACAACTTTTTTGGTTACAAAGGAAGCATAACCCACTTTTTTCCTTTTCTGAATATGATCTATAAAACATATCAAAAAGAACTTTCCAGGTTATCTAAGTTCAATGCTGATTAGCAAATACTGTGGGTTCACCAATTTTTGTGGAGTGCCAATTTTCATGGATTTTGTTGTTGCCCCAAACCATGAATTTAAAGATCCAACGAAACTTAGCCACATGTGATAAAGATGCCCCCACCCATATTACTGATACAATGCTAGCAATCAACAAAGCTATTTGATAAATCAACTTCATTACTGTAATATGGTAATGAAATATCAGCTTTAACATGTGTTTATATTTTGATTCTTAAAGAAAAAAGAATTATAAAGCATTTTATATTGTTTCAATGCACATGTATATATATATGGTATCTGGTAGCTGTAATTTTCACTCACTGTATTAAATGAATGTGTTGTGAGATCACTAGGGATAGAGAGAAATGAAAAAAAGTATAAGGTATTCAAACACTAGTATTACTGAAAATGAAAGAAAGAACAATAAATGATACTAATACATGAATATCAGATTTCATGTTTATTCAAATCAATCCTTCATTCAAGTAGAAGTGTTTTGTTGGCAAATTTAAATCCTTCTGAAAGCACATCTCATTCTATCCATGTATGTTTAATCCAAATGAACAACAAGACCTGAAAATACTAGAACTATTACTTGAAGCACAAATACTAATTAAACATTAAGTATATGCACTAACTACAGCAGAGTGTTCAAGCTCATACTTCACTGATTTTTGGAAAAAGTCAGTGAAACAACATCGTGTCAATCAAGTCACCTCGTACACACAAATAATCCTAAAATTTTTGAATTAAACAAGTCCCGCTTTCTCAAATCAATGGATAATTAGGTCCTATCTTTCACACATTTTCATGCAAGCCACAATTATTCATTCAGCATGAATTGGATTGATTTATGAGGTTTTAAGATCCACTAATACAGTACACTGATCTTGCCAGTGACATCTCACTTTTCCATGATGGCCTCCATGACCTGTTTAGCATAGCAGTTGTGGAAGTGAAATTTTAATTCTTCTTTGTAGTCCTGATTTATTGTCAGGTGTATTAAAGTTGGTCTGTACATGAGGCAGGCACAAACAGAGGAGTGATTCCATTGTCTTTCAATTTAGTTAGCATCTTTGCAATTTGATGGGCTTTGAACACATCAAATATTGGCACTGCCTACTAACTGCATTAAGCGAGGGGCAGCTGGTCACGTGTTAGGTTCACATTATCCAAACTGAGGGGGATCCAAGTTGAATTGTACCACTCTTAAGCAACTGTGTTAATGTCATGGTCTTCAGAATCTATTGATGGTGCAACTTTATGGAAAGTATTTCAAGAAAGAGATCAATAACTGACTGGCTTAGTGTTGTTTGCTGCTTCGACTCCCTTTGATGTTGAGCTCTTGGACAAAAACAGTGTAAGTGTTTGATCTTGACAGATGTTTGATTTGTGTGCATACAAGTGGTAGTATTGTTTGAACCATTCAAGCGACTGCTGTTTGTTGTCAACATAGTTTTGTTCTTTACTCTTCTTTATTTTGGGTATCTGTAGAGGTTAATCCACAAAATGAAATACCTACAAATATGCAAGCTCTGACAGGCAAATCAATACATTTCCATAGAAAAGTACCTTTTTAAATTTTATTTTAACAATACTAGTAAAATTAAGACCCATGAAAATAAATGAAACAATATACTGTGGATATTTATGTTATTAGTAATTTTCTATTAAATATAAGGTCAGATTTCTGGATAAAGTCAGGAAACTCAGTTCAGTTCTCAGTTCAGAGGGTTCAGAATGAATATATTTTTAAGAATTGTGCAAAATCAAAAACAAAAGGATGTGTAAATTTTACTTCGATTTGACAAGAATATGTTTCTTTCTACATTAATGTATCACTATAATGCTGTTCAATAAAACTGTACCATTTAATACATGATATCACTTTATAATGAAGTAGGTTCAATATTAGAACTCCATTCATATAAGAAACAGCTTCCACAACTATACACATTATATGAGACAGTGCTATATTGAGTAAGGTCCACAACCATACATGTATTATATGAGGGACAATGCTATACTGAGTAGGGTCCACAACCATACACATTATATGTGGGATAGTGCTATACTGAGTAGGGTCTACAACCATACAAGTGTCATATGAGGGATAATGCTATATCGAGTAGGGTCCACAACCATAAGTGTTATTTTGTTATATGAAAGACAGTGCTATACTATACAAGTGTTCTATGCAGAAGAGTGCTATACTGAGTAGGGTCCACAATCATACATGTGTTATATGAAGGATAATGCTATATTGAGTAGGGTCCACAACCATATGTGTTATATGAGGGACAGTGCTATACTGAGTAGGGTCCACAACCAGACACGTTATATGTGGAACAGTGCTATATTGAGTAGGGTCTACAACCATACATGTGTTATATGAGGGACTGCACTATAATGAGTACAGTCCACAACCATATGCATTATATTATTATATGAAGGACAGTGCTATTTGGAGTAGGGCCCACAGCCATACACGTGTTATATGAGGGACAGCGGTATAATTAGATATTTTATTGTGAGAAACTACTGTATGTACTTACACTAATCTTCAGACCAGGGTGAAAGATGATGTAGCCATTGGAGTTGATTGCAAATGAATAGCCATTAGGTCCAAGCTGTAATAAAGAGGTATTATTTGAAAATTTTCAGATTCAAGAACTATTCCTTGCAAGGTGATAAATGCATATATATTCTCTACCTGTGATCTTGGAATCTACACTTTTCAATTCTTTTTCTGAAGAAAGTTTCCATTATGTAAGAGCAATACAGAAAGTCTGGCTGTAAGTCATTTCTGAATTCTATAAATTCCCATACATATATTTCCTCTTTAATTACCTCTCCCACTTACAGTGATGGCAGGGTACTGCAGTAACTCCATGTGTGTCTGTGTGTTCTAAAAATTCCCATACATAGACTTCCTGTTTAATTACATCACCCACTTAGAGTGGAGGCAGAATATTGCAATCATACTGCATGTCTGTCTGTCTATAAGTGTGTGTGTTTATATGTGCATGCGGTCAAGAGTGCAAAGTTTATTTAGCTGAATATTTCATGCAAACTCTTTAACTTTGTTGCACAATCAATGTAAAACAAACATGTTTCATCTCGTATGAAGCTGCCCATTTGATTTCCAAATAGTACTGACTTTTCAAAAAATACTGTCTCTATTCAGCAATTTGTAAATTTGAATTTCATTAGAATATACAGTGTATTTGATGGTGAACATTCTATATATTGTTACTTCCAATAGAATTCTCTGGAATTTAAATGGAAAGATGCTTATGACCAATTATATCTTTATGACAAAAAAGAACTGCAGGTGACCAGACCACATTATCCTAGATGATTGTAATTCCTGTTAAAAATACTGTATTTCCACCATCATACTTTAGACCAGAGATCAATTAGGATCAAGCCAAAGAACAGGAATGATTCCCTAAATTTAGAGTCCCATTAAAATTATCAATAGATATCAATCAAAATGTGACATTCTTCATTTAAACATATATATTATTTTCCATCAGTACAACAGATTTTTTTTTACAAAGAATGATAGATTATATACACAAACTTTATTCTGAAGACATTCATAAGATACTAAATTTCATTGCAGCTCTAATAGTTGTAGAAATACCAGCACTGAAGTTCTCTAAAATGCAATGTTTTGCCTTTTTACTGTGCTATGGGCTTGCACAAAAACTTCAACACTGTGATGACACCACTGCCACACTGCCATCAACACTGCTATGACTTGCATTTTTCTCTGTAAATGGTGAGACAATAATATCCTACCTCTTGTTTAGGTGAAAATTTCTGCATTTCATCTGTGGTCACATCTATGCCCATCACTCCAAGAATGGTCTGGTTGGACTGTAATGAGAGACAAAGTTGTTATTAAATAAAACAACCAAATTTTTTCATGAAAATTTTACTCCAAAATTACCCATTCACAAGTTTTATTTCTGAAATCTATTACTACACGAGTGATGCAAAATTATCACAAAAAATCCACACTAAATTCTAGTATGTACAATATTTCCTGATAATTTTATTATAAACAAAAGAAAATGAAGCCAATACTTTAAAATAAATTTAAAAAAAAAAAAAGATAAAATGAGATTTTTTTATTTTTCTGGTGAATTACTTATAAAAGGGTTAATTTCCTTTGGATTAAAAAAAGTGGATTACAAACACAAAAATGATCTATGTTAAATCTCAAAGCCACATATATAATATTCGACCCAAGATGAATATTTTATATATTTATTTCCAAACACCAAAAATATCTGAATCACTTACAGATCCTCTGGTTCTGTTGTAAACTGGAAGTGTCACAGTTGTCATCATTCCAAGTCCCTGGTAAGTACAACTGAGTACATTATTTAATATACATGAACAAAAGGTTATTTACAAAGGAGTACAAAAAATATATTTTTTCTTTTGCTATTGAAAGCTACCTGAACACACTTGCTGACTGAATGTTAAAATCTGATAAATAGATATGGCAATTAGACATAAGTTGTACACAATAATACTTACATTTTCAAATTTTTCAAACTGCATTAAATATTAAAATTTATAATCGTCTGTGATAATTGAACAAAGATTTATAATAAAAATCAAGCTAAAGATACACACTGGAATAAGTAGAATCATTTCATTCTAAACCATTTATCTCTTTATGTGTGGTAAGAAATACACATTACAGAAGTCTTACTATGATGAACTATATGCTGTTAATCCAATGATTAAAAAATAACATCCACCATACATTGTGTATGATACTCTAACAGAATTGAATAATATCACGAAACGTAAGTATTGACATTTCATACTAATTATGCATGAAAAGATTAAGAGTTTGCACTATCTGAAAATTACTTTATGTCCAAATATTTTCTGCAAAGATTTCCAGCAAACAAATTGTTAGAAAGTGCTAATTTGATATGAAGATCATTACTTCATTGCTGTTATAATACAGTATGCAAAGTTAGATGATTCATTTCAAAACCAAAGCACCAACATTCAATGCGCTTTAACAATTCCTTGATTTACAACATGTACAATTTTTAGTAATCTTGTAAAATGAGTTGTACTGAAAGCATTCGTAAAGGGAAAATACATGTAGATGTGAAGGAATGCTTGCAAGTGTGAAAGAGAAAAGCATGCTAAGGCAGAAATATCATTACCTACATGCTATAAACACATGTAAAATTTGTCATGCGATGTACATACACATGTATTAGTCTATAATGTAGAAGAATTATGATTATTTCCTTAGGAAATTTCAGACTCAGAAATGACTAACAGATGTAGCAAAGCATAATGCACATTCCACTGTAATCAGTGGAGACTATTATTTGCTGTCACATAATGTTCCTGCAAATCAGGCCTAGAGATCATACAACTCTAAGCTTGAGTCTTCTCTTTGAGCCAATCAAAAGTGATGTTACAAATATAAAGTCATTTGTGATTGGCTAACACAAAATCTCAAGCACTGAAAGTCAGAAGTTTTTACAAGCAGGTTTTAGACTGACCTCTTTAAACCACACACAGAATTAACAGCATAGACCTGGATCTGATGGATCGTTACGCAATGACAACTATGTTCTGGGTCTACACTGTTCAAAGTTTGGTAAGCATTATGCATACTTAATATACTGTAAATACTTTTTAAACTGAAGCATCTTGTATTCAATTCTATTATGATGGAAACTTTGTCAACCAGACATTTATAAATGCAAGTCATGAAATATATCTACAGCCCTGAAGAGCAGCTACTATTTTCTCCAGTACCCTCTGCAGCTTGTATCCCTATCTTGATCTGATTAGGAAAGCCTTTCACTTCAAATGAAAACAGATATGGTATCCTTGGCATTGATACAGAAGATTAGTTTGAAAATTCAAAATATTTGTAAGAACTAGATCATTTTCATCCAATTCGTAGCAAATAGTGTGCTTTTATTAAAAAAACAATTTTTCAAGTCTTACAATTTTTAAACAAACCTTATGTATCTCAATGCCAAGGATATCAGGTCTGTTTCCATTTGAAGTGATAGGTTCTCCTACCATTTCCAATTGGAGTGATAGGTTTTCCTACTGTTTCCATTTGAAGTGATAGGTTTTCCTACTGTTTCCATTTGAAATGATAGGTTTTCCTACTGTTTCCATTTGAAGTGATAGGTTTTCCTACTGTTTCCATTTCAAGTGAAAGGTTTTCCTACCATTTCTATTTGAAGTGATAGGTTTTCCTACTGTTTCCATTTGAAGTGATAGGGTTTCCTACTGTTTCCATTTGAAGTGATAGGTTTTCCTACTGTTTCCATTTTAAGTGATAGGTTCTCCTACTGTTTCCATCTGAAGTGATAGGTTTTCCTACTGTTTCCATTTAAAGTGATATGGTTTCCTACTGTTTCCATTTGAAGTGATAGGTTTTCCTACCGTTTCCATTTGAAGTGATAGGGTTTCATACTGTTTCCATTTGAAGTGAAAGGTTTTCCTACCGTTTCCATTTGAAGTGATAGGTTTTCCTACCGTTTCCATTTGAAGTGATAGGTTTTCCTACTGTTTCCATTTGAAGTAATAGGTTTCCTACCATTTCCATTTGAAGTGATAGGTTTTCCTACCATTTCCATTTTAAGTGATAGGGTTTCCTACCGTTTCCATTTGAAGTGGTAGGTTTTCCTACCATTTCCATTTGAAGTGATAGGTTTTCCTACTGTTTCCATTTGAAGTGATAGGTTTTCCTACCATTTACATTTGAAGTGATAGGTTTTCCTACCATTTCCATTTGAAGTGAAAGGTTTTCCTACTGTTTCCATTTGAAGTGATAGGTTTTCCTACCATTTACATTTGAAGTGATAGGTTTTCCTACCATTTCCATTTGAAGTGAAAGGTTTTCCTACCGTTTCCATTTTAAGTAATAGGTTTTCCGACCATTTCTATTTGAAGTGATAGGTTTTCCTACCATTTCCATTTTAAGTGAAAGGTTTTCCTACCACTTCTATTTGAACTGATAGGTTTTCCTAGTGTTTCCATTTGAAGTGATAGGGTTTCCTACTGTTTCTATTTGAAGTGATAGGTTTTCCTACCATTTCCATTTTAAGTTATAGCTTTTCCTACCATTTCCATTTTAAGTGATAGGTTTTCCTACCATTTCCATTTTAAGTGATAGGTTTTCCTACCGTTTCCATTTTAAGTGATAGGTTTTCCTACCGTTTCCATTTTAAGTGATAGGTTTTCCTACTGTAAATCCTATGCAATCTGAGTCCTAGTGATTTGCATGTTTGTTGATTATAGAGATCCCTTGCATGCTTCTATATTTGGATGAGGGAATCAGTTTGTTTATGCAAGAGTGAGCTGTTTCATACTGCTTGGCCAGCTTTGGATACTTCTCTAAGTGATCATTTAAGAAACTGGGTCTTTTCTATAGCATTCACCCATTCTCGAAAACAGACTCCTCCCACATGCATTTTGATAAAGCTAATCATGATCACCAAGATGTATGTCAGGTTCCAATCCATATTTGTAGAATGGTGTTGGATTAATATTAGGAAGAAAGCCTAACACTTTGAGTAGAAATGAATATGTTAATGTCTGCATTGAGAAACGGAAGGTTGGTTTTAGAATCTAAAATATTTAAGAGACAGATTCATTCTAATCCATTTTTCAGCCAGATTGTGTGCTTTTGTTTAGTTAGATCTAGGTATAGTTACAAACTGGTTCCCCAAGAGTCCTGGAAAAAAAATAGTCAAGTTTACCTATGCAAGACTACTATTTCTTTTTATTTTACATTATTAATAACTCAAAACACACAGATAAATATATATTTGCTTGTTTGTTTGAAGAAAAAAAAAAACATCAAGAAGATCTTATATGATCCAACATTAAACTTAGATCCATCTTATGTCATAGATTTTGGCGTTAAGCAATAAGAGTACTCCAAGTACAAACTTTAGCGGCCATAAGTCAACCTAATTGAAAACTTTAGTGGCTGTAAGTCAACCTAATTGAAAACTTTAGTGGCCATAAGTCTACCTAATTGAAAACTTTAGTGGCCATAATTCAACCTAATTGAAAACTTTAGTGCCATTTCAAATTTTAGGTTGACAAACAAGCCATAATAATTTGCTAACCTTAGATGTTGAGAGCTTTAATCAATTGAGTGGGGAATTAATAGCAGAAAATGGCATAAAGAGAATGTTTTAGTTAAGGTATATTAAAGAGGAAATAAAAAATAAAACGTCAGGTTATATTTAATAATATTCTAAGATCTGTCTATCAGAACTGTCAACAGACATCACCTAGTTCACCCTCAGGTAAGCCATTAAAATTCAATATTTTAAGTTCTCTTAACCATCTCTCTACAAATTGCCAAACTGAAGTTTACGGGCCTGAAAATGTATGAATTGTGCAAATTTGTGCATGGTGACAAAGTTACATTCGTCTACAGATTGCTGGACTGACAAGTCAGTGGCAAATGCTGACTGGCTCAACAGTTACTACACAAATAAAAATGCCTGCAATACCTACCATTTTGATTTTAAAACAATAAGGTAAATAACAAGTCATGTGAAAATTTGTTTTAAAAAAATGCAAACAGTAACATTTGAGCCAATCAGCATTCTGTGCTGACTTGTGCTAACTGAAAAGGTTCTCGTTATTCAGGAGGTTTTGAATAATAGTGTGCACACAATTAGAAGTAATTGAACTTTTGCAATTCTTCCTTGGAGTAGGATTCCATGAGTTGATTTGAGTGAATGGCAAGTAGAAACTTACCTTTGTATCTACCTCTGTTCTGAAATTTATAAAGGAATGTTTCGCAGAATTGCATATCTCTGTACGTACCAGCAATCTGTAGGCGAGTGTAACTTTGTCAGACCACGCAAACATTCACAAAATGTTTATGTTTTGGGGCCCGTAACTTCAGTTTGGTCCATGGCAAAAAGGTAAACAATTGCTTGATGAACAGAAAAATATAACAAGAGTAAAATGAACCACGGATTATGGCTGAGTGCCTTTGTGGATGAATATATCAGCCAGAGATCAAGGGTCAGGTGTGGAATGGAGTGTTTTGAAGTTACTAGCCTTGTCTCTTATATCGCTGAGTATCTAGGGTCCATTGTAAGAACAGGACATAGCACTGATCTGAGGAACTTTTTTTTTCTTCTGGCTATTGCTTTTTTTCAACACTGAGCTTGTATTAGCCACCTATTAGGGCAACCAGTTGACAATTTTCACTCCTCAATTCTGAATTTTTAGTCCCACATGCGACCATTTTAGTTGCAACTTGGAGCATTGTGGACATTTTTTTTAATGATATAGGCTCTATGTTGTTTGCAGCTGGACTTGACTTATAAGCAAGTACATATGGCAATGTTTTTGACATCTTAATATCAGTGTGGGACTAAAAGGTGACTGGGAAAGACACACAGACTTAAAAACATGACAGGGATATTTGTAGGGGTTCTTGCTCAATAAATATTTTGTATATGATATTTGAACAAAACTAAATGATATAGAACTAAATTATAACAAAAGGTTTGCAAAGTCAACGACTGTACAGCAAAGGCTGCACAGTAAATTATGTATGTAGTTAATTAGAATACTTGCTACAATTTTTGAACAATCTCTAAATTCAAAAAAGTGATTAACGAAACAACAGTCACACTCAAATTAAATGTGCAGAAGGAGCTATCAATCGACATCAGCTGCTCACTACAGTACATGTTGTACAATTACGACAAACAGCATTGTATCATTCAACCATTTTATTTTTTAAATGTTAATTTAACCTGGAAAGAAAAGAAGCACTACTGATGAAGACTGCCAAATTTTTTTTTCAATAAAAAAAAAGCTAAAATATCACAATACATGACATTACAATACAATACTGAAATTTCCATGGGCGACATTGATTATACCAGTTTATCTCTATCAACATTTCCCCACTCAATGATTTTGATGTTCTTGATTGCTGTAGGTCTCCCAATGACTGGGACATATTCCTAATTGAAATAAAGGAACCACAAGACCATTAGCTACAATTAATTACCTGTAAAATAAATATTCAAGTGTTTTCCTTGTTCTGTAAAATGTAATAAATTAGATGTCCTCTTCAATGATTAACAATTCTAAATGAGGTTGACTCAAAATGGTCACCCTTTTACTGGGAAAGTAATAATCAGATTGGAACGAAAAATTATCTATTGGACCCTTGACCTATTAAGATACAGTACCTGAGAAAATTCTGGAAATTACCATTTTTACATTTATTTTCAGATAATCTGCACATTTTACTTTTAAGACACATAAGCAGCAAATTGTATTAAGATTTTTTTGCACACTTGTTTGGAAGTGTAATTTAGTGTTATACATAAACATCAAATTCCTCATATTTCCAAGATTCAAAATGCTTCTCCAGACATGGCATCCATAATAAGCTCAAACTGATGCAGTAGCACATGAGAATCAAACTCAATTTGTTCATCAGAGGATGCAGATTTCTTGACCTGCCAAGTTAGCAACCAGCTTGGAGCCCATGTAATAGAGCTCATATCTAATGGATACGATCAGTGGCAAGATATTCAGACTTTTGGCTGAAATATGTTAAAGAACAGTGTTATCTCTGCAAATGCACACCATTTGCTCAACATTGAGATATTGGTGGTTTTTCCATCACTGAATGGGAGGAACTTGTATGATTGGTTTGGTGTTTAATGGCACAGAAATGCATGTAGATTAATAATTGCCGAGGCAATTGGAGTAAAGTGCATTACCCAAGGACCCACCATGGTAGTTGACCATGGCGGATCCAATGGTGGGTTTTCGAACCCACGCCATTTTGGTTGTGAGTCCAGCATGCTAACCACAATGCTCCTGCCTCCATTAATCGCCTCTTATAACATGCAGGAGAGTGCATTGGGACTATTCTAAATCCCTGAGCCCAGGTTTGTTCAATGATACATGGCTGATCAATGATAAATGACTACAATTATGATGGACAAAGTAGAGCTTAGAAGTGCATTTATAATCCTACAAAACACTGTACTTTTATCTATTGCAATTAATTACCTTATATACTCGCATATAATCCGCATCCAATGCAAACAACACCCTGATCTGCCATCACATAATGCGCCAGCAGATCAGGGTCTATGTTTGTTCAACTGATTAGTCCTTACAAACTGCATAGACCCAGATCTGCCGGTGCATTATGCAATGGCAGATCTGGGTCTATGCAGTTTGCAGTTGTATGGGCTTATACACGAGTATATATGGTAAGTACTCTTAAAACCATCATCTGAAACCAACAAATCAGTGCTTCTGTCACACTCATGGAACAACCCTGCGTTTCAGATGATGTCTAATACTAAATGAAGTCCCATCTCAAACTAACCTGACTGTGAAAACTGACCACTCATGACACATGTTTTCAACGTCAAAATATGATCAAAATTAATTTTCTAGTAGTGAATATGAGAGCATCATTTGATTTGCCATTTCTTCAGTAGTCATTAAAGTTCAATGATGCAATTCCATTCTAAAGCTATTACCAAAACTAACCAGATTAGTTCAGATGACATGCAAAATTTTAGTATTAAAATTTCAATCAACAGCTGAAAATCCCATTAGTATCAAGAGATGACACAAAACAAGCTTATGTCATTAAGCACTCTGGATGGACATGGTCAAAGAAAACTTCCTTCCCAAACTATTTGTTTAACTCTTATTAAAAAAAGATTTTGGTTCTTACTGCTTGCTTTTGATGAAACAAACATTTTACTTAAAATAAATATATTTACATATGGAACCATAATATGTAAACAAGTTTTTAAATGTCTTTTTCTCTGCATATCATCAACTCATTGTTAGTAAAGTGCACATAGTGTTTTTAGATTTCAAATCCCAGCCTTTATAAAAGATTATATACAAACAGCTCTAAATAGCATTAAAAAGGTCCTTTTTCTGTGGGAATTACCATATATACTCGTGTATAAACCAATACCAACTGCACACTGCATACACCCAGATCTTCTGTCGCATAATGTGCAGGCAGATCTGGGTCTACGCAGTTTGTAGGGACTAATCACTAGAACAAAAACAAAATAGACCCTGATCTGCCAGCGCATTATAAGACAGCAGATCAGGATCTATGTTGTTTGCATTTGGACACAGCTTATACACAAGTATATACGGTAGTTGGATTTATCTGCAAACCAGTCTGTCAATTTGTATTAGTGAAGTGTATTATGTCCATGCCATTCACAAACCCTTCACAAACTCAAGTTTTGGCCTACCCTTGGATCAGCAGATATCGCCCATGCGATATTGCTCACATTGTTATATGCCTTATCGTCTATGATTGCTTTCATATAGCCCTGCAAATCATACAACCAAACTGTAGACTTAAGGAAACCTTCACAAACGAGGCATGAGATTTGATTTTCCAAACATGCTTTGATGAACATATTATGAAATAAAGACCTGAATAAGATACTAAATACTGTCTATACTCACGTATAAGCCAAGTCCAAATGCAAACAACATAGACCCTGATCTGCCATCGCATAATGCGCCGGCAGATCAGGGTATATGTTGTTTGTTCTACTGATTAGTCCTTACAAACTGCATAGACCCAGATCTACCGGCGCATTATGCACCAGCAGATCTGGGTATATGCAGTTTGCAGTTGGTATCGACTTATACATGAGTATATGTGGTATGCAAGAAAAAACCTCACATGGTTCATAGAACTCCCATCTTTGATAGCCTGGGATTGTTGATCCACTTCATTCCATATCGTCCTTGGCATATATCACGCCAGCCAAATCAGGATTTTGAACAAGTGACCTCTTGTGTTTGAAGGTGCTCCTGCCCGTAGCAAGCAAGCAAAATAAATTGATCACTGAGCAAACTTGTCATGTGACCTATTGGGTATTCATTATGGTGACTTCCATTCTGTCCACATGCCTTGACTTGAAAAAAAATCTTGTGTGTGGAAGGTTAAATTTGATATGTGTCATTGCCTATGCTTTGATCCATCTGAACTCTCTTCCTCAGTAAATGTAATGAGCAATATAATTGTTTCAGTTTTGATCAGCTGCATCAAATCCAATACAAAAGCAGTAGATACCATTTCAGCTACTATATATACTCGAATATAAGCCAATACCAACTGCAAACTGCATAGAAAAGATGATCTGCCATCGCATAATGTGCCGGCAGATCTGGATCTATGCAGTTTGTAAGGACTAATCAGTAAAACAAACAACACAGACCCTGATCTGCCAGCGCATTATGCGACAGCAGATCAGGGTCTATGTTGTTTGCATTTGGATCTGAATTATACACGAGTATATACAGTAGTTAATATGCCATGGGCTGATGAGGAACAAAGCAGATTGATTGCCAATGGCTAGGGACAATGAGAAACTACATATAATCATGGGATTCTTTAGAACATGGGTTTAAAGGAACACTATGTCTCACCGATGAAGGTGAAGATATTATATTACATTCAAAACTTTAACTTGAGATCTAAACATACTGGTAGTTGATGACCACACTGAAATTATCATTATAGTACCACCATATTCAATGTAATACAGTACTGACAGTAACTGTGCTTAAGAAATTGTCATCTGGGTAAATTTTGTGAGATTTAAACCCATCATAATAAGCACACACCAACAATATTATAAACAATATCCATATCATGTGTATCATATATACTTGCCTGTAAGTTGGATTCAACTGTAAATTGCACAGACCCGGATCTGCCATTGCATAATGCAACAGCAGATATGGGTCTATGCAGTTTGTAAGAAGTAATCAGTAGAACAAATAACTCAGACCCTGATCAAACCAGCGCATTATGCGAGAGCATATCAGGGTCTATGTTGTGTGCAGTTTGACCCATCTTATAGGTAAGTATATATGGCATGTTAATATGAAAAGAGTTAGCACCCTTTGTCTATATATAGGGAATTCTCTATTTTAGGGGTACATTGTCTCTCCCAATATGTTGATACTGAATAAAGCATATGAAAGATTTGTTTTTGAGATTGATTTAACCCATTAAGTTTAGTGGTAACAAGACAACAGACATACTGTCTATACTCGCTTATATGTCAGGTCCAACTGCAAAGAGAGACCCTGATCTGCCATCCCATAATGCACCACCAGATCAGGGTCTATGTTGTTTGTTCTACTTATTAGTCCTAACAAACTGCATAGACCCAGATCTGCCACTTCATTATGTCATGCCAGATCTGGGTCTCTGCAGTCTACAGTTGGTTCTGACTTATAAGTGAATATATACATTACATAGTGGTAAGTCCAAAGATAATCATGATTTTATAGGTGGGTTGCAGCAGCTGCTTTTTTTCCCCACATGGCATGATGGGATTGAAAATGTGCACTCTGTATGGGTAATTTTCTGCAAGTTTTGACCACTTATTAAGGCATATTATATCAAATACAGTATGTATTTCTATTTACAAATGCAATCAAGAAAACAATTTAAGAGTGCAGAGTGGTAATTTCATTGTGACTGAAAGAACAGTAACTACTACATGGGCATTGTACATTGTTTACCAGCAGTTTCTAAAACCTATACAGCCCTGTAAAATGCTTCAAGATTTAAACTGCACGCAAAACCCCTCTGTTCAAATAAAAAAAAATATCTGAAAATTCCAGAACAAAAACTGCAAGAATATTTCTCAGACATATTTACTCAATACCATTTCTTGCTGTAGCAAAGTTTCTTTGCATGGCATAAAAATTAAAAAGATCTCTGCTACAATGATAAAATGAATAATGTTATTAAACAAAAAGGTTAAAATCAATTGGTAAAACACAAATTTAGCAAACAGATATAGGTAGACAAAAAAAAACAAATAAAATTATAACAAACTGCAAAATCTAAATCCTACACAAACATTCACAAAATGGGAATAAAAGCATGCATAAGGATCAAGATTTCATAAACCTAGCCCTGATCTTTCTCATTTGATTTTAAGGCAAACACAAAAACATTTTATTCAATTTCAGTGAGGTCATCCAAACTATTGTTCCATTCTTCATTATTTCTTCATATGTGATGATATATTCTTTTAAGCATAATAAATGATTTCAATTACCATACATGTTTGTGTATAAGCCCATACCAACTGCAAACTGCATAAACCCAGATCTGCTGTCGCATAATCTGGGTCTATGCAGTAAGGACTAATCAGTAGAACAAACAACATAGACTGTGATCTGCCAGCGCATTATATGACGGCAGATCAGGGTCCATGTTGTTTGCATTTGGACTCGGATTATAAGGAAGTATCTACAATAATTCCTATAAATTTTCCTTTTAATTACTACTGTACATTCAGTCCCAATACATTCATATTTTTTTCATACGAGAAATTCATTGCATAAACAGAAACAGCATAAGAGTTTTTCAAAAGTTATCTCATCAGTTGACTTAACGTATATCCTGACTTTAGTTCCTATTAAAAAGACCATAAATATTATAGATTTATTATGACTTAATGCAGACCTGCAAATTGCTAGAGGGGCATCTCAATATCTTTTAGTCTTGCTTTGAAGAAAACATGTACCCGGTAAAATTTGAAGATCACATTTCTGGTATGCTTCGTTTCTGAGATTTATTGTCTTGCCAAATATTTGTACACTAAAGTGGCGAGTTACAACCAAGTATGAGTATCATTTACACTGATCTAAAACTAATCTTAGGAAATCTAGTATGTATTCATTTTGTTTAACATCTTAAACCATGCTGACAGGGCCCAATATATTAGAAAGAAAAAAAAATCTTTATGCTGCACCTAAAACGATACAATAAACTTTGACAAACAATTACCCAAGAGTGGCAGAGTTGGATTTTAATTTCACACTGTGGCCTTAAGTTTATGCAAGTGGCAAGCTTTATATCATCCACCTACCCACTACTTTATACCATCCACCTGCCCACTACTTTATACCATCCACCTACCCACCACTTTATATCATCCACTTACCCACCACTTTATACCATCCATCTGCCCACCACTTTATACCATCCATCTACCTACCACTTTATACCATCCACCTGCCCATCACTTCATACCATCCACCTACAACCACTTTATACCATCCACCTGCATACCACTTCATACCATCCAACTGCCCACCACTTTATATCATCCACCTACCCACCACTTTATACCATCCACCTACCCAACACTTTATACCATCCACCTACCTACCACTTTATACCACAAACTACCCACCACCACAATGAGAGAAATGACATTTAAATAACCTGCCACATAAGTTCTTTCTAATTAAGTTCTGTATTTCGGCACTTTGGACAACACAAAAATTTGAACTCTTGTAGACATTTAGTAAAATGTATCTTATACTATTAAAAAATGATTTTTTTTTTTTGCAAAGTCAAGAAGGTCAAAGATGTAAATATGTACGAGTCATTGGATGTGGTATATCTGATGCACATACATTTACACTATATACTCGTGTATAAACTGGGTCCAAAGGCAAACAACATAGACCCTGATCTGCCATTGCATAATGCGCCAGCAGATCAGGGTCTATGTTGTTTGTTCTACTGATTAGTCCTTACAAACTACATAGACCCAGATCTGCCAGCGCATTATGCAATGACAGATCTGTGTCTATTCAGTTTACAGTTTGCAGTTGGTATTGGCTTCTACACGAGTATATACAGTAGTCTAGCTACATTTCAAAGAAAGTGTTCTCAAAGAATTGTATTTTACCGTTTATGTGTATTAAACCTCTGCTCTTTAAGTTCATCAAAATCAGGCAATTTAAGCTTATATGTGAACCAATAATATTCTATAATCAGCTTTATATATTTATTATTAATCTTTTATAAGTTTTTGAACTAAGTACAGTTGGAACAAAACTCCATTTTGAGAATAAAATCTATTTTCTTCAGTTGTGTTGTATCTAGAGCAGCTTTATTTACACGCTGAACTTTATTCATCCAACACATTGAACACACGATCTGATTACAAAAAAATGAATATCCTTTAACAAGATTAAAATTGTATCTTCTTCGATTCAAAACTTAAGCAGGGCAGGCAAACTGAAGAATCCAAACTGTATTTCTACTGATCCTGCATGGTATGTTACCTATAAAGCACTTCACATTCCAAATACAGTCAAACCCCATTTATCCACACACTTTTCTTCCCATTCAATCTGTAGGGATCAATGCATGATTTGAATAAACAAATTACTTCAAAGAATAGCAGAAGCTGTCATTCCGATACCAAGACATCCAGTTAAGGATAATCACTTGTGAAATGCTTGCATATTTAACTTTTGAAAAAACTATTATTTTTTATATAGCTAAGTGTCCAAGCAATCCAAATCACTTAAAATATATTGATTGGGGTTTATTGTCTTGCACTACTCTTAGCTGAATATCTATCTCTAGGTATGGATCATTACACAGAAATGTATGGGACAAAGTTCCCTGCCAATAATTGTCTACAGAATAATACCTGAATGGGTATTCAAAAATTCATAAAATCTGTAAACATTGAAGATCATTGTCTCTCTTATCAAATACTAAGAGAAAATTTATGATGGTGATTTAATTTTTTTTAGTATGACACAATTACTGAGATCGCATCAGTTTTGTGCAGCATGTGCAGCCCGTGCAGCTGATTTAATGCAGGTCATAAATTCCAAAAGATTTACCAAGGTTTTGTATACTTCTCGTTTATTTTTCATTTTTTTATTATTTAACAGAGATATAAGTCTCAACGGTGTTATTGTATGTCCAATCTCTGAGTTCATAGCACTACAAAACACTTAGGCAACGAATAACATCATATTGATGATGTCATAATGAAATCGTCAGGTCATTTCAAGATGAACAGAAAGCATCAATTTTACAAAAGCAGACATCCTTAAATGGAGTCTAGGTTTTCACAGTAGAAAAAAAACAGACTTTCATAGCACTGAAAACTGGGGAATTATATAACAATAAAAATGCAATAACAAACAAGGCAACCAAGTTCAAACAATCTGCCAGCATTTCTTCCTCTGATTTAGTAGTATGTAAACACCGAGTTTATGAATATTCTTGTAACACTAATCCTTATAGTAATCCTTCAAACTTGTTTGATTTTGTTTCTGGTTTGGTTTATATCCTTAAAGTAAAGAGTTATTAATTTGTTACTATGGTTATACTGTTTAAATTAGAAATGTAAAACTGGACGTATTAAAAATCCCGCATTATCCATATAGTTCACTTGTATGGATCCCCACCATGTTCCAGAAAATTTAAATCCCAATTAATAAAAAATCAATTATCCAGATGAATAATGTTCAGGACAAAAACAATACATTAAGAAGGTACTGTCTGAAGGAATGTGGAGGCATTCCCTCCCATCTGTTGGGATGGTGTAGTCACCCCCATTCCCTGACCAGTTTCTTTATCCTTGTAACTCATCAAGTTAGATGTTACTGGATGTTCAATGGTTGTTCAATGGTTTGAAATTTATGCTATCCATGGAGATTTTACTATTTCAGTACTATTATATCAGTACATGTACTATTATATATTGTATTAAATTGTTATTGGTGAGTTATATATTTCAAAGAATGTGAAAGAGAAAATACTGGAACTTGTTAAACGGCTTTCTTACATCCAGTATTATAATGTCTTTTCATCCAAACATTGAAATTCCCCAATTTTCAACAAGAGCTAGCACACATAATATAACAGAATTGCTCAAAGAAGCTCAAGCCAAACAAATAAATAAAACAGAAATTGAAACAAGGTGAAGTAAAACATTCCCAAATAAAACGTAGCTCACCACTAGTCTACACATAAATGGTTGTCACCAACAAGAAACAAAAGGGATGACCTGAAAAAACATCATGCCACAATCTCTACAAATGCATCAGAAATTAAACTAAACCTTCTCACTGCTTGTTATTAATTACTGTCTTATACTCCCTTAAAAGTTGAGGCCAACTGCAAACAACACAGACCCTGATCTGCCATCACATAATGCACCAGCAGATCAGAGTCTATGTTGTTTGTTCTACTGTTTACTCCTAGCAAACTGCATAGACCCAGATCTGCCAGCACATTATGCAATGGCAGATCTAGGTCTGTGCAGTTTGCAGTTGAACTTGACTTATAAGCAAGTATAGACAGTAACAGCATCATTCATTTCAAAAACAAATATTTTCATGCCATTCGTTTGTGCAATACAACCATACAAAACATGTCTGCTTCTCAGATAATAGACATGTACTGTGATTCCTCTATTTATCATTGTGCAGTATTCTCATTATGTTTTGAAGTAGCCATCTCAAAATTAAAAGTACATTGCTGGATCAATGCAACAATATAACAATTTTATTGTAAAAGTAGAAGGTTTATGAATTGACTGCCCAGCAGATTATGAGATAATTAGAAGGCTGATGGGCTACCAACTTTTGTGGATTATGGAACTGACCATTTAACTGTCGAGGTAGGGGCCAAGTCTGGAATTTTTTTTTTTTTTAATTCTTACCCTTATTCTATCCATCATTTTAGTTCAATAAAAAAGTATTTTGTGATAAAAGAAACAAAATATCATTGTCACAAAGAAAATCCCAGTCCCCCCCCCTTCCCAAAGAGCATATCATTGGTCCCTTAGCGGTTGCAACAAACTGAATTTGAAAATTCAAAAGAACAATGGTTCCTCTATGACAATAAAAAAAAAACATTCCCAAATCCACATATTTAAGAACCAAAGAACATGTCACTTTTCATAAAACCCACACAAATAAACAAATTTACAGTAGTTACAAATTATCATATATTATATCCAAAGGTGCATCCAAAAATGTATTTAAATCAAAAATATCTTCTCATTTTTAAAATCAATTATTTCTGCTGAGACTGGATGAAAATCACATACATAATGACTGATGTAAAGCAGTGAAAGGTTCAATAAGCAAGAAATAAGACTAAAAACTCAAGATGCTCATCACAAATAAATTAAAAAATACTACTGAAATTTAAGACAAACTTCAGCCATGACATATTCCATGCCATTAATCTGAATAACCACGGAAACATATTTCCAGAAATATAACATTCCCAGCCTTGATGATGGATCCATGAGTATTCTAGTCAGGCAAAAAACAAATTCCATTATAGACGTATAGATTTGAATATACTATGTTTAATTTCCAATATGTCATGATTCCAGTGCTGGAAACAATGATTGTTCTCTTTATTTAATTAGATAAATCCCCTAATTTTGTGAGAGAGAGTTCATAATTATTGAAGGGGGAGGATTTAAAACCACTTTTAACACATTACTGGCTATATCATGCAGAGGAAATGGGAGCTAAGTACCTTTCCCAAGGCCACATTGAGGCTGCTGACTCTGACTGGCCTAGGCAGGTATCGAACCATTGACCCTTGGACTACAAGTCTGACACTCTACTGAATAAGCTACTGCCACTCGCATATATTGGGCTAAATGTGGTCAGTGTCAATGGGGACATTATGATGATAATTAAAAAATGCACAAACTGCACAGCACCTGTAGCCCCCATTGGCAGCACATAGTTTTCACCAGGGATGCATTCAGTAAGAATGGCACCAGCAGCCACCATTAACTGTACATAATTTTCATCTGTGCTGCATTCAGTAAGGATGGCACCAGCAGCCACCATTAACTGTACATAATTTTCATCTGTGCTGCATTCAGTAAGGATGGCACCAGCAGCCACCATTAACTGTACATAATTTTCATCTGTGCTGCATTCAGTAAGGATGGCACCAGCAGCCACCATTAACTGTACAGAGCTGCACCGAGCACAAAACCTGTTGTCCAAACAGTGAAAAGGAGGAGATGGAGATGGCTTGGGCACGTGTGTTGAACACCACCAGACACACTACCCAGAATAGCTTGACACTGGACACCAGATGGAAAGCATAAAAGGGGTCATCCCATGGTGAAGGCCAGGTGAGAAGGAGATGAAAGCATGTGGCCTGTCATGGGAAACCATCAATAGACATGTCACAGACCAGCAGCAGCAGTAGCAATTTATCTCTCTCTCTCTCTCTCTCTCTCTCTCTCTCTCTCTCTCTCTCTCCTTATGTGCCACCTAAGGCACAAAGAGGATTGAATGAATGAGAGGCATTCAGTAAAGATGGCATGCACCATTAGAACTGAAAATAGTTTTGCACTAATGAACAGACTGTCCTCTCATAAAAGTGTTCAACATAGTGGACAATTGCTTGCGAGTTGGCATAGCACTAAAGTTTCCATTGTTTAAACTGTCCTCAGTCTCTTCCAAGATTAACAAATAAACATTACTTGCACGTTTACACTGTATATTTAATCCATATCATCAAGTAAACAAATCTATATACATGTCAGGTGTATGACATTCAAGGTCATTTAACTGCATATCTAGGTTCTCCAAGCCTCTGTTTCGTATATATGTCTCAGTTGGCACGCTATTTCATGCATAAAACAAAATTTGTGTACATGACTCGCGGTTACATCTCTCAACAGTCAGCTTTAGTTACTTTGCACATTTTACTGCCAGCCTGTACAGTAGGATAGTTGGCCTAGTACTAGCTTAATGGTATAATGCTAGCCTTATTGAATACAGCTCTGGCATGGTGCAATTCATATGCTAGCCTTATTGAATACAGCTCTGGAATGGTGCAATTCATATACTAGCCTTACTGAATACAGCTCTGGCACAGTGCAATTCATATGCTAGCCTGTTTGACTACAGCTCAGGCATGGGGCAATTCATATGCTAGCCTTTTTGACTATAGCTCAGGCATGGTGCAATTCATATGCTAGCCTAATTGACTCCAGCTCTGGCATGGTGCAATTCATATGATAGCCTTATTGAATGCAGCTCTGGCATGGTGCAAATCAAATGCTAGCCTTATTGACTACAGCTCTGGCATGGTGCAAATCATATGCTAGCCTTACTGAATATAGCTCTAGCATGGTGCAAATCACATGCTAGCCTTATTGAATATAGCTCTGGTATGGTGCAAATCATATGCTAGCCTTATTGAATGCAGCTCTGGACTCTGGTACAGTGGTCCCCCTCTTGAACAGCCCCCCTGATCAGCAGCCACCCACTTTATATGGCCAGAATCCCATGGCACTAACGAGTTTGTGTTCAAAAGTACCCCTCAAGGATGGCTACCCCTCTAACGTGACCAGCAGCCAGCATTTAAATGCAAAAACTGTTGAATTTACCCCTTGCGAGTGGCCACATAATAGTTGTTTACAGATTGAAATCTCACTAATATTTGCTAATTATTCAACTCAACACATTGACATTTGTTCCAACATGGCGATAAAGTAACTTTAATCCATACAAAGAGGTAAGTAATCCGATTATCCTTACTGTTGTGTGTTCCTTAGATATTATGTTTTGTCACTTTGATAATTACTGGCTATTATTACAGCTCTCCCCCATTATAACATGCTTCACTATAATGCGATTCTGGATATAATGTGGTAACGCTATGGACCCCATAACTAAAATTATGAAAATTATTTTACAAACTTTTAAATATAATTTTCAACATTTATCAGCTGAAAAGATTACATCAAAACTACTATACTTGATTTGGACATCACCACAATGTTTTTACAGTCACTGTTCAACTACTGCACTCTGGCAATGTCAGATATTGTATTCCTAACAGGCTATTGCACACCCAAAATTATCCATGTCTCTAATAAGCCACAATTGTCACTGGTCTGTGTCAACTATTATATTTGGCTACAGTACCCAGGACTGTTGAACTGTCGAATTTACCTTTAGCACTAATGCACACCAGCAGATCAGCAACATAATCTCTGTAAACACAAAGCTTATCGTTGATCATTGTTTGCCGACACCTGGACAGCAACAGATCACAGAAAGGATAAGCAGCGGCATGTCTTTTGTACTTGCTGCCATTTTCTGTGATCTGTTACAGTGTAGCCCAGAATGCATTATCCAATCACCAGTGAGAAAGTGACAGTCATTAATAGATGTTCATTAGCATTATGTATGTAGCTACAGATAAGGTCCAGTAAAACAATTAAGTTTCACTTTCTTGTGAAATCAGTTAGATTTAAAAGTGTGTTCAGTATTATCAGTATTTACGAGTGAATTAAGACAGCACACTGTTCACTTGAATAACTTGGATAAATAGTGAATTGAGACATTTAATCTCTCAACGGAGACATCCAGGAAAAGGACAGCTTTTTCTGTGAAGGAGAAGTTGGATGTTTTAAAGAAACTTCAATCTGGCAAAGTGCAAAGTAAAGTTGCAAAGGAGTTAGGTGTGCCTGAGTCAACTTTGCGTGGTTGGAAGAAAGACGAGGAAAAATTCTGGTTTCAATGCAGATGCTGGACTAAAACACAAAAAGATAGATTAGCAAAGGACACAGACCTGGATAGTGCACTGTACACTTGGTTCATCCAGTTTTTCTAAGGTGCAAAATGAGAAAATATAGATCCCGATCAATAGGAAGTAGGATCTACTATTGACAGTGATGGGGATGACCCGCCAGAAGCACCCCCTGCTGTTTCCAAAGCCATATTTGCATTTGAGAAAATACTGATGTGGCTAGAAAGCCAGGACATTGAGCCTTGAAAATTATGCAGCTGAGACATATCATAAACTATGCAAAAAAACAAGAACAATCAGGTTTCAAAGGACATTAAATCATGAAATACTTCAATTAGGGAATACACATCATGTGAGTGAACAGTGCTTATTGTATTTGGATTAGTACTTTTGTGAACAAATGTGTTTGTTTTGGACACTGGATTTTAAACAGATTACATACAATTATGTAAGTTTGTTATTTTGTTATTTCTGTTATTCTGTGTTGTAGAATTGCTAAAAGCGTGCTGCACATGACGTGACATAATTCAGCTGATAATCATCATATGTAACTGGTGTTTTGAACTGATGACAAGATATTATATTGCCAAAAATAACTTGACATTACTCTTTGCACTTTTTAGATAGATTTTCATTTATTTAATTGCAAAATGTGTGTAGAAGTGGTAAATATGTGATTGTGAGCTTTTAATTAAAAAAGAATCAAGCTTTTAACGTCAGGATGCATCGGTATGAAGTACAGCCTGAATTTAATCATTTTTTTTTTGTTGCAAGTAATGATAATTTTTCATCAATTTAAATCACTTTAAACTTGTTGACAATGCAGCTGTAGTTAGAAATTATAATTGGCAAGTATATTTATTAAAATGAGGTGTTTACATCATTGTTTTATTCGTGCTCATATAATCTATAAAATGTACGACAATGTGGGTTGAAAGAAAACAACCTGAAGCTTGGTATTATATCTTTATTTCCTTTAAAAAACATTATTATTGGACAAAATTAAATGTATAAATACCATGCAGTGAAAAAAACATACCTAATTTACATAAACTAACAGTATTACTATACATTTGACTGGCATTTTGTTTAGCATCCCAACCCTAAACATAGAAGTACACTCATTCATATAATTTTTGTTCATTTTCGCTATACCACTGTTCGGTACATAATGCGATCGGCAGTTATGGACCCCGACTACTGCATTATAACAGGGGATAGCTGTACCACCAATAATTATCAAGATGACAAAAGCTAACCACTGAGAAGCACAGTATCATTCAGCTCAAGTCAACGTGACATCCAGTCGCTAGATAGCAAAATGGTATGTTCGCCTCTATGGCTTCCCTCTCAGAGATTACGAAATATACTTAACTGGGTACCAGACTGGGAAAAAATAAAAAAGTCGATCACATGACAAGCTCAATTCCTTTGTAAACAATAAGCATCTTGTATGATAACTACAAATTGCCCACGAAGGAGTAAGTTTTTGCAAAAGTGAAAAATGTCATCAGACATTCTCAGCTTAGAACTAATACTGAAAGCAATTCGACTAAATGAAACGAGGGAGTCCTTTGATCACTACTGAGAAATTTGATGTCAGAAAGATTCAAATAAACATCATCAATACACACTCAACTGCATTGAGTGGGAAGATGGAATCGACGGACGTACAGGAATAGTTACAAACAGATGTTTGTGCCCAGATTTTACTGACAAAATGGTTTTGCACCACAATTGATGATTATTAATATTTTTTTAAATATAACATTGATGTTAGTTTTATCACATTAAGTCCATAACATGATAATATTCCTGTGGATTTTAAATGAAAATATTAAATATATAAAAATTAGTTATGCCTTTCATACTTTATATGTATTTATTTCTCACATCTGTGTGATCCCCCTCAAGAAAGGCCACCCCTATTATAAGGCCACTTTCCGGCTGCAGAAGGGATGGTCTTATAAAAGGGGGACCACTGTATAGTGCAAATTAAATGCTTGCCTTATTGAATGCTGCACTGTAATGGTTCAAGTCAGATTCCGAGTTTATGTCGTAAAGTTAGCAAGAAGGAAATATTTCTGAATCCGGCGGTCATAGGTTTTGAGTCCACAAGGTGGTGATATGTTTTTTCACATGCCTTACTAACAAAATGAGGCTCTAGATTCACAATAAAAACAGTAGGAGCAACATGAAGAACAACCCTTTGGTTCTCAAAGACCTGCCTGGCCACAGGTCAAAAACCCATCTGCAGACAATATTTAAATAATGACTCTGAAATTTCAAACCGCTGGATTCCATCTTGAAGGCTGGAATGCATTACTCACAATATGTTTTTCAAATCTCAACACATATTCTAATAATGCAAACAGATGGCTAGCACGTAAATAAATCTTTTTAATGACTAAATGTATATGAAATTATTCCAACTTAAACAAGCATGCAAAATGGATTGGAAAAATAAAATGTATTTACTGTACACAAAGCATCAATTGAAACCAAACAGATAAAAGAATTCAGTGGATTTGTAAACTACATCAATGATACTGACCTTCTTTGTTTACAAGAGATCATATCTTTTTAAATTATGACAATCAGATTGACATCTGGCAATCTATTTGTCATGTACTGTATTACTGTGTTTGTCTGATGACGAATCCATATTTGATAAGCCCACCACCCACACCCCTCCTTTTACAAAATTGTGGCAAATATTTACAAAGGATATATTTGGCTGACAATAAGCCCACTATCTACAATTTGACAAATTTATCACGCTCACCCCCTGGTCTTGTCTTGGGAGAAACATTGTACATAAATTATTCCAAAAAATTACTCTGAATTTAAAAGGGTTTGTTGCAGTCCTTTCTGATTTGATTAACATATATTGTCAAATCGATTTTTTTTTCACCTACTGATGCTAAGTGAAGACAAGATTCAATTCAAGCTCAATAATTAGAAGAAAAATACTAAGAACAATGAAATGAACCACTACAACTCTTAAACAGGTAGAGTGTAAGGGTATAGGTACAGACACTGAAGCAGGTAATGTCACCAGTGAAACAAAAACAGAATGCAAGCTGAATGTAGAATCAAAGCAAATGAAATACATAAGTAATGTAAATAAATGATGAATTAATGCAAAATGAAGCACGAAGGAAATGCAAATTTGGTAACATTACTCATTTCAAAGTCTCTACATTTCCACTACTAAATTATATCTCAAAATTAAAAGACGTATTTAATAACCTCTTCAAAGTGATCAATATAAAATCTATCATTTTTGTAAAAATTATAATTTACATTAAAATAATATTAAATTGATTATAACTTGCTTTTTTAAAAGTCAAATGAAATCATTTCCAAAAGTTTTTATTTACTATAACCGAAGTCAACAGTTTTGTCAAATTGTCAAATGGGGTAATGTAGATGCTTCTAATATAATTATTTGCAAGTTACCTGTTAGTTTTATTCTTTTGATATCAATATGAAGTCATCATATTTAATCCAGTATTGTTAAATTATACAAATTAAGTAAATATTAGAAAGATTTAATGAAAAATATAAATTCGTTGTTAAATTTTTTTTAAAGCCTTCAGTAACTTTAACAATGGGAAAAGACTTAAAAATCTGACTGCAGAATTATTGAAGATGTTAGAAGTAATTATCAACAAAGTAAACCTCTCCCTTGATAACTTGTGCACAACAGGATCCAAAAACACAGACCACAGCATAAGCGAGGGTGCGAGTTACCAAGGGAGCTCTGAAAATTTAAGAAGGGGATGCCGTTCTGGCTAGATATTGACAATGAGAAGATGAGGTGGGGGGGGGGGGGGACTGTTAAATGATTCAATACTCATTTTTATTTGCATTGGGAATAATTGTCAATAAAATGATTTTCTAATGAAGTTGTTTACTTTTTGGTGTAAATTACTTTTCAAGATAACCAACCTTTGAAAGATCGTTAAACACATTTCTCCATGAAGTTTCAAGATGCAACATGTGTACCTCTGAAAACATTGTGTATTACGTCACTGCTTTTTGCTTGTGAATGTGGATATATTCTAGTGTTATTGTTGATAGCACAACAAAACAAGATTTCCTTTTTTTTTAAAAATAGGGACATTTTAATTCATGCAACAATGACCGTCAATGTTAAATTTTTATTTTTTTTTAAATATTGTTTTATTAGTAAAATATTTATGCCGTAATTGTGTTGAAAGCAATAGTGACATTTCTGCTAATTCTTAAACAAACCTCCCGAGTGCCGATTCAGGAATTTTAATTTCACTACAAACATTGGAACTCACTTCTCCATAATGAACCATGTATGTGAAACAAAGCTTTTCATGTACCAAGTACTCCTTTCATTTGGTTTTCTTGCTATCTTTCATCACATTTGTGAATTAGTAGGATAAACCACTCATTAATGTTAGATACTTTAAGTACGTTACCTACATAATAATATTTATAAGTGTTCAACTGGTCAATTGAAATGAGTTGACCTGACACACTATCATGACTGCTAACTCTTACATGGGTAGGATTTTGCATGCCTTTTTTAACCTTTTTGTAATCATTCCACACACTTTATTTGATTTGATACAAAAGACATAATTAATGTAATAATACAAAGCAGGTCTACTTTCTCCACAAATCAGAGATCAAAACACAGCACTTAATTAAATTTTCAGAAACACTTGTAGACATAGCTGTGACGGTAGATTGACATTTTTCAACTTTAAATACATAGCATTTATGATGATTACACTGAAACCAAATTAAACGATAGAACTAAAACATGAATTTCACTTCACAAAACTTATTTAATTGGCATTTATTTCTTAAAGTGCTGCCACAGTAGACATTACTGACATTTTCATGGATTGAAATATCAATGAATATTGTTGTTTACAGTGTACTGAGAATTTGTTTTTGTATTGAAAACTGAATAAAATATATGACTTTTTATTAAAAGTTGTGAATTACATGACACTGAATCAGATTTCTGGGCACTAGTTGCCATTTTCGATGATAAAACCAGCGATATATCAAAGTTCAATTTACTAGTTTTTATTGCAATTTTTATCACAATCAACAAATAGGGGCCAATTCTTTTGGTATTTTCCAGAAATAAAAAAACCAGATCCATAACAAGAGGGTTCGTGATTTATCTGAGTGCAAGTTATAAAGAGAGAGGTGTATATATCTTTCTTGGCCCTGTAAAGACAGATTAGACCCTCAAATGTCTTCACTAAGAACACAATTTTGTCTCTTTTTTTTGTGTGTGGATTTAAAGGAATATATCCATATGTTTTATCCCTATCTTAGACAAACTTATCTTCAATAAAGTTGGAAAAAGAAAATTATGTGTTTCTCAATACCTGTAGCGGGAATGCCGGATTCAATCCAATGTTAAGAAAAAGCAAAGTTGATTTTAAAAAAAGAAGAAAAAAAACGCATTTGACATTTGCAATCCTTTTCTCTTCCTGTTTTCAAACAGGAAATTTGAAAGCTTACCTTTGTATGTTTGACCACATCAAGGTATAAGGATCAGTGAAACATTTGCAATGTTTTAGAGAGTCAAAAAGAATGGAAAGAAAAGTACAAATGTATTCAAAGTAGTGAACTCGAGAACAAGAAATTAATTGTAAGTGACCCATAAAATCATGACAGAATGGCAATAATGATAATGAAAGAATTGATACTGTAATAGAAGAAGAGGAATTTTACAAACCAGTCAGAAAAATATACAACCATTCACCACAAGAAAATGTGCTCCTGATAATAAAAACCACAACCAGTCTAAAGTAAATGTGTAAAGAGAGAAAATAGAGGAAAAAATGTCACCCAGTGTCCAAGACAATCATTTCTAGAAAATAGGTTATTTGCTAGGTATGTTACTAAGATTTGCCACTTTACAAAATGTCTGCCATCACAAAATGTACCCTTAAGTCACTGTCTACATCCATCATGTTAAAAGTATGTCAGCAATGAGAATATCAAAGTAACATACTCCAAGAAGGTACATTGTATGTCACTACAGCACAATATCTAAGTCAGAATTCTAATTATTCCAACCAATGTTTAAATTTAAATAATATGAAAGTTAATATGCACAAGGAATATCATATATATTCTCGTGTACAAGTCAGATTCAACTACAGACAACACAGACCTGATCTTCGGCCACATAATGTGATGGCAGATCTGCATTAATGAAGTCAGTTATGACTAATCAGTAGAACAGACACAGACCATGATCTGCTGTTGTATAATGCAATGGCAGATCTGAGTTAATGTAGTCTGTTAGAACTAATCAGTAGAAGAAAAAAAACACAGACTCTGATCTTCCATTGCATTATGTAACAGCAGATCAGGGCCTATGTTGTTTTTGCAGTTAAATCCAACTTATACATGAGTGTATACAATAAACAAATGCCATAAAAAGTAACTATCCATAAAATATTTGCTTTCAATAGGCTACTGTTACCTACTTCAAACAGATCTATTTACTTTTGTATTGCAGTAAGGAATATCACAACCAAGTTAGAGATGAGAAAATCTTGATTTTGTACATGTTATCTCACAAACATAATTAAAATATGAAACCTATAAATTTACCAAGAATAAAGATTGATATTCTGGGGTAAAGAATTTCATCAGCTCTGAGACATGGTGTTCTTTTCTTTTTTCTTTTTTTTTATTAAGACATCATTTTGGGTTTTACTTATATAATGCCAGTAACATTGATATAGCAAATGACCCATCCTTTTGGTATTTGAGATGAAAGTCTCGTCACTCAGTGACTGTCCCACCATGAAATGGGCGACTAATATGTTACCGGTGCTCTATAAAAGCTCTGATAGATGCTCGTCCACAATGTTAACTCAACATGCTTTAACGCAAGGGGACGTGCTATCACTTCTACATGTTCCTGAAATCCAAGCATTCATACTTTAGGTAATAAATGTCATGGAAATGTTGAAAAACAAATAAAAGTTTAAACAAACTTAACAAAGAGTTCTGGGACACTTTACATCTCATCCAAAAAATGTGTTGTCATGTTTTCTTTATGACTTTAAAATTCTTTCTAACTCAAAACATACAAATCTTAATGCTGTCAATGATACAGCTTCTACCGTAGCTGATAGAAAGCCACATGTTTGTCTTTCTCCCTGATGTGGAACGCAGAATCTCACCTGTACAGTGTTATCCTTCACCCACTGTATCTCACCTGCTAAAAACTTTAACACAGAATGTTAACCCACTTCTTGCCATGATTTGGCAGGTGAGAAAATAAGAGCTCTTCCATTTAAACATACATGGTACACAGGAAAGGCAGTATTTTGTTAAATATATCCCTGGGTGCTCTGATTACTCAAAGAATTCAGATGAAAATGATACAGAATTCTAAATTGCATCTTCGGGTGACTACTCCATGTTGAAAGTGCCTTCCATGTAAGTTTTACTGGAACAGCCCTAAGGATAATTTCTGCTGAAGCCACAGTCTCATCTGCATCTGTATTATTTTAAGTTTAACCACTGTTCCCGACTTTCAAAAACTTTTCTCAGATCTTTAACACTGTTGATGAAAATGATGAAAACGCAGTTGATACTACTGCCAGAAAAGTGGCTACCATATATACTCACGTATAATCCCATACCAACTGCCAACTGCATAGACCCAGATCTGCCGTCGCATAAGGCGCTGGCAGATCTGGGTCTATGCAGTTTGTAAGGACTCATCAGTAGAACAAACAACATATTATGCGACGGCAGATCAGGGTTTATGCTATTTGCATTTGGACCCAGCCTATACGTGAGTATATACGGTGCTATATCTGACCATGCTAATGCAGGTGAGACAAAAATCGTATCAAATTGTTCTGATGTAATTTATGAAATATAGTGTGCTAAAGGTAATGAAACATCAAATACCTGAACTTTGGATCTGATAGCTCCCATTGCTGGAATCTGTGAAAAGTATCCTGCAAAATATATTACATTCAAATCATGTAAATCTTGGCCAATTTTTAATACAAAAATTATTATTGATGGACTAAAAAAAGACAAAATCATCTCCAACTTATCTAATGTCAGATATATGTATATATATATATATATATATAGATATATATATATATATATATATATATATATATATATATATATATATATATATATATATATATATATATATATATATATATATACACACACATACAGTAGGACCCCGCTATAGCACACTTCGTTATAGCACGAATTCGGATATAACACAATCGTGGCATGGCTCCCGAAATTTCATCTATTTTTTCGTACATGAAAAAAAAAATTTTTTTTTTCAAAGTACGAGAAATAATGTGTAAAAAATTAATTATCATTTTGGGGAAGAGATCGTGTATGAATTCGGATATAATACGATCGTGGCATGGCTACCGAAATTTTACAATAATTTCGCCAATTTCTTAAACTACTGTTTGTGAATGTTCATTTCAAATGAGTCAGTAGTCAATCACTGCACTTTGATCTTAGTTTATTTTTGAAAGATGTCAGCTCATTTTAAAGCTGATAAGTGTTAATCTTATTATTACTGATACATGAACAATAAAGTCATTAAGTCTTCTTTGTGTTTGTCTTCAGTGCATTCTGTGTACAATCGTTGCTCAAACAATAGCCGACATATGTTTGCTCATTCAACTGCATACACAGCCAAGCACCAAACAATGGGGTAGTTGATAAAAGATTTGCACCTGAATGTATAAATCAATTAATTTAAGTCATTGACAATCATCAAAGTCAATCTCAAAGCTAAAGGTTGTTCAAACCATGCGGCAATGATTTATAAAACATCAAAAAACGAAAGCCGCCAATGCGCACACGTGGCTTGGTGGTGGTGTTGTTAGACAATCACCACGCAATCAGTTGACCAGTGAATAATATTGTACATTCCCTATAAAAATGACCCCATTGTTGATTAAAAATTATTCTTGCTGTAGTTGTTCAAACAAACAGGTGTCAGAGTTTTAATTATTAGTTATTTACAATGGATAACAGTACACGGAAACGTAAAGCTTTTACTGTTAAAGAGAAGCTTGAAGCCATAGACAGGATTAAGTCCGGTGTTAAACAAATGCAATTAGCTCGAGATTTAGGCGTTCATGAGTCGAAAATCCGAGGATGGAAGAGGGAAGAAGCTAAATTAAGAGTGGTGCTGATGGATCTGCATGAAAGTGAGGGATTGATGAGAAAGAAAGCTGAAAATTAATCAGTTTTTCCAAAAACAATAAAGTATTCTAATTCATAGCAGATAAAATTATAGCAGTATGAAATTTATACTTACACCGTTTATTGACCTTGGGACGTACACGTGCATACACACTGTAAATGTGCTTCATCATGCCTTACATGATTTATCGATTATAATTATTTTTTTGCATTGAATTCAGACACATAATGATCTATGACTAAATATTATACTTCTGTGTGCATATTTTCGATGGAATTATTATGGACTCACTCCTATGCATGCCATGAGATCGGTTGGTGAGTACACGTGTTGATCCTTTAACTATTCATGCTATACATTAGACATGTATATATAAATGTACCAATGCATGGTTCTCTGAATAAAATTAAATATTATATGTGCAATCTCTGTTTTCATTGCATGTGTATTTCTCATTTAATATGCATTGATTTAAGATGGTAACGGTGCCAATGAAGCACGTTGTTTTCAGACCACAATTTACCCCCCCCCCCCCCTCCTCATTTTCTTCTGCTAAATGACTTGATTTTGTCTTGTTCGGTTATAGTACGGTTCGGGCGTAGCACGATCTCGTTTTGTGGACCACGACCATCGTGCTATAACGGGGTCCTACTGTACATACATACACTGAAAACAGAGATCGTGAAATCTCTACATTTGCCAGACATATCCAGTAGATCATAGGTTTTGACCAGCTCATACTCTAAGCAACTGGACATCGGTTTTAGTAGTTCTCAAATATCATTATATCAACTAGTCATTGATTAGTTCATCCATTATACTATCAAACAAACACATTAACAAAGTAAAATTCAAGTCACTACATCAAGCCTACAGATTGTTTCTTTGTCAATCAACAAATAATGTTGCTGGCTAAGCTTAATTCAAAGGTGACTAGGCCTGAAGAAAGACAATCAATATAGGCGTCGCCAACTGAAGTTGTTTAATCATTATGTTTTCACAATTGATTAAACACTCTACAGCCACAAAACCAAGATAAAAGTGGTGCTAAACCTTATCTCCTGGACTTATAAAAAAAAAAATATAATTGAACCATTACACCAGGGTATGTACTATAGACATTACATCTCTAACACCACCTGGTTTGTGTCATGCCGTGTCAGCACCTGATACCTTTGGAACAAAATATGTGAAGCCTTGGCAAGAATTAAGAAAGAAAAAAAATACTACCAACAACAATTAGCTTTTATTATCATCTTCCAAGAATTATTTGGGGACCTGATCAAATAAAACTTCATCATCTGACTTTCCTTGGAATGCCTGTAAATTAGGAGTTATGTATTGGTTTTAAGTCAGCTTGTTGTCAGTAAATTATGTTTTTAAAACAGTAGAGTGAAATAAAATGCTGTATTTGGGTGAAATTCTATACTTTAGTTTTCTGAACGAAAAAATGATTTTTATACATAATTAGTTGGACAGGAAACCAGTTAATCATGGAAGGATAATACTAACACTAAAGCAGCAGCAAATCTGGAACCAAAAATGACACATTTTCTGGTATATTTATTAATTAGGTATATCATTGTTTTCTTTTTCTGTCACAACTTGTTATATCTCCTTTGAATGTTTTTATAACAAATTTCACAAATATATGGACACCACATTAATTTTCGGGAAAAATATGTTCAGCAAGAGCCATTAGAATTTCATCATCCCTGATTGAAATTTATCAAATGTACTCTGAATACAGCTTGACCGATAACAAAATAAGTTGAATCATTCACAAAAACAACCCTAAAAAAAACAAACATCCAGCAACCTTGACTTTGGAACTTTTTACAGAATGATCAGTTTGACATTTACTTTTGAGTCAATTATCACCCCGACATTTAAACTATTAGGCTCAGTAACTACCTAGAAACTTCCATGTCCAACACACAATCTATCTGAAAATGCTGTTTCAAGTAAACTAGTTTATACAGAAGATATGGCCATTCCAGGTTGAAAGTTTCTGGTAGCCAGAACCAAATAGGAGTGATACTTTTACTTCTTTGCTTCATCTTCCACATAAGAAAACTGCAAAGGTGGTATGAATTGATTGCAAAGAACTGTCTGAATAAACAAGCCAAATGGAAAACTTAAACATGAAATACAGGATCAGTGACCTAGTTTTGTCTGATCTAAAAGTATTTCTCATGATATATCTACATTATCTAGGTATATGACTCTGCAAGTAATAGTGTCTGAGAAATCACTGGATCCTAAAATATAGTTCACAGCGACATAATTTTGTCTGAAACGTACAGGACTCCTTTTGATGCATATACAGGGAACACTCCCCTATAACATGATGATAGGGGTGTACATAGTGCCATCTTGTTATTTAATATATTGTGCAATATCAAGACAAGTCAGTTAACTGAAAAAAATACGTTGTGTGTATTCTCTTGGCTATAAGATGGGATGTGTGTGTGTGTGTGTGTGTGTGTGTGTGTGTGTGTGTGTGTGTGTGTGTGTGTGTGTGTGTGTGTGTGTGTGTGTGTGTGTAGAAAAACTATGGGCTCCAATGACACAGTTATCAATATCAACTGATGCATATTAAACGAGAATTAATTAAAACAGTAATTACATATTGAATATTTCATTTTTTGGCAGAGAGGCATGCACTGGTAAATATGTGTTATTAGAAAACAGACAAATGAATAGTGTAAATAGTTAGAGTAAATGGGTCGTCACCAACTGATTCCATTGTATCCATAACAGTAATTCAATAAAATGTGCATAAAGAAGATTTATTTTAATGAATTTTCTCTGCTAGATTCCATTTGAATCCCAATACTTAATTTTTCACCACTATGCCCAGACTAAATTATGAAACACTGTATTTTCAGAAACATTCATGTGTGCTGGGCATGTCAAAAGAGACTGATTTTAGACCAACAATAAAATGCAGAAATCAGACATTGTATTTAGGCTTGAAAAATACTTTAATTGAAATGTTTACATGGGTACTGAACTCAATATGTACTTAAGATGAACATAGCAACAGCATGGTTCATTCACTCCCAGAGAGCTGTTTGTCAAGGACTTTTTACAGAGTTTTCAAGGACATTAACAAGTTTTCAAGAAGTATTTTTACTTACAGAAATGTAACTTTCTCCATGTTACTTTATTTATCATTGCATAAATAGGTAAAAAGTAGAAGAAAACACCTAACTATTTAGCATGCAATTACAGCCAAGGTACACTACTCCTTTGGTGACTACCCATGTCATGTATCATTTGATCCACCCAATTTTATACCATTTTGTTTATTTTCTATTTTTGGAAAATACCTAAATAAAAAAAATTCTGAATTTGAAAAAATAATATATTTTATGAAATTTTAATGATTTGTATTTCCTCTGATAAGTTCAAGGAGTTTGAGAAGAGTTTTGAGTTTTTCAACAAACTTTTCAGGTATAAAATAACTTTTTAAGACAACCCCTAAAATTCAGGCAATTTTCATGGTCGTACAAACCATGAAGCGGTGTGAAACTGACTCAACTACATTTGGTAGCAAACTATTCGATTTCATGGGTTAAGAACGATCTCCAAGAATAGCTGAGTCATTCTCTAAAGGACAGAGGAAAAGATAAATGAAATAAACCCTATATTGGTTGAAACATATGTTGATAACAATGACTTTGCACTACTGCACAGGAAAAACAGATGGCACCATGTTTCATTATGACAGTAAATCGCTCCACCCCTACACCTTAAATGGTTCTGTTCAAGTCAATGTTCCACTACAGTACATGTAACATTAGTATTACAATTACAAGTTGTCTGTGTATATCCCTGTTTTGAAGCTGATGCCAGTATTTCTGACTACAATTTAAGAAAGAAAAAAGGACAGAGTCAGATTTTAGGCATATGAGAATATCCATATGATGAATTCAAAACTTACATGAAATTCATAATGTGGGGATATATTTATATTTATGGCATTAACTTTCAGAGGTAACAGGTGGTGGTGGGGAGGGGAGAGGTACATGTATGTAACAATGACCAAAACTGCTCCTGACAAATGCCCAACAACAGTCACAAAAAAATTCGGACCTCATCAGTGTATTTACTCAAAATTTTCTCCTTCCACTTATTAACATATATACAATGGGGGTAGAGTTTCCTGTTTACCTAAGAACTCTTTGATTTTTCAGCCAGAGGTCAATTTATCACATTATCGTTAGCTGACAACACGAGGCTGCTTTCGTTTTAATGATTGTTAATAAAGCAGTGCCAAATAGTTGCAACAACCGTTTGCTGTGGAATTAATGTTGATCATCTGCAATAACTCATTAGGTAGGTAGATTAATTTATCAATTTGAATGATAAACTTATTTCAACAATAGCATTGTTTTGGTGTACGGCTGTGTTTGCCTGGTTGAGTGAGCAGGCATTGGTGATCTATAGTTTGCCTTGATTGAACAACAATTTACACAATGATTTGAAGACAAAATCAAGATTTATTAGCATTACAGTTTATGGTTGAATACAAATGAGATTTATAATTATCAGCTTACCAACTCACTTACAATAGCAATAAAACTTTAACAGTAATTTAAAAAAATCAGAAGCAATTAGTGAACAGGTTGTAAAAATTCAGGAGCCACAAAATGAACATGTTTTATATCCAAATTTGTGTTTAAACGAAACAGGTTATACTGGAGTTTCCCTGTACATATCAAGTATCATTATTCTGCAGGCAAATCTATCTGATAAACTGAGCTAATGCAAACTCAAAGTTTTATCAAAGATTGAGAACAGATTTATCAATCCACAGGCTAGAACTGCCTTGCAATCAAGCTAAATATTCTTCACCAAGTTGACAAAACTTTCTGAAAATGAACATTGGATCAAGCTTTCTTGGAATAATTTATAATGGATTTAAAGTATTAAGAAGAAAGTACAGCAGCATATCCACATGCTGGTCAATGTTTACAATTATGTCCTCTTTTCCATTACTCTAAACCTTATAACTCAACATCCATGGAATAGATTAAAACATGACAACTTTTGTGTGCATTTTTACATCACATTTAAGTTATTTAGTTTCTAGTCAAAATTTCTCACTTGGGGGAAATGATATGCTATGCCTTCAACCAAGTACACACTAACAGGCAAGATCACAAGCTCTCTGTCTTTCCTTTCATAAACTCAGGAACAATTTTAACAGGACACAGAAATACTCTAAATACTACCATATATATTCGCGTATAATCCGTTCCCAAATGCAAACAACATAGACCCTGATCTGCCGTCGCATAATGTGCCGGCAGATCAGGATCTATGTTGTCTGTTCTACTGATTAGTTCTTACAAAATGCATAGACCCAGATCTGCCGGCGCATTATGCAACGGCAGATCTGGGTCTATGCAGTTTGCAGTTTGTATCGGCTTATACGCGAGTATATACGGTATTTGAACAACATTATATTTCCATGGTTTAATCAATTTCAGAAATTCTGACAAAACCTTTTACAAATTACCGACTAGGAAATATTTCCGTTTTGAAAAGTTGGACACTCCACATCAATAACAACTGCTTCTACCTGTTGTGTGCTTCTAATTCAAGCAATAGTCTTTTTCACAGGGTCTCAAAGACTCATCGTATTCTCTCTCTCTCTCTCTCTCTCTCTCTCTCTCTCTCTCTCTCTCAACGAGACCTTGATGATAAAAGCCTAATACAGCAATTTGCTTTTGGTTTCTTGTTTTATGGCACAGCAACTCGTGAAGGTTATTTAACGCATTTGGAGTGATATCATGGTTATTTAAAGCATCTGGAGTGATATCATGGTTATTTAAAGCATCTTGAGTAATATCATGGTTATTTAAAGCATCTGGTGTGATATCATGGTTATTTAAAACATCTGGAGTAATATCATGGTTATTTAAAGCATCTGGAGTAATATCATGGTTATTTAAAGCATCTGGTGTGATATCTTGCTTATTTAAACCATCTGGAGTGAAAGCATGGTTATTTCAAGCATCTGGAGTAATATCCGGGCTATTTACAGTATCTCCAGTGATATCATGGTTAATTAAAGCATCTGGAGTGATATCATAGTTATTTAAAGCATCTGGAGTAATATCATGGTTATTCAAAGCATCTGGCATGATATCTTGGTTATTTAAAGCATCTGGAGTGATATCATGGTTTTTTTAAAGCATCTGGAGTGATATCACCTTATTACCAAGCAAATACTAACAGATGGAAAACACAAAACACATGACTCATGAAGCACTGAGCAATGAATGGCAGATGTAGGGTGACATCTTAAACTCATTTGGCCTGTGGCCAGGTAAACTAAAAGTTCTATGATCATTAAATATTTTGTTATACATTGAGGATGCAAACCTTTGTTGGCACAAGCCATCCATCTAATGGCACTAACAGGGCTTGCTGTGGGTCCCACTGCATAGGTGAAAACTCGTACCTGAAAATACATCAGATCAATTTTGAAATCTTTGTACAAACAATACACATATGCACTGGATGGTGTACATATTCACATGTCAATCTGCCATTAAAATGTCATAACACATGCAGCAATTATTATCTGCTAATTTCTTTGTCCTGAATATATTATTAGAGAGAGATGATTCTTCCAAATGCTTGTAACACCAGGGTTTGAAAAATTATATGTTGTCTTTTTGTACTGTATGGCAAGTAACTTAGAACTTTCACTAGTCCTGCATCAATTTTACTCATCCTACACTGTACATAATGCTGAATCTCCTTAAAATGCCACTTGTCCAATCAGATCAGCATGTTAAACAAGTGACTTGCCCTTCCTCAGCCACCCCTCAAGTGGATGACGAATTCACGTGCCCTGAAGACCATATTTTGTTAAAAGCAATAACACGCTTTGAATTTTGATCCACACATCAAAACTTTTCAATGAACAGCTGCATAGTGTATAAAAGCAAGTGAATTAGTTCCTTCTGTTAACCTTTTGTAGAAACAATATTATGGCCAATGAAAATAAAATAACCTGTCATATTTGTAAGTAATTTCTTCATTTCATAATTGTTTTTTAATTTTGCAATATTAACTATCTGTATCAAAACCTCACCCTTCCATTGATGAAACATACAGTACATTAATATAAACCCCAAAAATTTATGTAAGAAAAGTTTATTTTATTCTTGACAAGCATTTATTTCTTGACCTCCACCTCATTCCTTCTTTCTTTCATCCTTTTCACAAATTTTCATTCCCTACACCTTTGCCCCATTCCCCCTGCCCTTTACCCCCATCACACCTTTATTAATCCAAGATCAAAAGGAAAGAAACATGAGGGAGGGGATAGATGAATTAAAACTTCAAAGATGCAGTGCATATCCCCAAATCAACAATTCTCATCACATTCCAGGTTTTCTAATCTTCTAGCATGTCATACAATGTACACGATGAATTTGGAGGACATATGCATAATCCTACACTTGCATGATAAAAAAACCAGATCATATAAACTGTGTTTTTTTTCTTCATAATATGGGGTCAACAAATGTCTTGAGAGTAGGATTGTAATACCCTTAAAGTAATTCTAGCTAAGCATGTGGGCTGTAAATCTCCTATGATAAGCAATCCAACCCACTAACCCACCCACTTATGGCAAATGTTAGCTCATTTAGATTTTAGGAGAAATGACACCACTGTCACCACCACAACACATTCGCATGCACACACACAATATTAGTTACACTGTCTCTTAGCAGGGTGTACAAGATGGTATGACCCTCCTAAATTTTCTATTTCCTGAAGTGAAGGCTGGGTGGTGGTGGTATTATTTCCTACATCAAAGGAAATGTTAAATTTTGGACGGTTGCTCCATCCTATACAACCTTACAAAAGACTGTAATGAATGTATTACCCCTAAGAGCACACTTTTTTCAAATCATACCTGCCATTCTTGTCACTTTCACTGTTTTTCAGACCTTTGCATTTCAATATATCCTGTTTAATTTACCATTTCTCTAGGTGAGTGAGAATTATAAATGCTGTCAAAAATGCACTGTCTGTATTCCAAGTCATGACTAAGTTTACAATAAGCAACCAATGTTGTACCTACTAGCATTGGAATAGATTAGCCATTTGTGACCTTGAAACAAATCCATACATTTTAACAAGTTTTTGGTGAACAGTGTGGAATCTCTCAATCTCAATCTTGATTCAACACGATAGCACTTTGTTTTTTTTTTAGCAATCATCATAGGACAGGCATAATTAATGGAACAATCAATTAATATTTGTAATAAAATTGATTATCAATACAGAATATAGGTATTTCATGCTTGGTAGACAATTTACCTCCAGTAATATGACATTTACCTGACTTTTGAAATACAATTGCTTTATCTGAACCACAGGAGCTTGATGTGAGATATTCATTGCAATACATTTTTTCCAAATAATATCTATATATTAAACTATTTGATTCCCAGTCATGTTACCTGACAGGAAGAAAAGAAGATGACTTACATGATGTACATAAATTTGTAACCAATAACTCTGCATTTTCGACCAATAAGATCTGGGAATTCCATTCAGTTCTGAACTGGTGCTTAACTATTGTGAACTTCCATTCCACCATCTCTCTGGATAGAAGACATGTCATAGTCTTGGTGGCATCTCACAATCAATTAACCAATGGTCTAATTCACATAATAAATTACCAAAGTAAAGAGCACTGGTTGGATCCAATTCAGAAAATTGCAAGTAAATACTGAATGTAGTTGAGAATTTACTTTTTGATCCTACTATACTGGAACAAAGATAAAGACTTTCTGTCCTTATTTGTCAAATACCACTGAATTAAAATAAATCATGTGAAAAACTGTACTATGAAAATAATATTTTGACCATCTGAAGCTAAACTCCTGTGATATCATCTCAGAGGACTGTGGTATGCAACTTGCAATGGTTTGGCACACTTTGTACAGATCCTGAAATGGGTAATTTTACCAAATCTGCATTTCATTAGCATTAAATCTGCATTTCACTAACATTTTCTTTTCAGCCATCATCTTGCCATTTTTCATGTATGGTCTTAGAAACGCATTTTGATTTTGCATTTATCTCTTCTATTCATTGTTTCCTTTCATTTTCCTACATTTGGAATGCATTTACCAAAGTCGGCATTTCCATTTTCATAGTATTAAATAGAAAGTACCTTCACTTTTGTATCCGGTCTCATTAAAATTGTACTTTAATAAATCAGAAAATGCATGAATTCATAAAACAGCACTAAGTGTACCATAAATAAAAATATAACTGCAAATACAATAAATGTTAAAAGCAAATTTTTCTGTAAATTATGTTTCTCCAAGAATACTTACCAGATCACATTAACGTTGGAGATATAAGCCTGCTACTTCCCGAATCCAGTCCTACTAAAAAGATGACAAATAGTCTTTTCTGTCTATATCATATAGACAAAAAGCAATAACTCATGCCCATTATTTCCCCTTGCCACCACAAGTTGTCACCAGTTTTTAAGCTGAGCGATATACCAATGAGGATGCTCGCATGGCAGGGTGGCTGGGAGGGTTATAAGTAATGTGATTGGGTAAGTATTCTTGGAGAAACATAATTTATTTAAAAATTTGCTTTCTTCTTCAAATATGCTCCCCGATTACATTAACCTTAGGAGAATAGAGAATAGGAGGAGGGAATGCTGAGCATCGTACCTATACCTTGGGCATCCTTCTAGGGAAGAAAAATTCTGGATTCCCTATGCGAATGATAACCTGCTCTCCTAACTTGAAAGCAACACAGCCTACAGTCACGTGATCTGTGACCTCTATATCCGGTTAAATTTCACTGGTGAATCCAGTGAAGGTAAAAGGCTGTGTTGACTTTAACTGGGTCTAGTGGCCATCTGTGCCACCACCACAGGACCCACCAGATTTTAAGTTTGTCTCTGCGAAGCTAAACCCCGGAGATAAAAACTCAAGAATGTTGATTATGAATGCTAGCTAACACCTTCTTTTATGTCTTGAATCAAAACGTTATGTTTGAATGCGATGATCGTTCAAATTTCATGAGCTGAAATCCTTATGAGGTGACTCTGATCTTTTGAGACTTCAGAGTATGCCATGCGTATAAATCCACTTCAGCCAAGAAAACAGGGCATGAGGGGTGATATCCTGCTTCCCAGCCTCGCTTCCATGTGCCATGACTTGTCTCTGTGCGCTTCAAGTAGTGCTTGAGGGCGCGGACATGGTCTTGCATGGCTGCTGCCCTTGAAGTGTCTATTGAAGAGAGGGAGCATATGACAACTCTCTGACTGCCCACTGATGGCAACCCATTTTTGGACACAAAACCTAGTTGCATCATGAGGACCACCGAACCAACTGATCTGAACTGAAGATAGTTTGGGTCAACTGAAAGGGCATGTAACATGCTCACCCAGCATGTCGAAGCTAAAGCTATCAGGAAACATGTTTTGTATGAAAGTAGCTTCGGTGAGGTTCGGGCTAAAGGCATGATAAAACCCAGGACAGATTCCATTTTGGAAACAGGGTAAAGGAATTTTTGTTCAATCCGAACCAAATTGGGCAAATAGATCTGATAGATCTTTATATGACCGATATCGCTTCTTCCATGATGCCTGAATGTTATCACATCAATGATGGTGGTGACATGTTCTTGGTTTATAAATTGTGAAAAATTGTCCATGTAAAGAATCTTAACCCGAATTATCTTGCAAAAAGGCTGTTGACTGGAAAGCAAATTTTAAAGTAAATTATGTTTCTCTGAGAATACTTACCCGATCACATTAATGTTAGGGGATATAAGCCTGCTACCTTCCGAATCCAGCCCTACTAAAAGACGAAAAGTTGTATTTTGCGTCTATATCATATAGACAAAGGGCAATAACTCTTGCCCATTACCTCCCCTTGCTATTTTAAGCTGAGCGATATACCAATGAGGATGCTTGCAAGGCGGGGTGGCTGGGAGGGTTTTTAAGTAATGTTACTTAAAAATGTGCGTTCTCCTTCAAATACGTTCCCCGATCACATTAACATTAGAAGAATAGGTAATAGAAGGAGGGAATGCAGAGCATCCTACCTATACCTTGGGTATCCTTCTAGGGAATAAAAGGCTGGATTCCCTATGTGAACGATAACCCACTCTCCTAATCTGAAAGCAACACAGCCTAATTAATCTCCCTGATCTTTACTGACTGGGGAAGCAGCCGAAGCAGCTGGACGAAGCCTTGACCTTATAGTCATGCATGGCGGTAGGGGCTGGAGGGTTTTCTTAAACCTACAACACCTGGTATATCTCTTCAATGGCAGCCTTAAAGCTGAACTCAGTCTGCTCCATGGTTGGATCCGAGTAAAGCTGTTGTTCAGGAGTATCTTCAAACTCACTGTGTGTAGTGTCCTGTTCTGGTTCTGCCTCCATATCCAGATAAACCAATGCTGTCATCTCTATGGAAGTACTGGTATGGACGGTTGGTTCACCAGGAGTATGGTCGGCACAGTTACTGGCCATGCGGAAGGCAGTCCGGTTGGTGCCAGTACCAGCTGTGCCATGGGCATGGCTGAACAGACAGATGTATCACTAAAATCCCCGTCATAATATGTTTGTGTAAACGTATGCCCGGCGAGACCGAATAAATCTATCACTACAATCCCTGTAATTGTAATTGTATGTAGCCATAGGCATGGTAGAATGGACAGATTTATCATTAAGATCTCCGTGATTGTAGAGAGATGAAGCTGTAGGCCTGTCGAGACAGACGGATCATTTTGTACACGCAAAGCATCGACTCATGCGTGTCTTCCCTGGCCTTAAACTTGTTGTACATATACACCTCATTGACAAAATAAAACAAAACACAACAAAAAATGTGTGAATTAACAATGCAGCATGTTAATAAATCGCTAACACAACACCCATTACTAACTGGGTGAGCGAACAATAGGCATTGTGTGCGAAACCATGAATCACAACATGCATCAACGATAGCGTGTTGTACCATGCGGTCTAAATAGACCAAGTCCAAGAAAGTGACAAATTCATGAAAATATTGGAAAAATAATGTATACCACCTGTAGAGGAATGATTAATACACACTATAAATCCAAATTTCTGGGTGGATGGTTAAAATTCACATCAATATTGGCATGAATTGATGGAGGTTTTTCGCACAATGTTGACTGTACGACAACGAAGCTTAAAAACTAGCGACACCTGGTGATGGCAAGGGGAGGTAATGGGCAAGAGTTATTGCCCTTTGTCTATATGATATAGAAACAAAAGACAAATTTTCGTCTTTTAGTAGGGCTGGATTCGGGTTTGATAATTGATATATATTTTTGATCAATAAAGCCAGCCCTAATTCATCATTTTGTGATAACAAATTATACTATGTTTTGTATCTTTTCAGGGACTTGATAATGTAGTTTTATTAATAAAAACAAATGACCAATCAATTTGCTGAAGTGTGTAAACATTGATTACTCTGGATCATCATAAGTGATGACAGATAAAAAAAAAGGGATCAAATTTACCTTCAAATTTATTTTACTGATAATGCCTTTCGAATTTCCAAAGAGATCCATTACAAAATTCTGCATTAAAATGAATAAATTTTACCATTAAAAATTAAAATCAGAAATTTCTCGTAATTAAAACTGTGAAGCGGCAATGTCTACAATCCTGAAATACTGTATCTAGGTGTGCTCCTAAAGTACAAGTCATAGAAGTTGTGTATTTGTGCGGTACCAACTATTTCTGCTATAGGTATCATTTTTTAGACTGATTACACATACCTTTAAACAGCAATTATGTAGTATATTTCACTGCTCATTTTTTAGACTGATTACACATACCTTTAAACAGCAATTATGTAGTATATTTCACTGCTCATTGCAAGATCATAATATAACCACACCAGAAAATTTATCCGACAAAAAAATAAAATACATGGATGTTTTTAGACAAGGCTACAGGGCTATAATACCAAAATGAAAGTGTCACTTCTTGGAAAACATTTGTACTACCCCCTGCACTGGTAATGATCAGAACCGACTTCCACTTTTCTTGATCGAGTTTAGTGCCTGGCCACCAAAGTAAAAGCCCATTGCAATAGATAACTTCAGTCTGCAAGTTTTGTGACAACAACTAAGGTGCAGATTACTCAGCAATCAGGAATGAACTGACTTTGGTAAAACTATATTGGTGTTTAATTTTACAACAACAGTTCATATTTTATTTAAGATCAATAAAGGCACCAACATGACCACAATGATGCACACGTTAGTATACCCTCTGAATTTCCATATACCCCAGCAGGGTTTCCTACACCCTGAGAAAACTGCAAATATCCTATCTTATTCATTAGATTTTACCAATCAGACGCCAAAAATTTTGTCTAAGAAGTAATAAAGATTATTGCATGGGCTACCTGGGCTTATCACAATGAACAGAAACAATTCATATATCCTGTCTTGGTATGACTTACAGGCCCATCCTAATACATGTAATAAGGATCTAACTTGAGTGTTCATTCAAATGATATGAGCTCAATGATTTCTATATTTTTCAAGCAAAAGACTTGAATCATTCAACGAGCAAAAGACCCAATCATTCAATGAGTTCATAACCTTTATCTGAAATGTGCACAAATGTAAGATTCTGTTTATCACATATTAAAGCGCTTTCTTCTCATCTATTGAAAATTGTATTAGTTTAGCCAAACATTTAATTATGTCATGCTAATATTACATGCTTACCTAGCATAAATGTATACATGATATTTCATGTTATGTTGTATCAAAATTCTAAAACAAGTCCAATGTTACTTTATATCAATGACATCATGTGATAATACAGTACAATTTCATTAGGTAAATAACAGCAGCAAATACTTGGCCAAATATACCTTTTTCTTAGGCCAGTTATACTTCTTGAAGACATCTTCAGCTGTGTCACTTCCCCCATCAGTCAGTAACATGATCATCTTGTTACAGTTGGCACCCTGCCCATTTTTGGAACTATTGTCAAACTGGAGAGATAATGAAATATGTTACATGTAGCTGATAACAAACAGTTAATGGTATAGTAATATAAGAAATAAATTAAATACAAAACTTTATATAATGATAATTTTTTTGCAAACAAATATAATATGTTATGGTTTCCATTTCCACACAACTTGCAATGTGAAAATGCATCTCTCAACAATTATAAGTAAGGGCTGCTTTTAACATTCATGTGTATGACTACTTTAAGCATAACTGGAAACTTGTTATTAAGCTGTTTTCCTGTCTAACATAAATGTTTTCATTTTTAAATGACCATCACCTTGCCTTTGGGTCAGCTGGAGAGTCAGGGTGCCTGGATTAGAGGATGACAAGACCATTGCCTAACCAGATTTGACAAAGAAAATCATAACGGGGCAAGTGAAATTTCACACAAGTAGCCCAATTTTTGCATAGAAAAAAAAAGATAAATTTAATGTATGAGACTATTTTCCTCACATCAACCTTGCTAGGCTATGTCAAAACTGAAATTGCCACCCACTGTGGATATTTGAAGGTCAAATCTGGAAACAAAACTTCCAATTTGTAGATTTTTCATGCTTTCTAAAGAACCGTATGTATACCTCAAAAATCGTTTTATTCATAAAAATATACAACTGAATTCCTGAAATTTAGTGTTAAAATGAGTGGAGAATAGACCGTCCAAAATTAACAACTACATCTCTTGACTAAGACAGTGTTGCACATAGGATGCCAAGATCAGGCGACACTGTGTCCCCCACCCTCCAGAATTTGGGGGACACACAACATTTATGGGGAACAATGGAAAATAATAATACATAATGCACAAATAGTGCTATAAAAATGAGATAATCTCATGTACTTTGACAGTTTTACCACCTTAAGTTTATTGTCTGCACTGTACTATCATATTTTCCTTGGACACTTACATTACTGCAATAAACATTTTATCATGTGCTGAAGTAACTTGTGAAAATATTAACATATATTACTATCTAGTTTACCTGAAATCTGCTGCACCATGGAATGTTCTGTTCCAGATCTTGCCAATATAAACACTAAAAACCTTCATTTAATCTTTTTCATTTAATCCTTTGCAACCATGACTGCCAAGTCAAGTCTGCAGGCAGAATGCAGATTGTTCTGAACAAATATGCACCAAAAAATAGGGAAATAATAGAGTCTGTTTACTGTTTTCTAAATTTATAATGTACATGTCACAGTGTTTCCCCTAAAGGAGCAATATTAAGAGTCGAAAATCCCCATGGTATCAGAACTGGGGGTCAGATTGAGTAAAAACACAAACCTTGGTGTTTGAACTGGGGGTCAAATTAAAGTTTGGGGGACTCGGATGCACAAATGACAGTAAAGGGAAACACTGAGTCAAAAATCACCACTCTATTACCATAGTCATCTAAACCCCTATTAACAGTACATTTAACCATGCCATCTTAAACGATTATAAATAATTGATTCACAGTCAGTTCAGAGGTTTGTACTGTTTATCTGTTGTGAAACCCACACACAATGCCAATAATGTCATAATGAGAGATCTTCTCACCCTGTTTCATTATAGAACCATGGTAAAAGGTCTGTCTATGGAGTTACAATTTGTAATGAGCAGGGTGAATAAGGTCTTTGTCTCTTAATAGGTTATATTTGCATTTTCCAAATGAGTTCATACCATAGATATTGTAAAGGTTCATAGTCACTGTTACTTTTATTAAAACTCGCATAGAATGTCAACTATAGGGCCCCGAGTGGCCGAGTGGTCTAAGGTACTCGCCTTTACAGATCACTCACACATTTATCCTCTGTCCAAATAAGTTGGAGTCTCGGCTTGACCAATTTGGGTATGTGAGAAAGTTTGCCAGTAGCTTCCCTTGGGTCAGTGGTTCTTTCCGGGGTATTCCCCCACCAAATTTACTGACTACCATTTATAGCCACCTATCATGTGCTGAAAAATGGCATTAAACCCCACAGCTGTTCACTAGAGACTAACATGTATACTGTCCCTGGTTCACCTTAGTGAATCTTTTACATCCTTTTGTTTACTGAGATGATCAACTTAGTATTTATATTGTGGGTGACTTAGGTTTTGGACCTGTATAAATTTACTGAGTCATACTGGTGTTATCATAGATAATTTTACAATGTATGGATAACTGTTACAAGTTAACAATGCAATTAATATACTAACAGAATACATATGGAAAAAAATGATAATATTTTTGATCAGTGTATTTTCTGTTATATGATTTTTTTCACACAAATGCATGTAATATTTTAAAAAATAATATAAATAAAGAATAAAATATATGTACATTAATTATGGGTATTCTTCCTTCTTAATTCCCGCTGAATTTCAACCCTGAAAACTGGCCCTCTTGCACTTATCTGTTGTGAGAGACCACTGGTCTCAAGTGACCACTTTTCGGGTACAAGGGGTGGTCTCTCAACAAAGATTTTACTGCTGTTACATTTTTAAGGCGGCAATGTCTTTTATGTACCATTTACATGAACTGTGGTTTATTTTTGACAAGTTATTCTTCATAATTTTCACTAAAAATACGGATCTGATGTATTTATTTGTTCAATGTAGCTAATATAAACGTTAGAAAATATGCAAAGGTTGTGCTTCTGCATTGCAATGCACAGTATTTTCTAATTCTTTCCAATATGACATCATTTGTTTTCTTTTTCTCTCAATCAATGACCATACTGATTGTAGATGTAGCATCATTATTTTTAATTTCTTAAACTTCCACAGAATCAATGTTCATTTCAATGCTATCAAAATTCCATACACTATTATCTCTACATTAGGAAGTCATTTATTCTAGTAATACGTCACTTCTGCATACATATCGTGGACAGGTAAAACCTGCATCAACTTTTGTGAGGGTCATACTTTTAAATGCAATTATTCATAAATGATGCAATATAACTTTATAATAACAACAAATATGGGATATTCCAGTATGGAAGACTCAAAAACAAGTTCAACAGAAAACACCATACTTGACCTTTCACAGCTTGAGTTTCAGATTTTACAGTCCAAGTATGACAGCTATCCACTGCATTCCAAGTATGACAGCTATCTACTGCAGTCCAAGTATGACAGCTATCTACTACATCTCAAGTATGACAGCTATCTACTGCAGTCCAAGTATGACAACTATCTACTGCAGTCCAAGTATGACAACTATCTACTGAAGTCTAAGTATGACAGCTATCTACTGCAGTCCAAGTATGACACCTATCTACTGCAGTCTAAGTATGACAGCTATCTACTGCAGTCCAAGTATGACAGCTATCTACTGCAGTCCAAGAATGACAGCTATCTACTGCAGTCCAAGTAAGACAGCTATCTACTGCAGTCCAAGTATGACAGCTATCTATTCAAGGATTTAAACCTTAACCAAAAACTTTCAATATTGTTGATGCTGATGCCACTGCTGGAATAAATAATACTTATTTCTCACCTCTTCCAAAGCAGGTGAGACAACAAATTTATTCTGAACCTGAATACATAGTAGTCAGATAAACATACCTTATTAGTACATACCGTCTGTACTCACATATAAGCCTATACCAACTGCAAACTGCATAGACCCAGATCTGCCGTCTCATAATGCGCTGGCAGATCTGGGTCTATGCAGTTTGTAAGAAATAATCAGTAGAACAAACATAGACCCTGCTCTACTGGCACATTATGCGATAGCAGATCAGGGTCTATGTTGTTTGTATTTGGACCCGGCTTATATGCGAGTATACACTGTATACATTCCAAACTGTACAAATCTAGCCTTTTTTAATACAACTTGTAAGATTTCCTGCATAAAAACTAATCCATTTTATAATAAGAAGAAACTTCTATTTACAAAGTCCCAACTTTTATTTACTAAGTCCCAACTGGAAAATAAATTCATGGAATTCATGTTCTTTAATGCAGTGTTTCTAAAGTTTTTGTAGTAAATCTTCTGCAAGATGTAAACTTATAGATAATGAAAATTTCAACATTGTAATGATTGCAGCAACTACTCACCCATATGCATTTTATGCATCTTTTGCCATATTTTTAATACTACGCAAATGTTTTTCTTTTTGCAGGATAATATACAACTGTTTTTCTTTTGCATGATAATACACAACTGTTTTTCTTTTGCTGGATAATACACAACTGTTTTTCTTTTGCATGATAATACACAACTGTTTTTCTTTTGCATGATAATACACAACTGTTTTTCTTTTGCTGGATAATACACAACTGTTTTTCTTTTGCATGATAATACACAACTGTTTTTCTTTTGCAAGATAATACATAACAGTGTTTCTTTTGCATGATAATAAACAACTGTTTTTTTCTTGCATGATAATACATAACTGTTTTTCTTTTGCATGACAGAATAAAAACATAAAAACACAAAGTTTGAGCATTCAATTACATCTTGTAGTCCAGTATGCATACTTCTGTACATGGATCTGATGTCCATTGTCTCGTGAAGATTTTGTTGAAAAATGTAAAATATGAAAAAGTTTAAGAAAAAATGTATACATCTGTGCTTAGGACTGTTCCAGTTAAACATACATGGTACCCAGGGAAGGCAGTTTTTAGAACATATGACCCGGGTACTCTGATTACTCACTGATTTCATATGAAAATGACATAAAATTCTCAATTGCATCTATGGGTGACTACTCCACACCAAAAGTGCCTTCCCTTGGTCACATGTATGTTTTACTGGAACACCACTTATGGATCATTTCAAATATACAATGACAACTAAAGAACGACTTGCAGTACTTTTACAGCCAACTGGGGGGGGGGGGGGGGCGAAAGCCACAACTATTTTATGTATTGCAGACCCAAAAAGTTTAAGCACAAATTTGTTTTTAAAAGCGCTAGCGATAACAATATTTTCAAGATGACCGCTATGTGGTGGCCATATTGGAAGTCAGATCGGCACTATGTTCATTTAAGATCAACTGGACATCATAAGTAGTCTTTTGGTGAAAATACAATGTCAATATAACTTTCTGTTCAGGAAGAGTTGCGATAAGATTTTCAAGATGGCCGCTGTAGTGGCCATATTGGACCCCAGATCAGCACCATTTTCATTTAGGACTAACTAGACATCATAAGAAGTCTTTTAGTGAAAACTCTATGTTGATATGATCATCCATTCAGGATGAGTAGCAATAATAAGATTTTCAGAATGGCTGCCGTGGCAGCCATATTGGACATCAGATCGGCACCATTTTCATTAGGACAAAATAGACATCATGATAAGTTTTTAGTGAAAACTCCATGTTGATATGACCATCCATTCAGGAGGGGTAGCGATAACAAGATTTTCTAGATGACCACAGCGGTGGCCATACTGGATGTGCAAGCAGCACCATTTTTATCTAGGAGCAGCTAGACCATGGGATCAATGTGTGTGTAAAGTTTCATGGCAATCCTATAAGTAGTTTAGGAGGAGTAGCAATAACAAACTTATGCTAATGGATGGACGGACGACAGACAACAGACCATCCCATAAGCTCTTCTGGTCCATGACCAAGGGAATTACTAGGTCGTCTTGAGGGCTCTTAAACCAACGTAGATTGGAAAACTTTTTTTTTTTTTTTTTTTTACAAAGGTTTAAAAAACACTGCGAAAATTAGCATGAATACACCAACCAGACTCCTTATGCTTGAATGGATCATGACAAATTAATTTTTTCCACAAGTAAAATACCAGATTGCATTTTTATTCCCATGACTAATAATCACAAGTGCTGAATCTTCATAAAATAAATTAATACATTTTCAAAATTAGTATCATCAAATTTTGTATACAACTTTTTTTTGACACTGCACACTGAATTAACGTCATTATGATGTAGCACTGAACTGATCAAGTTCACACATGTCTAAGTTTGTTTTTCTTTGACCAAATCAGCTTCACCAGACTGAACAAGAAGTTTTTAGGAAAAGCAATTTTGTTTTACAGAGATATCCAGGACAGTATGTGACACAAATATCTGCAATTGGCTGTCCTACAAAAATTAACAGCAGTGAAAGTCATCAGAAGAGACAAAGTAACAGATTTGAACAATAAGAAAACATTGTAAAAATATTTCTGTATATGTAAATAAAATGGATGGTAGCAAAAGAGATATCCTGCATCCCCTTAAAACATAATGGTTGTGACCTCATCCACCGTGCATTATCAGTAGGTACATGTATGACCACAGTGTTAGGCTACATGCTAAACAGCATTTCTCATGGTAAAGGAATGAGTATCGAAAAAGCAAACATCACCTTACATTTCAGAATAATGTACATGTATTTTGCTGAATTTGCATACTTTAAGGAGTTGTAGTAATGACTTCCTGCATATCACAAGAAAATTCAGCACCAGCAAAAAAACATGCAAGTGCTTCAAATCTCAACTTGCATTTTCCACACTCACCGTCTGCAAGTATACGAGTGCTAAATTTGAGAAATTGAAGATTTCAAACTTCACTCTGGTAGAAATTATTGTAATCTTTTCAGTTTCTATTAATGGTTCAGATTTTCAATTTTTAGTGCAAATTTATCTCACCCAGTATATTAACAGCTTGGATATCTAAACAAATATTGATATCATCTTTTTTATGTATTATTCAAATGAAGGAACAATCCTGAATGGATAGCGAAATACTTGTGCATTCACTTTGGAAATATTTCTTATATTTTATCTTTTTTTTTTCTACCAGTGAGAAAGAATTTCTAGTTCAACTACTGTATGTCTCATTTAGAGCATCATGTTTTGTGCACTTCTGCAAGATGTCTCATTTAGGGCACTGTTTTGTGCACTTCTCTGAAGAAAGTTATTTTCGGTGACACCCACATTTTTATTCATTATTTCCACCTTACACAAGCTTCTCTTCTCATGGAAAACTTTGAAACAGATCTCAAGTAAATCCAACGATACCTTCTCTCCTTAAATCAAAAGACTGGCACATTTCCAATGAAATTATGTGTCAGAGCTCTAGATTAGCAACATTTTTGCAAATAGACAATTTGACAACAAAAGCATACATACATTTTTACATGTGCTAAAATTAAGCAAAACAATTTAATTGTAAGCATTTAGTCTAAAGTTGTCATCATACAGTTCCACATAGTCCCTGCTGTATAATGGCGAGTATGATCAATATAAAATATGCGACTGGTTCAAGTTTACGATATTCCATGCATGTTTGAAATGATAGTACTTGATCCTTGTGAGAACACTCAAATAGAGCCATAAAATAGAACTCACCCTGAATTAGTCTTAATCACTAAGCTGTATGACACATTCAAAAAGACGTGAGTAACTTCTTGATGAATAAGACCTAAACTTGAAGTGCAAGTTTGTTTTTTGAAGTTTTCACAAAATACCCATTCAAATTTTTAAAATGCAATTAGTTCCAAACCGGGAGTAAAATACTCAATTTATAAAATTCTGATTACAAGTTTTAATGTGTTATAATAATTCAATTGTGCACCTATTGTTTTTAATGCAAAAACACATTATCAAGATGTTTAACAACATCCTTTATTTGCATGTAGCCATACAAAGACTGATGAACTGTCATTATAAAAATAACCCCTTTACAATCATAACAGTAAACTTGTGGAATCATAGTGCATTATTATAGATAATATAAAGGTATATATAACACTTTGTAAGTCAAGAACTACCACACACTTTAACATTTAACTATTCATTTTATTTAAGCTGATGTCCACTAAGAACTCAAATCCTGTTTTCTACATTAGGAAATAAAATAGTATTTGTTTTTTTTCTTCCCATTTTTGTAATGTAACACAACCAAGAGTACTGCAAATGTCACATGATATGCCTCTCTTGTGACCTTGACCTTTCAGCAAGGGACATGACTACTGTATGACAAGGTGTTGACCTGGGTAAAGTTTAATCAAAATATCTGGAGTGCTTAAAAAGTGACAGCCTGGATAAGAAAATCAACCACTGACTTGCATTATTGCTTGTTATAACTGTGACCTAAAGGTAGGGGGAATGAATGTGAATATGCGAGACACTGTCATGTCAAGATAAAATAAAAGGCTGAAGTTTCATTAATATATCTTTATTTGTTCAAAGGTTATACCCACAGCACCATTTCAAGCCAGATACTGGTGTTACGACTCTATGGTCTAGAAAAATGTAACAGAAAGAAAGTGAAACCAACAAATCAAGTAAAAATCAACAAACAATTTATTTCTAGATAATTAAAATGAAAAATCAAAACGACACTTACAGTAATGTGTATTAATATCCAAATAATCCAATAAGAATTAGTGTCCTAATCACAAGTCCTAAATATAGAATGTTCCGAATTCACGGGTATCCTTGAATGTTGTGATATGCCAATGGTCTTTAAAGTCCTGATGTACTAGTAGTCTTTAATGTGCTGATGTCAAAATGAAGTACTCCAAAATATCTCTGAATAAGTTCACATAAATTCCAAAATCATCAATTAAAAATCCAAAATCCAAAAGTTTATGAGCACTGTTATAATCCAATGAGTATTTAAATAATTCCTCTCTTAGAATTTTGAATGACTTTCCACAACTGTAATAGCTCTTTACAAGACTGATAGTAATGTCGAAACTGAAAAACTGTCCACTAAACATGGTATATATAAAGATTGGTCACATGACAGAATGTTCTAGAATATGTGTCATCTTAATGGAATTTTACTTGTATGGACATGACTTTTTACACATAACTCTAAGGATTTTCCAGTTTTATCTGTAAACAAAATCAACCTTGACCTCAAATTCAGTAAACATTTTGTTTATCAAAACTATCCTTTAGCTCAAATCTGAAGTAAACAACCTAATTCAAGGACACTAGTAAACATATTTTGCCTGACAAACAACATTAAGATTTAAGCAAATATTAAAGTCAAGAAACATTTATAATTTCCTAAAATATCTATAATATTATATAAACATCATACATAACACTGGATAAAGCTTCTATTCTGACCAAAGAAACAAAAGTCATACTCCAATCTTTGAACTACATCAAAAACTTCTCAACACCCCTCCCAAAAAAATTTAATCATCTTTCCAGATTCTCTTTCCATACTGAACGGATTGCAAAACCTTAAATTGGACAACCTGTTAATATTCCATGATGTTTGGAAAAATGATCTGTTTATGAAATCTTGGAAAAAAGTATTTCGGACAGATGGTTGCCTAGTCACATTGGTATCAAGGGTAATGAAAATGCCGATAAATCAGCCAAATGTGGCTCTGCAATCACCCATTTCCCAATAGAAAATTCAATATAGCAACTACAGAAAATATAGTTCTACATAAGTGGCAAAATATGTGGAATAAAAACTCCACAAACAAACTCTGCAACATCAAACCCATCATTAGAGAATGGCATCCGTCACACCTTGAGGCAAGGGGCATTGCTATGATATGTGACTCACCATCTATACATGATATATATTTGGCTATAGTTTCATTAAAATATCCTCATAGCATAAGAAGAACAAGGATACAAATGACAGAATTATATTTTCCCTTTCTGTGACCTTGTCCTAGAGGCAAAGGATGTGGCTATTGTACGCAACACACCATTAAGTCATGATATATACTGGGGCAAAGTCTCATGAATCTCTCTCCGACCGTTGCATGGTTATGGTCTGGACAAGCAAATATTAATGGACATATGTACAATGCCATAACATAATATGCCTGACCAAAGACAGCAGATATAAAATTTCCAGTAAAGATTACATGACAAAATATTTTAATATGGAGAAACCATGATCTTCTTTCCCACACATTAACATCACAAAATGAAAACCACAACATCAAATAAAATACTCCACATTTGTAAACAATAATGACCAAATGATGTGACACAATTGGTTTTCAGAATGACTTAACAGATTTTACTTAGTTATAATAGGAAAAAGACAACAGTGACCTACTTTTCAAAAAATCAGGTAAGAACTAGTGTGGAATATGCAACTTATTTTGAGGTAACTCACTGAAAATAATTCCATGTGATGTTTTGTCTCTTAGACTGATTGCATCAGGGAAAATTATATTGGGGAGATAATCACTCCAAATTCTACTGGATAGAACAAGATAAACAAGACATCAACTTGCATTAAAGATTCAGTCATATATTATAAAAGATACGACAAATATGGACACAATACTGAATGATATTGTGGTACCTGACTGGTGCTTTGCTATTGAAAAACAAAGGAAGATGGCCAGCTTATATGTATTGCCCACATGAACAAATAAAACATTCAGATCAAGACTGCAACACCAATGTGGACATACAAAAGGAAATTCTTCTCCATTCTGCTTAGAACATTATATAACTGAAAACATATACTCTGATATATACTTGCTAGTGTAAAACCTTATCTAGAAATCATTTAAATGGATGGAAATGTTTGAAATTTGTCTAAAATATGTTAAAATGTCTTTAACATGTGATCTTGACTTTGATTCAAAACAATATAAGAAAATACAAGTATTTCAGAATGCAACACTGTAATCCAGAGAATATACTTTCATATCTGATTGCCTTGCTCAAAATTTAGAAAATTAGGGTAAATGACTGATTTGAATAAATGTGCAATACAGTAGAATCTATTTATATTAGGGAATTTTCTGATAAAACAAAGCACAGATTTAGCTTCAACCTGTACTGATACTGTTTGATGGTTTCCCACCTATTCATTTTATCAAGCAATTGGTGCAAAGTTGCCTGCAACAAATCGGTATGCATTTTAGACATATAATGGTATTTCTCGTAGCTCTTGAGTTACAGTCAGTTGAAGGGTTCTTTTGGTGATATGTACAGAATATTTCTGGATCAAGTCCTATGTATGACAACTTGTAAATCCATGTGGAATAACACAACCCCACCTCCTGTGGCCATTTCGAATTTCATTGCTACACATGACTGTTCCATCAGAAACAGCAACCGAACAGATGTGACTTCTGATCATTTGCTCATTTTAAAGTTTTGGTTGCTTTGGTCATGAGACTCAACTACAGTGTCCCTGGATTTTGTCATGTGACTGTCACGTAATCCAAGAAAAGGCCAAATTACACAATGGACAGATTGCTTGACAGTATTCTGAGCAATTTTCCATGTAACTTAGGTTTGTCTGATTGATTTGCACCCAGGTCAACATCACAAAGTGAACAAATATTATCCGCCAATTTTTTTTTTAAAACTCTCTAATCACGTTAAAATAAGAAATCCACCATAGCGTGTAATTTGAAATATTCTTACCTATCATCTATAGATTCTTCCTTTCTTGCATGATTTAATGAATAGGTGAGATCAAACCTCAAACTGTTAAGCAGTATCAGTACAGGTCAGTGGGCTGATTTATTGGACTAGTAAGATAACTTCTATGTATTATTTAATGTTTTTAACAAAATTCTATTTATCAACAACACTTTGAACCGACTCTTTGAGTTTTATATGGAATTCATTCCATGTGTAGTTTGAATCTTTTGATACAAGTTTACTGTATCCAGATATTTTATAGCCCCATGCAGGTCTGATGGCACATTAATAGCATGAGCAAGTGTAAGTTTTTATCAACAGGGGACAGAGGCTATACAGAAAATGTAAACATAAAATGTCAATCATGAACAACATGGTTGCATTATTATTCGTGCACTATGTAGTGGCTTAATATGTCGGAGCACTTTATACACATGCATCCTAAAATGTTGACGTGTTTATGATTTATGCCGGCTGACCACCCTATGTTTTGCTGTCATAAATATCTCTATGTTTCCAGAGTCTGTATCTACCATTAGGTCTGTGTATACCTGTAATTGTAATTTCTTCTACTTACCTTTTCAAACTGCTCAAAAGCAAAAGTGAAGCCTGCTGAATAATCTGCTTGATTCTTGGCAAACAGAACATCCACTTTTGCAAACAGAATCTGACAAAAAAGAAAGTCATCTTCAGCTGACCCTTTTTAATGTAATCAAAACAAACACTTCTATGGCTTGTCCATTGTATTTTACTTATCAGAAGCAGTTCACCTGTCAACAAATTGACGTACCTAATGAGAAATTGAGAATGTTCACTGTATCATAAGCCTATCTATGCTCTGAAACCTTGATCTTTATATTTTAACACAAAAAATAGTTGATCTCATCAAAGTTCCATGCTGGATTCTGTGTATAGTCCCCAACTCTAGTTTTTTCTCTTTTGAGAAATCACTGTCATATTATTCAAGCAGGTTTTTCTCCCACCTTAATATTATAACTGCATAACAATCATCTGTCCAAGTTTACCAAAACAAACTATGTTTACATCAATTGTTCAGTATTTAAGTTCTAACAATGTATGCAGCATACTCTTGGTGGAGAATATCTTGGTGCGATATTGGGGGTTTTTTTGAGCTGGTGGAAACCAGAAAATCTGGAAGAAACTACTGACATGGATGGGCACCTACCCACTCCTGCACTAACAGAAACAAAAAGACTGAATCTGGAACCATGGGGTTGCAAAATGAGTACATTACCAATTGATGCTTAGGAAAGCATGGGTCATTCTCTACAAAGCAAAGTGAAGACTTATGCCTGGCCAAGTGCCAAGGATACAGCTTACAGAAAATTCCAATTTTTCTACCAATGACCATTGCCTGTGGACAGTTGCTATTTATATCTGACAAACATGCATTGATTGAAATGTACCAATGTTGAGAACAGATGATTATAATAAACATGCTACTCAGCATTAGTGTTCAGTATTGCTGGGAACTGGAACAGATTAATTTGGGCTGGTGGAGGGATATATCTAAAATCTATGTTATCACCAATCTGTATTTTTTGCCAATGTCAAAATCACATTGAATCCAACAACACATTGCTAATTACCACTAACCTATCCAAGCCTCCAGCTGAGGATACCGAATCAATCAATGCAGACTTTTAAACTTCTGATCAGAATGCTATGTAAAGAGTGCTAAGTTTATGACATTACAAAACCTGACAAAATTCTAATCTGGCTCAGATCTGGTACAATAGAATCATTAAAATACTAAATACCCCAAATATATGTTACAATTATAACTAATTAAAAACACAACTGAAGCAACTGCAATCATTTTTCCAGACACATCTGGGTTGAAAAAACCTGGTCTATTTTAGAATGGACAATTCAGGAATGAAAATTCCCCCCTCCATTTGAAAAAATGGAAACAAATTTTCTTAATATAGGATGGATTATATGAAATAAAAGGTAGGACTTGAAAATATTATACCTGATTTTCATGCATTTGTTTCATTATCAAGGGTATTTATTAGAATTAGCATGAATTCCCCAATCATGTTCTAGAATAGACCCTGTAAAGACACCATAATTTTATATTTGCTTACTGCACTTGATATATTAGCAAGAAGAACCCTGTTTATTCTGCAAGCCAATCTTGTATTTGTATGTCCTGCACAACTTCAGAAGTCTCACAGGAACAATCGACTCCATCCCCTCATACTACTGATGTGATACAAAATAGTTGGCACATATAGTTATGGAGTTCTTTGATAACACCTCTAAAGAGCCATACTGGGAATTCTGTAAGTTTTTTTAATATCATGAATCTAAATGTGCATGCCAAGGATTAAAATCATGATCAATGGTTCCCTATGTAGATAACCAGCATTTTCTGTGCAGAAACCCTTTGTTTTCTTTCAGTCACAGTGACCTTCACCTTAAATCTTTTGACTCCAAAATCAATACACTTCTTCCTTAGCCCAAGTGCAAGTGATCTACAAATTCTGGTCTAGGTCTGTGATGTAGAATTGATGTTAGCATGCAAAAACCTTTTTTTTTCTTCAATCATAGTGATCATGACCTTTGTCCTTTTGACTCCCAATTCAATATATTTCTTCTTTACCTAAAGTGCAAACCATCCACAAAATCTGGCTGAGGTATGTGATGTACAACTGATGTTATTGTGCAGAAACAATTTTTATTCTTTAAGTCACAGTTACCTTGACCTCTGACCTTTTGACACAAAAAATAAAAATGTTCTTCCACACCCCAAGTGCAAGCCATCCACAGAGTCTGGTAGTCATAGCTGATGGAGAATTCAAGTCATTGTGCAGAAGAATACAAACTGTTCTTTCAGTCACAATGAGCATGAACTTTGACCTTTTGAGCCCAAAATCCACAAGATTCTTCCTGAACCCAAGTGCAAACCATCCACAAAGTTTGATAACTTTAGATCATGCAGACCTTGTGTTACTGTGCAAAAGCCATTGTTCTCATTTTTCAGTCAGTGACCTTGACCTTTGATCCCAAAATTTATAACATTCTTCCTTACCCCAAGTGCAAACTGTTCACAAAGTTTGTTAACTTAAGATGGTGGAGAACTCTAGTTATTTTGCTGAAACCATTTTTCTTCTTTTAGTCATGGTGACCTTGACCTTTAAGGGTTTTTTTAAAGCCCAAAATCGATAGGGTTCTGCCTCACCCCAAGTGCAAGCCATCCACAAAATTATTGTGCAGAAACCAAATTGGTAACAAATGGACAGACAAACAATATCATAATATCATACGCTCTGCCTTATAGCAGGCATATACATATTCAAAGTATATGGGGTTTTTTTCTACAATTATACATGTTTTCAGGATACCATTACCTCTTTGTTCCTGTAATTGGCTTGCACAAAGGTCTTGAAACAGCTTACAAAACTGGCTTTTGTATCAAACTGAAGGTACAAAGAGATATGTATTAGTTAACATGATTTAAAACAATCAAAAACAAACTTAAAGCTTAAATATATGAGATAAATCCAATAAAGAGTGGAGAAAAATGGAATAAGAGTCATCTATGCACTTTTATATGAAGATATCCAAAGCACAAAGTTAATTCATTCATATACATGTATGTACATCAATCATTTGTTCATCTCTGTGATAATTGGTCTAAGGTGCTCACCTTTACAGATCACTCAAACACCTCACCTCTGTTCACATGAGTTTGAGTCTCGACTTGACCAACATGGGTATGTGAGAAAGCTTGCCAGTAGCTTCACATGGGTCGGTGGTTCTTCCTGGGGTCTTTCCGGGTTCTTCCTCCACCGAATATACTGGCTGCCATGAATAGCCCATGATGTGCTGATAAATGGCACTCATCTGTGCATATGCATCATGCTTAACTCTTCTTGAACACAGTTCAATCCTAACATTCTCACAAGTAAAATATTCTCCTAAAGTTTGGGAGATAAACTTAATTAAACAAGATTTTACCTCCCTGAAAATTTTTTTTTTACATAATATGTACATAGTCAATGAGCAAATCATGAAAATGTTATAAATATTGTGTTTTATATTTGAATTGAACAAACCATTGTAGCAATGTCAATAAAAATTCTGGGTCTTAGAATTCCCCTAATCCACAGAAGTGGATAAGTTTATCTTTATAATTATGCATTATAGTGTTTGTGCTGTTGGATATTGTGGGCAAGATCCACTGAGCTTGTAAGCCCCAAGTACTTCAGGCAAGACCACAATATCCAACATTACAAAAAACACTCATTTATTTATTATATACTCCTTTTATTAAAATGATAAATCATTAAAATTATGAAATTATTTTCACAAAATTAACATTAATATAAATGTTTCACAAGATTACTGTAAACAGTAAATTATACACCCAGTCCATGTTTAATAGTCCCAGTGTACATTACTGAAATTTGTGTTCATAAACCACATTCCTTCTTTCAGTTTGAGTGACCTTGACCACTGACCTTTGGACACCAATTATTTAGCCTACTAAAACACCTAAAATATTAAGTCTGTTGAGTACTATCATAATGTCATGAAATGGTTCTCCAAATCATAATCCTAATGCCAATGTCATAAGGATAGGTAATATTGAATATACCCATCATGTTTCAAGACTGCACATTCAATGATGTTAGAGAAACTGAGTTAAATGCAAACACAATGTAATCAATGGAGTCTAAGTGTCCTTGACCTACTTTTGCACATGGTACGTAGTACAATCCAAGATGAATATGGTACAGAATTTAATGTCATAAAGTAAGTGTTACAACAGTGAAAAATGTCAGTATTTCCAGAATAGCCAACAAAACTTAAAAGCTTTTGCTTATGTCATTTATATTCAACAGTGGCGAGATTTTCAAGCAAAATGTTAAGGACATTCCCAAGGGTGTCATGATTAATTGCCATCATAAGTGACCAGTCATTGGCATTCAAATTATTGAGAAAGCATAAAATACACATTCGAACTCATACAGAGATGCTCAGAATGAAATACAAAATAAATGATCAAATTGTTTTTCAGCAATGTCTGGACATAACACTTGTATCATAAGTGTTGCATCCCACAATTGGATACATTTTATGCCAATTTCATCAGTTCCCAACCATGTTTAACCTTGCAAGGAAAAGTATGTTTCTTGATCTAATTCATGATACAAGTTTTAGAAAGACAGCTGCAAACAGAATTTCTGACACAGTTTTCAGAATTTGTAAATCAGTTTGGTGTCCGGATGTTACAGCTCTGATTCTTATGAAATACTGGCAGCAACTGGATAAATAGCTGACACTATTTACATCAAGCAGTGTTTATTTCATGACATCTATATGCTACCCGTTTACAACAGCCTGACATGATACAATGCACATTCTAGCAGACTGGCAGACAAACGGGAAGTATGCCTACTATCTTGCCACAGTTGTATCTGTGTTAACAATGGTTTGTGTATGGAATTTTTGCTCAGTAAAGATTGAAATAGTGTAGTTATAAATTGGTGAACAATTTCAATTTACATGACATTTCGCTTGAAATTCATGCAGAAATGGTTCAAGTGTTGCAACTGATTTTCAAGAACTTGAGATTTTCCAGCCTCTGTTCATTGGATAACCAGTTTCCATCTATGTCCATTGTTACGTACTCATTAGATCGCAAGGTTAAATAATTCTTTTTTATACTGGAATGAGAACGATTTCATAACCAATTCTTTCAGGAAAAAAAAAAAAAAAAAGAAGAGAGTTGTCACGTGAAATCAATATGAATAAAAACATCCTGTTATGAGCATATTATATAGCCGTGATGTAACATGTACCTGAAATCACACTTCTTCAATAAAACATGTGAATGGTAATGACTTATCTGTAAGAATAACAGAAAATGGACAAGAGTCCATCGAAGGGACTCTACTGAACAAAAAGAATTTCCAGGAATTCAAGATAAGACCATTTCTTCCTTTCAACTGCCAAGTGCTGAAACCATCCCTGATATTCTTCAGCAATAACAAGTTTCAAATTAGCTGATGTGGTGGACATATTGGATGTCAGATTGGAACTATTTTCATTTAGGACCAAATAGACATCATTAAATTTCTTTTGGTGAACCCCATGTAAATATGACCATCTATCCAGAGGAAGTAGTGACAGTAAGATTTTCAAGACAGCCGTCATGGCATCCATACTGGATGCACACTTGGCACCATTTTCATTTGGGACCAACTGGGTACCATAAGAAGTCTTTTGGTGAAAAGCCCATGTTGATATAACCATTCATTTGGGAGGAATAGAGATAACAATATTTTCAAGATGGTCACCATGGTGGCCATAATTAGGATCAATATACATCATTTTCATTTAGGACCAACTTGACACCATAAAAACTCTTTTAATGACAACCCCCATGTCAAAATGACTCCATTTAAAAGTAGCAGCAATAACAAGATTTTTAAGATGGCCACTGGTGGCCATTGTGCAAGTCAGATCAGCACCATTTTCATTTAGGACCAACAAGGTATTATAAGAACTCTTCTGCTGAAAACCCCACATTGATATGACTTTCCGATTTGGAGAAGTAAGAACAATTTTTTCAAGATGGCTGCCAGATGTGCACCATTTCCATTTAGGACCAACTGGACATCATAAGAAATCTTCTGATGAAAGCACATGTTGATATAACCATCCATTCAAGAGAAGTAGCGATAACAAGATTCTCAAAATGGCAGCAGTGACATCCATACTGGATGTGCAAGTGGCACCATTTTCATTTAGGACCAACTAGACATCATAAGAAGTCTTCTGGTGAAAACCCCATGACAATATCACTTTTTGTTCAGAAGGAGTAGTGATAAGATTTCATGATGACTGCTGTGGTAGCCATATTGGACATCAGATCGGCAACATTTTCATTTAGGACCAACTAGACATCATAAGAAGTCTTTCAGTGAAACCCCATTTTGATATTACCATCCATTCAGGTGGAGTAGCAGTAACAAGATTTTCAAGATGGCCAGTGGCATTTCCATATTAGACATCATCTTCGGTCATAAACGTTTCAAAACTGCAAGCAATAATTTTGTACTCCCTCTGGACTTCGGGGAGGGGTACTGTTAACTAACCCAAATTTGTCATTTGTTTTGTTCAATCTGAATCACTTTCAAGTAAAGAAGATATACCACAGAATAAGGTAATTTTTACACTAGACTCATATTGGGCATTTTGTTTATGTTTGTCACCTTTGATATGCAATTTCAAGGCACTTTCATCCAAGTCAGAAATGTCTAACTTTCAATTGCACGCAGTACACAATGACTTCATTTGTCTCCTTTAAATGGTTTTAACCAATCCATGTATCAAGTTCCCATCTGCTATTATAAACAAACTGCATTTTATGCATGTTTACCATACATGCATACCACTAATTTTCAAATTCAGGAAAAAAAATGTCAAAAATCAGGAACAAAGAACAATTTTCAGGAACACTACGCGGACAAAAATGTTTTCGGGTTATATGCTTGTATTTAAATCAACTAACATTAAAAAATAGCAGCAGAATTGAAAGAAATGAAAGATAATCAGCTGAAACTCACCTATTTTCACTATGTACACTATCTACAGGAAAGTTTGCTGTTGACAGTTGTTATTTAAATTGCTGAAGCTGCCTGCAGTTGGCAGACTTCAGGAATTGGAGGTCCCTTTTGCTGTACATTCACTCCAGGGCATCTCCTGGTTGGGATTCGATAAATTTGTCAAGAGCAGTAAATGGTATATTTAATTCAGTGACAAGGTCAACTAACATTGTTTCTGCTTGGGTAACATCAGTTGACTTGCTTGAGCTGGCAGTGGAATTTGAAGAAAAAAATTATCCGATTTTTTTTTGAGCTGGTGATGAGTTTCTCATACTCCGAATATTTCTTACCGATAACATGATGCCAACAATCATCATGGCCTATGGATTTGATGGAAAAATCCACTTGACAAATGGCACAAAAAATAAAATATTCTCCTTTTTTGCCAGGTTGAAGGCAGCACCACTCCTCTGAATACTGTGTATGAAATGTATGTAAGCGTGCTCTTTTTGCTGATGGCACATCACTTCCTGCATCATCAGCTTTCCTCTTCGACATCTTGAACATGTCAAAAGACTCAAAACTCAAATGAAATCCTAGGCTAGATAGCCTAGATATAAAAAATGCTTGATGCTTGTAGCAGTCTTTCACAAACCGCTTTCCAAACGAGAAATGGCGCGTGCCCACACACTTGCCCAGGTTAAAAGGCGGGAAAAAACGATCATGTGGTTTTGACTGGTTTTGACTGAGGTACTTCTGTTTCTCATACTAAACAAATTTCCCGGTTTTTCATTTTCCGGTATTTTTCTGTATTTCCAGAATGTACATGTACGCAAAATTTTGCCAATTTTCGGTAACAAATACGGAGACACTGGAACAGTAGGCATGTATGGTTTACCCAGTAGTTAAGTTTACTCAAGCAATGAAGTAAATTGCTTTGCAAACAACATGCTTTGCCTTGATACATAATGGTAAAGTCAAGAGTTCCAAATATTTTGATTTACTGGTGTCGATGATGAAAGTGCTCTGTTGAATTATAATACCATGACACTTAAGGGCTGTTCCATTTATATGTACATGGTACCCAAGGAAGACAGTTTTTTTTAAATATATGCCAGGGTACTTTATTTACTCAGTTCATATGAAAATGATACCAAATTCTAAACTGCATCTATGTGTGACTACTCCACAATAAATGTGCCTTCCTTGGGTCCCATGCATGTTGTACTGGAACAGCCCTAATATATTTTGTGATGACACGATCACAATTTTTGCATGAGACAAATAAACTTTGTTTCTTCTGATGAAAAATAATGTGTTGACAACATTTTAGTTATTCAAGGACAGTTTGGAAAAATCCAGCATATTTTAAATGAATTCTAGGACTTTTCAAGGATTAAAACCACTTTTGCACAAATTCAAAGTACTTTGCAAGGACCAGTAAAAAATTCTAGGCCTTTTCCAAATCTTGAGTGCAAATGCATAAAGGGCATCCTGTTATATCACCAACCAATTAATGATTAGTTTTCATATAATATCCTAATGTTCAATACAGCAAGTATGATGGTTCTTTGGTGTCTCCATTATAACACAATCACAATATCAGTTGAATATTTCAATGATATTAATCAATTTGTAGGCAAAGATCCAACTGGTGTCTTACTGAAGTTAAAAAAGCAATGGATTTAACCAAGGACACAAAAATATTAATTACCCAAATTAGGAATAATAACTCAATAAAACTGCAAAACAAGGATGTAAAAAAACTGTCAAGTTAAATCTTTCAAGCTGATGATTATACATGTGTAAAGTCCTATAATGTGTTTCATAATCTTTAGTGAAAAAGCAAAAATCACATCCTGTAACATTTCCAACCAATTAATGACTCCACTTTTTATACAGTACCTCCATTCATATGTATGGAAATAAATTGCCCCTAATCAGGTCTTTCAAAATTAAGTAAAATGGGCAACTTAGTTATCACACAATCACAATATCAGTTGCCTAGTTTCAATGATGCTGAGAAACTGAAGGACAAAGATTCCATTTGTGTCTTACATTACATCTTTTTCTGAGCCCCAAAATATAATTTTTACACAGTATCTCCATTCATATGTATGGGAATAAACTGCCCCTAATCTGGTCTTTCAAAATTAAGTAAAATGGGCAACTTATAATAAGTATGACATTTTTGGAAAACTTTTAGATGTAACATGAATTGTACGACATACATTCTGTACCATATACTCATCAAATTTCATCGCTGTGCCAAGGTGTTAGAAACTGAGTTCAATACAGATATTTATGCAATAGCTGAAGCATGATAAGAACCAGCTATACTCGTGTATAAGCCAGGTCCAAATGCAAACAACAAAGACACTGATCTGCCGTCACATAATGCGTCGGCAGATCTGGGTCTATGCAGTTTGCAGTTGGCATTGGCTTATATGCGAGTATCGATGGTAGGTCACCTTAACATATTTCTGCCCATGGTTAGTTGTACTTGCCAAGATGAATATACCATTCAAATTTCATGACTGTACATACAGCAGCGTGAGATAAATGCACATGCTAAATGTTGATACTAACAACATCATCTATTTAATGGGTCACTGAGCAGAACGTTACCATCACTTGCTGTCCCACAGTAAATGTTAGAAAATCTGCTTGACTTTTAAGCAAATTAAAAGACTTGTTCTACCCTAAAAGTATTATAGACCCAATAGTAATAAAAACTAAAATATAAATACTGTGGTTTCACTTTTTTTCATGGTGTACCAGTTTTCTTGAATGTTGTGGTTGCCCATCTGAATGAATAGTCTACATTAAGCATAGATAAATGTAAACATTCCTATTGCAGTAGCAAACTTTCCTGTTAAAATTTAAATATTCCTGAAAGCACAACTCATTTTATCCACACACTTTAAATCCAAAGGAACAATACTGTAAAATACTAAAACTATTTCTTGAAGCTTAAGTACTAATTAAACAAAATATATATATACACTAATTACAGCATAGTACAATAGCTCACACTTCACTGATCATTGGAAACATGTCAATCAAGTATCCTGGTACACACAAATATCTGTCATGTAAATAATCCCAAAATGGCAGAATTACACAAGTCCAGCATTCTCAAAGTCATGGCTAATTAAGTCCAATCACTGAAACATTTCTCACAAGCCACGATTATCCATTCAGCATGAATTGACTTGAATATTGATTCTTGCAAGTCCACTGATAAAGTGCACTGATCTCCAGTGAAATCTTTTTCCCCTCATGGAAATGTGACTTCATTTTCTTCTTTCAAGTGTTTGTCTACTGCCAAGTGAAACAGTTGGAGTTTGCCGGTACACAAGGCATGCACAAACAAAGGATTGCTTTCAATATCTTTCAGTTAGGCTAGTATCTTCACTTGATGGTTTTGAACACATCAAAGACTGCCACAGCCTGCTGACTGCAGTGAGCAAGAGGCTGTTGGTCACATGTCTGGTTCATGTATGGAATGATGACATTATCCACATAACTATTTTTAGCATTCTAAAGCCACCATGTTAATTCCACAAGTGTTGTAAAATTCTGGTGGTGCAACTTTATGGACAGGGGTTTAAGTGAATGATCATATAGATGTATTTCAATAACTGCTTGACTCCGTCTTATTGGCTGCATCAGCTCCATTTCTTGTTCAGCACTTTTGACAAAAACACAGAACAAGGGATTGGTCTTCGCAGGTGTTTAATTTGTGCTCATTCAATTGTTAGCATTTTCTGAGCCATTCAAGTGACATTCCCTTGTTGCCAGCATTGTTTTGTTCTTTTGTATTCTTTATTTTGGGTACATGTAAATACCTACAAAAAATATGCAAACTCTGACGGAGGCAAATCCACAAATGTAAGTACCCACAGCATGACTCGCTACTGCAATGCCCCACGCTTTTCCATGAATATTCTATGCATCCACAAACCGATTACTCACCCATACCCCAGTGACCAAGGGTTTATAATGTCACAGCATGCTATGACTGCATAAAGTTTGGCCAAAAAATATCTGATGTCATATTGTAATTGAAATATTTGCATATCTGACCTTTTACCCCCTCCCAGGGACACTAGGGGCAGGAGCTGAGGATTACACCTCTCTCACAGATGGTTACTTCAGGGACAACATAACTACAAAGTTTCATGAATTTCTACCTAACAGTTTATGGAGATGTTATAAGAGACACATGGACAGACCAACAGGAAGTACTATAAAATATCTAAGATGCTTTTAGATAGTAATAATGAGAACAATAATAATAAGAAGAAGAAGAATGGTGGTTGTGGTTTTATGGGTTTAACGCCATTTTTCAGCACATGATAGGCTATACATGGCGGCCAGTATATCTGGTGGAGGAAGAACCCTGGAAAAATCCGTGCAGAACCACTGACCCAATTGAAGCTACTGGCAAGCTTTCTCTCATAACCACATTGGGCGAGCCCAAGACTCGAACTCATGCGGACGGAGGTGAGATGTCACTGATCTGTAAAGGCGAGCGCCTTAAACCACTCGGCCACCCGGGGCCCCCAGAATAATAATAATAATAAGAATAATAATTATTATTACATACACTAAGTGCATGTTTATGATATGGGACCTACTCTACTTACTTTGGCTATGTTGACAAAATCATTCTCTCCGAGTGTGTCCAGTAAGGACTTAACAGTAACCTTCATCAGCTGCAGGGCTTGTCCATGTACACTGCCACTCCTGAAAGATGATAAAACATAATGATTTTAAATTTAGAACTTTATTTTTATTCATGCATAAGGTGCACATAACTGTGAGCAATGCAGATTCAGAATTTACATCACATAAAGTGTGGACAGATCAGGATCTATCTTGTTTACTTCAAATACCATCTATACTTGTGTATAAGCTAGGTCCAAATGCAAACAACATAGACCCTGATCTGCCGTCGCATAATGCACCAGCAGATCAGGGTCTATGTTGTTTGTTCTACTGATTAGTCCTTACAAACTGCATAGACCCAGATCTACCAGCACATTATGTGTTATTGTATTTCATACTGTTTATTGTTGCTAATCTATCTACCTATGTAGAAACTAAAATAAATGGTTATGAACAAAAATTACATAATATCTATAGTTCACTTAACATAAGTATACACCAGCGTTATTTTCTATTTTTTTTTTAAAATCATAATTCCAGTTTGGAAATGAATTGTACAAACCTTCAACTTTAGTATTTTCCAATATAATGACCACTCCATGAAATGATTACAGTGTGCAAATATTTTCCATGGAGTATGGCACAAAAATGGCCACCAGTCCAGAGTTACATCCTACTGCAGGGTTTGTCCCAGTAGATGGTGAGACCAATAATACAGTACAGAGTATGCTTTGCATCTGGAACACCCTTGACTTAATAATTAGTTCAACATAGATACAATCCATCATTATGGTTTTTCTTGCCAATCATAAGAAACATAGTTCTTTTCCAATTTATTACTTAGTGAATCAACTGTATAAAGGTATGTCATGCTTATAACTCAAAAAATAGCTAATGAATGTAATTATTGCACAAAAACACCAATCTTGGATCATTTACCAACAACTATAATTATTTCTGCCGGCAGACACTCTTTTTCCAAGTAAATTTTCTGGCAAATACAAATGTTTACAAAAGACTAGACGTTTTTTAAAGTCACACAAAAAATTGACAACAAATACGCAAATTTTGCATCACTAAAAAATTCACAAAATTTGGGAGTGTCATTTTGGTCAACTTACGTATCGATGATAATCATCATGTCTTTTGGTGAACTGGATCCCTGGATGTACCTGCCAAAATAATCACACATTATATATCCCAGAAAAACATTGACAAATTGTGAAAGCTATAACAAATGTTAGATGTAGTGTTGTGAGTTTTTTTTTAAAAATCAACATGCACATATAAATATTTAAATACTTGAAAATTTTCACTCATAACTGGTCTAAAACATAACTGGCCACAAATATGTTAATGGCCAAAAAGACGTTAATGAACTAAATAACTATTATGTTTTGTATGAAAAATGTATCCCATCAACCACCAAAAAACTATGGTTGCGGGCAGAAAGCATATCCACTTTGTAAGCTGCAAACAAATCAAGACATAGTCAGAGTATGCATTGTATCACAGAATTGATTAGAACAGAAATATATTATTTAACAAGAGGCCTAAGCAGGCCAGATATTTCTCACCTGTCTGACAACTACCTTGAGCCAGTTAGCTAAGAAATTTGGGTTTGATTGCTTATTCATGGCATTTAGACTTATTATTTGTTTAGTAATGGCAGCCATGTTGAATGACTGATTGGCATCATTTGTGCAAACCTGAAAGCCTTCACATCATAATGCTTTCTATGAAGTTTGGTTAACTTCTGTGCACTTGCTTTTGACATTTAGTCATTTAAAGGTTTTTCTATTTTTATAACAGCAGCTGTATTTAATAGCAACTTAGCACCTTAAGTAAAAACTTGAAAGGTCTTTATTTTTGATGCTTTCTGTCAAACTTTGTCAAATTCTATTCAGCAGTTCTTGGGAATCTAATGAAATCTCTATTTTAGTAAGAACAAGAGTATTTGATGGCAGATAAGCATAATTTGTACAAAATTGAAAGGCCTTTTATGCCAGGATGTTTTCTGTTAAATTTGGTCAAATTCTGTTAAGCAGTTTTTGAAAACAAGTCATTTAAAGGTTTTCCATCTGTAATAATAGTGGACTTATTTGATGAAGATTAGCATTATTTGTATAAAACTCAAAGGCCTTTACACCATGATGCTCGATGCCACATTTGGTTGAAAATGGTTCAGTGCTTTTAGGAAAATAGACAATTGCTGATGACACACCAGATGCAGGACCATACCAGAAGCTCACTTGGTCCTATGGCCAGATAAGCTATAAACAGAATTGGAAGCATTTATGTAGCATGGACAGACAATGGACTTGATGTATTATGGACAGACAATGGACTTGATGTAGTATGGACAGACAATGGACTTGATGTAGTATGGACAGACAATGGACTTGATGTAGTATGGACAGACAATGGACTTGATGTAGTATGGACAGACAATGGACTTGATGTAGTATGGACAGACAATGGACTTGATGTAGTATGGACAGACAATGGACTTGATGTAGTATGGACAGACAATGGACTTGATGTAGTATGGACAATGGACTTGTTTTTGATAAAACTGAGTACTGTCTATACTTGCATACAAGTTGGATCCAACTGCAAACTGTACAGACCCAGATATGGCATTGCATAATGTACCTGCAGATCTGGGTCTATGCAATTTGTTAGGAGTAATCAGCAGAACCAACAACAAAGACACTGATTTGCCTGCACATAATGCAATGGCAGATTAGGGTCTATGTTGTTTGCAGTTGGACATGACTTATAAGCGAGTATATATCATAACTATGCTCCAACCTGTGCATAAGACAGAATGTGAGCATGAGGTATTCATGTGCAATTAGAATATGTAGAAATGGACCTTTGAAATATGGCCTTTACACACAGGTGGTTCTTATATCCAAGTGTAAACTATCCATTTCACATTACAGGTAATGTCAAAGTTTGCATTTTTGTGAATATCAGGCCTCAATATCTGACCTGACATTTAATGGAGTTATTGTGTGGAAACAATTTTGATTCTTTTAGTCAGAGTGATCTTGACCTTTGACCTTTTGACCCCAAAAATGATAGGGTTCTTCCTTCCTCCAAGTGCACACCATCCACAATGGTTCATCCAGGTCTGTGATGTAGAACTAATATTATTGTGCAGAAACCATTATTTCCTTTTTCTTTCAGCCACAGTGACCCTGACCTTTGACATTTTCACTCCAAAAATGATGGGTTTCTTGCTTACCTCAATTGCACGTGCAAGCTGTCCATAAAGTTTTGTCAAGGTATGTGATGTAGAACTAATGTTATTGTGCAGAAACTGTCATCTTTCAGTCACGGTGACCTTGACCTCTCGACCACAAAATCTATAGGGCTATTCCTTACACCAAGTGCAAGTCATCTACAAAGATTGGTAACTGTAGATGGTGGAAAACTCAAGTTATTGTTTGAAAACCATTTTGCTTCATTGAGTTAAAGTGATCCTAACCTTTAACCTTTTGACCCCAAATATGATGAAGTTCTTCCTTACCCCAAGTGCAAGCCATCCACAAAGTTGGTAACTGTAGGTGGGGGACAATTCAAGTTACTGTGCAGAAACAATAATGGTAACAGAAAGATGGACAGACAGATGAACAACATCATAATATAACTAATGTTACTTTCATAATTGATGTTTATTACTGATAAAAAAAATACATAAAAAGACATTCTTGATAAATATTTCTATCCATATTAAGTTCATTAATAAATATGTAGGTTGGAGGGGGGGAATAAAACTAATTTTGCCCTCATCTGTATAATAAAAATTCCATTCTCCCATAGACACAAAAATGAGAAAGTTCCAGAAATTCAGAACTAGAAGAACACAGACCCAGTCTGTTTTACATGTCACAGGCCCATGTGCAGTAGTCATCTTCTTTCTAATGGGCACAGACTACTTCTGGGACAGCAGAGCGGGATGTAAGGAGGGAATCTGGCAAAAGCGACAGGTAAGTATTACATTATTAAAGTTAGTTTTGCCCCCTCCAAAAACTATATTTTAATATCAGCAATAAATTACCTGTTGTTATTGTGTAGCTGAATTTGCCAGTTTGGTGGGAGGCTGATGTTCTCAAAAACTAAAAACTCAACCTTACGGTGCGAATGTTCACTCCTGTAAGATGCTATCCGCTTCAGCCACTTTTTGTGCTGTGACTATAGGCCCTAAAGAAAATATGCCATTGCTCTGGTGCAAAAAAAAAACTAAGGTAGGAGGAAAAGGTTGTGTATAACCGCCAAAATGCAGCTTCCATAACATCTTCCTATGACGAATGAGTTATATAGGACCATGCGGTAGGAATGGTTCAAACCTCATGGGCTTTAATCTTGATGAATGAAAGGTTCCTCTCAGTAAGAGACTGATAAGCCCTCTTGATCATTTGGATGATTCACCTCAGCAGAGCCCTTTACAAAAAGGAAAAGATGCTTACTACCCTTTCCTCTCCCTTTTAAAGGTGCCAAATAAAATTGTAAAACCCTAAATGGGCATAACAGTTGATTTTGATCATCCCCAGCACAGATACAACTGAGACTGGGTATCTCTATAGGGAGGGAAGCTACAGAAGGAAGCTGACTTTTTGCTAAAAAGCCTGGTTGGCAAAGGAGAAAAACCGATTCATAACTGCCACTGAACCGTAAACACCCTTCTTCAATAGACAGGGTAAGAAGCTCGCTCCTTCATCTCGCAGATACTAAGGAGAGCATGAAAACAGTATTCAGGGTAAGGTTCTCAAAAGAAGCTTCACCCAAAGGTTCAAAGGAGGGTTTTGTTAAAGAGCACATGATGCACAAGAGATTCTATCTGAACGTTAGCTTCATTACAGAAATTTTCTGTTCATGATCTTGCTCTCATTTATCTTTGGTCTTCATCCATAATCTAACTGTATTTTATTTAATAATCCCACCTTTCTCTGAATCATTTTCTTTTTAAGCTAACAATTAATTTACTTAATGCTAAATCTTATATTTCTTAACGTTTCTTCCTCAGAAAGAGTTTTTTTTGTCATTAATTTAACCTCAAAAATATGTTAAACTAGCGTCTGGCAGTGACTTTGCATTGCATCTGAGAACACAACAGGACCAACCTGGAAATCAATCTCTAAACTTGTTGTTTTCATTGACATGAATTTTCATAAAAAGTATTTGATCACCTTTTGCAAATCTGGTGATCACTAATGCAAATATGGCTTAGTTTAACCAGATATCACATTTGGTGTAACCTTGAACTTTACCCTTTAACAACGTAGTCAAAAGTGAAATATGGAGCTTTTCCTTGTTGATTGAGAAGTAATTAACTGTATGTATCGATGTTAACTGTTCATTCATTTTGTTATTTCTTCTCTAAAATTGCAATAATAATTTATATGGCAACCTTTTAGGTCTTTATTGGAGTTGGCTGTGAGAAACCTTAGTATATTTTCCTTTTGTTTTCCTAAAGATGCAAGTCCATCAGACTCGATTATTTGAAAATGAGCAAGTCCAATGGCAGTTTTGATGAGACTAGGACCTCAGACTTGAAAATTTTTCAACCCCTGATGCATAAGCTTTGCTGCATTTTATGTCAATATGCCAAAAGTGGGACTGCCTTTCCAAAATTCAAATTATTTATTCACTGCTTTTAGGAATTACCATGGTCTTCTGCGAACATCATACAGATCCACTTTTCCTGCGGGTGTCCGCCACTGACTTGCTGAAAAAGAAAGAAATGTAATTAATTGTCATAGCATAAGCTCTCCCTAACTACAGTACAAGCCATTTAAAAAGTGTCCGTAATATTGTGCTACCCTACCATGTTTTCTCCAAGACACATGATTGCCTAAATGCCAACCCCCTTAGAAATGAAGTGCACAAAAATCAACTACAGTTGATTTAATGAGAGTATAATGAAGCCTGTAATATTTATTAATATTCTTAATCTGATCAAGTGCATGCTTGACTTGTAGATCAACCAGCATAATCAAGTGCTTCCTAAGTGACTTTTTGCAACTGAGCAATGAGATGTTTTCACTTATTATCCAGAAATCTAAAAGCATTTAACCAACTGCACTTGATGTTTTACCAACTGTACTAGGTGACTATCTGTAACTGAGCAATAATAATAATAATAATAATACTTTATATATTGAGGGTGACTCATTTAGTTAAGGACTATTCTCCCATGAGGCTCTCTTAAGAAAAGTATAACAATCTGCATCATATGAAAGAAATTAGTAATTACTATTTATTTTAACCTGTCTTTACTATTATAGATACTAAATTCTATAATAATCTATTAGTAACACATGCATACTCATCATATATCTTCTGAAATACTGTAATATTTTCTGCTGATTTTACATGCAGTGTAAGCTTGTTCCACAGAAATGTATCGAAATATTGGAAGCTTTTCTTAAATTGCTCTGTTCTTGATTTTGGTGGATGAAGGTTTCCATGTCATGTTGATCTCAACTGGTAATGTGTTGAATAAGGTCTGAATAAAGCCTGAAGATACTCTGGTGCAGCTCCACATAGACATTTATATACAAAACTGCCTTGTGAAAATCAATCCTTTCATATACTGTAAACCATTTAAGTTCTGTAAACAATGCTTTTAATGAATAATCAATAGAAGCATCTAAAATAATGTGTGCTACCCTTTTCTGAGGTTTCTAAATCCTGTCAAGCTGAGATTTGGCACAGTTGGCCCATACAGCTGAACAATAATCCATTGTTGGAAGAACATATGAATTGTAATACAGAATGCGAGTTTCTGTAGGTAAATATTTCTTGATTGTGCTGAGTAGGGCAATTTTGGATGACAGTGCTTTGACAGTTCAATGAGATGCTTTCACTGATTATCTAGTTATTAAAAGTTCTTTACCAACTGCACTTGGATAGGTTGTACAATGGCAGATATGCAGTTTTTAGTATTCGGTGGTAATGTCTCTGATGTTACATGCAGCTCTAATGCATATGACATGGTACCATTGTCACACGATCGCTGCCATGGTGCCAATAATGAAGATAAACGACAGTAAATTTTGTCTTATTCATTGCAACTTATTTATCACACACATTGTTGGAACATACTACAAGACGTCTATTCTATACCATTCTCATATAATAACTATCCCCTTTACAAACTGAAAATCCCCCGTTTTCAAAATGTGAATCCATCAGAACCAGGACTGGTTTAATTTTTCGTGTTTTTTAATGCTTAGAAGAACACTCAGAAAACATCAGCTCACCCTCACACAAGTTTTTCACTGCAATTTTAAGTCATTTTTTTTAACATGTGTGGAGAAATGTTCATTTGTTTGAAGATTACTATTGGTTTTCCTTTATAAAGTTTCTCATAAAAATCTTTTTGCTGATTCAGTATTTTATCTTGATCTGTTGATCTTTTCCCATCATCCCAAATTCCTTCCTTCATTATTTTGTAAATGTAATTTCTCTTTTCCCAGTTGAGAAAATAATTTTATTTCTTTTTACCAAATTCATACCATCTTGCTTTTGATCTTAACATTACTCCTTCGCTCCATTTTTTTATTATTTCTTCTAATTCAGTTTATTATTGATTTGTGCTGTAATCTCAGTATCATTTCTTTGAATAAACTTAAAATTTCAGCTTCAATTCTTCTGGTGTCTTGTTTTTTTTGTTTTGCCATTGCCTGCAAATATTCAATTGTGTCAGTTCTAATTTTCATTTAAGACTTTCAAAAAAAGAGCTGATCACTGCATGTTAGCTTTACTTGTAGTGAATCACTATTATCACCCTCAAGATGGTACTTATCAACTGTATTTACAATGCGTTTTTTATCTGCATTGGTGTATCTTTTGGTCTTAAAAGTTTTGCATTGAATTTTCAATAACTATGATTTCTAGGTAGTGTAGATAATAATTTGGTTAAAGTTAAAGCAGTGTGGTCTGTTTTGTACCCTGGAACACTAGCCAAATCTGGGAAATATAAAAACATGTCCTCAGAAATAAAAAAATAATCAAATCGGCTTTGTTTGATAGGACTGAGCTGTCCCCAAGTAAATAATCTAGCATCTGGATTACCTACTCTCTATGAATCTAGTAAATCCAGTTCATTCTTGATATCCTGGATTGCTGTTCAGGTCATGGCATTTCTATCATGAATAATATTATATGTGTCATTACCCATTATTAGCTAGTCTGATTTATTGCTACATCATGCATTTCTGTATATAGTCCATACATTTATACAAACTCAAAAATTACTTAACACTATCAGACAACTTCAAAGCAAAATTTGTGCAGACAACAGCACAAGCCCCCAAAATTTAAATTGCAAATATATTATTTTTATTCAAATGAATCACCATCTGAAAATATGATTGTCACTGGCAATTTCGGTGTGACAGCTAGTGCCAACATTGCTAAACACGTCCCTCTGTATCAGAGCCTCGTTCTGCAGACTGGTCACATTTTAGGACCTATATAAAGCTGTTCTAATCCTAATTAGACCTCTGTACTGGCCACCTTCATAAACTGGCCATAATTTTTGGTCTCAACAGTATCCAGTTTGAGAAGTTTCCCTCTAGTAATAATACAGGCAGGAGAAATTAATTATTTTTGGTTCTGCAACCTGCCCCTATCCCCAGCACAACAAGAGAAGGTGGTCAAAAGATAAAATTGGCTCAACTTGTTTTTCATTACAGCCTCCTAAACCATGGAGTATAATTTCACTTAAGTTAACAGTTTATTTACCCACTGAATAACTACCATATTTACTCGCATATAATCCGATATCAACTGCAAACTGCACAGACCCAGATCTGCCGTCGCATTATGCGCCGGCAGATGTGGGTCTATGCAGTTTGTAAGGACTAATCAATAGAACAAACAACATAGACCTTAATCTGCTGGCGCATTATGCGACGGCAGATCAGGGTCTATGTTGTTTGCATTTGGACACGGATTATACAGTATGTGCAAAAGTGGTACTATTGTTGTTTCCCTGCCTTAGGATCTTGGAGAGGGTAAAAAAGTTAGATATGCAAATGTTTCAATTTTCCTGACTAATAATCTAATATTTTCTGACATTTTTCATGCAGTCACGGTATATGAAACAGATTTCAGATTAAGATCCCTGGGTCATGTTCCTGGCTAGGAAGGGTAGAAGGCAAAGGCTCTAATATGACACTATATCAATTTCTGTAATATGTGCAATGTGGGGATTTTTCAAAACTGAACCATGCACTCAAGTATTTGCTTGCATCATGTGGATAAACAACAAAGTAGCAGTTATCAATACACCTACCAGGCAGTGTCCTCATAAATCCTGTTTGACTGCCAAAATACTGCCACAGGATGTTTGGATCATTGTCAAAATTTTCTTTGAAAATATTATCCAATGCATTTGACCACTTCAGTCCATTTAAAATCTCTACATCTGAAAATAAATCAGAATTAGTGCTTCATATACATGCTGTTACACCTCTGGCAATGAAAAGTCTCTGTTGATTTCTTTAAGTCTATAACAGACCCATTTTTATCTGAATTTATCTGCCTCAAAAATCTACTCAGTATTTATGACAAGTCTTCACACTTGGTTTATCATTTAATTCTGATTCAGTCTTAATTGATAAATATGAAGTACAATAGTTCCTATATTTTAAAAAAGAACCCCCACCCCACCCCCGAGTAAAATGAGAGTGCAAGTGTGAGGTCAAAGATCGTCACGATGCTACTAGTATATTCATGCAACACTCCACATAAAGTGGACTGACCATGTTAGACTTGTTCTGATGTAGGGTGTGCTGAGTGTTGTTCAGTGGCAAATGCTGTGTAGTTCAGACACTTCTTGTATTACAATCCATACATAAGATCATTTGGCTCAATTTCATATAAAATCACCAGTATAAAATGAGGGTCTACATGGACATTTTTTTAGACTGTTGTGCATGTATGACTCCTTATCCATCTAACACCCCATACAACAGTGTATCAAACGCCCGACTACACCTATCATACCTGGATATTGCAGTGTAGTGGGGTGTAAATCAGTAGCAGCCACATATGCATGAGGGGAAAGTGGTCAGTAGACTTTATGTGTACTGTAGCTAGAATTGCTACTATAAAGAATAAATGCATACATTATTGGCTAAAAAAATAAACAGGTCTTGATACATCAAGCTCATGAAAATAAAATCACAGCAGATCAAGTTTAATATCTTCTCAAACAAAATTAAACTCCACTAATTCGGAAATAAAATTTGTGCATCTTGCATATAAAATAGGACTGAAGCAGAAAAGGGTAAATTCAACAATGGACAAACTGAGTGTTTACAATAGAAACAAATATGCTGAGTCCATTGGGTTTGAAATTCTTACAAGAAGAGAAGTACATTTGATCATAATTTCTAAGTCCCAATTTATGAAAACTTCTAGTGTGAAATATTGTTGGCTTTCTAATGCAATTTGTAAAACAGTGGTAAAAAGTTTTCAAGAACTAAGTGGAAGAAAACATTGTTATAAACATCTAATCACTGCAAAACTATTCACACTTCTAGGAAAAATGTCCAATTGTCACGGTAAAGATCGAGTTGATTAAGCTTTATTAACCTCAAATTCTAGTATTTTATATTTACTCAAATGACAATCTAAATTTTATTACAATCTAATGAGTTCTTTAACCTGAATATTGCACTGTGGCAAATATTGATTTTGTTATTTGCCAACAGTCTACAATTTGAATTTCAGTATATTAAACAGTCTAATAAGTTTATCTAAAGTCTCTGTGCTACTTAATAAAAAAAAATTAAAGAGCAGAGGGAAGATTGTTATGAACACAAGGAATGGGACTGATAAAAAAATGGATTTTCTATGCATTTTACTTAAAACAAGAGGACTAAATGGGCCTGATATTGCTCACCTAGCTTACATAACTTAACAGTTGACCATTTCATTAAGAAGGCTTATTTAGTATTCTAAGATAAGAACTATGTAAACTATATCACAGATTTATAGCATGTTTATTTTACCCCATTTTCTATATCCTGAAAAATTATTTCATAAGATAAAGGCTAGTTTGATCAAAAATATCAGGTCAGAAATATGGCTTCAAGAGTGCAGTTCAGCCCATCAGATACAAGAATGCCTCGATAATGTGTGTGGATCTCAATCATTATCAAATCCATCCAAGATCTTGATGATAAAAGCCCATATACCGAGTCTGACAAAGGTCTGACAAAAAATGGATCAGAATGACGACTTTCAGAGCGGTATCTTGTTCAGCCAATCAGATGCAAAATCACTTCATCAGCATGCATGGATCTTGCTTATTATCAAACTCTGCCAAGAGCTTGACGATATAAGCACATACAAGTATTCCAAGTTAGATCAAAATCGGATGAGAAATATGATTCCAGAGTGTTAACAAGCTCAGCCAATCAGATACAAGATCACCTCATTAATACGCATTGATCTCACTCATTATCGAATCCATCAAAGATCTTGATGACATAAGCCCATACATGTATTTCAAGTGTAGTCAAAACCAGAAAAGCCAATCAAATGTAAGATTACCTCAATAATATGCATGGATCTCACTCTTTATCAAACGTGTCCAAGATCTTGATCATATAAGTAAATATTCTAAGTTTGATCAAAAACCGGTACTGAAATTATGACTTCAGAGCAGTAACAAACTCAGCCAATCAGATGTAATATCACCTGATTACTGTGCATGGATCACATTCATGACCGAATCTGTCGATAATATAAGCATATATTCCATGTAAAAAAAAAACTGGATCAGAAATATGGCCTCCAGAGTGGTAACAAATTTAGCCAATCAGATGCATGATCGCCTCAGTAACAGCACAGATCTCGGTCATATTCAAATTTGTTCGAGATATTGATGATATAAACCTATATTCCAAATCAGATCAAAAACATGACCTCCGGAGGGGTAACAAGCAAATGTTGATGGACAGACAACTGACATTGCACACATGGTCATACCATAAGTTCACTAGGCCTTACAGCCAGGTGAGCTAAAATGAGAGATTCTACAGTAGGTACAGAACAAATCACTAACTAAATTTAAACCGATAATTTTGTGCGACTTCGAACTTAATATATTTTTAAATTACGAAAATAATGCCAAAGCTGCAGGCCTTGAATTTGAGTGAAACACTAACACAGTCTAGGCTCTATTTAATATGGTGCATCACAATTTAGTTCCAGACTGCTCTCCATGAAAGTCAGATATAGAAACATGCTATAGTCATTGGGTGAAATTTTGACTAAAAGATAATTGCAGTGAATTTTAATCCATTTTGTGAACTCAAACACATGTGTATTTTATACATATCATTGTTTAAGCAGAAAACTACTGTATGGAATTGCAAAGTTTCACTGATAGACATGACATGAAAGTATTTGTTCAACAAATTAACACTGTTGGCTACTTACTCTACAAAATTATGTAAGCCGTCATAATGAACAGTGGGGCTGTAGAAAGATCACTCTTGCATGCTATGGCAGCCAAATTAATCCATGACTACACAACAGTGCAACTCCATAGTATCTGATTCTTTCTACCAGAAAATACTGTAACCTTGTCAATGGCAACTATCGTTACACCCAGGGTTGCTACTGATCTGTTCTGGCCTTGTCTATATATTATACTCATCAGAGGTTTGGTGTTTTATGGCACAGCAACACAAGTACGTTATATAGTGCTGAGGTCGCGAGTCTGGCACGCTATTCACTTAGACACCATAGGTCCTCTACTCATCCAAGTACAATAAACATGCCCATTTGTTTCTGCTTCTTGAAGAAGAGGCCACAGCACATTTTCCCATATGTGGTCCATTATTATATGGGGTATTATCAGCAAACTCTGCACGGTTTCAGGATATCCAGTAGATAGTCATGTGAAAGTAATCACTATTACACTAGTCAGGGGAGACATAAAACTGTATGTACAGCTCTCCCCCGTTATAACATGCCTCATTATAACACGATTCTGGATATAATGCAGTACTACTATGGACCCCATGACCAAAATCATACCAATGTATAACAATAAGGGTTGAAAGAAAACTAGGTGAAACTTGGTCTTATATCTTCATTTCCTTTTCAAAACACCATTAATTAACAAAGTTTGATAGTGCCCGCTATACCAAGGTTCTGTGTATTATGCTATTCTCAATATATCGCAGATCTGTAGATATGCTGTTCTCAATATAACATGGTTCGGTCCTTAACAGTCTGCAGCAATGGACCCCAACTACAGTGTTATAACGAGGGAGAGCTGTACCATGTTATAAGCAGGGTCACCTTATACTAAGGTAGGTTAAATATCTAAACTAAATTCATCCCCAAAACGGGATCCACTATATCAGTGTTATATGAGGGTATATATGTGTGTACAAGATTTAACTGCACATCAGCACAATCCTGGCTATAAAGTGCCGAGTAAGTTTAAAGGTAACAAGACTACAACATCTTGTATTATAATGAAAGGAAGAGATATAATAAAGAAAACGCTGAGACAGACTAATAGTAGTGCCAGAGTACTGACTGTGAGATAACAAAACCATTTTGACATCATTCCATTACTGAAAATGCATAACATGCAAAAAGATGTCTTGGTTTCGATGCAATGCAGTAAATCTTCCAAGTTGGGGTACACTTTATTGATATCTTCTATATTAGAAAGGATTCCATTTTACTAGATGAAGAAAGGGCAAGCTCAAATTAAATCCTGTATATATTCTGCTAGAAAACAAGAGCATTATTCTCACTTGTAAAAATGCTGGTTATGTTTGGACATGAAAGCTTTGAGAATTTTTCCTAAATCTGATCATATTCTTTGATTCTTCAGTGATAAAAATAATATAATTTTATCTTTCACAACATTACCACTCAATATTCTTTGGCATTCCCATTTGTAGATAGTTTTCTTGAACAAGCTTTGTGTGATACTGGAAAGTTAACTCCACAAAATGTTTTAAGTATTTTCCCAACAGTTCTGAGTTGCATTGCAATGCGTAGTGATGGATTTGATACACTATTTACAACATAAAAATTTGTGCAAGGCATTCCAAATGTCATACCCCTTGGAACCTTTTTCTCAGATGTCCATTGTGGAATTAGTCTGACTGGAGGAAAACAAGATATAAAGGGTATTGTGGGTTATTTAATGATAGGATGATGTTGGCATATGCACATTTTTATTTCATGCTAAAATCACACACTTCATAAAGCAACCAGCATGCCCTTCCAATCTGTCCTTTCATTTGAATATCTGGGTTTAATGCACTTGACAAATAAGTATACCAGTATATGTGTGTATCCATACCACATGTGGGAATTAAACACTACATGGTACACAATTTGATGTCATACAACAATGCATATTACATCTCAAAACTTTCCAAATGTTTCATAACTACTACAAGTTGCCCATGTTACTTAGCTGTGAAACATCCGGTTAGGAGCAATTTATTTCCATATGAATGGAGATAGTTCCTCGTAAGTACTTTGTAACAAATTAACTTTTTTTAAAAAAAAAAAAACGTAAAATACAAATGGGATCTTTGTCCTACAATTTTAGCAGCATCATTGAAATATCCAACTGATGTTGTGTGATAAAAGACATACCAAAAAAACAATCTTACTGCCTATATTGAAAATTAAGATCAGTTGTTGAAAAATAGTCATTAATTGGTTGGAGATGTAACAGGATGCCATTTTTGCTTTTTACTTAAGATTATGAAACACATTACAGGACTCTCCAAATGAACAATCATCAACTTGAAAAATTGTTTTACATCATCGTTTTGCAGTTTTATTGGGTTCATATTCTCAATCTGGGTAACATAAACTTTTGTGTCTTTTGTTACATCCATGGCAAGAACTTCTCTTTTCCATTTGGCGATTGGAAGCACCCACCGTCTCATTACATCATCTCTCTAATACAATTAATGTAAGCAGGGTCATTTTATCCATTTTCTGTTATTCTTACAAGTCATTAGCACTAACATTTTTTAAAAAATACTTTAAATACAAAAACTGTGATGTCAAACTCGCTTACACTTTTTCACTCCGTGAACAGTGGGGCACATGTTACATCTTGGTTATCTAATATGCCCTTAACCGGATGATTTTACTTGCACTGATTGCACATACAACTCCTTTCTGTTCTCCTGAAAGAATTAGTTATGAAATTCTTCTCGATCCATTGTCAAAAGGTGTTATTTAAACTTGAAATCTAATGAGTATGTAACATTGGACTTGAAATCTAATGAGTATGTAACATTGGACTTGAACAGAAATTGGTCATCCAGGATGAACAGAGGCTGGAAAACCTCAAGTTCTCGAAAATCAGTTGCAACACTCAAACTGTTTATGCATGAAGTGAAAACAAAATACAATATAAATTGAAACTGTTCACCAATTTACTGAATTATCTTTACTAAGCAATTCCATATACATTTGGCTGCTTATACAGATGTTAACTAGTCAGAATGTAGGTAGCATACAGATGCCATAAAATAAACACTGCCTGATGTAGACAATGTCAGCTATTTTTAATGTTGCTGCCAACATTTCATAAGATTCTGAAATGTAACATTCTGACACCAAAACCAATTTACAAAATTCAGAAAACTGTGTCTGAGATTTTATTCGATGCTTTCTTTTTATGACAAGTATCATGAATCAGGTCAACGAATGTATTTTCCTCACAGGTCAAACATGGTCAGGAACTTAGAAGATCGGCATAAAATTTATCCAATTTTGGGACACACTACTTATAACACGAATGTTACAGCAACGACTTGGTGAAAAATAATTTGATACTTTGCTATTTATTTCATTCCAAGGATACTGGCTTGATTTTGAATATGTATAATTATGCTTTCTCAGTAACCTGAATGCCACTGATTGCTCTCTTAATGAAAAACTGGGCATTATGATCGTAATTAATCATGACACCCGCACTGCAGACACGATAAACCCAGGGAATGCCCTTAACATTTTTCTTGAAAATTTCACTGTGTAAATTTATTTTACTTAAAATCAAGTAAAAGTTCTAAATATTATCTCTAACTGTAAATGACAAAAGTACAACTTCATGTTTTGTTTATTGTTTCTTGCAATACTAACATCTTCTACAGATGTAACACCTATTTCATGACATCAAATTCTATACCATATACCTATTTTTCAAAGCATTGGACCCTATACGGAAAGATAAAAGAAACCAGGCCTGAATTTCACCAACAGAACGTTAAGTCTTGACTTTAATTTGAGTTTAGAATCCAGCGATCTGATTGGCTAAAATCAGTCAGACTTAAAATTAACCAATCATGTTGGAGAAATTGAGACCAAGACACTCTAGCCAATGTAGAAGAATCAGTTATAAGGTATGGGATAAAATGTGATTAAATTTAGCACAGTCTCTGAAGCAATTAGCATGAAATTAGGTGATTAAATTTAGCACAGTCTCTGAAGTAATTAGCATGAAATTAGGTGATTAAATTTAGCACAATCTCTGAAGTAATTAGCATGAAATTAGGTGATTAAATTTAGCACAGTCTCTGAAGTAATTAGCATGAAATTAGGTGATTAAATTTAGCAGTCTCTGAAGTAATTAGCATGAAATTAGGTGATTAAATTTAGCACAGTCTCTGAAGTAATTAGCATGAAATTAGGTGATTAAATTTAGCACAGTCTCTGAAGTAATTAGCATGAAATTAGGTGATTAAAAGGTCAACATTTTCTCCGATTCTTTCAGATGTGCATACGTAAACTTAGCTGACAAAGGAATTCTGAAAACAGATCCATTAGTAAAGCAAAATCTTTCACATTATGCACTAAAATGTAATGAATAAAAATTCACACATGCTGTTGTCATCAAGATCTTAGCAAAAAAAGACAAGTTCATATAATACCGTATATACTCGCATATAATCCAATACCAACTGCAAACTGCATAGACCCAGATCTGCCGGTGCATAATGCACCGGCAGATCTGGGTCTATGCAGTTTGTACGGAATAATCAGTAGAACAAACAACACAGACCCTGATCTGCCAGCGCATTATGCAATGTCAGATCAGGGTCTATGTTGTTTGCATGCGGACCCAGATTATAAGAGAGTATATTCAGTATATTAATACCCTGCTAATAAGACCACTCATGGGATTTGTGAAAAGTGACCTTTACTAGGCTGGTCTTAAAAAAGAGGTTAAAACCAGGGTAGTCATTATGCCGGGTTTTCCTGCATAGAAAAACAAGGCCAATAAAGTTCTGACATGTTTCCAATCCATTATAACCTAGATGAGACAATAAAAAAAAAAGTCTGATGTATCCAGTGTTTCAAACAACACACTGTACATCCCTACTTTAAATATTAGATGTACATGCAGTCACAGAAATGTATGTCCCAGCGCTTCGAATGTGTTGCTCTGAATGTTTTTCTTACATAAGAAACAAGACCATTGGAGCCATTAAAGATCAGAATATTTCCTACACATTTGTGAATGTCAGGCAGCAATTTTGCAAAGGGTTGCATAAATACTTAACAGACATTGTGAATTTTCAAAATTCACCTTTCCTGACAATTTTTCCAAAACTTTTGCCCACATATGGGCCACAGAAAAACAGAAAACCTTATTGACACCTAAACCAAGCCCTCCAAACTAGAAAGGATCCTGTGTCCAAAGATCCAGAGGGCATAGGACACAGATCTGGGGGAAGGTGGCAGTAAGCCTCATTTACTGCATTCTCAAAAGTGTATACTTCCTCCTGGGAATTCAACAGTGTCAACCAAAACTGATAGTTCCTCATCCTGTCTTTGCTCTCAGGGCCAGAAATGACAATTCCATCTTATCTTCCTTCTTGGAGAAAGGGACTTTATGACTGAGGTTGTGTTGTGCCTGTTCTACTCACAGGGGAGGGGGAACTAACTTGTTGTTCCTCTCTTGCTGGAGAAAGGGATTGATGAGGCTGGAAGAGGATGGGATGATATATGGCCTACCAGGTCCACCAATCATTGGAAAAGTCATCCATGGCATCATGGAAGGATAGGGAGAGAATGCCAACTCACCAATTGGTGGTGGGAGTCACTAAGCCATGTAGGGGTTGAATGGGACCATCAAGAAAGGAGTGATGTTTATTTGATCCCTTCCCCAAGATGGATCATCAGACTCGAAGCCCATTCCCCAAAGGAATATAATGGTAACAGAGTAAGGGGAGGTATCGACCAGATCCCTTTCCATAGACCAGTGATCAAAACCCGGTGCCCAGTGCCGAAACCCAGTCCCTGGCTCTCTGTGTTTGTTGACCTAAGACAGAAACCAAGAGATCAGTACCAAACATCACACCCGGTGAACCACACTCAGTGTGCAGTGACCTGGTGCTCAGTGCACATTGATCACCGACTGTTACTTGATACATTACTCTGAGCTAGTGACCGGTGACATACCTTCAGTGACTGTCACTTGACACATTACCCAGTGAACAGTAACCAGTGACCAGCGACCCAGTGCCCGGCACATGGTGCCCAGGCAATGACTGTCAGACAATGTAGACCTTACTGGAGAGTCTCTGTTTGGGGAACTCGATTCCAACAAACGAGATCACCTTGATTTAAAACAAGGTCAAATTTTGATCAAAATCGGATCAGAACTATGTCTTCCAGAGTGTTAATAAGCTCAGCCAATCAGATGCAAGATTACCTCATTAACATGTATGTATCTCATTAATTATCTAAATTCTCCAAGGTCCTATGATATAAGTATATAATCTAAGTCCGATCAAAATTGGATCCGATATACAGCCTCCAGTATGGGAACAAGCTCTGCCAATTAAATGCAAAATCACATGATCAGTATGCTTGGATCTCACTCATTTTAGAACTCATCCAAGATGTTAATGATATAAACATATAAGTTCAATCAAAATTGGATAAAAAATATGGCTTCCAGAGTGATAACAAGGTTAGCCAATCAGATGTCCAAAATCAGAAACTAAAAGTTTTCAAACAGTTTAATAACATGAACGAGTCAGTCTGTTTTTATAAACAGGGGACTTGGCTAATAGACAAAATGTGCAGTGAATATCATCAAGTACATGGTTGCATTATGATTGATTCATGCACTCTGTATAGCTCTCCAATGACCTATAGAAAGGCATATAGGAATGCTCCACTCCTAAAAGATAAAACAGATCTTGTAGAAGACTGGTATGACCTAAAATCCATGTGCAAAATCTTGTGCAACAAATCAAATGCCCATGTCCACTAAACTTAGTGCAGCTCATATCATTTTTATAGTGGTGTAGAGACCTTAAGAAACATGCCCCATGAATTTAATTTACATGCAATAACTGTCAACCTGCGATCCCCTTATTCTAAGATTGGCTGATCCTAAAACATAAATGTGTTATAAGCACCTGCATAAAGATCATTGGCGAGCTATTGTTCTCAAAATGGCTGCATGGTGCTTGGTTTGAATGTATGCTTTCTGACACCAATTTCTGGGCAAATCCAAGTTTTCTGACATGTATATTTACAGCTGTGTGGAACCTGTACGTGCGATCAAATCTGGTAATGTTCCTTTAGATCTATGTATACTTTTACCTTTTATACTCCGTATAATGAATTGAATGGATCCTTATACTGTGCAAGTGACTCTGTTTGGAGTTTTAATTTCTTCGTCGCCAAGCAAGAGCAACTGCTATACACAAAAAACTATCTTCACGACTAAGTTCCATCCTTTTTAGGGGACACTTGCTAAATGAGAGAATATGAGGATTGGTATATGCAGGCAAGGTGTTGGGTCTTGTAACTTGTGGATCCCAGTTCAATTCTCAGATGAGGACCAATTATAATTCTCTAACCCATATGATAATATTCCTTCTGCATGTAATTTCACTTCATATTATCACTTTCAGCCATTTCATGTATATCTGTAACTTACAATAATAACTTCTATATGTCTTGATTTGAACCACAAGGAATTTGAAGTGACTGTGTACATAAAGTTAATGACTGGTTGCCAAGCAAGTGTGTCTGCTATGCATGGAAGCCTATATTCAAAACCAAGTACAATTCTTTTTCGGTGATGTGCACTAACTTGAGAGGGTATGGGGTTTGGTGTTTTATGTTATTTTCTCCATGCTATTTTCCAACCTTTGTGTCATTATATATACGCAATGCTGATCCCTTTAGACAATATGACATCATCATAGAAAAATTACATCAAACAAAGGAATTTCTAACACCATAAAGTTCTTGCATCAAGCATGAGAAGAACTGCATATCTATTAATAATCATCATATTTCTATTAATAATCATCATATTTGCATGAAATAACTGCATTACATTCAGGAATGATTGCTCTTTTCAAAACATACAAAATCTCAAAATGACAATTGTATGCCCAAAGGGATATTTTCTTGCACTGTGTCCCATATATATATATATATATATATATACACACACACACACACACATCCTGATCAATTTGTCAAAGATACTCTGACGAACACAAAATGGAAACACTGATGTGACAAAGTGAACACATAACATGCAAGCAACATTGTGCTTCTGGCTGTGTATACAGTGTGATGTTTGTCTGTGTACCATCACTCACTTCCATCATAAATCTCCACTGGTATGTGTACGCTAGTGAAGTTGGGGCCGACGCTCTGTTTGAATCTCTCAAGATAAACAAGCCGGGTATCATTATCCGACAGTTCCTTGGCATTGACATACTCCACATCCTCTTTCTGAAATAAAAAGGACAGTTCCTAAAACTCTGTATTTGTATAAGATATGACAAATGCAACATGTGTAACCCAACAGTTTTTGAAAGACTTTGTTCATAAGAAAAACAGAAACACCATGATTGCAAACGAACAGTACCTGTTACAGCTGAACGATGTTACTTATAAAAGTATGAGACTAAATAATTTAGTGTCTGATGTATTCTCAACAACAAAATGTGAAACCCTTTACCAAAGTTCAAGAGAAGGATTTAATAAATTAAGTATTTTACTCCCTGGATTGAAACTGCATTGTCTAAAATTTGATCGGGTGTATTGTCAACACCACAAAACACAATCTTACTTTTCCAGATGGAGTCTTTTATCATCATGATGGTAATGATGTGTTTCTGAATGCATCATATAGCTTTGTGATCAAGCAGGGTTAGAAGAGAAATTAACTTTTAAAATTTGAGGTGTTTCAAGTTTTTTTTCAAGGTTTCAAATTTTTTTTTGAGGTTCAAAACACAAAGCAGTTACAAGCTCATCTCCATGGTGAGCATACCTTTTATGAAAAATTTGAAAATGAATGATGGAATAAAATGACCGGATGTCTTTAATTTGCATAATTTGCACACTTTCTCAACCGCTAGGCTCACCTAACAAAAAAAAACCTGTGCAAAAAAGCATTTTTTGTGGGGTCAGGGTAGAGCCGTTCATCATTTTTAAAAAATTTTTTAGGTTTTATTTTTTTATTTAGGTTTCCTTTCTGATATTGCTCACCTGCTTGAATAACCACCGGCTAATTGCACTGAGCAGACTTGCGTAGCATTGTTTGAACTATGTATGTATGTACATGTGTATGTAGTAGCATACCTCAGAACAATAGTGGCTATATGGTGCCAATTATAGGTAAAATTAGTGAAATGTAAAAATGAATTTCACAAAACAAAATTCTGTAAAATGTATGTAAGAAAACAATCTAGGTAAAATATCTCCCAAACTTTATATCATACTGATTTTACTATATCCTGATAAATTGGATGAAAAATATAGTTTCTAGATATAGCGAGGTAACAAGCTCAGCCAATCAGATGGAAGGTATCTCATTAATATAGCTTTATAATTTGACCCTGAATAAGTTAAACGACAGGCTGACTTTTAAAGTCATTGTATTGTTTGATGATATTAGAACAGGCAAATCCAAGAGGACTTGCACCAATATTAGACACATTTAATTGAGAAAAGATTTCTTTTTACCTTTTGCTTTGTTCGAGAAAACACTGGATACACATATTGCATTCAACACATGATACTTCAAAATATAATCAGCAAAAATACAGTGCAAAGGTACATATAAATTTTCTGGTCTGCCGCACAGATAAAATCTACAGGTACAGAAAGTTACCTTTATCCTGGTTACCGACACTAAGTTGTCATCAGGAAAAACTTAAATTAAACTTGCACCTTTATGATTTATGATCAATACTTTCCACTGAAACAGAAACTGAAACAGAAACATTCTGAGAAAACAAGTAATTTGTGGAAACCAATAATACTTTGGACTTTACTATTTGATAAGGCCCAAAATTGATTTCTCCACAGCTACATTGTATTACAGCTTTCTATTCAAGTGGAGCAAGAAAGACATGGAGCAATAAGATTACAAATACAAGGTTTGGAATAACCTGCTCAAGGATTGTGAATACACCAACAGGTATGATCAGAAAGAAAGGTGGGAGGAAAGAATGTGCATCTCTGGTGTGCTGATATGTGACAGCTTCTGAGATTTTTTTTAGTCCCGAATTTTTCCTTCTTTAATAGCGTTTTTTTCCCAGTAAACTGAAACCCCTCAACTCAGAATATACCAAAACAAATTTCGATCTCAAATTTCAATTTTACGCTTAAAAACCCATAAAACCAAAACTCCATTAAAACTTGGAAATATTTTTTAGCTGCTAAATTCCAGAGACACACTGGAACAGATTAATTACGGTTAGCAAGTACTGTCATGGGGTGATCTGTGAGACAAAGACCCTGAAAATGTCCCACGGGAACACAATGTTAAAATAATACTGGACACGAGCGCCAACACAGATTAGGGCTGACAACAGGCTAATCTGAAGTCTTTGCACCATACAAAAGGGGGAGCTTTTAAGACAAATTATTAACAACTAAATGCTTGTAAGTAAGCCATTTAAGAAAGATTATGCTCATCTGCTTATTATCTAATTGTGATTGATGCTACTCTTTTGTATACATGATCCACAGAACATTGTTTGGATGTTTTTTTAATAAAATATCAGGGTTTTATTAACCATGCATGTGGCCTCTCTTTTGATGAATTTGCAGTCGAAGACCAACAAAGTCAGTATTCTAAAAGTCAGATTCACTCAATGACATAACCTAAGTTTTAAATCTTATACAGAGATTAAAAAACGTCGCGATTGCTACGGAAGAGCGTTATTTGGCTATGGCACAAGAAATGGAGTCATTAACATATACCACATTAGTTAAAGAAAGATGTAACAAAAAAACAGATAATGCTCCAAGCCTTCTTCAAGCAAGGCTCTTGAACTGTGAACCTTATGAATTATATAGAGTATTTAAACATTGTGGAGTATCATTCATAATTCTAATGAACTTATAGTAAGTTATAAAAGTATCTCATTCCTCAGATATTTCTTGTGATGAGGACTGTATTTCCATGTGGAACAGCTGTATTTATTTATGTGACAGGATGTAATTTTCGTAAGGAATGTATATTTTTCAGTTAATTCATCATTAAATACATGTATTTTAAAAAAATTAACAAAATAACAGCTTTCTAAGTTTGGTGCACTCTTACACACACAGACACTGATGCTCTCATAATTACACACACTCTCTCTCTCTCTCTCTTTCTTGTCATATAATTGCTTAGAAAAAGACTTTTTTCTGTCACGTCTGCAACAACCTCAATAAACCAGAAACTTCTCAATACCAAAAACAAATTGGGTTCCAAGGATTTTCGGTTTTGATAGGTTTCACTTTACTATGAGGTCAAGGGTTAAGCTGAACAAACAGCTCAATTTGTTGAAAATAACTGTTCAGCATACTAAATAACATCACTTGTTTTGTACCATCTATACTCGCTTACAAGTCCAACTGCAAGCAACATAGACTATGATCTGCTGTCATATAATACACCAGCAGATCAGGGTCTATGTTATGTGTTCTACTGATTACTCCTTACAAACTGCATAGACTCTGATCTGCCAGCACATTATGCAACACCAGATATGGGTCTGTGCAGTTTGCAGTTGGGCTTGACTTATAATCGAGTATAAATGGTACTTCAATAAATTTTGTTTAATCATACCATAAAAAGAACATAAATGTGTTGTATCGATATATTGACTTTTTAATCTCCAATGAACTGCATTATTAGGCACTGGACTCAGACTGAGGGCTTTGGTGACTCCTATACTCCTTCCCCTCGCACAACATCAAATCTTGGAACTGCTACTGGAGTGACACTACATATATTAATTAGAGATGGGAGCCATCCCAAACATCTGCACTTGTTATTTTTGTCACCACCCAATTCACCCCTACCACCATCCTAATGTTTGCATTAAGGATTTGAAATCTTTGTCATTTAATCACCCTTGTACAACATTACACCAAGTATCGTATATACTCGCGTATAAGCCGATCCCAACTGCAAGCTGCATAGACCCAGATCTGCCGTCACATAATGCACCGGCAGATCTGGGTCTATGCAGTTTGTAAGGACTAATCAGTAGAACAAACAACATAGTCCCTGATCTGCCGGTGCATTGTGCGATGGCAGATCAGGGTCTATGTTGTTTACATTTGGACCTGGCTTATACACGAGTATATACGTTAGGATCACTCCCTCTCCTTCAAGTGGTGGTTCAGAGAAGTTCTGGTTACATCATACTAGCTATGATCACCCATGCCCAATTGGAGATGGAGTTCAGGTTACAAAGAAAACAGTGGCAGATGCACAGACAGACAGATGGATATGACCTATCACAATTTATCACATGAATTCTTTGTTATTTACATTAAAATACCCACATCATAATTTTCATATATGGAAAAAAATCATTTCACTACACTATTCTGCGGTTTTGTCAAATAAGATCAGTATTTTTCGTCATATGATAACGGCAATCTTATATTTGCACTTACATTTCAAATAAAATGTGTGAAACTCGTCTGATAATTTCACTCTTTTTGCTTGCCTCGTGTAAAATCCTCTATACATTTGCAAAAGTATGAATATAAAGATGCAAGGAATAGTATTAAGAACTGTTTGTCTTATTACAATTTACAATGTGACCATTGATTAATTTAAAATCTCATGTTGTTCTTGTAGTTACTTTAATTTAGGTTTAGAAGCTCCACAAAAAATGGAAACCTCAGAGCTGATATTCAATGGAGGGAAACAGAAAGTAAAAGTAAAATGGGGCAAATGTCAGCCTAAACACCTTTACGTGGTATGGATGGAACAGAGTGTGACAACAAAGATATGTCTGCAATGGATCATGGACATTTGCTACACAGCTGCAATACCAGTGCAATTTAATTCCCATCCCTGTGTCTATCATGTGATGGTGTGTGGCTTAAATAGTGTGAAGGCAGGGTCAGAAGTGTACTATGAAGTGTGTGGGACAGCCAAATTAACACTCTCGGGTAAAGTGTAACTCTAATTTTCAGTATATGCACAGGTTACCTCACTGTCTGAATCTTGTAAGACAAAATTGGTGAGAGCAGGACAATTCTTGAGGACTAATAAATAAATATTTATTACTCCACAAGATGTTCTTCCTATCATTGATTTTGTTTTACAACATGAAACAATAAGGCAGCCTTTTGACAAAAACATCTGAATATTTGCTTTGGACCTAGAGCTGATTTTGTTCTATGTGGATATGTCTAAATTTCACATGCAAATGCCAGAATGTGAAACTATATACATGTACATGGGAACCCTGCAATAACACCATAGTTGGGAACAATAATTGCTGAATGCATTATGTACATGGGAACCCTGCAATAATGCCATAGTCAGGGATATTAATTGCTGAATGCATTATGTACCAAACCGCAGTATTGAGAGAATGATTACAAATATGATGAATGCATGTACGAGTGTCCAGAGAGGGTGGGAGTGGGAGAGAGAAAACATAGAAAGCAGTCAAACGTACAGTAATAATTTTACTACCTGCCAATTTATATAACAACCAGGATTAAGACAGACACATGTTCAATGAAAATTAATCATTGCTGTGTAAGAACATTAATTATTATCTGTAAGCTATAGGTTTCTGAAACTTAAATGAATAATTTTTCTCTGTTTGTCATTTTGGTTGTTTTGAATAGTGTTGGGAATAAGGAACATCCAAGACAGAATATCAGGAACCATGATGCAACAGCATTATATCCAATCTCACATTATAACGAAGTGCGCTACAGCAGGGTTCCACTGTATATGCTGTATACCATACATATTATTCAAAATTGAGCACCCTATGGTAGACTAGTTTTTATATCGGTAACTTACTGAGTTCTCCTCACTATATAAAGTCATTATTATACTGATCTGTAGTAAAAAAAGGGATTCTTTAATCAGTCTTGAATGTGTATGTCTGTGTGTGTGTGAAGAAAGTAACTTAAGAGCCATTTGATGGAATTCGACAAAAATTGGTAAGATTATTGACAACATTTAAATAATTATTCAACTGAAGTGCTTGTTCATCAACAACAACACGCCCAGTACTTTCAAAACATTTCAAACTAGAAACTCAAGCACAAGATCAAAACCACCAAATCAAATATGATACCTGATGTAAATTCTTGTCAATGAAATTTAGCAATTAAAGGAGGGTGATCTGAGTTAAGAAAATGCAGAAAGTTACATGATTATTACTTGATTCTAGCTAAAGTTACAGACCATGAAAATGTTTGGATTTGGACCTTGAGCTTTTGTACAGAATACAGGGCAATGCAATGATGTCTAGATCAACATTACTGTGTGATTGGCAGAATAATGGAATTGCCCTCTCCCTAGAAAATCATTAATTTACCACTGTGGTGTATACAATACAACATACAAGTCATTTGCAGTACCTGATGAATGAACTGATTCAGTAGCACAGATGAAGTAGGTAAGACTGTTTTAAATAACAAGTCTGGATAATGTTTAGTGCAATAAGACTTAAGTTCACATGCAACAAAACTATGAATGCAATATATAATGAGAAATCTTAACATTGCAAAATTTGCAAGAATTTCACAAGCTGAAAAATTTACATTTAATTTTTTACATTTTCCAATTTATCTACTATTTTATTTGATTTCTGCAAGGGTACATTTTTTAAAATTTGTGACCAGAATTCCTAAGTGGCAAAAATTAAATCATAATTTCCCATACACAATATACTATGCAAAGGTCACAATCATTAGTCTTTTCTGATGTACTGTCTGTACTCATGTATAATCTGGGTCCAAATGCAAACAACATAAACCCTGACCTGCCATCACATAATGCGCCAGCACATCAGGGTCTATGTTATTTATTCTACTGATTAGTCCTTACAAACTGCATAGACCCAAATCTGCCGGCACATTATAAGACAGCAGATCTGGGTCTATGCAGTTTGCAGTTGGCATCGGCTTATATGCAAGTATTAACGGTAATAAAGTTTAGCTACATGTTATATACATGTATATGTCGATCCATCTACAAACTGCTAAGATAAAGGCAATTTTGTTTCTATGATACATGTTTAGGGGCTAGCGAGTCCATGGAAATAGATCTAGAACTGAAGGACACACTTTGGGAAGAAGATGTAGACAATCAATTTACAACAAAGGTTAGTATATTTATCCAATCTCTAACTGCTTTCTAGTGCACTGTACAATGTGCAATGTAGAAAACCTGTACCTGACAGTATGATGTCAATACATCTAATTTATCATGCCAGTATGTGATCTATAAGCCAGCTGTATCAGTTATACAAAGGTGCATACAAGACGATTTTTATTTTATTAAGTACAGTGGAGCCCACTTACAACAAATTCAATGGGACAAGATAAACTGTCCATCAATACTGAATAATTTGTAAAGGGGTACATCATCATTCAGACCTGAATCAGTACTTTGCTATACCTGAAAATTAGCTGACACAAGTTTGTTACTTACTAGTTGACTGACAAGCTAATTTGACTTGTACCCGACTGCACATCACTGAAAACTCCAAGATTATATGGCTATTTTGACATTTGCTATGTAGAAAAGATATTTTTAAAGTTTATTGCAAATATTACACCTAGGAATACACCTAATTACCAATGGTTTCAAGTCTGGAATTTCTAAATTATATTTGGTGAAGTTTAAATTGTAATTGTAATGCCTGGCAGCCCATTTAGTACACATGCACATCACAGTGTATGTTTATGAATAATGCACATGGAACTGCCAGTAATAGATCTCCAGCGTATTGAAAATTTGTCTTCTTAAACGGTACAATGTTTCTTAAGATATCTTCTTCATACAGAATTTTTATTGTGGGAGGACAATGAGATGTAATGCTACAAATCATTCTCATCACCATCCCTTTTTTGATCTGACCAATAAAATATACCAGCACAACTGGTGACTATCATACTGTTTGAATTGTACAAATGAGGTACGAATAATTTCCAGTGAAATGATGGAATATGACTAACTATAGTTATCAACAATAACCTTTCCTGTGCAAAACAATTAACTGATCCAAAAGGGAAATATAAATCGTAATTGCTCCTCATCAAGCCATGGAGTACCAGTAAGTTATTTTCTAAAGGTATTTCAGCCATTTTGATGCAAATGTACCCAAAAGCCATATACCGGTAAGAAAGGACACCTGATTGGCTGAAGTGACAAACTGATATACTGATGCAGAACCAAATTATTGTCATGCTGGTGTATGCAGGGCATGCTGCATGTTACTTATAGCAGTTTCAGTTTGCTAAGAAGGTGTCAATCAAAGACTGGTGCAGAATCAAACCGCTACATGTTAATTTTTGTATAAACCAATAAGACTCGTATGCTGGCATGCATATTTATGAGACCATGTGATGTCAATCTATGTTTCAATTGGAATTTCACAATTTTGTATGCATCATGATTCTTAATATGTTTAGATTCACATAATCTGTATGTGAATTTAGATTCAAACAATCTGCATGTTAATTTGGATATATTCAAGTGTTATTGTAGATTCACAACAAAACAAGATTTCCTTTTTCAAAAACTAGGGATATTTATTTCGCGAAACAACAACTGTCAGTGTCAAAACTTGATTTTCTTTTTATTGTTCTATTAGTAAAATATTGATGCCACAATTTCATTGCTAGTATTAGTGAAATTTCTGCTCATCCTTAAACAAACCTCTGAGTGCCAATTCAGCAACTTTAAGTTTACTACAAACTTTGGAACTCACTTCTCCATAATGAACCAGATCTGTAAAAGAAAGTTTTTCAATCATCGAGCACTCCTCTTGCTTGCTTCCTTTGCTTTCCTTGAAGTTGATCACATTTGTTAATTAGTTATTATTATTATTAAATACTTTAATTATGCTACTTATATAATAATCTTTATAACAGTGTTCGATTGGTCAATTGAAATGAGTTGATTTGACACACTACCATGACCGCTAGCTCATACATGAGTAGGATTTGCATGCCTTTTAGCTTTTTTATTCCATCCCCTTTATTTGATTTGATATAAAAGATATAATTAATGTGATAATACAAGCAGGTCTATTTTTAATTTATTGTAACAATACAATAAAAACGTTTCTGCAAATCAGAAATCAAAACACAGTAGGCACTTTATTAGGTTCTCACAGAAACGCTCACAGGCATAACTGTGACGGCAGATTGACACTTTACACATTTGAATACAAGAGGACATATTGCATTTATGATGATTACACTGAAACCAAATTAAACGATAGACCTAAAATATGAATTTCTCTTGACAACACTTATTCCATTGGTATTTATTTCTTAAAGTGCTGCCACCTGTCGGCATAAATGACATTTCCATGGATTTTTGTAAAGAAAATGTAACAAAATATATGACTTTTTATTAAACGCTGGGAATTTCATGATGTTGACTCAAATTTCCAGTCACCAACCGCCGCTTGTGATGATAAAAACGAGCGATATATCAAGGTTTCAATTACCAGTTTTTATGGCAATTTTCTTCACATTCAACAAATAGGGGTGAATTCTGTGGGTATTTTCTAGCAAGAAACAAAATGGAATCCATGCCTGACCCCGTGATATAAGCATGTTCATGAGTTTTATCAGGGCATGAGCTATTGAGGGAGAGGTAAGATCGACACCATTTTTATTTAGAACAAACTAAAAATTATTAGAAGACTTTTGGTGAAAACCCAATGCCAATATGGCAATCCCATTCAGGAGAATTAGTGACAACAACATTTTTAACATGTTCATTGTGGCAACCATATTGGATCTCTGCATGGCACCATTTTCATTTAGGACCAACTAGATATCATATGAAATCTGATGGTGCAACCCTATGTCAATATGACCATCAATTCTGGAGGTGTAGCAATAACAAGATTTTCAAAATGGCCATCATGGTGGCCATATTGGCAATCAGATCAGCATCATTTTCATTCAGGACCAACTAGATGCCATAAGAACTCTTCTGGTGAAAACCCCATATCTATATCACTTTCCATTTAAGAGGTTTAGTGACAAGAAGATTTTCTAGATGATTGCCATGGTGTCCATATTTGAGGTCAGATCAGCATCATTTTCATTTAGGACCAACTATATTTCATAATTAGACTTCTGGTGAAAACCCATGTCGATATGACCTTCAGTTTAAGAGGAGCAACAATAACAATATTTTCAAGATGGCTGCCATGGTGGCTATATTGGTTGTCAGATCGGCACCATTTACATTTAGGACCCACCAGACATCATAAGAAGTCTTTTAGTGAAAACCCTATATTAATATGATCATCCATTCAGGAGGAATAGCGAAAACAAGATTTTCAAGATGGCCACTATGGTGGCAAATTGAATATCTGAGTCGGAGTAGTACCATTTTCATTTATGACCAAATCAACATCATAAGCAGTCTTCTGGTGAAATTCCCATATTGATATGATTTTCTGTTCAGGAGGAGTAGTGATAACAAGATTTTCAAGATGGCTGCCATGTTAGCCATGTTGGCCATATTGGATGCACGAGTGAAACCATTTTCATTAGGTCCAACTAGACATCATGACCATCCACTCAGGAGGAGCAGCAATAACAAGATTTTCAAGATGGCCACTGTAGTGGCCATATTTGATGTCTGAGTGGCACCATTTTCATTTAGGTGCAACTATACCTTGGGATGAATGTGCATGTAAACTTTCATGGCAATCTTCCAAGTACATATTGTTTAGGAGGAGTACCAATAACAAACTTGCCAACAGATGGATGGATGTCAGATGACAGACAACAGGCCATCCCATAAGCTCTTCTGGTCTATGACCAGTAGAACTAAAAATAGTTTCTGGCTAAAAATAGTTACTATTTTCTCTCAGCCATGCTTTGCAGGTCACCAGGAAACTGCCTTGCATTTGTTGCATCACACAAAAAGCGCATGTTTGTCACAATAGTTAGGCTACATATACTTCGTGAATTTTTTTATTTAAGTGGAAATCCAATTAATCCAATCCAACAATGACAAGACATAGAAACACATAACTTAAAAGTTATCCCACACCTACATAAAACAAAATTTTCCCCCTTCAATTTGAATATCAGACCTACTTCGACTCCTTGCCACTAACATTTTTATTAAAGTTTCTTTCTTTCCAAACCAAACAATGAACTGAATATAGCAGAGCCTTCAAGCTTTTTGTAAAGCTAATACTTGCTCCACTTTCATGCCAGTAAGATGCAAAGTACAATTGCCATTCTTACCACTTTCATGCCAGTAAGATGCAAAGTACAATTGCCATTCTTACCACTTTCATGCCAGTAAGATGCAAAGTACAATTGCCATTCTTACCACTTTCATGCCAGTAAGATGCAAAGTACAATTGCCATTCTTACCACTTTCATGCCAGTAAACATGCAAAGTACAATTGCCATTCTTACCACTTTCATGCCAGTAACATGCAAAGTACAATTGCCATTTTTACCACTTTCATGCCAGTAACATGCAAAGTACAATTGCCATTTTTACCACTTTCATGCCATTAACATGCAGAGTACAACTGCCATTTTTACCCAAAACTGCATAGAGGCTGCTGGTGAGTTTGTGCAAGGGAAGTGATACAAAAATTGTCTAACTAAACTTCCCATACAACCAAGATCACCTTTAATACGATGTCAAAGAGTCAATTGTAATTTTGTCATTGTAAATTTTATGATGTCAGTATGAGCTTAAACAATAATAAATTCTCTCTTTCAGGAGTCATTTATGCTAAACATTAATTACACCCTGCCAACAACTTACACACTTTATAATCTACCAAAACAAGACCTGAATCAATTCTATCTGATCAAAGTTCACCAGGAGCTGCCACGGAAAGATATACTGTTTTTACATCCAGCATCTAAGGGAGATTATTACACATTTCCTGTGGATTTTGTTGCAGCCAGTGACTACATTGTGACAGTTTTTGTACCAAATATTATTCACTGTGGAACACTGAGAACGTGTTGGGCCTTAGAGACATGTGCTATATCAAGACCACTTCATTTCAGAGCATGTAAGTACAAATTTTGAGGCACATAAATCATGTCACATAAATAGACTAGCAAGTGGCAGGGACCAGTGATTATTGTTGGTGATTATTAGTAGCTATTACCTTGATAATCGCTTGCTGCAACCTAAATATGAATTAATAAGAGCACTGCATGCAAAACATGATAATGCCCATCTTGCTTAAGTTTGGAGATGGTGGTTAGGACGTTGTGTTATTGTGTCTGTAATAGTTTTAAAGTAGGGAAATGACAAGCAATTTGCTCACATGAATATACTCCCACCTCTCCCACATCCTACCCTTACCACATGATGGAGACCAGTCTATAGTAAAATATAAAAAAAGGCATAACTCTCTGAAAACAGAACGAGTACAATGACTGGTCTACTTGCATATCTGATGATGATGACCATATGATGTAGTAAGTTTCAAAGCAATCCAATAAAAACTGCAAGAGTAGTTGCAATTTTAAAATTAAGTCATACAGTTGTAAGACAAAATGGGAAATAACGCTTCAACAAATCATGGGGGCACAAAGATTTGTCAATATGTGCATCTTCGTAAGATACACTACATAAGGCTCCTAGTAAAAAAGAACAATAACTCTAGCAAAAGTATCATACAAGCGGTGTGATTTGTTAATATGCACATCTTCAGAAGATGACTATAATATGAACTAATGTTTCATAGTGATCCATTAAAAACTGCATTCACAAGCTTTTGTCTTACAGTGTTCAGCTGCAGGACAAAAAGGGCAATAATGCAAAAAATAAAATTGCAGGAGGACGGTAATTTGTCAATATGCACATCTTCAAATTATGACCTCAACATGTACAAAGTTTCATGGTGATCCATTGTAAACTGTGAGACAAGTTGTGTTCGTAAGATTCCGTCATACATCCAGCTCCAAGTCAAAGAATGCAACAACTCAAACAAAACTTGCAGGAGCACAGCGATTGGTTGATATGCGCATCATAAAATGATGATCATAACATTTCCCAAGTTTCATGGCAATCCAATGAAATTTGTAAGACTAGTCTCATTAACAAGATTCTGTCATACACTACATTAGCTTGAAGTCAAAGACAGCAATAACTCACAAACTGCAGACACAAAGTGATTTATTGATGTACGCATCTTTAGATGATGACCATAATATTTACTAAGTTTCATAGCAAGTTATACAAAATTGTGAGACTAGTTGCATTAATACGATTGTGACATACATTCTATTAAGCTACAAGATAAAAAGGGCAATAACTAACAAAAATTATGGTAGCAAAGTGATTTGTTGATATGTGCATATTCACTAGGATTACTACATACATCCACCTCTATTGCCACCTATACTGAGGCAGGGGTATAGAAACTGCAATGTTGGAATATGTCTAGAGATCATAGATGCCACCAGGAATATAAAGAAAACCTTAGCTTAAGATGCAACTTCAAACTTCTAATCGTTCGTTCGTTGGATTAACGGCGTGTGTGGCCATTCGGCCATTTACGTCAACAAACTTCTAATCTATGAAAGGTCTTGAAGTTTTATTGGAAAGGTGAAGTTGAATGAATTTGGAGTTTTTTTGCCAGGCTCATACTAAATATCATTTCAATCCATGAAGTCCATCAAAAGTTACTGAGCAGTTTCAAATTTGTGATGAAAGAGGAAGGTCTATGTGCAAGACAGAAGCTACTGTAAGTACTCACATATAATCCTATACCAACTGCAAACTGCATAGACCCAGATCTGCAGTCGCATAATGCGCCGGCAGATTTGGGTCTATGCAGTTTGTAAGGACTAATCTGTAGAACAAACAACACAGACCCTGATCTGATGGTGCATTATGTGATGGCAGATCAGGGTCCATGTTGTTTGCATTTGGATCCGGAAAAATATGCAAGTACATACGGTAGATCAACATAAAAATCTGTATCTTTTTGGTCCCTCAATAAAACCTTTTTTTCCCCTTCAGGCTGCATTGATAACATTCCTATCTTGACCATCTTGAAGTACTATTTTCTGTTTTCAGATATGACTAAAACAGAAGTAACTGAGTTACAGAACAAAGGTGAATCCTATGCAAGACAACGAAATCCCAATTTTACAGAGATCAATTATTTGTACAGAAACAAGTGGTATCGCTATTATTATGATGTCTTATTCAAAAACATGGGAATAATGTCTTGCCATTATAAGGACAATAGTGGTGACAGGGCTTCTACACTACATCGAAATGTGAAAGGGCTTTTCTTCGGTGCAAACATTGACTTTAAAACCCGTGCTCCACCGAATGCTTCTTATTTTGGCCCGATGCGACTAAACGTACCAGCTATTTACTTTCTAAGCCACTACAACAACTTGTACTTCGCAGATTTTTACTGCCATTATACAAATCATAAAGTAATGCTAGTCATCACTAACAAGGAAAAACATCCTGACCAATGGTGTAACAGCAGACTGATTAAGCTAGATCAGTTCAGGAATCCTTTTCTCTTCCGCACACTTGCTGGGAAAGTTTATATCACTACTGGGATCATCGTGGAGGTGTTCTACACTGACAACATTGATGTTGGATTTCTCCTACAATATGGAGGTGCCTTCTTCACCTGTGTTAGACCAATTGGTCCTATTCGCAGCTTAGTCCTTGGAATTCCTAAAAATTCGAACTGTGACATTTGTAAACTGAATCATCGAAAAACCAAAGACAAGCAGGATCAAGAAAGAATTCAGAATAGCAGCACTTGAACTGTGAATCAACTATCAATTTCAGTAAGCAACACAACAAATGTGAATCAAATAGCAGTTTCAGCTATAGCTGTCCTTACAAAATGAACAAACACCATAGAACAGTTCTTCCTGGAATCTGTGTCTCCTATACTAAGCGTATGTACCATTACTAAGAGCATTTTCCATTACTAAGAGCATGTACCATTACTAAGAGTTTGTACCATTACTAAGAGTATGTACCATTTAATCAGAACACCCTTATGATATGTAGTTTCTTGGGGCATAAAAGTAATTTTAATTATATAATACTTACCTGCTTGGAGTGGGGGGGGGGGTAAAGTTATTTTAATTATTATAAGTTATTTTAATTATATAATAATTACCTGCTACTATCCCATTGCTAAGTCCCCAGTCCAAGCTAAATATTCCCTCCTCCAATTAGTAATTAGAGGGCCAGAAAGAAAAGAAAATGATTCAAACCTGATTTCTTAGTCATACCCAACATACAGAATATCTTCCTCTTGTAACTTGGACCAAGACTACAGGACATCAGAATGGGGTGAGAGGGGGGAATCTTTGCAATAGTAGCAGGTAAGTATTACATAATTAAAAATAAGTTTTACCCCCCCCCAAAAAAAACTAAATTATAATAGCAGTAATACCATACCTGCACCTATTGCATTGTTGAACTACTAGTTAATAGGGAGGCTGATCTCAAAACAAAAACCAGTGTAAGAAAAATGTGCTTACCTTTACTCTGTAAGTTGGCAGATGTCTTGGCCACCTGTTGTGCTGTCACCAGGGCCTGAACTTAACACTAATCTGCTAACCCAAGCTCAGCGATTTTGCTGACGGATCTCTAAAACCCCAGTCAGGGCTATAAGTGAAATTAACTTTTAAAATTTGAGGGGTTTTTTTAGTTTTTTTTCAAGGTTTTAAATTTTTTTCTGAGGTTCAAGACACAAAGCAATTACAAGATTATAACCATGGTGAGCATAGCATTTATTAAAAATCTGAATATCCCCATAAAGAGTAAAGGGACTCTGTTACGGAGCAGTGAAGAGACCATTCTGTGAGGACTGTTTTGCCCAACCTGGACAGACTGTCCACTAATATGTTCTTCTTCCCCAGAATGTGGCGCTTTATGAGGAATGTGGCTGGCTCAGAGGGTTATCCCTTTCGACGCATCCAGCAAAGAAAGTTGCACATCCACGCAAAGAGAAGGGGCATGTAAGCCTCCTTGATGTAGGAGATACGCTACGATGGACGTTTTGTCTGAGGAGACCATGACACAACGGCCTCTTACTCTGTCGACACACCCTAAAACACTTCTGGTAAAAGAATCTTAATCTGAACAAAGGTTGAAGTAAACGGACTTCAAACTGTGAAAAGATTGAAACAAACGCAATGCTAATGCTTTTGATGATCCGACGATATGCCATTATGGGTCTATCAAATGAATGATAGAATAAAATGATCAGATGTCTTTAATTTGCATAATTTGCAAGCTTTCTCGATCACTAGGCTAGCCTAAAGAAAAACCATGTGCAAAAAAGCAATTTTTGTGGGGTCGGGGTAGAACTGTTCATTGATTTTTCAAATTTTAGTGTTTTGTTTTTTTTTAAAAAGGTTTCCTGCAGTTTTTTATGGTTTTTTTTAGGTTCCTAAGGTCAAAATGAAATTTTAGGGTTTTCGAGGTTTTTGAGGTCCGCTGTGGACCCTGCCCAGCCATCACTAATTCGTTGGCGCAGTGAAAATTTCCACTGGTTGCTATCATTGCAGTGAACAAGTGGTCTTGTGTTGGATGCATCAAATAAAATGTGAGACGTCATTCCCTTTCATGGTTAATTGATCTGTTCATTGTGTTAAATGAATACCTACCGACATCCTGCACTTGACAAGGTATAATAAATCCCTAGATGGACACTGACAGGTGTTATTCCATGCATCAAATAAATTAGTGGGATTACTGTCAAAACAGTCTTTGCACACACGAAACTAGCTTGGTGTACTGGTCCAAACACTAATTTCAATACAGATGATAAAAAATGACTAAAGATATCAAGTTAGTATTGGTCAATCAGAAAAGGTTACATTGGCCGACTAAATGAATAATTCAATACTATACCAAATAACATGTTTTTGTATTTATACATACTGATAATATTCAATGAATTGTGCTGTGAAAATTGGAAAGTACATATGTATGTGCGTAGTAGCGTTATATGGCACCTCAGCTCAATAATGGCTACTTGGTGCCAACTAAGGTAAAATTCAAAAAATTATGTTTAAGGTTTGCAAGGTGTGCAGCCGCCACCAAAATGTCAGAAATTATATGATGACAAGACAGCGTAATCATAAATATGATCAAAAGAGAGTAAGAAAGTATCAAAAATGCTGGAAAAATGCATACAATTGAATGAAGTATGACTCAAGAAAGGATGTGATGTTCTGCACTTTCTGCTTCTCAGTATTCAGAGAAATATGAAAGTGTGCAGTGTACTTGATTATGATTCACTGATAGGTGTAAAAACTTTTATAAACTGTCCCTGAAATCACACTAAAAATTGTGCTCCCTAACTCACAAGACCCAGACCCAAGAGATGCCATTAAGCTGTGGCATGCTGCTAGACCAAGAAACAGAAGGTCAGAGATAAGGCCTTATGGATCTAGATCTGATGATGAATCAAATGTATAAAATGAATAATAATTTTCAACTTTCAATGAGTCTTGTTTCTGAAATACAGTTGTTACTGTTTTGAGTTGATGGTAATAAATAATAAATGATGAATTAGAAACTGAACTGACTTCTACTTGATTTTCACAGGATCAGTGGAATTATGGCAGGATCAGTAAAAAAAAATTTACTATAGCGATCCTGTGGGTTAGGGGGAAAAAAATCATAAAAGGATGAAAAAGATGAGTCAGATCGACAAACAAAGGCTCACATGACATCAAAGAAGAGTGATTCATGTCGGTCCAAGATACAGCAAAAGTCCTAACCTCACGAACTTTAATTCTCATGTAAGAAATATCCCTCTTGGTGATGGACTGATAAGCTCTCTTGATAATGAGGACAATCCACCTTGAAATGGTGACTGCCAAATATATAAGGAATCCTTGAGAGGGAGAAAGAGACAATTCAGACTCTTCCTTATCCTTTTAGAGGAAGCCAAGTAAAACCTTAAGGCCGTAACTGGGCAAAGAAGCCTATCTTGATCGTCCCCAGTAGAGATATGACTGAGACTGGAAATTGAAAATAGGAACAGTGGCTACTGAAGGTAGCTGATTGCGTCTTCCCACAGACAACAAACAGGATAACCGTAAGTACATGTTCACTTAGCATACGATAAACAGGTGGGATTGAGTGTCCATGTGACCTTCTTATGTGCACATTTACCCACACATTGTAAGCTGAAAGAGGAAAAAAATCACAAAAATGATTTTAACCAGAATTACTGGTACTCAGAAGGGGTAAAAATGCACACCCTTCAATTTCAGCAAAAAGGGACACAGATACACAAAAATAAAGCAACGACTGGGGAGAAAATCACTAAAACAACACCAAAAAGGATATATTTGGCAAAAAAAACAACCTGAAGTTAACAGTGCAGGCAAATCTCATTGAGCATCCTGACACACATGACCAAGACGCTCCAAAGAAAAAGAGGAAAACATTCTGAATGTTGGATATGACTAATAAATTCAACTTGGATCATGCCGTTTTCTTTATTGGCCCTCCAATTACTAACTGGTGGAGGGCATATTTAGCTTGGATTGAAGACATAGCTTCCCTGAAATGGGTAGCAATGCAATAGTAGCAGGTTTTGTATTTCAGCCAATTAAACAAATATTTCAGGCACTTACATACAGCTATACCATTTTTAGGTGTCTCGTGGTTTGTTTTGTTGGCAATGAGGTTACTGGAATGCATAAGAAATGCACAAACAATACCTATCTGGATTTTAAGAATGACACAGCAAATTCATTCCCAACATTGAATAAAGAAAAACATTTTATATACATTAAAGATTTTATTTTTTATTTTTGTTTTATTTTTATTTCATGAATTATCTTCAACTTTAGATGACATATTATTAAACTAAATCCCTAAGGTGTATTATTTTGCTAATTTATATCAGTTGTTCTATTGAAATTCATGAATCCAGTATTCTAAAATTATTTTTTTAAGTTTAAAAATGTTTTCCAAGGGGGATCATTCTTTTCACAACCAAAACCAGTGTTTCCCAATGGATGCAATTCTAGGTTACTTCATTTGCTTTAATACGCAAACTGCTATTTTGGCCTGCGAAGTGGTAGCAAGGTCAGCCAGCAGATGCATGATTACTTCATTAATATTCATGGCTCTCTCTCATTATCAAACCTATCCATGATGCTGATGATATAAGCCCACATTACAAGTTTGATCAAAATCAGATCACAACTATGGCCCCCAGAGCCTTACAGCCAGGTGAGCTAATCAAAATGACTATGCTGCCTGTGGAAAGTGTCAGTGGGAAGAAAAGTCCTGAATTACTGCATCTCGAACCTGAAACCTACCTAATACTAGACAAGTGATCTAACATCTGTGCTACAGGCCCCAAAATGTGTCAATTTACGAGTGAAATAAAAACATGCAGAGTGAATTAAGAATGAATGCATTTTGAAGAAAATGGACAGTGCAGATGCAAAATGCATAACAATGAAATATAAATAAAAAAGCTGCTGCTTAATTTCCATGATCAAAAGGCCTTTTGCATGATAATCCAGGATAAGATTCTTCATACTGAAAAGTTTTCACCCCTCACAAGCCGAGACAATATTCTCGTTGAGGCAGACATAACAAACACCACCACTGATGTGACTGCATTATCACAGATGATTGCATCTGTACAATCTTTTTAGAAACGAAGCAAGATAAGAAATAAAATTTACTGACAAATACTCTACAACTATATTTTTACACTTACTTCAGCTGTAGTTATATTTTAATTTATATTAAATTATATGATGTCATTTACATTTATGCATTTGCTACTTCATTAAAGGATACTTGTATTAGGTCAAACGAAAACCCCACTTCATTAAACGCATTTCCGCTTTATTCCAAATGAAAGGAAATGATGGATGTAACTGATAGACATAAAATCTGACTGCATATATGACAGCATAAACAAACAAGTACCATACAGTGCATATTATATGCCTGTCCCATGTTTAATAGTCCTCTCTGTAGGCACTGGTCAGGCATGGTTGACTCTGGAGATTATTGACCTTTGTTGGTCAAGGTATGTGGTCCTGAACTAAAGTTACTGTGCAGAAACCATTATTTTCTTATTAGACTTACCATGACCACAACCAATGACCTCTAGACCCCAGAATCTACAGGTTTCTTTATTACACTAAATGCAAGCTATCCAAAGAAGATGCTATTACTAAATGTCAATGTGCTTAAATGTTTCCAAAACTGTTACTAAGTGTTGCCATCCATTATATATACCATACGGGAGACACTGCATGGGGAAACAAGATTACTGAATTCTGGAATATTTTTTCTGAGAGATGGAACACAAATGGTGCGGAAAATAGTTTAAAACTGGATTTTTTCTGTTATCTTCTTTTACTTCTATTTTTCCTTTCTTTTCTCACTTTTTCCATCCACAATGGGTTTTGTGTCCTATATGATAAACACATCTTTTAAAAGATGGTGACATTTAGTAACAAATCTGGTGGCAGGTACCCTCTCCTCCAAAAACTTTTGCCCCCCTGCTTTCTCATAGAAACATGTTCCTGTGTTAACTGATCACTTAGATCGCCATACAATCTCACTTTAATCCTGATGGTTTCACTCTTGATTTCAATATTCCCTAATGCAGGCGAGACAATAATTACCTTTATTTTTGGATTCCATGTATGGTTTGCAGCAGCCTCTTCAGCAGCAATGACAGATCTCTGAGAAGTAGAAAGTTTTTAAAAAAAATCAAAACCACTGCAAAAACATTTTGATACATTATTTTATCACATGATAAAATACAGTGTTATATCAAGGTCTGCCTCAAGTGGGTCAAGTGGCATATGACCTTTCAAACAGTGGGCCATATAAATGGTTATCAGAGTAAAAATAGGTTAAAAGTACAAGTATTTAAATGCTACATGAAATAGAAGTACCTGCGTTAAACAAATATGAGGTCCAGGATAAAAATGAATGACACATTATGAATCAATTTTTGTGCCAACTATGGATATTTTACACCACAAACTGTTCACAGGACTAAAGATTTTTCACTAGGCTTTTGCAAATACACATAAATTATGCAAAAAGCTCTTGATCCAACAATGCCCATATCCAATTTCTCCAATATTACATGTCACAAATGACATATAAGACTCAGGCATATTCCATTACTTATTTAATGATTTTATGGTATAAAATCAGAAATTTTGGTCATTTGATAAATAGAAGATTGAATCTGTGCTCATTTCAAATGAAATATATGAAGCTGATTGAATGATTTCAACCATCTGATCATCCAGCTCAGAAAAGATAGATCGCTAAGCTTGGAAAAGATACATTGCCAAGCTCAGAATATACAGCTCACCGGAAAAGAGAGATTCACTATGCTCAGAAAAGATTGATTGTTAAGTTTCTAAAAGATAAATCACCAAGCTGGGAAAATAAAACTCGCCATGCTCGAAAAAGATTGACCACCAAATTCAGTAAAGACTGAAATCAATCAGCTCATTTCAAAAATTTTATTTGAAACAAGCACCAATTTAAGATTCTCTATTAAAAAAACCTTTCAAGTTTTCATCTTCTTTCTCCCCTGAAATGAACTGCACAGAGGTGTCCAAATATTACAAGTAGGGTTGAAACAATTGACAATGGCATCTGATTGAAGTTCCTAAATCTTCAAAACTGAGAATTTCTATCATTGTGCTATAAAATCTTTAATTATTTAACTTCACTAGATATTTTCAACCTTCTGTATGCAAAAGCAACTCCAAACCAAATTCAAAATTAAAGCAAATGAATTCCTAGTTTTAATCAAACACAAAAGTTTAGTTTCAAAAATATAATACCAAAATCTGATATTTCAACTCCCACACAAACACCTGTGGAGACAGTAACCAGTAAACAGGCACTTTACTGAAACATATGTATTTTGATCCATACAAAGACATATTACATCAATATACTTTGCACGATGACAGAAATTATCATCCTATTCCTTATATATAAAAAAATACTTGGTTGTCATTTTCTTTTTCGTTTTCTGTTTTTATCTTAATCCCCCAAACTTGATTATTTATACTGTAAGTAGAAAGCCTTGACCATTGTTTGTTTTAATGCTCATAATCTTATACAGTCATATAAACATCCTCTGAGAAATATACACCATCAAACTGGGGCTCAAACCCAGACTTCTCCTACCTCTACCTAGGCATCCTACCACCTGAGCTACAGTATCCAATTCAATGATCCTGATCCATTCCTACAACTTATATGAACATAGTATCTTAAATTTATAATTTAAAAGATACATAAGCAAATGTTCACATTCAATGCTTTCATCTTCCTTCCCAAGACATCTGCCAGATTTTCTGCCATCTGAGCCACCAGCACCGATCCATCTATAGGCTCAAACAATAAACGACCTTTTTCATGGTGCTGGTCATTATAGTACTGAAATGAAAGAAAATACTATCATATACAATGCTGACAAACATTTGTGGACCATCTCCACTATGGTAATTCACTACATACATGTACAGCCACGTGTATTTATGCATAAGCTACACACAACCATATGAGAGTACAGATGGTATTGCTTACAAAATGTTGGGAGTATTTAACTTTTTCAAAAAAGTTTATTTTTACATAGCTCAAATCCAAGCAATCCAAAATCACTAAACAATGTATACTGGTAGGTTGATGTGCATTTTTCTTTTGCTACACTAGTTGAATATATCTACTGTATATACTCACATATAGTCCAGGTCCAATTGCAAACAACAAAGACCCCGATCTGCTGACGCATTATGCACCGGCAGATCAGGGTCTATGTTGTTTGTTCTACTGAGTAGTCCTTACAAAATGCATAGACCCAGAACTGCAGGCACATTATGCAACAGCAGATCTGGGTCTATGCAGTTTGCAGTTGGTATTAGCTTATACGTGAGTATATACAGTAATCCCAAGCAATGGTCCTTAACAAAAAAAAGTATTGACAAAAGTATCCTGTCCAGGAAAGGGGAGGATGGGAGGAAAAATTTCAAAAAACATGGTTTGCCACAAGATAGACGTACTGAAAAATCTCGTTGCCCAGCAAAACCATGCAGCTGTCCGATTAAAACTACGAAAGGGAATTCTAATTATATTGCTCGGTTATTCAATATTTAGCACTGGGGTTCTTATAAATTATGAAAAATAAGTGCAAAAAACATCTTTTTTTTCATGTAGCATTTCATACTGAGAGCCCATTTAATCATTCTGCATCATGGCAAACATACTTATTTTAATCCACTGCCATCAAAATCTGGTTGTCCGGCTTTGTTCTGACTTTGGGTCATTTGGTTGCCCAGCAAAATTTTAAGTTGTCCTGGGCTACTAATTTGGATTTGTCTACCCCAGCCTTTTACTAATTGTCCATAAATAGCTGAATGGGTATTTAAAACTTCATCAAATTTGCACTGGTTGAAGATCACAGATCCCTCTTATCATTATCATGTGACAACCAATTGGGCCTATGATGCCATGTTGTCCCCAGATATTGGGGCAATATTATTTTAAATGCCCCTTGCACTGCGATAGTGCATTAAAAATAATAAATAATATTGCCACTGCAAAATATTGTAAAGTTGATGCCTAAAATGTACATGTAGAATGTTATCATCTGATCATATGCAATGTATTAAACCTCTGGAGACTTGAGAAAGTAGAGTAGATCAATTATTGATTACTTTTGTCTATTCTGCCTCGTTGTCAGCATAGAACATGCCTCAAAGGCAGCCAACTGTTTTTTTACACTGGTACCCAATGCAAGCTTCATATTAAAATGTGTAAAAATCATGAAAATATTATGTTCTGTGTGAAGACTGCAGGTTTAAAACCCTTCTAATACATTGCCTCTTTGATAAATATATGATATAAAACAAGAATTGTATACATGTAATAAGTGGCAAAATTACAGTTCCACGCCTAGCCCTCGATTTCCCAATTGTATTCATGTTTATAGTGACACTTTGCAGTAATCTAGGCATCAGATGATGTGGAGAAATTTTGCCTTTCAACAAGCTATCACGCATCTTTAGGAGTTAGATGTGTGATAATTTAAGATCCACAAGACACCAGCAGATATTTCTATAAGTATGTACATATTTTTCATGAGAGAAATGGTGCTAGCTTACTTTTACAAGAAATATTTTAAACAAGTCTGCCAATTTCCACCAACTTTCAAACAATATGTGCCATTCTAATCCATTCATAATGCACATATATGTAATGTCAATACAACAGCTGATTGGTCGAAATTTAATTGTGGTCATGATGAAGAAACCTTCCAATTCTTTTAGCCAATCATCAATTTCCGCTTTGGTATGCAACTTGAGTAGGCCTCTAGAAATGGAGGTTTGACCAAATGGATTACTTACTACGAAAGTTGGTGGAAAGTGTGTTTCATGACAATCTGGGTCCACATCTTACTGAACATTATAGAACTATGTCTGATTAGATGAAAAATCTCAAAACTGACGTTCTTTGTAACTCAGAGGTCTAACTCTGAATGTGTGATAGCATGTTAAAAAGGAAAATTTCCCATGTTAAAATGACATCTAGATTACTGAAAGTTGTCAGAGCAAATGTGAATGCCATTAAGAAATCAAAAGATAGGTGTGCAACTGCAATTTCAAGAGCAGACATGTGCAAACTACAGCCCGCGGGCCGGATGCAGCCGCTGACTTGGTTTTATCCACTTATTTACATCATTGGGTGTGGCTTTAAAAATCGTTATCCAGCCCACGCCCTGGAGGAAGTTACACATGCCTGTTTTAGAGCCACAAACCTTTTCTTATTATATATTTATCTAAGGGACCATGTATTAAAAGAGTTTTAAAGCTATATCTTCACTATAAACATAAATTAATATTTCCACGATTTTAACCCTTTTAGTATCAAGAGTGCATCGGGTACCTGTGGCTTTTTTGTAAAAGCATTGGTAGTGGAGAAGTGTATTGAGTAAAATTAGGACAAGGACAAGTAACCGTCACAACTCACTTGTTCCAGGGATGAGTGCTTGGAAAAAAATTCCTGAGCCCTGAATAACATGATTTCATATTGGATGTCATATAAGCATCATATTCATTTAGGACCATCGTAAGATTTCTGGTGAAAACCCATGTTAATATGACTTTCCGATTAGATGAAGTAGCAACAACAAGTTTTAAAGATGGCTGCCACAGTGGACAAACTGAATGTCTGGTCAGCGCCATTTTCATTTCAGACCAAATATTCATCATAAGAAGTCTTTGGTAAAACCACATGCCGATATGACCATCCATGCTGAGGATTACTGATAACATTTTCAAGCTGGCCATCATTATAGTCATACAGGAGGATAAATCAGCACCATTTTCATTTAGAACCAACTAGACTTTATAATAAGTCTTCTGGTGAAAACCCCATTTTGATATGACTTTCTGTTTAAGAGAAACAGTGATAACAAGATTTTCAAGATGGCTGCCATGGTGGTCTAGCCATGCTGGATCTCTGATTGTCATCATTTTCATTTAGGACCAACTAGACAGGATAAGAATTCTTCTGGTGAAAACCCCATGTCAGTATGACTTTCCATTTAAGAGTAGCAATAACAAGGTCAAGATGGCTGCCATGGTGGCCATATTGGATGTTAACTTAGAACCATTTTCATTTAGGACCAACTAGTCCTGGGGATGAATATGTGTATAGTTTCAATCCTCCAAGTAGTTTAGGAGTAGTAACAATATATCAAACTTTTGCAAATTGATGGATGGATGAAGGACAAAAGGTCATCCCATAAGCTCTTCTGCTCTATGACCAGCTGAGCTAAAAACAGACTACTGATCTTTGCATTTCACTGTGTGTGTTAATCTCCTTTTCACCTACATGTAACTGTTCATGAAAGACAACATCAAACCTAGATCTTGCTGGGTATTCTTCAGTTTTAACGAACCCAAGATTTTGTCATTTCAGGTTTTGGAAAGTAGGGCAGTAGGCCAATCATATTGTACATCGGTGTAAAGGATGTATTGTCATTAATGTAAATATCTGCAAATTATAAAATAATTAGGCAAAAGAAGTATGTGTGTTTCTGCTCATGGTGTGAAAATAACATAGGGTAGGAAGGTTAGTACTAAATTTTTAATTACATTTTTTATCCAGCTCATGTTAATGTATGCCATAGTTGCCAATTTAAAGTTACCAGCTTGGAGGTGAAAAAATGGGCATGGTCAGTACTGATTATTATTTTTGGTGTATATTATAAAAAGATATACGGTTGTGTCCATTAAAACAAGATAGGATGGGTTACCAGAGGCACACATATTGGGAACGGGGGGGGAGGGGGGTACTCTTCTTACTGTCCAGATAATTTATGTGCAAATATGAAAATTAAAATTTTTCCTAAATGACTTGTCCAGAATATTAATACCTCTACTGTCAAGATTGTGTACTGATGCACACAGAAAATTCTGTGCTGGAAGTGAGCTAGGTAAACTAAATTGCATTATATCCTTGCTTACCAATAATGAACACATGCATCCTAATGTTTCGGTACTTTCTTTTACAAAAAGAACAACTCTGGTTGCAGTTTCTGGTCTTTGTTTTTCTTTACTTGCAAGGCATATCTGTCTGTTCATGTACATCTACTGCCATTTGTGATAAATGTGCACGATACCCAAATATCCCTGTTAAATTGCCCTAAATGATACAATTACTTCAATTTCTGTAAACGCTTGGCAAGTTCTTGAATCGTGGCAGATATCATGCTGCTTAATCTGTTTGAAGGGACGTTAAGTACTGACAAAATCAACTGATTAAAGCCCGACTTGATCATCGCTAGAAGTTGATTTCTAACCATAACAGTGACCCAGAATTATAATCATGTATGCAAGTGCTAATTGGAACAAATTCTAATATCATGACTGTTTCGTAATGTAAAGACAACAGAATTTGTATTGCCAAAATGATATATGTCTATTTAAATTATCTCACCTCTGATAAGGCCAACAAAAAAAAATATGTGTTTCCAGTCAGCCGACCGTCCCTGTTTTTCACTGCCGACTCTAGCACTCCCCCCCCCCAAATTTTTTTTTTATTCTTTTCTTTTAAATAAAAAAAATCACATTGCCAAAATTGATTTGTGCATCTAATTGAGCCAGTTTTGCACAGTACTTTGAAGTGCTTGAAATATTATTTGATTTATATATATTGTTTAAAAAAAGAAAAAAAAAAAAATACCTGCCTACCCTAATTTTAAAACCAGTGCAATAGGAAACGGGCATATTTTTTTTTTTTTTTGCCTAACAAGAAAGATACTTGAAACAATCTCAACATATAGCTTCAAATATGGTGAGGATTCCTCCAAATATGCAAATGAGCCAAAATCACTTCGACTGGTTCAGGGAATTACTCACAGAATACAGTTATTTTTAATGCTCAGAGAACAAGCCAACTATATCCAAAACAAGGCTATCAATGGGAAATCTGTAAATGAATAAAACAGACATTACAAGAACGTGTTTAACTCGTGTATTGGATATGTTAACCGCATTGTTTTGGGAAATGACTATCATGAGTTGTGGACCATGTCAGCTGTTTTATTACTGCCCACTGACAACACCTATAGTTAATCCATGTAATATTTAAGGTATTTTAAGCAGTTTCACAGTCTGATGGTCATCTATTCAATCACCTTTTTTTGAATACGGGGAAATATTACTTAATTACATTCCAACTTGAAATTTTACATTTTTTGTCGGCTTTAAAAAATGAACATGTCCAGAAATTTTTAAGCCACATCCTTGTGCCACTGGCTCCATACAATCACATAAGGTACATTGAAAATATGGTACAGGATTTGATGTCATAAAATTTGTGTTACATATAAGACTCACTTTTTTTTTTTAAATGTCAGAGTTATTATAACTTCTCAATGTTACATAATTATAAAACACCTGATGATGGGCTATTTATTTTTGTATGAAAGGAGATAGTTCATTGTGTATTGTGTTAAAAAAAAATACTTTTTTGGTTGAACAAAAGATGTAACACAATACACAAATGAGATCTTTTTCGAACAATTTCAGCATTATCACTGAAAAATATAAAAATGATGTTATGTTTACAGCGAATGCAAAGAACAAATCTTAGTTCTTATATTTAACATATAGGTTTGAATATGGAAACTGTAGCCATTAATGTGTTGCAGATGTAACGGGATGCCACATTTGCTTTTTCACAGTGATTGTGAAATACATCAGATGGCTATCCAAATGAATGATCATCAACCTAAAACAATGAAGTTGCCATAAATTTTTCACATCCTTTTATTTTGCAGTTTTATAGGTTTTTTGCTCTTAAATTGCTTAGATGGCATTTCTGCATCCCAGTTACATCCAAGACAAGAGTTTTTCATTCCTTTCTGGTAATTTGAAATGCTCATGGTCTCATGACATCATCCCTTGTCATCCAACAATGTTAAGTTGGATAATTTTTAACCACTTTCTGTTCTTCTTATTATGTTTCTGATAAGAAATGTCATGTGAAACCCACTTATGCTTCACAGATCTCTACTATAATGTATAGAATGATCTTAATATTTAGATAAAATGAATGTAGTCTACTTTTAATAGATGTATTTGCGGAACAACTTAGAGAATGTGTAAACGAGCCACCAAAGGGACCAACATTTTAGGCTGGATGGTCAATTAGCTAGAATACCCAGTGGCTAATCAATGATAAAGAGGCCAGATTAAACCCATATTTTGTGCCACAGTTGCCAAGAATAAAAAATACTCAGTGTCTAGTTTATACAGGTTCCACTTCTATATGAACTTTAGGATGTCAATTGTCTTTCTTTTTACTGGTACAGGAAACCTTTTGTTAGTGACACATAAGAACAACCATAAAATCGTAATTGTCATGCTATTGGCACCAATAATGTCCACAAATACAACACAGTTTTCCATATTTTAAAGCACTTTTGTTTTCTTGTGCATTTCTTATGTTCAAGTGGTATCAAAGCATCAATTCTGCAAATATTATTTAATACACAGAAAAAATCCCCATCAAAATATGTTTTCATTTCAGTTTGTGATGCTTTATGATTTCTCTATTTCCTGAAGATCTGTGCACCAATAGTTCTGCACATTTCATTTACTGGCACAATATCTGTGCTTGTGCATATGTCTTTTTGTTTTTACACTGTACTGTGTTGTATTTTCAAATAGCAAAAATGTACCAGAATTTAACCACTCCTGCACAGTGTACTTTTATTGTTTTTTTTTATCTGGTGTATTTCTGCTTAACTATGCATGTAGTGCATGGCAGCTTCACTGTACTGAGCTTTGTAATTTTACCTTTGGCGCTCAAATTTGCTGCTTCCATTTTTAACATGTATATTTAGCAAATCCTTTAGATATCTGTGTATGTGCCCATAACCCATTAACTACCCTGGGTCATGTGCCATGGTGTATATAACATGATGACATGGTAGATGGTTGTTGGGTTTCTCTTGTCTAGATGTGTCTATAGTATGCTTTGCTTTTTACTTAAATTTTTCTTGCTATCATCTTTACAATGCTGGTGTAGTAACATATGATCATTTACTTTATTAACCATTTCACCCACACAGAGGTTTCATTATTACAATAGGAAAGGAAAAAGTTCAAAAAAGTAACTAAAGAAAGCATACATCTTTATATTTATTTATTTGTCCATCCACACAAAGACCCACAACTTTGCACGTAACTGTATTGGATTGGGATAAGACCAACAGAATGTGAACTGTAAATGCAGGAGATTTTAAATGGGATACGTGTGACACCTCTGCTATGTAATTTGAAATCAGTGTGACGTTTTACTCATATTGATCAAACATGACAACTATCTTCTCATTTTCCTTAAAGAATTACTGTTACAAAATCATCCCCAAACCAATGATAAAGAATGTTATTTAAATTTTAAAAATCCGATTAAGACGAGTCATGGACACAAAATTAGGAGATTCTAAATGGGGTACGTGTGACATCTCCGCTATGTAATTTGAAATCAGCATGAAGTTTTACTACTCATATTGATCAAACATGACAACTATCTTCTCATTTTCCTTAAAGAATTACATGTATCGTTACAAAATCATCCCCAAACCAATGATAAAGAATGTTATTTAGATTTTAAAAATCCGATTAAGATGAGTCATGGACACAAAATTAGGAGATTTTAAATGGGGTACATGTGACATCTCTGCTATCTAATTTGAAATCAACTTGAAGTTTTACTCATACTGATTAAACGTGACAACTATCTTCTTGATTGGTGATTTCTTCCAACGACTTTTACCATGAATTACAATACACATACGTCATTTCCGCTCGAGGTGAAACATGGCCTGGAGCTGAAAAGTTTGGCATAAATTGATGTTTTCAGCATGTAAAAATTATGATGCCAAGTTATGTCATAGACATGGTGGCAAATAATTTGCAAGTTTAAGACTTTTTTTTTCATTTTGAGGATGTTTTTACGAGTTTGGATGTGTATTTTTATGATTTCTACATGTAAGTAACTTTAATGTCAATGACCAGTCACTTTTTTAGAAGCTTGACATTGTGACAGCAAGTAATTATGACACCATCACCACAGACACAATAAAAACTTGAGAATGTCCTTAACATTTCACTTGAAAATTTCAAGTGTTCAATTCATTTTACTTGTGATCAATTAAAGATATATCTCTATTATGTCTCTATTGTTGACTTCAAATGGCATAAGCAACAGTTTTAAGTTTGGTTGACTATTTCAGGAAATATTTCCATTTTTTAGGGACGTAATAATTTTTGATGACATCTAATTCTGTACCATATACCTGTGGAACTAACTGTTGCAGATGAATAACCATTGATGAAATGCAATTAAGTCTGAGACTTCAACAAGTTGCCAGTTGTATCGTCTTTTGCTGAATTCAACAATACCTACCTAATCTTGATCAATATGATGCTATATTACAAGTAAAACTATTTTCAAGCTCGTTTTAAATGTGATAATTCATGATGTTAGACTCTTTTCAAATTGTTTACAAGCACTCATTCAGCCAATGGCATGTTCCGTATCATTTACATTGATACATGAAGCATGGCTTCAACGAAGAGAATAGCAAAACTAATCTGTGCAAGCAGGGAACAAATAAATTGCATCCTTTGTAAGTATTGAATCCTCCAATGGTTAAGTCAATCATGGCATTAAATTAAATCATGATAAACCCAACAGTGGAGTTTCCGAACTATTGGAATGGAATGATGATACAAGTTCTGCCTTGCATTTACAAAATATATTTACTTTCATTGAGGAATTTTATCCCCGTTTTCTACACAGGTTACCTGAATTATGTCACTGATTAAAAATGTTCTTTATTATTATGAATGCTTGTTCCAGTAATCTTTACATGCATGCATGCCCAGTAGGAGTCCCCATGTCTTATTAAGTTCTAGTACTCTGGTAGCCTGCCCAATAGGAGTCCCCAGGTCTTATTAAGTTGTAGCACTCGGGTAGCCTGCCCAGTAGGAGCCCCCATGTCTTATTAAGTTCTAGCACTCGGGTAGCCTGCCCAGTAGGAGCCCCCATGTCTTATTAAATTCTAGCACTCGGGTAGCCTGCCCAGTAGGAGCCACCATGTCTTATTAAGTTCTAGCACACGAGTAGCATGCCCAGTAGGAGCCCCCATGTCTTATTAAATTGTAGCACTCCGGTAGCCTGCCCAGTAGGAGTCCCCATGTCTCATTAAGATCTAGCACTTGGGTAGCCTGCCCAGTCGGAGTCCCCAGGTCTTATTAAGTTGTTGCACTCAGGCCACCTGATATGCCCAGTATTAGTCCCCAGATCTTAAGTTGTAACACTCGAGTAGCCTGATGTATGTCCAGTGGAGTCTCAAAGTCTTGTTAAGTTGTAGCACCCAGGTAGCCTAATGAATGTCCAGTATGGTCACTGTCAACTGTGCAAAACCAATTAACTTGCATCTATCTTAAATATTGTCACAATAAGCTAATACTGATTACTCCTATTTATGTGAACTTTCCAAGTATGATTTACTTATGTTGAATTCTTAATTATGTTTATGAAAAAAGCTGGAAGGAGTGGGGTTTTGAAGAGCTTAAAAAACTCCTGAATCTATTTTCAGCCATGTGGCTTTGTCCTGCTGGTCCCCCAATCGGGACATGGCCCTGGAACCCTAATGGGGCCACCTAGGCCCCCATACGGTACCCCTGGCCTAGTGGCTCCTAGAGATTGATGACAATGGGCCAATGGCCCATCACCATCAATCTCTAGGGTGATCTGTGTACAACTTAAAAATTATTTGCTTGTATGCAACTTCAATTGCCCCAGGAAACAGCCAATGGGAATTTCAAAGGCCTGTTAGAAAGGACCTACTTTTGTCAAAAAATCATATCCGCTTGCCGTCTTTGCACTCATCACAAGCTGTCCGGACAAATTTGATGCCCATTTCTCGATACTGAAATAAGAAAAGAAAAGATACTGTTAATTTCCAAAAGCATGATAAAAAAAATGAAAAATAACTACTGTTTTTAGCTGTGTATAACGTGCACTTTATTCACCTAATTTTCTTATTTACAGTCTGGGGTGCACGTTTTATAAAAGAACTATAAAAAAAAGTTTTTTTCCACATCAATCTGACGAAAGGATGAAGGCACTATAGTTGCCTACATGTGTCACATTCACTCCATGTGAAATATTAAATCTGTTGTATGTTGCATTGTAACTAAATTGTTTACCAATAGTAGCCCTATTAAAGAAATAAACAATACTTACAAACCTTGATAGACTTGTCCTTTGATTGCTTATATTAATAAACTCATTTCATTTAACATCACTGTGTAGCGTTTTGTTCTGTGCATCGACCGGAAATACATGTACATAATGACTGGTAACTTGTTGTTCTAAAGCTGTGTAAAGTACCGCATTGCAGCGGAAGAAAAATGATGATTACCGTACCTGTACCGTAAATGTTCAGTATTCCATAACTGTGGATCTAACAAATTTTTTCTTGGTTGAATTGAAGTATAGTATTTAAAATTCAAGCAGTGTGAATGTTCTCATCAGAGGCACATTCAGGGGACATCTTTTTCGCGACTACTATTAGTCTGTTATGGTAACACTGACACATCGTGAAACAAAATAATCAAATAATGTGTGAAGTCGGAAAACATATTTTTTTTTTCTTTGGAAAATAAACTTGGTTCTTAGTTTTATTTCTCATCTTAAATCATAGTATTTGATATATCTTTGCAACTATACAGTGATCAATGCTTCATTAACTCTGTGGTCTTTTCACGGTAATCAGTGCTAGGCTAAGCTTTGATGTGCTAAACATAGTTACAATGGTTTTTCTAGGTAAATTTGCAATTTATTTACTTTTCTTCAGAAAAAAAGCTTGGTTCTTTATTTTATTTCTCATCTTAAACCACAGTATTTGATCCTTCTTTGTTACAATAGAGTGAGCAATATTTAATTGACTCAGTGTGGTGTTTTTAAAAGTAATCAGTGCAGCTAAAGTTTTGATGTGCCAAACATAATTACGAAGTATTGTCTTGGTAAATTTTATCTAAGGCACTGAGATATATTTTAAAAGTGTCATTATAGTCCAAATAAGTATACATACTGGACCTGAACTTTCACATACAGACAAGGACATACAGCGACTTTTCGAGAGTGATGACGATGAAGAGGAATTTGATGCAATAAACTGAACTCCATCAACATGGTGAGCCAACCATAAAATCAAAAGATATACTTAAAGTTTGTCACTTTTTCATTCTTTCTTTTACGATATCTGTTTGTCATAATTGGGTGCCCCGTACTGATAGCAAAAGAAAAGAGAAACAGTCATGTGCTGGTTTATTGTAAATAATTCAAACATCATGTAACAAATGATGATCAGTGCACTATCCAAAATGGCTGACTGTTGTTGCACTATAAAACAGCGCGAAATTATAAAGATTTTAAAATGTATTATATCACATGCGTGTTATATGGCAGAACTACGTTTTTCCCCCTCATTCTGGGTCAAAAATCTGGGTGCACATTATACATCAGTGCGTGTTTTACACACCAAAATACTGTATTGGGTAAAAATCATCATTTATACTTGTAAAGCAAATTACAGTGTACTGTGAAATGTGAATTCACCTTTATTCATGGGGTACCAATTTTAGTGGATTTTGTGTGGCTACAAACCACCAATTTAAACCCCTTATGGGTTCAGAAATGCAGAATAGGCCCAATACACCCTCCTTGCATATCATAAGAGGTGACTAATGGGGAGGCAAGGGCCATGGTGGCTCAGTGGTTAGCATGCCAAACTTGTGACCAGAATTCTACCATTACTGTATGTACTCACGTATAAGTCATTATCAACTGCACACTCCACAGACCCAGATCTACCATCGCATAATGTGCCGGCAGATCAGAGTCTATGCAGTTTGTAAGGACTAATCAGTAGAACAAACAACACAGACCCTGATCTGCCGACGCATAATGCGCCGGCAGAGCAGGGACTATGTTGTTTGCATTTGGATCCGGCTTATACGTGAGTATATATGGTAGATCTGTCTAGGTCATCTACCATGGTTTGGGCAAGTCACTTTACTCCAATTGCCTCAGCACTAATTAACCTAACTGTGTTGCTGTGACATAGAACAAAAAATCAAACCAAACCATTCATAAATTTAAATACCAAACATACAATGACTTTGCCATTAAATGCCATATTATATCCACATTAAATTTAAGTACATAAACTGACAAAAATGTGATCTTTCCGAAACCACAAAAAAACTATGCTCATGAAAATACACGAATTGACTGTGTCATATTTCATTATTTAAAGAATAGCATTCATGATTCTTCAAGGTCCTAATGTTACTAAATGTATAGCAATTGCATCTGGATAATAGAGTCACTTCCATGGCTCACCATAGCCTATTCCCACACTCTTTGTTACACACTGCCCCTGACATATACCCCCCTTTTCCCCCGGACTGTGACCCAGGGATTATAATACAAAACCCATTACTTATATCTGACCACAAAAAAAAATATGTGTGTTTCCTATTGCCCTGGTTTTAAAATTAGGGTAGGCAGGTATTTTTTTTTTTTTTTTTTTTTTTTTTTTTTTAAGATTATATCTAAATCAAATAATATTTCAAGCACTTCAAAGTACTGGGCAAAACCAACTCAATTAGATGCACAAATCAATTTCGGCAATGTGATTTTTTTTTAGTGGAGTGGGAAAAAAGTGTTAGGGTCAGCAACGAGAAACAGGGACGGTTGGCCAACCGGAAACACACATATTTATTTTGGGCCTTATGTATTCTCCTGCTAAGACTGCAGGTTTAAGTTTGATAAAAAGAATACTGTGACTGCAGGTTCAAGCTTCATCAAAAAATGCTATGACTGCTGGTTTAAGTTTGGCCAGAAAATGCTGTGATTGCAGGTTTAAATTTGGACAAAATATGCAACAGTATGAATGCAGGTTCATGTCTGATCAAAAAATGGCAAAATGCTATGACTGTAGGTTCAAGTGTGGTCAACAAAATGTTTTAAAATTTCACTGTAGTTATAATTGATGTATAACTGACCTTTGACCCCCTCAGAGCCCACAAAGTTTAAATACAAGACACAAATATAAGAAAAACAATTTTTTTGGGGGGGAGCATGGAAATTTAGCTTACCCTGCAAATATCGACTCACTTGTGTATTTTCAGTTTATTTGTGTATATAATAGTATCATGTACATACTGTATGGAGGGCAATTATCATGGTACAGTACAGCTCACGTGATTTTTCGGAACCCCACGCTTCATGGTGGGGGTGGAGAGAGAGTGGAGAGGATTAAGAAACAACCACTCTGTGATGTTTCTGCTGTACTCCCACCCCAACAATGTTCACTGTATCAATCCATGCAAGAAATTTTTTAATGAAAATAAAAAATCGCTTTATTTTTTTATCAAAACAGTCATTAATTTGACAAAATGCACAATTTGAAGCATTACTTGTACGTAGGAGCTTTTTATTGGTGTAGTAATATATCCATTGGTTGCACTCGCAGAATATGAAGAAAAAAAAAAATACCATGCAAATCGACGTTTTTTGCCTACCCAGCTCTACATCAGACTGGCATCATTTTCATTTTCTTGTGAAAACCCAATGTTAATATATGACTTTCCATTTAGAAGGAGTAGCAATAACAAGATTTTCATGATGGCTGCCATGGTGGCCATATTGGATGTCAGATCAGCAGCAATTTCATTTAGGACCTGCTAGACATCCTCATTAGTCTTTTGGTGAAAACTCCATGCCAGTATGACCATACATCCAGGAGTACCGGAAGCAATAAAAAGGTTTTAAAGATGGCATCCATATTGGAGGTCATATGGGCACCATTTTCATTTAGGACCAACTAGACATCATAATAATTCTTTTAGTAAAAATCTGTTTGAAAATATTTCTTTTGTATTACAGAATTTTGCATAAAATTCATATTGAAAACTGATATCTCAGGATTTTTTTCCTGATGATCTTATGAGTTGCATCCTTATCATATGAAAAACATATATCATGCATGATCATCAATTGCAATATGTTTGGAGTTCTTTGAATGACATTAATATCTACTAATTACTTAGCTGATACAAAAAAAATCGCTTTAAAAAAAGTGTTAACAAAGAATCATGGGGAAATACAAGTTGCCATGTGATAGAATAATAAGGAAAATAAGTAAACCTGAGGTCTTATAATAATACACAAACCGGAATCAACAATAAAAATAATCAACTTAAGAAGAGGATGTATTTTGGTGTGTTCAAAGCCCTTAGAAGAAGATGCTAAGGCCTACTTTTTAATACTGTTTATATGCTGAAAATGTTACATATTATAAATAAATTACAGATTTGTTTTTAAAAGAAGTGAAGGAAGTAGACTCGCTTTCAATCAATGCTCCAATATGTCGCAACATGTGTGTTGTATTCATGTTGAAGTTTATGTTCATCTGTTGTATACGAGTCAAATTCTAAGCAAAATCCTCAACAGGTTGATCATCACTTGCATCAATCGTATACTGTATCAGTAAACATCTGCTAGCCTATCTTATTATGGCTCTGTCTCATGCTGTGTTCTCCATACTGCATAATTTTTAGAGCTCATTGATAATTTGGTACATACATGTACCACTTTTTGATCTTTTTTATTTACCCAAAAAGTCAAGCATGTCTTCCTCACTTTATTATCAGCATGTAATCACCACTTTTGAAAGCAAAAATAATAATAATAAACACTATTTTATGAGGGTATCTCAGTGTAATATACTATTCTCCCCCGAGGACCTCAGGATACATTAAGTATAAAAGCACAAAGTGTATATGATATGCATTAACAGAGCAAACTGGAGAGCATGTATTTCAGTATTTAAAATGACAATTGCCCTTTAAGATAATGGTTTGACTATTTTGTTTTGAACACATTTAGATTTGTTTCTGATCTAATGGTTACGAGGAGTTCATCCCATAAAATAGCACCAGAGTAAGCAAATGATTTTTTTAAAGTATTTGTTTTGGGAAATGGTGTTCCGCACTGATCATTTGTAATTGATCTCAATTTAGGTCCTTGGTGTATACCATGCAAATATTGAGGGCAACATTCATTCTTAACTTTGAACATGAATAATGACTTGTGGTAGGTTAATCTGTATTCAAATTTCAGCCATTTCAATTCCGAGAATAGAATTTTGAATGGTGTATCAAATGGTATATTTAGGATAATTCTTGTTGCCCTTTTTGAAATTTGTGGAAGAATTGCTATCTGTTGTATTCCCAAATTGTGCAGAAGTAGTCCAAGAGAGAAAGAATGAATGAATTGTAGAATAATTTCTGATAGTTGAGTTGCAGATAACAGTTTTCTTATCAACATGAACTCTCCAAAAATTTTCTGTGTCAACATTTTCAATTAGATCATCTTCAATATACACCTCAAGAATTGCATTTCTGTTCACTGATAATCTTTGCCTAGTTCCTAGCAACACCGCCTTGGAATTTAGCAATCGATTGGGTGTGGAAGAAAAGTGACTGAACGTTTGTGGTTCTCTTTGATGTAGATTAAATCGTGCATCAGGAAAGTGCTTTCAATGGTGCCAAATCTGTGGTTCTCTTTGATGTAGATTAAATCGTGCATCAGGAAAGTGCTTTCAATGGTGCCAAATCTGAAAAGCCAAGAGTCTTATGGACTAGACTTAGACCAATCTCTATCGAATGGAAGAAGATGCAAATCTAAGTTGGATAAAATGTCTCTAACAGAATATGGTGATGAATTATAAAACTTTTAAAATTTACTTTTTTGAAACTACAGGTGGCAATTCTGTACAAATACCATATATCCATAATGCATTAGCCATTACGGAAAATCCACGTTCCCATGGGGGAACTTAATCCATCCATGCTGTTTCCATCATGGACCAAATATAGTGGTCATCATGGATTGTCCACGCTGTGGCTCGTAGTGGATGGATTAAGTTTTATTGCCCCAATTAGAAAGTCACAGCAATATAATTATGTAATGGTGGACGTCCAGTACATCGTGTGGAACCTACCTGTCAGCTGAGCTACAGTATACAATGCAGAATGCTCTTTGTAAGTTGTACACAATGCCATTTAATACTGAAAGACTCACCCACTAAAATGCATTCACATGTGTATTGAAAGATAAATTTCTGAACAAAGAATCCTGAGACCATTTAGGTGCTTCACAAAATATACAAAGTTTAATTATAGTAATTTTAATGAGAGAGAGAGAGAGAGAGATTCTGCTTTTAAACAAACAAAAGAAAAAAAAAAACACACGTAAGTATTAGCGGGTTTCATTCTGTTATTAAAATAAAAAATGCAAGCATTGCCGCGATTTATTTTTTCATTCTCCCAGACACTTTAAATTGTTTGCTTAACTGCTTAACATGTTCCCACACAATGAAATATACACAGAGCTATCAATAATGTAACCTCTACTAGTCCAGCCTCTGTTTAGTACTTGCGAGCCATTTTCTCAGGAACTAGACGTGTTTACTTTTACTGTAGACCTACTATTTTTACGTGGACTCTTCGAAGCACATGCTGCTGCATTCTATAAAAAACAGCATAAAAAATATACTTAGGATTGCTGGTTTGGTCATCTGACGAGTTTAATATTACCAAATGTACGGGTGAAAGTGATGAAGAAGCATAATCACTTAAATATTTTTGGTAGGAGATAAACTTGTATGTATGTATTATTTTCAGTTAATGCAGATACAATTTATCTGGTGCAGTTGATTCTTTCAATCCACATGACAAATACTGCAAAATTCTTCCCGAATGTCAAATGAATATTGTTTATCAGTTTAGTTACTAATTTGTTACATTTTGACTCAATTATCCTTTTTATAAAGTTGACATGAATACAAATAAAACATTTTGTCGCCAAAGAACACGGACCAAATGCGTATTTATACAGGGTTTAGCAATTAGGCCAACAATGTGAAATTACTGAAATTATGTCCATAATCGCCCAAACGGCACTGAATCTTTGGGAACCAAAACTAAGCTTAAAGTCACATGAACAAACTTTGGACTGCAAAGTTGAAACCAAGGTTAACTGCCTGAAGATATACATGTACACAGCATAGATAAAAGTCAGTATGTGTGGATGGGAGAAAAAATGATGTTTATTTTCCATATTGCAGTAGCAGTTCATTTCTCCTGGACATACATGTACATCATATAATCATCATCATCTTTGGCAATTCAACCAAAATGCCTACTATTAGGCAAACCAAGTTGTGAAATTGGTATCTGCGGTAGATATGATTGTATTTACTGTGCAATAAATAACCTCCAGTTTTGTACGTCGGTTTAATTTTAGCTTTATATAAGTGGAATTTCTTTTTATTCATACTTTTTTTCCCTTGTTTAACCAGTACTGTAGTATGCAGAAGCTTAACACATCATATCAATAATGCCTTGTATATCGCCCAAAGTTGCTAAGCCACGTGTTTGCCAAGGATTTAAAATCTATCTCTAATTGCATTGATTGCTATTATTACATGGCTTCATATTTTTCATGACTTTAAACAGGTATCCCTAATAGAACTTCTTTATCTACTCCGAACTGGAGTTGGCTTTAAAGGTTGTAAATCCCAATTATTTCTTGTTTATTCTGAACCGGTCATATTAATTCTAAGGTTGTTGCGAATACTGTCATCGTGTTCAGTTTGATTATTGCAGTAATGCTGGCTCACTCAACTTTCAGTCAATTAAATTTCTGAAGCTTTAAGTTTGCATATATGTTAATTATGACCAGATTCAACTATAGATAATAAGAAAATAAGAAAAGCACACTAATAGCATGTTAATAACCCAATTAATTATATAAATTCTTTTTAAATACAAAATGAATTGCAAAGCAGCAATTTACTATTTACTTACTCTGAATAAAGAGTGGTATCAAAATTTTATTTCTAAATTTTGTCAGTAGATGAATTCCAAAATGAAGATAATTGCAGCACATTTAAAAAATGCATACTCTCTAATGATCAATCCCTGTTTCAGAGTTAGCGATAAAAGCTACAGGAAAAGCTACGGGTAACGTCAATCAAAAGTTACAGTGCATAATCTCTCTCTCTCATTTTTGCATGTAATAAACATATTTTATTACAAAGAAAGATGCATTTTTTTTTTACAAAAGATAGCCTGTAGTGTAATAGAGCTTTCATAAACGTGTCATAGCTACATGACATGTGTTGCTGCGATAAACTGAAATTATATGCACTGCATTGAAAGATTAATGGGGAGAATACAAATTTTATATGGTTTGTTTTACATATCACTAGAAACCAGTTTTACGTGAAAATATAACAAACCAACCTCATTGCATTTCTCAGGCCATATTACAAGTTCAAAATTTGTTTTTCCACAAACAACAAAAAACATTTTCATTCAGAAGTTATTGTTTCTTTTGAAACATCAGTGCTACAAAAAATAACATCGAAGCTTGACACCTTCCTGACTGTCCATTGTTAACAAGTGTAGCAGCTGACTTCAAAGTAAAAATGTCACTCCTCGGCTGGTGCTTGATGATAGATTCACAAAGTAATCTTCTTCATGAAAATCACAATGCTTATGGCATGAACAGCCACTTATAAGAGAGCAGCCTTCAATACAGTGTAGATGAATTCGGCACATTAAAAAAATGTTCACACTCTCAAATAATTGATGTCATTTTCTAAATCTATGGATAAAGGTACAGAATAAAATTGGTCCCTAATCGGGAAAATAAAAATATTATATATGGTTTGCTTTATATACCGCTATGCATTTCTCTGTCCAAATTCATTTATCACAAACTAACGTCTTCTTACTTTTAGTGTTTGGTTTTGTAACAAAAAGAAACATTTTCATTCAACAGTGTTTATTTTGAAACATCAAAGTGTGACACTGACCAGTAGGAACTGTCCCGATTTAAGTCATTTAAGATTTCTACTCTATTTGATTATTATGCTATGGGGAGTGGGGGTGGGGGGGTGGGGGTTTGAGAGAGTTTTACACAATAATATAATTAATATGATCCCTTAACAGCAATCCGTTTCTCAGTCTAAATTTGTTTTTTTCACAAACATATCTTTTTAGTTTTAAGGTGTATGGTTTTGTGACAACATTTTCATTCAACAGTCAGTGTGGATTTTGAAACACAGAAGCGCAACATTGAAACAGTCGCTGGTAGGAACTGTCCTGACTGACCATTGTTGACTTGAGGCAGGAAGCTACAGTAACAGGCATATAAACTGACTTCAAAGTAAGAATGTCACTCCACTACCTGGTGATGCATGTAGATTCACAAAAAAGTGACAACAGAAAGTAACTTTGTTTCATTGAAATCACTTTGTTCATGACATGAATGGCCACTGATAGAGCGCAAAAGCCAATATAGTGCAAACAATTCCAAGCATTTAAAAATTTGTCATACTCTCTGATAAACAATGTTATTTTCAGAGTTTAAGGGTAAAACTACAGAAGAACCTTTTTGTAGCATAGCTGATAGCTCGTGTATCTTTTTTTATTTTAATATACTATGCCACGTTATTCTTGTAGAATAAACCGTGGAAAGAATTATGACATAACATGTCATAACTTTCCAGTGTTCTTGATTGTACATGTACTGAATAAAGAGTACAATGTTCATTTGTAATTTCTTTTAGAGTTTTATTTGTATTACTGCTTTCAATAATTTCTTCAAAGTGTTTCTTGGAAAAAGTATGGAAATAAATGGGAAACTGACAAATTAATAACAAGTACACAAAGCACTTTTATGAAATATCATTGATCGAGAAAGAACATCAAAGTTACCACTTGATGCAGAACAGTATGTAAATTTCCACATGTATCTGCTAACAGGTACATGTACATGTAATCAATCAACAGGGATGTACATTGTAGCTAGGCAATTTTTCTGATGTACGTTCTGTCATGAACAGGGGTGGAAGATATCCAAGAAATTTAAACCTCATATTTTTGTCTATGTTACACATGTTCGTCTACATGTATCCCTAGCTAGGCCACTTATAAATACAACAAGAAATGTTACCACTGTATAGTTTGTACAGGTAATGGTATGAAATTGACACCTACCATGGTCAGCTTTATGGCGTTGGGGTTTCTTTCATCTGTTTGTTTAGTGTCGACTCACAGAGCGAGTACAATAAAATCAGTGAGGGGTGCCATAAAACCCACTATGGCTGCAATAAAATCCATGACGAAATTCCACTAGATTGAGTGGATTTCCACTAGACCTGGCGGAAATCCACCACACTGAGTGGACATCCACTTCTCGTAGTGGGCACTTAATCCCTTGCACCTGTGTCCACATCCACTGGACTGAGTGGGCAATCCATAATCCACAATGTGTGTATTGTATACAGTGAAATTTCGCCAGCTAGAGGCTTCTAATGAAAACCCTGGTCAATACAACCATCTGTTCTCCAGGAGTAGAAACGAGATTTTCAAGATGGCCATCATGGCAACCATAATGGATGTCGGATCAACACCATTTTCATTTACAACCAACTTGATATCATAAGACTTAAGTGGAAAACTCATGTCGATATGACCATCAATTCAGGTGGAGTAGCGATAACATCATGTGACCATCTTGACAGTCTTATTTGATGTCAGATCGGTACCATTTGCATTTAGACATCAGCTGATTTTGGGGCGGACTACCACAGCCTGATGCTACTGCTGTCAAATGATAACTTTGTAGCTGATGAATTGTGAATATGGCTGAATATTTTTAGTTATTTTCCTTATGCATGACTGATTGATAAAGTAAAACCAAGCATATATAAAAGCTGTAACTACCTTTTGTCTGTACGATTCTTTTATATCACTGACTTCCACAAGATTGATGAGAAAATCCATGAAAAACAGAACACACTATTTGTAACACTAAAATTTGTCTGTGATTATTTTATACATTTAGTTAAATATCAAAGTTGACACATAATACAAACGTTTGATTGGTCATTATGTTATACTAGTTCTGTAGTTGCTGTTGGTGATATATGTAAAAGCAGTTATGTTTTACACAAAGCCAAAGAGGAACATCACACTGCTTGCACATAAAGGGCATCTCATGTTGCCTTTTTTCTGTCAAACATTGTCTGGCTTCTCTTTCATACATTTTGCTCCATAGTTGTTAGTTTCAGCAAGAGTTCTTTAATTTAATACCAGGGGTAAATATTTATTAAAGAAGAAATGTATCTCTTTGGTTTCTTTCCCCCTCATGCAAAATGAAAGTACATGTAGGACCAACACTTTCAGTGAACTCAGTGACTTGCAGAGCATGTGGCTCTTTTTGTCCACAATGCATTGTCTTCATCATATGATTCTATCTCAATTTCTGAAAGACTGGACAAAGAAAATTATTCAATGCCACTGCCAACACTTACTAAATCAATATCATCAATTTCGTTCTTTGAAAAACCTGAAAATTATTATTCCAAATTGCTAGCAAAAGCCATTGCTTCCACTGTCAACAACTGCATGTATTAACTATCATGTAGAAAATTCCAGAAAATCCCTGTACTTAGTAGCCATATTTAGAATATGACGTCTTTCATAGCAAGAACCATCATTTGTTAACTAATATTTTGATTAGTTAAATGTCCTTTTAAGGCCCATTACTGATGAATAAGATTGTTTGTAACATGAACATACAGAGCAGATCTGAGTAGTAGCAATAACAATATTTTCCATATGGCTTGGTTGAGGGAGCATCTCAAAAGCCCTAAATTACTGTCACTCAGTATTGATCTAAACAAAAATGACAGGGCGAAGTCGTTTTCACTTTCCTAATAGAAGAAGGCGAAGTTTACATTTATGCGGCGCCTGGTAGCGTGACCCCTGGTATAGCAATTAGGGGTGAAACGATTACTCGATATATCGATACTTTTCCCAAATTGATACCCATATCAAAACAAGAGGTGAAGAATAGATACAAAATGATACTTACCTTATACAAGTTACTTTAATCTTCAGCAGTTGTGAATAATTATTAGTTGTTTGCCTTTTCATTCTTTGAATTGAGAATTCATCTGAGAAAAACTATTGACAACACCTACTCGCCTTCTACAAATTAACTAACACAAGGTGACTAACTCGTGAGGTTTGAAATCTGCCCCTCCCCCCCAACCAGTTCCATGCTGACTATTTTATCCTGTCCACATGCTCAGCCACTGAAAAACATATATCTACATAACAAAGACATTGTTCCCTGTGCATAATTTAAGTACTTTACTGATCATTTAATAACCACATTTACACGAAGTTTATCTGTTGCTTCTCATATTTTCTACTTGGATCGAATTTGAGGGCTACACTATCGGTGTGTCAAACAGTGAAATATGTTACAGTTAGTTCTAATTGGTGGTTATTGTTTGTTCAAGTCTAGAGTAAACAATAACCACAAATCAGAACTGTAAGGGTGCAAATTTCTGTTGATCTATAAAGAGAACATTAACTTGGACAGAGAACAATTAATTAGATTTATGAGGAAAGGGTACATATTAAATCGCTATGCTGCGAGGATTGTAAGGTCTGTGTTGTGAGAGGAACCGATTTTTAATTAAGCATTCGTTTATTTAACAGTCCGAGAAACTGGAAGGGAAAAGGTTAACTCAATCTTTGTATCGAAAATGTCAGAGTTGAGATTGTCCAGAATCAGTTATTTGGAAATCTAGAGGGTCAGGATGACCGCAAATTTTGGCGCCTATTTATAAAAAGGGTGGTAGATATATTTAATCCTGATTGGCTACGCTAAATAAGGGGCGTGTTTCCCACACGAAATTTCATAGTTTTAATATGCCACATCGCAAAATTTAGTCAGTCTAAACTCCTGCAAGAGGAAGATATTTTTGGCTCCGAGATTGAATTTGCAAGAAATTATCTCGTAAAACAATTATCTAAGGGACCGGATGTCTGGAAAGCTGATGGACACAATTCTGGCGGTAGAAGCAAGCAAGGCTTGAAAGCACAAGGTATTTGCATCAATCTCATGTAATTCGTTGATACCAATATAATTATTTGCCTGAATTTATTTACTTATATTTGCATGAATTTATTTGTATAAATTCGTAGATCAATTTTCTTGATATGAGTATAACTGTGTTTGAGTTCATGATCTGAATTCGTACAATGATCTTATATATAAGTTTGACAGATTGTTTGAATTTGTTGTCTTGAGTGTTATAGGAATCATGTATTTAAATGAATTTCATGCATTACTTTAGTTGATATGAGTATGAGAATCCGTGTGAATTCACCGATCTTAGATGATTTCATGTATGATAAAAACTTAAGTGCGTATCGACTGAAATTAACGTAGTTAAGCCATGTAATGAATTTCATTCATTCATTTGTATAATCGAGAACGGAACTGTTATGTCTCGTGTGATGTTAATGTGAGTCAGCGATGAAATAGCCGTTAGGAAATAGATTAATCTTATGAAACTAGGTTTGTTTGTTTATGGCCTGCCGTGTTTGGCTTGACCAGATAGCCTTTGGTATCTGTTTGACTTCCGATAGGATGATATCTGACATAACGAGAGTGGAGTAATGATCTATTCCCAGTAGGATATCGGACAGAAGATTTAGGTTGCTTCTCTGTTTATTTTGAAAGCACAAGGGGAAATAGCTCCACCGACGTAATCCACTGACGTATCCACGTACCTACGTATCTACATACCTACGTATCCACCAACCCACACAAAGTTTGAGGGCCGACAGAGGCAAGAAGATAGTCAGAGTGAGAAGAAAGCGAAGGAACCAGTTGAACAGCACGGTGAACCGGAGGAAACCAGATTATGAAGCTGTACAAAGCAATGACTTCGATTGTTCACTCGATTCTATGATGAATTAATTCTATCATTTAAACAGATCGGCTATCTATATAAGTATATTTGTGTTTAAAATTCGGTGAATGATTTATTTTAAAAAAGAAGTGTATCTTCCTAATGTAATGCATTATCACAGTTGTTTATGTAATTGATTAAATTGTTATATTTCATACACGGGGGCTCGTTTTAGTCTGTTCTATATATATCTACTCAGACCTCTATTCATTCCATCTATAAGTTTCACAATTTATATTATTCTTTACTCGATCCAGGCAATAACACCGAGGTCGATCATCCTCTAGATAACGATAACCACAACCACCACCACCCCCACGCCACAAGAACTAACTGGAGCTTATTCACTGTGGGAATCACCAGAAGTACTGGCATCCGAACTCAATCCAAATAGATACAAAGCAACAGAGAAACTTTGCATAAAAGTGGCTATTAAATGATCTTTAAAGTACTTAAACTGTACATGGGGAACAAGTTTGGAATGTCTCCTTTTACGATGATATATGTCAGCAGTGACTGACGTGCCGACGAGATAAAACAATGTTAGCACAGAATCGGCAAGGGGGCAGATTCCAAACTGCACGAGTTATAGCCACCATGTTAATTTATAGAAGGGAAGTGGGTGTTGTCAATAATTTCATTGCTTCACTGACAGAAACGAGTGGCTGTGGCAGTTGTTTTTCATCTGCAGGAAGTACAATGCAAAGGATCTGGTTGTTAGTCATCTTGCTCCCACAATCAGACTTGTTCTAGATAAGATTTTGCTTGCACGAAGAAATTGCACCATTTCTTCTGTTTTGTAGGTAACACTGTAATGCCTTCCAAATTTAAGTGAAGACATAAAATTGGTAATAAGATGTTTTTAAAAGCATTTATGCAATGCAAAACAAAGGGCATGGTGACCAAGAGGAGTCCTGCACCTGACCAAATGGAGCAGCCTCAAATGGCCTAAAATAAAAATCACTGACACCTAACAGGTAGTCTGTTTGGAAGTATTTTTTTTTTAAATCTTGTCCAGGATGAGAATGGCATATGAACTGATGACAAGTCTATGTCGGTCTGTAATCTGCATACAGCGAATACAACCAGTAAGTCAACTCATATAAAATGACACCACCCTACCACTGACAGACCTTCTATAGATGAAAATAACATCAAGTTGACATGTGTATTGATAAGGTATTGTATCATAGGTTGTAAATCATGAATTATATTGATGTGCGGCAGAGTATCATTTCACCCCTAATAGCAATAATAAGATTTTCAAGATGGCCACTGTGGTAACCATATTAGACATAAGATTTGTACTATTTTCATTTAAGGCCAACAAAACATCACAAGACATCTTATGGAGAAAAACCCCTCTTCAATCCAACTTTCTGTTCACGAGAAGTAGCAATAACAAGATTTTCAAGATGGCTGCTGTGGCCATATTGGAAGTCAGACCAGCATCATTTCCATGAAAGACAAGCTAGACATCATAAGAAGTCTTATGGTGAAAACCCCATGTCAATCTAATTTTCCATTCAGAAGGAGTGCCAATAACAAGATTTTCAACATGGATATTGGATGTCAGATCGGCACCATTTTCAGTTAAGACCAACCAAACATCATAAGAAGTCTTATAGTGAAAATTCCATGTCAATTTGACTTGTCTGTTCATGAGTAGTAATAACAAGATTTTTAAGATGTATACTGTAGTGGCCATACTGTATGTCCGAGAAGCACCGTTTTCATTTAGGACCAACTAGACCATGGGATGAATATGTGTGTAAAGTTTAAAGGCAATTCTGCAAGTAGTTTAGAAGGAATAGCAATAACAAACCTGTGCTAACAGATGGATGGATGACAGACAACAGACCATCCCATAAGTTCTTCTGGTTGTGACCAGTATAGTTAAAAATTTCTGGTCTGTGACCAGTAGAGCTAAAAATTATTTTCCTGAAATAAAAGCTTCACTTTTTATGATGTTTTATCATTAATTCTCCATTAAATGATTTCTGCTCTGAATGTACATGTATAAGCAACCACATTCAGGTTTGGTGACCTAAAATTTTAAATGGCCATTAGAATTTTCAGGTAGATCACCCCACAGCTACTAAAGTTTCATAGTTATTTTCAAGCAATGACTCCTTACAGCTGTTTAAGAAACCTGTGGTACTTGATCTACCAGTAGTACATACTGTAGCCTTACAAAAGCTGGTTTTACCAGTATGTCTTTCCTGTATGACAACAATAATATGTATGCATAATAATCCTGACTGCATTGCTAATGTTATTTTCTTCAGAAGTAATAAAACCTCTAATATGGACCGATACACATACATGTACCGTACTAACACAGTTCTATGTAAAATTTCTAAAATGGGACATATCCACCCACCACCCCAAAAACATGAGGATCTAACAGGATTTTCACTAGAAATAAAATAAAGTAATCAAAATATATCTGAGACATTGACAAAATGGATGATTTTTAATAAATGTGATTTCCTAAAACTTAAACTGGCCAATAACTTGATTACACAATTCATTTTAGCCATTTCCCCAGTGGTTCTTAATGGAAACCCTGGTCTAATATCAGGCAAGGAGAAATTGTATAACAATCAGTTTGACATGGTCAAGCTGACTGAAAAACTGAACTAGCCATTGGGAGATTTGAACTTGCCTAAAACTAATAGTACATGTAGATAGATATGTAGATGAGGAAAAAAAGAGTGGGTTTAAACTGATAGATGAAGAATAGAATGTACAGAGAGTTCAAAGTTCAAATACAGATAGATACCATTTGTACTCGCTTATAAGTCAAGTCCAATTGCAAACAACATAGATCCTGATCTGCCATCGCATAATGCACTGGCAGATCAGGGTCCATGTTGTTTGTTCTACTGATTACTCCTAACACACTGCACAGATCTGCCGGCACATATGCAATGACATATCTGGGTCTGTGCAGTTCGCAGTTGGAATCCACTTATAAGAGAGTATATATGGAAGATATTTTCTGCAGAACATTAGAACATTTTCAGTCATACTCTAACCAGGGATACCCATTAACCCAAGATGACTAGAACTTGCATCTTTCGTAGCATAATACTGGCTATTTTTTATATGCTACATGTAACTGACTTGCATCTTCGACTACATCAACAATCGTAAAAGCCTGACTTTTAAACTTTTAAGTGAGAGTGGATGATAAACACTGCTTGCATGTGGTTGATGCTTCAGTACAATGAACATGCTTTTAGAGAAATCCACATGGCTAATCTTTAGAGACGAGTACCTTTTATTTCCAAACACATCTGTAACATAAATCTCGAGAGTTATGTCATTCAAAATTATTGCCTAGTCACCCATCAAATCAAATAATCTCTTTTGAGAGTCAGCAAGCTTGGCACATTTCAGTGTAGCAGAAAGTCAGCCCACAGTTTCAACGGTCAGCATAATGATTCTGGAGTAGCCAACCCACCCACTGTTTGTGGTTACATTAGGACATGCATGTTAAGGACTTGAATCCAATATACCTACAAATATTATAATTAAAATGTAACTGATAAGTTAAAATATTTATTACCGTTTTGTCAAAACTTGCTTCAAATAGAAAGCATTCAAATTATCATGTCTGCATGGGAAAATGTGCAACTGACTTTGCCGGTGACAAGATGATGGAAGTGAAAACTGACAGGTATTGTGATATACAGGATTGATAGGCATGAAATTGTGAGTATTTATGTAACAGAAGCAAGTGGTACATATAAATGCTTATTAAAGATACCGATTTTCGCCAAGTACAAAACTTGCAGCACACAATGAATTGTGTTTGCAGAACATAATGAATTATGTTCTGAATATAACATCTCTCTCAATTATTTGGGCTTGTCTACGGGCAAGCACCTTATAAACTTGAGCATGCCTGAGCTGAATTTGAGCTTGTCCCAGGCATTGTGCATGTATATCAGGAGCAGGTAATAATCTCTCCCCCTTTATAACGCAATTCTGGATATAATGCAGTACTACTATGGACCCCATGACCAAAATCACAACAATGTAAAACGAAGAGGGTTGAAAAAAAACAGGTGAAACTTAGTCTTATATCTTCATTTCCTTTCCAAAACACCTCTATTGAACAAATGTTGATAGTGCCCATTATACCACTGTTCTGTATATTACGCTATTCTCAATATATTGCGGTTCCGTAGATATCGCAGTTATCAGTATAACGTGGTTTGGTACATAATGCAGTCGGTGGTAATGGACCCAGACTACCACGTTATAATGAAGGAGAGTTGTACCTGCATCAACTTTTGTGACAATCATTCTTTACGATGCAATTATTTATAAACGATGCAGCAGAAATTTGAAATAACAACAAATATGGGTTTTCAGGTATAATAGATTAAAAGATAACATTCAAGAGAAACCTCCACATCTTACCTTTAATATTGCTCTTGGAGCAAAACAAATGCTATATTTCAGTTGGTCATATAGGGGTCCATTTAAAAATGAATTCATTTTAACTGTATCTGTCATCCTTTCCTTGCAAATTGAAGCCTGTCCATCAGAGTGAGATCCCTTAACCTACATGTGTTTGCTTTGCCACAGAACACCAAACCAAACCATTTACTTTTCACATACACTTGAAAGCGTTCAGCAAAATTTTATAAAAAATAATTTCAGATATTTTCATTTAATTCAGTTTTGTGAACATTGGTATTTTGTGGTTTTGTAAACCGGTAAAAGGATATTGTTGCTAATCACTGCAACATAAGATAAAAAGTTTAAAGCTGTAGTGACTATTTTGCAATTATGGATCAAGATGCAATTCATTCCAGCTATTAACTGAATAAGTCTTTATAAATGTCTAACACTTCTGCACCGCAAAAATATTTAACGGTGCAATCCCTTGAACATTTTTAGATCATAGTGCAGAGACTTCTGAACGTACTCATCAAATTCCATATTATGCTTTATCACATAGTTGCCACACTTTACATACAGTGTTTGCAGTTTATTATTTTTTAGACGTCAGCACATTAACACGTGATTTTCTGTGAATCTGATTCGTCCAAATAAGCTCCGTGAAATCTTTGCACTGCATTTTCATTACTGATAGACTGCAACCATGGGAATTTTCCTTGTCCCACCTTCTAGAACTACTTTATTCTACTGTTACTATTAACAATATGGCTCCCGACTTTCCAATTGGTAGCCGAATGAACACTGGGAAAAAACACGCGACTATCACAAAAATGCACAGTAGTGGTTACGTATATCAAAATATGGACCATTTACCACAGAATTCTCCTAATGCCAAACTAAAACTGGAATAGGAGTAAAACTGATGGACATTCACCTAGTTAAACCAAACATGTGGAACGACCGAGAAAGTCTATCACGCTGTCCAACACGAACATACTGAGTCTATGCGGAGAAATGTTCAGCAGTCTACTGTAATGCAGACAGTCACCTTTACATTGATGTTACCAGGTGGTATGGATCTTGCACTCCATGCCCAGGACAAGCTTGGTTTAAATGTCAACCTAAATGAGTAAATAAACTCACCTCTTTTATGAAGAGAATGTCAACAAATGCTGGTCTCTCAACTGACAGAAAGTTATCCAACAACAGCATTCTTCCAAATCAGATAATTAAAATATCCGGTCACAAAAACATTCAATCTGGAAATTCACTAAATACAGTACACACATCGTGGATTATGGATTGTCCACTTGATCCAGTGGACGTGGATACAGGGGCAAGGGATTAAGTGTCCACTATGAATAGTAATGTCCACTACATCTAGTAGTAGGATTTCCCCCAAGCCTAGTGGGCATCCACTCAATCTAATGGAACTCCATCATGAATTTTATTGCAGTGGTAGTGGGTTTTATGGCACCTCTCACTGATTTTATTGCATTCGCTCAACGAGTCGACATGCTAAATAAAAAGATAGGAGAAAACCCTACACTGTAATCCCAACCACAGCAGGTCACAATTTCATACCTTTACGTGTACCAGCTATACATTAGTAACATTTTTTGTGATATTAAGCAGTGACCTAGCTAGGCATACACACAATGAATGTGCATAACGTAGACAAAATATTTTTTAAATTTCTTGAGTATACCCACCCCTACCCCATGGCAAAGCATGCATCAGACATATTGCCGAGCTATAATGTACATTCCTATTGATCAACTACATATATACCTGTTATCATATATGCATGCAGAAATTACATTCAATGTTCTTTCTCAATAAATTATATTTCATAAAAGTGCTTGTTGTGCTTTAATTTGTCATAGTTCCCTTTCATTTTCACACTATTTACAAGACCCATTTTTGAACAAAATATCGAAAACAGTAATACAAATAAAACTCAAAAAGAGATTACAAATTAACGTCATACTATTTATACTATATATGTATGATCAAGTACACGGCATATTATGAAATGTATGTCACAAATCTTTCCAAAGTTTATTCAACATGAATAACGTGGTATGGTATAAAAAAAAGATACGCAAGCTATACTTGAAAATGTTCTTCTGTAACTTTATCTTTAAACTTTGAAAATAGCATTGTTTATCAGAGTATGACAATTTTTTTAATTTGCAAAATTGTGCACACTGTATTGACTGTTGTGCTCTATTAACTCATTAACTCCTGCCACCACAATAAGTCATCGCACTTTGCTTCCCTCATCTCCCGAGTGCCATGATAATGTGGTGCAGTTTATCTTGCTTGTATCCCGGGCGCCTCGTTTGAGTGGCAGTATTAGTCTAGGCCTGTATCCCGCACGACGAGTTAAAGCGGCGCAAACCATTGGTTGATGTCAGACCATTTTCTAATTATGCAGGCAGTTTAACCAATCAAATTTAAGCTTACATAGATAGAGGAAACATTGCAGCACAAAGGAAAAAAAATTTTATTTTGATTACGCAAGAAATAGTGGAGTTATTTAGATTTGAAAATGATGCAAAATGACAATAATCAGCCAATGGAAGTGGAGACATACCTGACAGACTCTGACGGAGAATTTTCGGGATTTTCATCAGATAAGATTGATAGTGACATCGAAATCCCAATTGAAGACAACAGTGGGAGTGATGAAATTGAAAATGTTGAAGAGAATGATGATGAAGAAGAAAATGAAATAGGAGGTGATCGATGGATCACAAATGATAGAATGCACATCGACAAGAGACCATTTGCAGGACCAACACCAGGGCCAACAACGAATTTAGACCCAGATGCAAATTAATTCGATTTTTTTGAGCTTTTTTTCCCAGCATTTTTAATTGAGCTGATTGTAGCGGAGACCAATCTCTATTCAAGATGAAAGCAGGAGGAAAAAGAAGACCCGCAATGGAGAGATGTTACGGAGAGAGAAATGAAAGCATGGTTAGGAATGAGAGTTTTTATGAGTCTTCTTCAGCTTCCCGAGACAGCCATGTACTGGTCAACAGATGACCTATTTGGAAACCTGAGTGTGAGGAGAATAATGAGAAGAGATAGGTTTTATAAAATATCAAAATATTTTCATCTAAATAATAGTCGCTGTAATCCCCCCAGACATCAACCAGGTCATGACAAGTTGCATCATGAGGCCAGTGTATGATGCCGTTCAAAACAGCTGCTTAGGAAACTACAACCCCCATCAAAATGTAAGTGTCGATGAAGCCATGATAAAATTTTGAGGCCGGTTAGCATTTCGCCAGTATCTACCAGCCAAGCCAACAAAGTATGGAATCAAGGTGTGGATGAGGGCTGACCCAGTGAATGGCTACACCAATGAATTTCAGGTTTACACGGGTAAGGATGTGGGTACCAGAGAAGTGGGATTAGCAGCAAGTGTTGTTATGAACCTAACACAGAAGATTTGGAGAAGAAACCACATCGTAAATGTAGACAATTATTTCACCAGTCCAGATTTATTTGAGAGGCTTCTACAGAAAGGTATGTATGCGCGTGGAACAGTAAGATCAAACAGAAGAGGATATCCTATACAGCATCTTCAGAAGAGAGACATGAGGGTTCAAGGGGAATTCAAGACAGTACAGCGAGGGGAATTAACAGCCTGTGTTTGGATGGGCAAGAAGCACATCTACACCCTATCAACAGCAGAAGATCCAGCAGCCATAGAGAAGACAGTGCAACGCAAGTCCAGAAATGGAGGGGAAGTCAGGGAAATCAGAGCACCATCTATCGTGCCGGAGTACAACAACAACATGAATGGAGTGGACACTGCAGACCAGCTGAGGACACAATAAAGCACATACAGAGCAGCCAAAAAATGGTGGTTGTACCTTTTTTGGTTTTTGTTTGATGTCGCTGTCACCAATGGATTCGTATTAATGAGAGAATCAGAACATGTCATGCGATGTAAGAACAGATGGCTAAAAGCACACAGAATGGTCAATTTCAAGATGAATCTGGCAAAACTGCTTATTGGAGACTACCAGGAAAATGATATGGCAGTGCTAGCTACAATCACATCAGGACACTATCCTAAGAATGGCGAAAAGAGGGGAAGATGTCGACAATGCAGCAAACAGAAGCGACGCCGGGAAGTTATGAATAAACCATATCATGTAGATCTTTTGAAGAATCGGTAAATAAAGACTTGTTTGTGTTTGGGAAAATGAATTTAGTTAGCATGAGTGTACATAATTTCAGAGTTTGTTCAAAGTGTTTCATTAGTTTTTAAATGTTTAGTGGAGAATTCGAAGGAAGAAAGGTAAGTAAAGTGTAAGGAAAATATGCAGTTTTCAGAGAGCATATGTAAATGCGGTAGTCATGTGATCCCAACAGAAACATCATTTACACAAGCTGTCTGCTAGAGTTATATGAATGGAAATCAGCTCCTGCATATATCAAACACCTCTAGATTTAATACTATTTCTGCATCCTATAATCATCCCTTCAGACAAATATCCAACAACTGGAATGCTATTTCTTCTGCCATATCCAATATTGCATCTATGGTGGAATGAACACACTTTTCGATGGAAATGTTGTAAACAGTTTCATCAAAATCCATGTATATGGCACCTCAACCATTACAACTGACATGACCAAGTGAACTATATGACATCAAACATAAATTTCCACTGGTGATCCAGTGTTTGAAAAATGATGTTGGTGGTGTCAAATGTTCTACTGATCGGAAGGACAGTTGCTCTTTGAATTGTAATTTGTAAAAAAAAAAAATCCACTTCTAAATGTTGTTGGTTATGAAATTGTGCGATATTGCTTCAACTAGAGTCTGGGACCATTTTTTCATGCACAAGAATTGAAAGGTGCAGTATCTGAGCCAGAATTAAATGAAATGCTGAAAATCATTTGTTCTTCTTTCTACTCAAAATAAAAACCAAGTGATAAAAAGAATCTCAAATGAGCAAAGATTTAATACTGAATTTCTGAAACTTGTTGAATAACTTCCAATTCTGATTGCCAAGGCTCGCAAAAGCTGGAAATTATTCAACTCATTTCAAAAATTCAATATTCAATCATTACCCATTTGAGATTCTCTATAAAACAAAGTACAAAACAAACACTTCAAAATCTTCACAGTATTTTGTACATGTTTATGGAGCCATTATTAAACTGAACTGCATTTATGGAATTATTCCAGAGATTGCTATTTATTGTGAGGGACAGAGACTTAGCCAACTCAAAATGTCCTCACCAACAACAACCCTTTAATTTTATTCATGTACAAAATAGATGTTCGAAACATATTAAAAATGTATAACTAAAATCACACACGATTTAAAAAACTATACTTAATTTATCATAAGATGATTATTCGCATTATCGTTATTCCGACAACAGTACAATGGATGAGCTAATCTACACCAGGAGAAATCAAATTCCTCAAAATAAAGGTATCAATTATAACCACTATCGTTTTCGGAAATATTTCAATTTGCTAGAACTATAAATTAACAATTTCCCCGAATTTACCGTAAGTTTCATAATCATTTAATTTACTCTATAAACGGAGACTAATAAACGATGTCGTATCGACTACCCACCCCCCTTAATTAATAACGGCTTGTGCATTTTCAATTTCCAGCTACTAGGTAGGCACAGTGCTCCAAATTTAATGAATACTTCAGCAAAAAGCTATTTGCTTATGAATACTTACCTGCCTAGACTAGGAAAATGTTTGCCATAAGTACTACAAATCACACAAGAATGAATTAAAATAACCACAGCCAGGCTCCGAAAGCCGTAGCCATTTACATCTATTGCCGCCATGTTTGTACTCCAAGGCTGCTACAAGCCTCGTTTTGGATCGACTCTCTCTCTCTCTCTCTCTCTCTCTCTCTCTCTCTCTCTCTCTCTCTCTCTCTCTTGTAAAACGATAATGACATACAATTTTTCGTATCGTCTCTTCATATTCATAACAACAAATTAATTTGCTTTAATACATTTTTTAAATTATCATTCTTCTTAATGCTAACTCATTTTCGTCTATATATTGATCCCAGGTAGGTACAGCATCGATCACAAAATCATCGTTGCAAGCCACGAGCTTTATAGAGCGTAGAATGCTATGAAGTCACAAAACGTGTAGTCACGCTGAGGTCGTATACGTAGTCTGCTCAGATATATCCTTTCGATGCATATGAATTATGTGAGTGTCCTCTTTTTTCTTCTTCCTCTTCATTATTACAAGTAATAGTTGATAGAGTAAATAGTAGTACGTTGTAGTCTATATGTGCTACCATACAAATAAAGTTCCACTCCAAATGTGTATACACGTACACATCTGCATCAAATTCTGATGAATAATTAACAGAAATAAAAATTAGTGTTCTCTGAGAATGACTACATTAAATAATTTCATTCGGCAACTGGTACCGTGTGGCTAGTCAACACAAATCTGCATTTCTTCACAAATGGTATCATAAGTTTATTCTTTTAGCCTGTCATCATTACACACACACACACACACACACACACACACACACACACACACACACACATATATATATATATATATATATATATATATATATATATATATATATATATAAATATATATATATATATATATATATCGTCAAGCTGTGTTTCCGTCCTTTGTCCCCAAAACGGAATTAGGTCAAAACATATTGGTTCTCTATGTGATAGACACAATAACCCGCTCGTTTATTATTATTATTGTGGCACGACTTTTTATTATATCCCTTGTTGTAAATTCCCCCTAGTGATTTTAACATGTAGGAGTCCAGAATTTATCTTAGATTTTATGTTTAGTGTCTGTTTTGTATATGTAAGCTGTTTATTCCCCTAACGAAGTGCTTTGTTAGCTCGAAACGTTGGGAAACCATTTTGAATTTGCGCCGTTATCAACTTTGTGTCAATATATGTGTGTGTGTGTGTGTGTGTGTGTGTGTGTGTGTGTGTGACAATGTTGCTATTGCTGTTGATTTTGTTGTGATTTTAATTCCAACACAGTCGTAAAAAAGAAAATTCAAGAGAGTTTCCTTTGTTGAAAACTAACGCGCGGAAAATGAACACGAAATATGTCCAGTTATATGGAACTGACGTATCTGTAAGATTTCACAGTAGTCTCAGTTCTTTGGGTGAAAATAAGTAAGACGCGAAGAAGAATTTAAACAAGGTTCCGAATACCAACTTTCTAACCCACCTAGCTATGTAAGGCCGACGGAGCCCCATTTCGTAATATACACAGTCAACACTCGTTAAAACACTACGCGTTTAGCCACCGCCCTCGTTTATCGCCAACAGAACAGATTTCCGGGCTATTTCATTCTAGCGTCATACGGCTACCCTCACCTGCCGCTGGGCTAAAATATATTAAAAAATTAAATTTTCTACAAGCCAGGCAATAATAGCTTTGTTTAATGACTGTTTCAACAGCAATTGCCGTATGTATATTCCTAATACTTTCTGATGTTGTTATGATGCTGAAAATACATTTCATGTGTCGAAATACAGAACTTATAGCAAATCTCCCGCGAAACTTGAAATTCCATTGAAAGAGGACACACGCCAAATAAATTTTTAGCATTTCGTTTCCGCATTAAAATGATGCATGGCTTTCATTTCAGAGTTGGATTTCCGACATTGTAATAAAGAAAAGAGTTCCTTTATGAATAAGCCTAGAATTACATTTTTGTTAATTTAAGTTTGAGCGACATGAACTTCTATGATGGGTTTACACTGCCGTCTCATAAATTCACTGAAACCTATCAAATGACACAGGGTTTAGATTTTAACTTTTTGCAATTATCAAACATTAAATTTAACTGATTTTTAAATTATTGACTCTTTTTTTTAATACTATATTTGTCATTCTTCACCATATATATATATATATATATGTGCGTGTGTGTGTCTGTGTGTGACTTTATAATTATTCATAAACCTTAACAGTAGTACTACGGCATGCATGAACATTCTTAGTAAGAAAACCCATGGCTGACTTGTAAAACTCAAAAGAAAAAAATCCATAGTAAATTGCATGTTACAGTAGTATAGCCCGTGCGAATTCTGGAGCCCTAGAGATTTTTTTTTTTTTAATTTCATTTTTTTATTTTCATTTTTAATAGTTACACATATCGGGAACTCAGCCAAGCTTCTACCTTTAAAATTGATTTTGACAAAACAAAAACTGCATATTCTACACACAATATACATTACCTAGATGAGTGAGCTAAGTGTTCAAGACATACACTATCATCTGAATGTATATATACAGTATATAGCATGATAAACAGAAACAAATGTTTCATCTAAATAATAGCGATTTGTTTTGATATGTGTGGTTTTACACGTATCCAAGTAAACTTTGTATGCCGTTTCTTATTAGTGGGCTCTTTTGTCATTGCGATTGTGTTAAACGATATGTTTGCCTTTTCAGCAGTGTTGTAGTCGAACGATTTGATTATTTGCATTTCTTATCCGCTTAACTCTAATTCATTTTCGAAATTTTAAAACGATTAGCCATAAATCTAAAAAAAAATGTTAAAAATTGTACGTGAATAGCGAAAAAAGTTTACAAAATATAATAATAGTTGTAATTAATTAAATAAATAATCAATGGCACTAAAAGACAGCTTTCTCAAATCAATTACCGGCACATATACAACTCTGAAGAAAAAAGAACAAAAAGAAAGAACAAAAAAAAAAACAATTCTTTAAGATAGCATTTTAGGTACATTATACAGTATCAAAACTGTGAGTGATTTAAATTCGTTCATACGTAGATTGTAACACGAAATGCAATACATTATGGACTTTTTGCAACGTATCCAGCATGTAGATAATGTGATAATGCCTGGGTAAATAAATGGCCATTAACAAACATGGGGAACTATTGCATCAGACATTAAACATATGACCAAAAGTTTATAGTAATCTTTGATAAAGAGAATGATTGAATGAATGTTATAATCTCTTCAATGGACATTTTAGGTGGTGGGCCTATCTTGCAATTAAATAGTTTTTCAAACTTCATACACTGCCTAACAATTAACTTGTCTCTAACGTTGCTTGACAAATCATGTTGATGATATTGTTTCTCTCGTGCATTTAGCCTGACAATTGTAATGCACAAATAAACGGATAGAGATGTGCAGAGAGTATGCTGTATACTGCTGGTTCAAAGTGTCATTAGTTCTGATTAGGTACACCTGCAACATTGCAGGGATGTGACAATTATATGTTGTAGGCTCTACTGTTGAACCGTACACTCCATCTTAGCGAGCATTGGAACCATGTTATACGGATTGAAACGTTCTTTTCTGTTCTTCAGTTGTGCTGAACACTTCGTGTGCATTTGACACACCTTTAACAACGTGATTTTGTACAGGCTTTGATCATGTCTCAAGCTGTAAATGATGTACCCGAAACCAACAAACAAGAATTTATTTTATATGTGATGTGATACAAGCAGTGTCATTTCTCTTCTTCTGTCAAGCCAACCAAATCATTTGTTCTTTGTCATCTTCTGTTTCTTCCAACTCTTTGTCCTGTGTGGCAATTATTCATTTCTAAACATCTTTGTATTTATTTTTGCTTGTGTGACAAAATGTATAACTTTTCTCTTGAACTTTTATTTCATTAGACAATAGATTGAATACCTCTTCTATCCTAACTCTTTTATATGCTTTGCCAAGACTTTCCTCAACATTTTGCAACTCTTGTTGTTGACTATTATCATTTTTTCCTTCCTTTGCTTTTGACATTGCAGGCTTTACTTGTTTAAGACAATTTAAATCATTTATCTCGTTGGAATATTGCTTTTAAGATGTTGTGAAAGATTTCACGTGTACCTTGAGTAGCGTGAATAATAGAGGCACTACCAGACATCAATTTAAGTAAGTAAAACGTAAGTCAGTTAGGAAATTGTATGTAGGCAATTTCAGAAATTGTAGGTAGTCACTTTTAGCCACTAGTTTCTTGAATATCGAAGAATTTTCTTTAAATAAATAACTCAAAATGATCGTTGATTCAAATTTAATTGTTGTTGATAATGGTTACGAACCCTTGTGTAAAAATATTAAATTAGCTTTAGAAAGTGCAGTGAACATAAACTTAAACACGAATTTGAGAAACAGAAATATAGATGGATGATCTGTATAAAATGTGCAAATAAACAAAAGGCTGAATGAAATATGAAAAAGAGGATGTAAAATGAAAAAGAACAGCTCAGTGTATGTGTGGATGAAAGGTAAAAAGTGTATTCTATGAAAAAACACTTAAAATTAAAACAAAAAATCGACAATAAACTAATGTCTGAAACAATTCCTAGAACAGTTCATGAATGTTAAAAGTTGGACGAATTCTAACGCAAAAAAATTGAAACAATTTTGACTCTATAAATCAGGGAATATAACAGTTATGAATAATAAGGTTGAACCTTTGACGGATTCTAAAAACGATGTAAGAGACTCACTAGGGCTGAAAAAATAACGAAGACAAGAGGAATTTCAGCGATGACGAGATAATGATGAACTGAAATAATTATGGCAAAAACTGTATGAACACAAACTCAAAATTTTGGAACAACAGATTATTTATGATGCTGAAACTCAACGGATCAAAGTACAACGAGCAAAACAGATCGTATCAGATCACAAAGCAGGTCTCAAAAGCAAAGACTAGAATGTCTTAGGCCACAAAACAGGACATAATAGCAAAGACAACGAAAGCAAGAGGAATTAAAACGTCGAAGAAAAGGCACAAAAGCAAACGTCTCGTAGGCCATGACTTAGACAACGTCGTTAACAGCAAAAATTAGGGCAATATCCAAATAGGATTTAAAGGAGAGGATCATTTGGTAACATAGTCAATGAATACAAACTTTTCGTTGGTGATGACCAAAGGTCAAGATATTATATTTCTGGACAGATTTGGTGTTATATATATATATATATATATATATATATATATATATATATATATATATATATATATATATATATATATATATATATATAAACACATACATACATACATACATACATACATACATACATACATACATACATACATACATACATACATACATACATACATACATACACACACACACAAAACAGACAACGGACAAGTATAGAAGTCCTGCTGATAAGTATTGTAATTTAAACTTAAAATATTCAAAATTCATGCCACTTTTCATTCATAACAGTTACATCACTTGATTTCTTTGCCACATGTTTAAATGAGTACCCAGTGAATCTAAAGCTATCAACAAACTTGATCGTCCTTTAAACTTGTCTTTCTTTTAGTTCTTTGACAAACCTATCAGTCATGAAATCAGTATTTGCATAGGGCTACCTTCCTAAATTTACCGAGGAAATATTCAAGATCAGACACACAAATAATGTTGGGTGATCCGGTTGTTAACAAACTGGAAGACCGTAAGGACGAGGATATTAAAGGTATATTTTACGAACAAACAAGATAACATATACAAAGTAGTTATCAAGGTTAAATCAAAGAATTAAATTTTTTATTTTTATTTTAGGTGCAGAGGCTTAAAGCAGAACATCAATTACACATAATAATTACACATAACATCAATTGTATGTTTCGACAGTATCGGACACTGTTAAAAAGCTGATGGAGACATTCATTTTAGTAGAGCAAGGTTACAAAACAGATGGAACCATTCTCATAAAATTGAAACAGTTCATAACAGACTCAAAAGTGAAATAGGGCAATATGTTGGTTGTAACGGTATCTTTCTGTAACAGAGTGACATGGTGATGAAAATAGGTAGTATCGTTGGATACAACACCAGTTTACAGAAATCTAGTGACTCGTTTCAATTGGAGTTAAACCCTAACACAAATACTGGTTTAGTAAGCAAGGGTATTCCAAAGGATGACAAACAATCTGTGACAGTACGACAAGAATTTGAAGAGGACAGAAAAGAAGACAAAGGGGGTGCAAATTATGTAGTGAAGAAGAATTGTGATGACGATCTCGCTAGGGAACGTTGTTGCTCTGCAACAAGGCTCATCTTTTCGAAACGACGACAAGGCTGGTCTGCGAGATAACGATGATGTTGTGCTGCGTACTGGATCCACCGTTCATACTGTTAAATCTGCTTGTGAGATCCGATACTCCAATGTTCAAAGGACACATGACAATTTAGAAAAGCCCAAAATTAAATATTGACCACGTATCAAAGGGGCTAACACTCTCCTCACCAGCGTAGAAAAAAATCTGAACACGAAATTAATAAAGAATCCATGTTTGGATATTATTGCTTGCAGGCGCTGCTATAGTCATAAATATTATGTTCAGCACAAAAGAAAGAAAACAACAATAACAACTACAAAACAATTTGTCCCGGTGTTTTCAAAAGACTACTTATCACATTACCTATAATTTGATGCAATGCTGCTGCTTTATTTTTAGTAACTCAAGCAAATAAACAAACAATTACCAATTTTCTAAAGCCTTTTAAAAGTTTGGTAACGAAAGAATCATCCTTGCCTCCTGATGGACCACCACCAGCAACAATATTAATTCCTCCTGCACCACCCACCAAACATTTTACAGAATTTTCTATGGGTAGAGAACTTGATGATGTAGTCATTGCCATCGCTGTATCTTTATTAGCTATTGTTACAACCGTTTGTTTAAACAGTTGTTTCAGCCTCTCACCTAAGAGTAATTTTTCCCCAACTTTTGAATTTATTTTTTTCAATGTATTCAATTAAATTGCTGTCCATCTGTGATAGATGTCCAACTAATTGAATTCTTTCACTCTTAGTACTTTCCATCTTTTATTGAACTACAGCTTTTTTTTTGGTGGTGGGGGGGGGGGCTGTTTCTTTGCTGATGTCCTATTGTAACTCCTTTATCAAACATTGCAACATCAGATTTAATTTGACAACTTCTAAAGCATTTATATAAACTCTTAATTCTCTTTTCGTTTCTGTAGTGAATAATCTTTCCGCTGCTGGCGAAAGTTCTCCGTTTTGAATTCATCCATCTAATGTTCACATTTTTATTTCCTCTCGTACATCTTTTGGTTGTCTTTGAACAACAGGAGGTTCAAGCGGATGTTCTCCTTCAGAGATTTTCTCTCTTGACAACTCGTCTCTGGTGAAGCTGCACAAATTAATAGGTTATGTATTCTCAACAGTGGAGCCATGATGCATAGTCGCAACCGGAAGTGCCAGTCTATCGCCTTGTTTTGCACAACCTATTTCAGTTAACAAGTTCCTACCAGTTTTACCCGCTAAAGTGCTAGGTTCTACCATAGTTTTGATGTAGCCTTTCTTCGAAATTTAAACTAACTTTACTCCATGCTGTTGATAATATAATGTTTTGTTTTGTGTTCTAAGGTTGTTTCTTTCCAAGTTGTACTGTAATTCATTGATGCTAAAGTCTTCTTTTATGTCCCATTGTACGAATTTAGCGTGAAATACTAGTATCTTCGATTGCAGTAAGATTTTGAAAAAGTTCTAGATCTTGATCTGAGAAACCACTATCAAGACTTACTGTATTATCATAAACTTATATTTATTGTGTATCGACCATATCATCATCTTCATATGCAGGAGTTTCACATTCTTTAGTTTCAAAATCTCTACCACCCTTAGCCATATTTATGGTATTTAAATAGCGAATACATGGATAATTCAGAGAATCATCGCCTACAGCTAGGTGTTCCGGTAAGACAAAAGTCGAACTTGAAAAATAATTGGCATTTATAGAAACAAAAATAGCAGTAACTCCGTTTGAACTGAAGTCGACGAGTACAAACATGAATTGAACATAGATATAGCAAATGGAAGATACAAAGAGATAACTGGTAAAACCTTAAATGAAAATGAATTGGAAAAATGGACGAGAAACAAATCAAGAAGACATGCGAAATCTTTGCGCATGTTAGTGCTGCTAAAGTATTCAAATCTTTGTCAGATTTACTTTGTAATTTTACTTATCAAATGTCTTCCAATCGACAACTTGGACAGTTTACAAATTGAAATGAAAGATGACTGCATGACATTTGAAATGGAATCAGATACGTTACATGATTTTTTAAAGGTAGATTTGTCTATCTGCATTGACTGCTAGTTTAAAAACCTTCAAACATATAGATTTCAAAAGGTCAACTGAAAACAAGGGCGATGAAAATGTCAAAGACTTGAATGTCAAGGCCATACCTAGTCGAGGACGACACAAAGTACAATACTGAAAAAATGCTTGATAAATAAAATCGAGTATCAATAGATAATAGCTACTCTGAATGAAAGTATGTATCTGTGGCTTTGTGGTTGATGCATTGTGATTTTAACAACGCTTCTTACCGGTCTCGATCATCAACAACATAATATGGTTTATCAAACGTTCAAGTTCTACACAAGAAACCTTTAAACTTGCATCATTAGCTAATCCAGATGTGTTGTAATAGTGCACAGAGTCTAACGTAAAGTCTGTCATACATACATTCCTAAATTCTTCGAAGATGTCACATGTCATTAAAGTATCCTTTTTAAGTAATATTCGTGATGATCACTCACAGTGTTAGGATTAAAATGTGATATCACATTATGTCCATATTGGTGATCGTCATCAGATATGTTTGAATTCTAAAGTGATGAGTAGGTATTGTTATTCCATTGAATCTATCGAAACTTCGAAGTGCTCATATGGACAGTTGTCATTTCTTAGAAATTTAGGTTTCATTGCACCAAAACGTTTCATTATCTCAACGAATATGTAATCATTTAAATTCTTAGCCAGTTGCTTAAGGGCTGGCTCATGAATAGAAAGTTATCTACAAATCCAATTAGTTATTTATTTCGTTACCATCCATCATAAACCAATTAAGAATTAAACCCTTGTTAAATGAAATATATTTCTCGTCGTTATTTTTATTTTTACCGCTTCATCTGGATCAGTTTGTGTACAATCCTCTTGATAAATAAATGACTGTCATAACCTGACATGTTATGAATGAAAAGAGGGATATATATACATATATATATATATATATATATATATATATATATATATATATATATATATATATATATATATATATATATATATATATATATATATATATCGGTATCTGCAGTCGGTATATATATATATATATATATATATATATATATATATATATATATATATATATATATATATATATATATATATATATATATATATATCGGTATCTGCAGTCGGTAGGAGCAGGACGTCTGTGTTAATGAGTCAAATGATCTGGACTATGATCCTTAATATTCTCTATTTTTTGTTTCCTCACATGTTAGTAGTTGAGGTAAAAATGTTTTGTCATCCTCTATGAATACCACAGCTTTTGCATTTTTGGCCCTAATTGGTCGTGAACTAGCAAACCAGTTGTAAAATAAACTGAATGCAAGCATTACTTCTTTAAATGATTGGTACGTAACATTTATTAAATAACTAAGATACATACAGAACCCTGACAGAAAGTGCTGAATTGTTTACATTGTCGAACTTTGCTTTTGCTGCGCCGGCACATACTGCTTTTGGCGGCGAGTCACTGACATTGTTGTAGATAAGAAAGGTCTCTCCCGTTGAGCCTCAGTGCGCCTTATCGGCAGAGGCGACAACGAAGGGACTACAGCATGACATATTTGATTGTTGCATAACACTATTACAATTTTGCGGATGGATGATATTTTCATAATCAAAATAAACAGCATATTGATCTGGTTATTTCTGATGATAATTTTAAAATTTGACAACTGATCTTTTATCTGGCTTTATATCTATAAAATTGTTAACACTGTAACAGAGTATTTTGTGTTCTGATTTTTTATCTTGTGTATTGAAAGAATCCAAGCATTTCTTGCAGACATATTTCTGTCCGTAATATCTATTTATGTTATGATACTAATCTGGACAGATCTTTTATTCCAAAATTAATAGGTATCTTCCATCTTTGTAGTTATTAATATCGCTTGTTTCGAATACGAAGAACATGTCAACGTGTGTGTTTTACCTCAGGGACACCACGCCACAAGCTCAGTTACGTTAACAGGTTTAAAGTAGTTTCTCTCTATACTGCTCTTTCCACCTTCCGATATCTGGTACACCTTTACAGAGATATCAAATTCAAGTTCATTTTTTGAAATATTATCGATTTTAATCGAACATTTAATAAACCAGTGACGACATTTATTCAATCTGTATTCTATTAATCTATGTATATTTTGTGGGATAGTATTTAAAAATTGACTCGATAGCGTAAAAGAAACACGTATCATCTTTATTATTTTTTTTCATTTATACAAACTTTTGTTAGTTCTTAATTTTTTCAGGCAAATCTATATATAAATTTCCTCTGAGCTGTTGAGACCAATCTATGTGCAACGTCAAATATTCAATCCTGTCAAACATCCATTTCGAAATTTGGATTATTTTCAGTCCAAATTTTGTGTGAATTATTCAAAGAGAGTTTCTAGCGCCGTTCATTTCTGTCATTGTGTTAGCAGGTGTTGTTCTGTGGTAAAATTCCCCGTACCCTTTTTTCTCTCAATCCTTGGTGGATCTGATCATAAGTCGGATAGTCAAGTCTAGCTGTCCTTTAACAGAACCAAATGCTCTAATTTTCTGAATGATACTTTTCCTTAAATACACTTGAATGTGATTGAAAAATTAAGACAAATCTTGATTGCTGCCGCCGTAAATTCTACATTCATTTACATTTCCTAAATGAATCTCTACGTCTTTTAGTGAAAATTATGTTACAAGTTTGCTTATTCATGCGACTTAATTCTTTTCAAGTTTAAAAGCGTATTAAAGAAGCCTTCATTCTTTATCCTCACTTGGTTTGGGATCTTTAATTCATGTATCGACGTTTTCTTCACTGATTTATTTAAACACCAATATTTCAATACATATATAACTACTAATTTTTTAGGCGCGCCTTCGATATACAGAAAAAGATATCAATATTGTTTGCATTGTTTGTGTGGAAAACTAGCAAGAAGAGAATAGCCACAGAAGGGTGGCTGATCACCCGACTACCAGAAGCTATTACAAATGTCAAATGTTTCCGGTGACTTTGACCATGAAGATGTATCTGCGTCTACCCATGGGTAAGCCACACATGAGTTCTGAGAAAAAATAGACAGCAGCTAGTTAAAGTTCAGTTTCTGAAACCACATCGTCTACGAATGAACGGACGGACGGACAGACGCTATCTCCAAATCCCTGTTTTGCCTCTGGCAGACATGGCCTTGCACCTTCAGTGCAAGGATTAAAGGCAAGATCATCCTCTGGAGATGAACCTTTAGTCGGGGGATACAAGGTATTTATAAAAGGTATTAGTGTTATCAGTGTACTTGATAAGCAATAAGAATACAGTGAATAAAGTAAGATGAATTTATATCAATCAAAATATTTTAAAATTTATATTTATATGTTAAGTTTATCTGTTATCATCAGGCATGTACTCTAATCAGGCGACCGTTACGGGCAGTTGTACAATTTAAGCAGGTGTCCGTCATTCGAACGTGTTCATTATTAGCCGGTGTCTGCGTCGGAAGGTATTAATTCTAACCGTCTGTTCTTTATGGACAGATGTACTTATAGGCAGAGGTACGCTGTAAGGGTGCAAATTTCTGTCGATCTATAAAGAGAACATTAACTTGGACAGAGAACAATTAATTAGATTTATGAGGACAGGGTGCGTATTGAATCGCTATGCTGCGGTCTGTGTTGTGAGAGGAACCGATTTTTAATTAAGCATTCGTTTATTTAACAGTCCGAGAAACTGGAAGGGAAAAGGTTAACTCAATCTTTGTATCGAAAATGTCAGAGTTGAGATTGTCCAGAATCAGTTATTTGGAAATCTAGAGGGTCAGGACGACCGCAAATTTTGGCGCCTATTTATAAAAGGCGGTAGATATATTTAATCCTGATTGTCTACGCTAAATAAGGGGCGTGTTTCCCACACGAAATTTCATAGTTTTAATATGCCACATCGCAAAATATAGCCAGTCTACGTTTTTTCCGTGAGAGTATAAGGGACTCCAAGATTGAATTTGCAAGAAATTATCTCGTAAAACAATTATCTAAGGGACCGGATGCCTGGAAAGCTGACGGACACAATTCTGGCGGTAAAAGCGAGCAAGGCTTGAAAGCACAAGGGGAAATAGCTCCACTGACGTAATCCACTGACGTATCCACGTACCTACGTATCTACATACCTATATATCAACCTACCCACACAAAGTTTGAGGGCCGACAGAGGCAAGAAGATAGTCAGAGTGAGAAGAAAGCGAAGGAACCAATTGAACAGCACGGTGAACAGGAGGAAACCAGGTTATGAAGCTGTACAAAGCAATGACTTCGATTGTTCACTCGATTCTATGATGAATTAATTCTATCATTTAAACAGATCGGCTATTTATATAAGTATATTTGTGTTTAAAATTCGGTGAATGATTTATTTCAAAAAGAAGTGTATCTTCCTAATGTAATGCATTATCACAGTTGTTTATGTAATTGATTAAATTGTTATATTTCATATACGGGGGCTCGTTTTAGTCTGTTCTGTATATTTGCTCAGATCTTTATTCATTCCATCTATAAGTTTCACAACTTATATTATTATTTACTCGATCCGGGCAATAACACCGAGGTCGATCATCCTCTAGATAACGATAACCACAACCACCCCCACCCCCACGCCACATACGCAATGGACAGATGTTGATTCCAAACAGGTGTTTGTTATGGACAGGTGTTCACTCTAAGCATGTGTTGGTTATGATCATATGTTCAAATTAATCAGGTGTCCGCTATGAGAATGCGTTCATGTAGGTATGGCTCAAGATCATCCATAAACTAAAAAAAATAAAATAACATAATTTTAGTTGCCAAGCGGCAAAATTCTTACAAAGCTTCGCCTTTCCAGGTGATCAAAGTTATCTGGGTTTTGTATCAAAATGTGTCTTTGAACATGACAATACCATGTATTTTCCATAGGAAGTAATGTTAAAGATGAAGAATATTGATTTGTCTAACGTCACACCAAGTTCCGCTTTTCCATGATCAAAGTTAACTGGGAGTGTATTCCATGAAAGAAAAGGAAAATACTGAAAGTTTTCTGTCGTCACGCCATCTGTGGCCACCCTATATAAAACATATTGCATACCATACATAATTATTATATTTCTCAGCTATAAAAATAGTCAAAAACTGAAAACGTTAAATCCTAAATTGGCCCCTAAATTAAATTTTTTCATACCATTGCGATCACGTACATGCTTACAAAAAGACATGTCTTTCTTCAATACTGCCACACCATCGCAAAAACAGGCACGCAAAATGTAGGACACCCGAGTCAAAAGTTTGATTTGCGGTTATCAGCAATTTATTTTTCCTATTTACCTGACAAATAAACAAAATATAACTTAAATTGTTATACTCACCAATTTGAATGTGAAATAGCGATGCAAATCCTTTTTAATTTGAATCCTGTTTTCAACCTGTGTACGAGCTTGGAATAGGCAAAGACTTCAGACGGGTTATCATAATAATTACACAGTTTAAACTAGCCTATAGTTTCTAATGTAAATGAAAAAAAAAAACATATAAAAAAAACAACAGCAACAAAAAAGAAACTTGGAAATAATGCGATCTATGAAAAAGAGTGTATTTTGTTTTATATAAAATATGAGAGTTCTCGTTGCACCTTCCATGTAAGAGTTGTTGCGAAACAACATCCTCCCATTCTAAAATAAAAAGCCGGTACAGAAAGATAAATCCGACCCGTAGTATTCTTGAATCCTCCTTTTGTAAACACATATCACTGAATTTTTAAAAAAAATTAAAACCAAGTGTTCTCACGCTCTCATATATTGTTGACCCTCACTAGAGATTTTGTTTTGAAAAAGATCAATTTTCAGGTAGGAGCATGTTAAGTTGCTAACATGTGTATTTTTTTTTAAATTTTAAAATGGAAAGTACTAAAGTGTTCCAGAACACCCACAGTCTATACTACTCAGCACCCTTTTTGTATGATAGTAACGACCTATAACTATTACTCTATACGACTAAGCGGTGTATCTGAGGTGGATGAAACTGGAGCTCTCACAGAAAATCGCTGATCAAGAACAGATGACCACAGGTCTTGCACATACTTACTCAGAAAATTGAAAGCGTGACTATCGAAATACCAAGCGATTGCTGTCCGAGTTTTACGAGCATGCGAGCTCCACCCATCGGTTAGTTCACTGCAGATGTAATCGCATTTTTAGTAAGAAATTATTAAAGTACATTGAAGGATCTGAATGTGGGATAGATGAAAATAGAAATATAGTTTGGGATAGCTCTATCACTGTTAGAAATATTCCTTCTTGGTGACTATCCATCTTTTAAGCAGGAATTTGACGCTGTGAGGAAAGAGAATAACTATTAAAAAAAGATCGAGATGTTTAACGTCTTCTATATGCTCAATATACAGGTTACTGTATTTCACCCGTGTAACCTCTAATCAACTTCGAACAACATAGACCCAGATCTTCCGTTGAATAATGCGTCGGCAGATCTTTATCAGTGCTGTTCGCAATTGGACACGTTTTACATGAAAAATGTTTGAACCAGTTCCGTAAAGAACAACTAGATCAAAGGGAAAAAATGAGTGGTTAAGTAACCTTTCGAGGTAAAAATTGCACTTGCATCACAATTTATACATACATTGACTACCGGATAGTAAATTTACTGATGTAAACGATCGTTTACAGTCAAACCTGCTAAAGCAACCACCGACATGTAAATACCATCTATCTATAAAGCAATGGTCCATAGATTTTATGTATACATAAATCCAAGTATGTATATAAACACAACCAGATGGTTCCAATAGCCGTCTTTACACACCGGTTTGACTGTATCTCATTAACAGATGTACATTTCAGTATGGGTGTTTAATGATTATATCTGATTTCTTTTGACGAAATCGATTACAATAATTTGATTTACACGCAAAGTCTAGATTGCCTGCTCCACAGGATATATATCCGTGATAGATAGGCGGTCAGCCAGTCGATCAAAGTCAAGAATGTATCATTGGGATGTCCAATTAGCTTCCGTATATAGCTTGAGCGAATTCATCCTCGTTTATATTACCTGTCCATTATACATATCTTGTATATCTCTCACTCTGAGAACAACGATTGCCTATTTCCATGTAACTTAAAACTTCAAGTATTTAGTTGGCCCCAACAAGTCAATATGGCGTGTCAAACGTCGCAATTTTCTGTAAAAAAAATTCGTATAAATACATCGATTGAACATGCACAATACATATTAAATATCAATCAAAATTAATCAAAGAGATTGAATATGAATAACATTCATTGCATATAAATAACAACAAAATATTGAATAAAAATGGAAATTATTGAATAATAATATAATATTTATTACATATATATATACACAATGCTGACAATAAATTAATTTTATTAAATTTAAACATATTAAATCGATATTGCAACGTTTGACACGCCACAAGTGGATTTATACTTTGTTTCTTTCACATAATACATTCTTTTGTCAGACTGATCATGTGTACGGATTGTTTTACTTCCGGCCGCGCAGGAATATGAGAACCATGGGTCGTTCTTGTTGTCGTTTTTCTTGTAGATAATGGCTCGTTCTTTCTGTCTATCTAGCGCTCTGTCTATCTATCTGTAGACGTTTTTGAGTATCTCGTATATCAGATAAAGGGTATGCATGTATCGATAGAGAGGCGCCATAACTTGGGACTTGGGTAATTATATCTATTCCCGGTGGGCGACAAACGATGACTATTTAACATGTTTATATAGATAATGAAGTTTTTCTAAGTAGTTTAAAATGATGTTGACACGCTTCCTCCTGTTGGATCCAGGGAAAGACATTTTCACCCTCTGTTTGGTAAGAATTTGTAACTTATAGCAAAGATTCATGTGTAACTTGCTCTTATCAAAGAGGAATCATGAAAAACTGCGCATGTAGATTCATGCAACAATGTTTCTGTCACCGGCTAAAATCGACATGGAGTAACTTTACGGTCATGTTGACACGAGTGACCGATGCATTGGATGGAGAGATGTTGGGATTCGATTAAGGAGATTGACCAAGGGTTTCAAAGTTTTTGTCATATGCGTTATCTCTGTACTTTATCAGAAATTGGCAGTATATGATTAACTGGCGGTGAGTCGGGTTATAGACCCACTTATGTTGATTGGTTTGATCCAGGGAGACGACTATAGGTCAAGGAAGATAACTAGCTCGTGCCTGCATATAACCCTACCTACTATTGTGCATCAGGATGGAAGGAGTGGTATAGAAGAACGGGTCTATTTCTTGTTAACAGAGGGGCCCACTCTACCTATGCTATAAGAGGGGAGTTTACCTACCTATGTAAGTCACTCGAAATAGTAACTGAGGCGGCAGATGAGTGGGCAGGCATGATTAATCAGTTGCAGAACCTATATTTGTCCGACCAGTGGGGCCTGAGTGGACTGGTCACCTTTGTCACAAAAGGAATGCTGGCATGCCAGATTGCCTTAGTGTAGGCGTGTCAGTTTACCTCCCAGGATCTACGGTATTAGGGACCGACCATTTAAGTTTTCAAGGAGGGGATCAGGAATTTTCTTTTTTTTTTCTTTTATCTCAAGATAAAAAAATTTTCAAGTAATATATTTTTTTATAACTCAGAGCAAGAATATTTTTTCAAACTACTAGTATCTGATGGCCGGAAATTGACAAACATCCCAGACTGTCCCCTCCCCCTCCCCCCGAAAATTAATTGGTCGGTCTCTAAAACAAGTGGGTTTCCTCGATCTGTTTGCGTTTGTGTTGTTGTTTCAGTATAAATACTAGTAGTTGGCTTGTAATATGTATGCAGTTAATAACAATTATCAGATTGCTTTGATTTAATACAGTCTAGACACGATAGGTACTGGTCGTTCTGTAAAACACTTATTAGCTCCCTTGTGGAACATTGGTGTGTCGGTGGGTTTGTGGTGTAAGGGAGGTAACCCAGTGTACAATGTACAATATAAACCTTTGCAGTTGTGACCCTGTGAGATCTAAACTTCCAACAGATCAGACCCAGTTCAAATGACAAACAGCGTGTGAGCGGCATGTACAACATTTCTTACCAACCTACCCACCCCGTAACAGTATAAGTTGCATTTTTCTATGCTTCTGTGAAACATTTTCTGCTGTTTTGTTTCTATTTACTAACTTCAGTCATCTGTCATACAAGGTTGAAGGGAGATTGAAGCTTTGAGCTGTAAAATGTTGCGGCGCTGTCTAAGCTGAAGGGGACATAACACATCATTAGATCATATATAGATAATAGTGTATGCACATGAAAATAGTCGCAGATTTTTGTGTTAAAAATTGTCATAAGATCTGCTTTAGCTGATGAAAATGGGATAGTCGGAAGCATTTTGACTTTATATAAAAATTTTGACATTACTCCATATTGATTAATTGCAAAACTGTTAGCATGGTGGCACCCTACAGATATTACGTACCTCTGAGAGAGTGACAGGTGTAAGATGAAATTCTTTGCATTTGCAACATGCACATTGGAGAGAATATTGACATACCTCTATGTTACTTTCATGTACTGTGGCTGAAATTTCTTTACTTGTGGAAATTGTACATGATCTAAGCACACAGCTAACCAAAATGGCTGCTCCCATGTGCTCGAAAAATCAGCCTGAATTACTCCAAAGTACACTACTTTTAGCAGTTATTAAGATAGGGAAGACGAATTTTGCCAGAGTAGGCAATACCAGCTTCTGAAATGCAATGAATGAATTACAAAATATATAAAAAGTAAAAAAAGTGATCGGCTCTTTTTTTTTTTTTTTTTTTTTTTTTTTTTTTTTAAAATTTAACTTTGAAATAAGTGAAAATGACCAAGCGAAGCTAGCAGTTTTTTGATAGGTGCACATCTGAAGTGAGGCCAAGCTGTATACTCTATAACCCAAATAACACCCATAAATGATACACCAAAATAAAGGGAATTAAAAGTTCTTTTAACAATACCTATGATATACAAAGTCTTTTTTAAATATCCAGGATAACCAGTAAAGAAAGCCCGGGAAATTCTTTTTCTTAAAAAATCTAACCCTGTGCAAAATATGAAAGTGTAGAGCGCCACCTTAAAACAAATATGAACTTTTTTATTCTTTCTTATTTTCATATCATCATGTATGATTTTCTCAACAAAATGATACATTACCACTGACGTTATGCATGAAAATAAGCTAATTATGCATATTTTTCTCTTTTTTACACAATATGCCTTGTATCAGTAGTATGCGTGCAATTACCTTAATTATGGGGAAATTAGAAGTCTTAGAACAAAGAAGTAAAGTCAACTTAAATTTAAAACTGTTCCATTAATTGAAAGAAGAATATGCAAAAATGTTTCTTTTCATTCATTTGTAATAAAATTAAGGAAAAAAATTACGACAAAGCAGATTCGCTTTCTTCCATATGCTAGTGTTAGAAGAATAAGCAACCTTTTACCCTTTGATCTTTGACCTCTGTGAACCTGATCTGTTCCATCTCTTCTCAAACTGTAAAATTTATTAGAGACATCTCAGGAATAATTGTGGTAAATTTCATGTTCCTGTCTTTTAGCATAACATTGGTTGCTATTGTTGAGAAAATGCAATGTGCAATTTAAAAAATAAACTAACTGGGGGGGGGGGGGGGGCTGGGCTTGTGTGTGACTTTGCTACTAATGAATACTGTTCTGTGGAAAAAATACATAAAACATATTCAAAAGGACCGTTTAGATGCTTGCGACTTATATATTTCAGCTATACAACCAAAATTTAATCATAAATAATAATAATACATTTGTGGTCTTTATGGTGGCGCTCTACAGATATTACCTGCTTCTGAGGGAGAGACAGGTGTAAGGCGAAGTTGTTTGCATTTGCAACATGTACAATGGAGTAAATGTTGGCATACCTATATGCTAGTTTCATGCACTGTGGCTGAAATTTCTTGACATATTGTACTTGTGGAAACTGTACATGATCTAAGAACACAGCTAACCAAAATGGCTGCTCCCATGTGCTCGAAAAATCAGCCTGAATTAGTCAAAAGTACACTAACTTCAGCAGCTATTAAAATAGGCAAGACAAATTTTGCCAGAGTAGGCAATACCAGCTTCGGAAAGTGCAATGAATGAATTACAAAATATATAAAAAGTATTAAAAAAAAAAAAATTATCGGCTTTTTTTTACAATCTATCTTTGAAGTCCAGGAAGTGAAAATGACCAAGAGAAGCTAGCAGTCTTTTTGGTAAGTGAACATCTGAAGTGAGTCCAAGATGCATTCTCTATAACCCAAATAACATCCATCAATCATACACCAAAATAAAGGGAATTAAAAGTTCTTTTAACAATACCAAAGAGTTACAAGGTCATTTTTTAAAAAATATCTAGGATAACCAATGAGGAAAGCCTGGGAAATTCTTTTTCTTTAAAAATCTAACACTATGCAAAATATGAAACTGTAGTGCGCCACCTATCGTGAACATGCATCGGTTTAATTCCAAATTTCCCGCTATTACTTACGTTAATAAATAATTTCTCGCGGCTAGGGAGACCCGGATGGTGAAGGGTGTAAACACACTGGATTTGTAGTGGGCTGGCACTGTGTCCGCAGTTACACACACACACACACACACACACACACACACACACACACACACACACACACACACACAAACACACACATTGATACATACGTACATGCATAAACAGTTTGTAGCATTGCTCACATAATTGTTGGAATGCATAGGAAAATCATTTAAGAACTGGTTGTAAAGAGACAAACCTAGATTGACTAAGACGAAGGTTTGTCCTGTGACGACACTTATATAAGGCATTTATGGATATATATATATATATATATATATATATATATATTGATATATATATATATATATATATATATATATATATATATATTGATCGATTGATTGATTAGAATTACCACAGTAAAAGGTATTATTTATATGAACGGAAAAGTAGTGCAAACAGTATACCTATGCAGATATAAAGAGTCTGAGCAAACTCTCAGATGTTTCTGTTCAGTTCTAATACTTAATACCACGGACCTATTTGCGATTGTATACACCAACGGTTAAACAAATTTTGTCATTTACATTTCAGAGTAAATGTAATCGGAGATGTTTTCAAAGGAAAATGAACTGCCATAACTCATTCCCTCGACCTGTCAGCAGAAACTGGGGTGAGCAAATCTGGACAATACCTCTTTCTTCACAACGAACTTTACATTTTATTGACATCATGTAGCCTGTATTGTGATGAGATGCCGCTAAACGCTAATACATACATACATACATACATACATACATACATACATACATACATACATACATACATACATACATACATACGTACGTACGTACGTACGTACGTACGTACGTACATACATACATACATACATACATACATACATACATACATACATACATACATACATACATACATACATACATACATACATACATACATACATACATACATACATACATACTCTTAGCTAAGATAAAGACCCTAAAGAATACATTTTCTTTGAAGTTGTACAATTTAATTTAGACAACCTTGTATATTTCGTGCCTTATCATTTCTACTTAATGGAAAAAGCTCGAATGTCCCAGATATCAGTCGCTAATTAGATGTTGACATGTTACGTCTTAGTCGAACTAATTAACTCACTGGCGGAATTAAAAAATGGAATTGCCTACTGGTTAACTGATGCGTGCCTTGGATAAATAACAAACTTGTAAAGACCTGAGATGAAAAAAAAAAGATATCTATCTATTTAACTAGAATATAGTTTGAAGCAAAGCGAGACTATTGAAATAACAATTCTCTCTGTGTTTATGAAAAAATCACACAGCAAACAGCTTATGGTAGATTTATGTTATCTGTAACCAACTTCTTCTATATCTTTAAATTCTATATGCAAGAAAGTTCTGGCCATAAAAACTAAATCATGAGCTCCTATTTAAATACGTCTTTTACATGTTGTGAATACCTTTATATGTAATTGTTGTATATCAGAATTACTTTTTATGTAATCGTTGTGTATCAGAATTATTTTATATGTAATCGCTGTATATCAAAATTACTTTATATGTAATTGTTGTAAATCAGAATTACTTTATATGTAATCGTTGTAAATCAGAATTACATTATATGTAATCGTTGTATATAGAAATACTTTATATGTAATCGTTGTATATAGAATTACTTTATATGTAATCGTTGTATATCAGAATTACTCTGAGCAATTTTATCTCACTCAAGCAAAATAAACATCAGTTCTGTAGGTTCTTGATGCATATGAATAATTTAAGGGAACAAAACCTTGAGGTCTCAATTTCAAATTGTCAATATATCCATAAGGACTATCATAAGGTGCAGGTTCGAATCCTCTCCAGTCCAGGCCTAGACAACCCCCGTGGTGTGTCTCTGTACTTGGACCAATTGCCTCGGCACGATACAAATTTTCATGTGTTGATGTGCCGTCCAAAAGCAACAAATCAGTCACTCACAGTATAACAACGACTCCTACGATGATGATAATAATGACAAAAGCAAGAAGGTCTGCTTTTCCTGCCGCTACTACTACGAATGCCAGTACTACTATTACAACTACTACTACTACCAGAGGCTGGCGATACGGGGTGACCGCCTGGTGAGCCAAGCCCGCGGGGGTGGAGGGCATTTCGCGGAGCATGTTCTTTTATTCTGTATTTTGCTTAAATAAGCATACAGCTTTTTCATTAAAATATCTACGTTTAGTTATTATTCTCATGACTATTAATACATTTAAAAAATAAACAGTTTCCGGTATGTTTTCCGAGGGTGGGGAAAGCCGAAGGGGACGCGCGCCTGGTGCGCCTTTTCGTCCAGCACAAACTTGCTACGGCCCTGCGACTACTGTCGCTGCGCCATAGAAATGAACAGCATTGTTGGAGAAGTTTAAAGAAATTTTGGTGTAGTGTATGCCGTGTTTGATGGAGTGTAATTTTTTAAGTATCTAACCTTCATGGGTGATAAAATCTGTACCTTTCTGCAATATCAAATCATAGCTGAATTAAATTATTTTTATATTATTTCTTTCTTAAGGCAACCAAGTTTTAGGGAACTTGTGTATTTCAGAGGAATCTGACCTAAATTGGAGCAGACACACAAGTCACACGTGACTTTCAAAAGCAACAAGACTGGGATTCAAATTATATTCCGCAAGTGAAAGTTGTATCATCACGATTGGTGTGGTTAGTATAAGTATTAGCATGAATATTAGCTGTTATTGTGATTGTGTTCGTATAAATATGAATATTAGCTGTTATTGTAATTGTATTCGTATAAGTATTAGCATGAATATTAGCTGTTATTGTGACTGTGTGAGTATAAGTATTATTATGAATATTAGATGTTATTGTGATTTGTGTCAGTATAAGTATTAGTATGAATATTAGATGTTATCGTGATATCTTGGTATAAGTATTAGTATGAATATTAGATGCTATTGTGATTATGTTAGTATTAGTATGAATATTAGCTGTTATTGTGATATGCTGGTATTAGTATTAGTATGAATATAAGATGTTATTGTGATTGTGTCATTATAAGTATTAGTATGAATATTAGCTGTTATTGTGATATGCTGGTATAAGTATTAGTATGAATATCAGATGTTATTGTGATTGTGTCAGTATAAGTATTAGTATGAATATTAGATGTTATTGTGATATGCTGGTATTAGTATTAGTATGAATATCATATGTTATTGTGATTGTGTCAGTATAAGTATTAGTATGAATATCAGATATTATTGTGATTGTGTCAGTATAAGTATTAGCATGAATATCAGATGTTATTGTGATATGCTGGTATTAGTATTAGTATGAATATCAGATGTTATTGTGATATGCTGGTATTAGTATTAGTATGAACATCAGATGTTATTGTGATATGTTGGTATTAGTATTAGTATGAATATTAGATGTTATTGTGATATGCTGGTATTAGTATTAGCATGAATATCAGATGTTATTGTGATATGCTGGTATTAGTATTAGTATGAATATCAGATGTTATTGTGATATGCTGGTATTAGTATTAGTATGAATATCAGATGTTATTGTGATATGTTGGCATAAGTATTAGTATGAATATTAGATGTTATTGTGATTGTGTCAGTATAAGTATTAGTATGAATATTAGATGTTGTTGTGATTGTGTCAGTATAAGTATTAGTATGAATATTAGCTGTTATTGTGATTGCTTTGTTCTTGAAGCATTTATTCAGTCCTAAGAGGATGGAAATAAAGATAAAGAAGTTGAAAACGGAATGGAAATGAGAGAAAGAAAAGTTTAAGCTTTTGTAGTTGTAGTAGTAGTAGTAGCAACAATATTAGTAATGGTAGCAGAAAAATTAGCAGTAAAATAATCTAAGCTAATCCATGTAATCAGCTTGTTTATGTAATATTTTACGTTCTTCTGTAATCGTTTTAATACCTGGATATTTTCGGTGTTTCTCTCTCTCTCTCTCTCTCTCTCTCTCTCTCTCTCTCTCTCTCTCTCTCTCTCTCTCTCTCTCTCTCTCTCTCTCTCTCTCTCTTGTGTTATCTATCTTCCCTGCCTGGCTAGTTATGGTTGATTAAAGAAGAAAACGAAAATCGGAAAATAAAAAATGAATTTAGCCAGGTATTAAACATTAAATTTTGTAACCGAAAAGTTTGATTGCAAAGGATAAGGCGTGACAGCAGCTGACAGAAACTGCACAAAAGAATTTCGAGGAAGTAAAAGCAAGGGACCATACAAGTCTTTTACAAATATACATACGCTACATTTTAGTGTGACTACCTCAGTTTAATGTCTCTTTTGTTGTATACCATACAATTTTATATCCTGAATATTTACACTTTGCCGTTATACCATTTAATATTGTAATAAACCTATGGTATGTGATATTTGCATTTACGTCTGCATTTATAGCCTTGTTAGATTTTAGTGACTATTTGTTTGATTATGGGGAGTCGGTATTGGGAAGATATTTCTCAAACCGAGTAATTAGCCAATTTCTAGGAGCAGACGTCATAATGTACAGTATTCACGAGACTTTATGATGACATGAATTTGTTTCGTTTCATAAACATAGGGAATTCTCTCGATATTTTAGGTATACGTGTTTAGTAACTTTTGAGATAGGTATAATTCTTTGTATTGTGTGTTTGATTCGTGTTTTGTATTGCATGGTGTGAAGTACTAATAGGCTTACTGGATAAGTCATACAAGAGAAAAAACATGCAAGTATGAAGTAATAATTTCGGTTATTTGTGGTCATTAGATGATTAGAGGAAAAATTATTGGTAGTAGTTTGCGCGTTCAAGAACCTTTCAGTTGACAACAACTGTTCTCTTGAGGTCCTTGGAAATAGGAGAAAACAATGGACTTCAAGCCAGACTCACGCAGGTGTTTGATTCGCTCGGTAGAGAGACCCCTTGCGTGTAGCGATATGTTATGTAGCTTGTTATTGTTCGTAGAGAGAGGGCAACCTAGGCTGCTAGGTTGTCTTAACCTGTATATATTGGTTTGGAATAACAATATAGGGTAAACTAAACGTGCACACGACTTCACTTTTGGGGGGCCCCGGGTGGCTGAGTGGTCTAAGGCACTCGCATTTACATATCACTGACATCTCACCTCTGTTCGCGTGGGTTCGAGCCTTGGGCTCGGCCAATGTGGTTATGTGAGAAAGCTTTCCAGTAGCTTCCCGTGGGTTGGTGGTTCTACCCGGGATTTTCTCAGGTTCTTCCTCCACTAAATATTCTGGCCGCCATGTATAGCCTATCATGTGCTGAAAAATAGCGTTAAACCCATAACAACCAACCAACCAGCTTCACTTCTGGTCTACGTAATGGTTATCCTAATATCAAACAGCAGGCATAGCTTTGCTTTATTCCGTACTTGGCCAACACAAGAATCTGTTAATCAAATCAGAATAAGGTTACATAGCCTTTTTCCTGCCTATTGAGTTTTACATCAGTAATGCAGTTAGGCAGTGGCGTAGCGAGGTAAAGTGCCGTCCTGGGCCAACTACCAAAATTACGCCACCACTCCATTCGTATTATTTATGATATATACCGTACCCTTACCAAACTGCCGCCCCCTAGAAAGTGCCGACCAGGGCCAACGCCCCTTCTCCCCCCCCCCCCCCCTCGCTACGCCACTGCTCCTAGGTACAATATAATCTTGGACCAATCATTTACTTTAAATAATTTTTCGCATTACTCGTTGACGTACATTTCTTCTGCACTTATCTGCCCTAAAATCAGTAAAAAGACATGGCAAAATCTCTTCAAATTTCTATATTCTATTTTTATCTCAATGCCCCTTTCCACCCCACCCCCATCGACTCACCACTCACATTACTTGTTTATTTATCATCTCCTATATCTGTACAGCCTGAATTCCTCATAAACAACAATAACAATTAAATAAATCGTACCGTATATACTCGCGTATAAATTCATACCAACTGCAAACTGCATAGACCCAGATCTGCCGTCGCATAATGCGCCGGCAGATCTGGGTCTATGCAGTTTGTAAGGACTAATCAGTAGAACAAGCAACATAGATGCGACGGCAGATCAGGGTCTATGTTGTTTGCATTTGGAACCGATTTATACGCGAGTAAAGACGGTAATTATGAAATGGTTGTCTTTTCATCCTTCACTTTTATTGCTAGTACATCAACCGTTTAGAGGCGATTGAATACAACAAAAGATATATTATGCTTTCCTGTTTATATAATGGTTATGTCACTCTTCACAAAAGACAGAGCTTTTTCACGTGTAGTTGTTTCAAGTACATATATGCATTAATTTTGTACTAACATACCCCATTTAGGGTCTTTATTGAAATAAAATATCAAAGCATGTCTCAGAAATGTCATATCAAAACATGTCTCAGAAATGTCATATCAAAGCATGTCTCAGAAATGTCACTTCACCTAGGGATAATGTACTCATTTCCAAATAAATTTAAAACGACACAAGTCGGCAAAAATTTCCTAATAGCAATTTGAAAAGTAAATTATGTTCTCTCGTAGATAGGTCGTTATTCTTTATATTCCATTAGAAAGGACAAAAATTAAAAAGGTGTGAATTGTAAGCATTCAAGGCTTGATTTAATACACTTATTGTTTGGTGTGAATAGTAATCATTATGTGTGGTATGAGAAATGAGTATTGTACATTCTTGGTTGTACTAATATATTACTTAGTGTCTCATCTCGTTCAGATATATGTGACGATAGTAAGCTGGAAGAAACATTTGGATTATAATGGGCATGTCTATTTAGTGCAAATAGTTTTGCAACGGTATTTGCTTGCAGTCTTGGTTTTTAAAGTTTCAGTAAGTTTTCTTAATTATCTGATATCCAAATTTAATTGTCAGTTGAAAAACGTCTTGTAGAAACTGACAGGTCTAATATAATTGAAGGCCGATTGATAGGTGCTGTTCAATGCATGAAATTGAAGATGATTTTCATTTTTATATTAAAATGTTTGTTTTATAAAGACTTAAGGAATATATATATATATATATATATATATATATATAAAATAATATCATATACACATCTGAATTATTAAAAAATACAACTATTAAATACAAATTATATTAAAGAACTGAGAGAAATTGATACATATATTCTAGTATCAATTTGCAAATATATATATATATATATATATATATATATACGACCTAATTACAGCATAAATTATATATATATATATATATATATATATATATATATATATATATATATATAAAAATTGTTACGGATCTATGGTCTAAAAATATGTAACAGAGAGAAAGTGAAACCAACAAAATCAAGTAAAATCAGCAAGGAATTTATTCTAGACAAATACAGTGAAAATTCAAAAGACACTTACAATAACGTGAATTAAAGTCCAAATAATCCTAAGTGTCCTAATCACAAATCCAAAAATATAGTATAAGTTCCGAATTAATTCCAATAACCTTTAATGTGATGATGTACCACAAGTCTTGAATATCCTGATGTACCATACGTCTTGAATGTCCTGATGTACCACAATGATGTAATCCAGAATGTTTTGACTGAATTCACGTAAATCCCCAAAAGTCCTAAAGTATATGAGCACTTTAGTATTTCCAATTAATATTTTAAATAAATAATTCCTCTCGAATTATATCTGATGTCCACAACACAACTGTCATTCCTTACTGACTGATCTTTATAACATGAATTTTAGAATAGGAATGATCTTTTATTTATTAAGCCTTTATGTGTATATATATATATATATATATATATATATATATATATATATATATATATATATATATATATATATATGTGTGTGTGTGTGTGTGTGTGTGTGTGTGTGTACCTGACAATTCTCACATCAGAATATGAGTACTTTTTATGGAAAATTACTTTGTGTGCCTGACTTTTGTCACGACAAGACATAGAAATAACAGTCCAGCTTCTAACAAAACCGGCCTTGAAATCAAATGCTATATAAACATATTGTTTGCAAAATGACCATAATCTGACTAAAGTACAACTTACAATCATGAACGCTGTTAAGCACACAGTATAGATTATATATATATATATATATATATATATATATATATATATATATATATATATATATATATATATATATACATGTATATATATGTGTGTGTTTGTTCGTGAAAAACTTTATCTATCTATCTATCTATCTATCTATCTATCTATCTATCTATCTATCTACATATAGTAAAACCAGTGATGCTTATGGATTATTCTACGACTCTTGTGTGACAATCAACTATCAGTACAGTACTCGATGAAGTGTAAAAGCAGTTTCTACTAATTGTACCACTGAGGAGAGGTAAGTCAATACCATAATCCGTGTACCATTGATTGTATTGCTTCCATTTTATTTTACCTGCTTAGAGGTCAGGCGATTAGTGTTTTCGCTTACAGTGGTTAACCATGATTTGAAAGATTTTATATATATATATATATATATATATATATATATATATATATATATATATATATATATATATATATATATATATATATATATATATATGTATAGTTTCGAATCCAGAATGGCATTGTTATCCGGTACTGATGGAAAAATACCTTTTTAGCTGCTAGGTTGGTTAGTGGTTAACGGCACACAATCACATTAATGACTATTTAGTGCCGAGGCAATGGTAGTAAAGTACCTTCCCCCAACGACACATCATGGCAGCTGACCAGAAGTCGGTTCGGGTAGTATTTGAACCCGCAGACTTTGGGTTGTGATTTTATCACTCTCCCTCTGAGCCACTGCGGTTCCTTATATTTTTTTAAAAAAAGGGCCAGGCTTTCCAGTCTATTTTAAATGTCAAGCTTCAGCCGTTATCTGCCTAACACATGACTTTTATTTCCCCGCCGACGGAAAATACAGGAAATACAGGGGAAATCCTGTATTGCAGAACCTTCTATCTAAGGTCTTCTGGTCTTTCAGTTATTTTATTTTTTTTTTTGTCAATTTAGATAATTTAGATATTGACCAAGGCTTTGTACTTTAAATTATATTTTGGACCTGAGGTAGCACTTGCTCTAGAGAACACACCGGTACACGACATTGTTCAAATGATTCAAAGTTCGGAGAAAACAAAAATTTGAAATTTTCCCAGATTTTGGAGCCATTTTTGATTTTAACCTAATATCATCTTAATGTTTAGAAGAAAACAATTTTTGGATCAATATCAAATTGAAACTTTGCTGTAATCGGTGGATCAAAGACAGTCCTTATCATACCTTGATCTTTATTTTCAAAAAGGATGTTGTTATTCAATTTGTCAGATAAGGTAGTGTTAACTACTCTCTTTTAATTCAATTTTTTTTTTTTTTTTTTTTTTTTTTTTTTTTTTTGGTTATTGCGGGCAAAATCAAAGCCAAATGTTTGCATACTTTTTATCTTCTAAATACGTGTTTGCGAAAGAAATACTGCTAAAAAAAAATTTACAATGTAGGCGTTTTATTTCTTTCTCCCGAAATGTACTGTTTAAGTGTGAAGTGTAAACAGATAGTTGCAATAAAGATATATGTGGCCGCTGACAACTCATTCACACCGCATGATGTGTTGACTTTCTTTATCCACGCTAATTAGTATTTCTTGAAATTGTACTGTCCAAAGAAATAGCTGAACAAACAAAACAAATATGGACTAACTGCCACCTTATGCATAAAAACTGATGTGTAAAAGATCTGATTTGATGTATTTTTCATTTGTATTTAAAATTTTAGAATTTCAATATGAAAAGGTAAAATAGTTTATCATTTGGCATATTAAAGAAAAAAGAAAATGGTATAAGTGTATGTGCATATATGTGCCATCGATTCACATGAGAACCGTTGTGAAAAGCAAAATGCATTAAAGCTCCGAAAATGTTAATTATAAAATAAACTTCATAAGTTTTCAGCAATTATAATTATTTAATACAGTCACGGCCCATCAATTCTCTACTCTAAATAATTGTAAACGTTTTGTTATATTTTTAAACATTGTCTCCTTGTAATGACAACCAATCATATTGTAAAACATTTACAAATGTTTTTTGAATTCTTGTTGTAGCTTTCAATGTCATAACTGTTGTATCAGCTCTTTAGCACCGTACAAAACAACGAGGTATATATATTATTTTCCCAAAAACAAAAGGAATATCGTTTTGAGTTGGTGGCTTTTGGGATGTCCCCCTTTTTTGAGCTCATCTAGACGCCATTTCAGAAATGCGAATGCAAACTACAGGTGGATATCTTTACCTTCAACTTAAATAGGCATTAAACTTTGAGAAACGCTGGCGAGAGAGTTAAAGATTTAATTTATGTGTTTTCGTAACTGAGGTCGATCTTAAAAAGCATTTTATTCTGTTCTATCCCGCTGATGGTCTTTGTTCATTCAGAACAGCTGCTTCCTGTCCTAGATACGATTGTTTGTGCCCATGTGACCTATTTGACTGCCCCAGACAGTGCACTATCAAACAGTTGGGGAAAGTACTGTATTTTCAAAAGGGTTGTTTTCTTAACTTTTTTGCTTTCGACGTATGTCTACAGAAGTTAGAAATGAACTTTTGCAAACAGCGTTTCGGATCCTGGGCACCGTTGCTACACGTTTCAGGTGCAATGCCATGTATTAAAAAAAATTGGGAGCCTTTCTTCATGACTAGGTTTCTTATATTTTTTTCACAAATGACATTAAATTGTTAAGGACCATTTGAGAAAAAGTTTGTTTTGCTGTTTCTTGATTCAAATTGCGACCTTTACAACTTTAACGTGTGTCTTTAAACGATATAAGCCGTGGTTAAGACGTTGGACAAGAATGGCACTACTTCGATTCCCATAGCCGGATCAGCCCGGATCGGCTAACTTGTTCAAGGCACATTACTGTACTTACCTTTACGCGGTATAAACTGTGTTGCAGTGCCGTAAGCACCAAAACCAAACCGAATCTTACAAACCACCAGTTTCATCGATCCTTTTCGGCAGTTCCCAGTTTATTAGGCTACAAGATGAGAAATACCATGATATAATTCATTGCAACTCCCTCAAATGGTAATAATTTTCCAACGTACATATCTTGCTATAAAACATCCAACAGAAAGATTTTCTTTAAAGACTATCACGTTTTCCAAAATTATACTCTCGTGCTTGTAAACATATTTCGTAAAATATCATATACTACAAAAGCATAACGTTGTATATATGAAGTCATGTCATATCAATAACATAACATATAAGATCATAACATCAAAAGATGTATGTATTATATAGTGTAATTTTCATGCTGTGGATGGCATTCTTTTTGTCAGTTGAAAGGAATATATCTTTTATGTCGACGCAAAAATGGTACTCTGGGAAAAATTAAAATATCCATATTTTCCATCAATATCCTCCGATCAAATATATATATATATATATATATATATATATTAGTCATTTGGACTGTGATAGTGTAGCATGCATAGTACATCGCTTGATAAATAGATCCATTTATGACAATATGCATTTCCCCTTGATTCTGGGATATACCTGGATGCGATCATTACGCCTTTTTCAGTGTACTACTGCCACGCGCCAACGTGATATGACGTCACAATACGTCATGTGAAATACTAATCTATTATCGCATTCTTTCTCTCTGGGGAACTGTTCTCCTAAAGTATTGACTTGTAATGTATAGTGCCCTGGACCAGGGGTCTCCAAACTCCCGCGGCTTCTATTTGTCCGGCCCGCAAAGCGTTGTATTTTTTTAAAAACGATTTTGCATATATTTAAATTTTTCATAGTCGCTTCGGCCCGCAAACCCCACTTCAAAAATCTAGCATGGCTCTCGTCTTATAAAGTTTGGAGACCCCTGCCCTAAACGAAGGCGATGTCACCATACGGGCCATAACAGTTCTCAAAGGAGACTGCAATATATGTTGTGTTCATGTAGAAGGTGAAGATAAACATTTCTTAAAAAGATCACGAAATTGTGACATAATCTTCCCATGTATTATGCGTATGTTCCATTTCAAACCTGAGAAGCATGGAATATTTAATGGATTATTATTGACTTATCTATCTAAGAAGAAGTCGGAGACACTTTGATCTAATACGTCAGATGACCCAAAAATCATTCAGTCCAGGTAAATAAATGATCGTCACACTCCTTTATCAGCTTCTTTTGTCAGGTCCTAATCGTCGTAAACCGAACTAGATAACGTAACTCCTTTACAAACCATATTTCAGCTACTTAGAAAATAGATAGTTCATGTTTACTAACAGAAAATCATTTAACTGAGCAATAATTTCGTTAGTTAATTCAAAGTGACAAGCAATTTGGCGCTCAAAAAAGGTATCACGACCGGAATTAGTTCTGAGCACAACAAATTATTCCACCATCTTATCATCGAAAGTCATAGAAAAGTTTTGAAAAGTCCTTTGGTATACTCCAATTTATCAGTAGAAGCATTTATTTTATATTCTCGTCCGAATACATCTAAACTCTGACCAAAAGGTAAACACTTTCATATTAAGAAAATTTATTTCCCATTGCAGCTTTCTAATCTTATATGATCTAGGTGTTTTGTGAATGTCTTATACAGAGGCTTTACACACCATGTTAACGATTTTAATAACAAATAACAAATTCAACTTTAAGAATTTAATAGATTCTCTTTGTGCCAGATTCGTAGGGAAAGCTGATAAAATTCCAGTTTATTTCAATTTGGTCTTTATGAACAAGAAACCTCCCTTAAGCATCGCCGTCGTAAGGGGCGGACGATACGGGCGACCGCCCGGGGCGCCAAGCCCAGGGGCCCCATTTCACGGAGTTTGCGGTACTTTTTTCTGAGTTGGGGATGCCGAAGGCGACGCTTGCTCGGGGCGCCGTTTCGTCCAGCGCAAATTTGCGACGGCCCTGCTTTTAAGGGATCAGTCTATTATTTGGTCTTGATATTAACAGGTCAATATATGTTGTGGTAATACATGTCCTGCATTGTATGAGCAATGAGTCGTTGTATTTACGAAGGTTTAGGCCAGCGAGTTTTGTAAATATCTAGATAAATCCGAGTGGATAAACATATAAATGTTCACCTGTTTGAAAGAACGTTTGATGAAAGTTCAGTTTATTCGTGTTTTAAAAGAAAATGCCGGTCGTAAAAAACTCCAAAGATCATTTATCGAATTTTTTTAAAAGCGTTTGAACAGCACTATCGTATCTTCCATGAATCAATATCATCTTTCTTATATTAGACCGGACATAACATACGTAACATAGGACCATTTGTTCCAATCTGGTCATTTTACCGCCCCACAGAGTGCACTCTGTTGAGGATACCATGTTTCTCTTCTTCACATTTTACCGCCCCACAGAGTGCACTCTATTGAGAATACAATGTTTCTCTTCTTCACATTTTACCGCCCCACAGAGTGCACTATATCAAGGGTATAATGTTTCTTTTCCTCACATTTTACCGTCCCAGAGTGCACTATATTGAGGATATAATATTTCGTTTCCTCACATTTTACCGCCCCATAGAGTACACTATATCGAGAGTACAATCTTTTTTTTTTTCATCACATTTTGCCAATCCAAAGAGTGCACTATATCAAGGGTTTATTGTTTCTTTTGCTCACATTTTACCGCACCACAGAGTGCACTATATCAAGAGTAGAATGTTTGTTTTCATTATGCTTTACTGCCCTAAAGAGTGCACTATATTGAGAGTATGTTTCTATTCGTCGCATTTTACAGCTTCGAGCAGTGCGTTATATCAAGGGTACAGTGTTTCTTTTCCTCACATTTTCTGAGAGTCTATTCAAAACCACTTATATATAGCTCATGAAATAAAAGGAACCCCGGGTGGCCGAGTGGTCTAAGTTGCTCGCCTTTGCAAATAATTACACATCTCACCTCTGCCCCCATGGGTTAGAGTCTCGGCTCGACCAACGTGGGTATGTGAGAAAGCTTGTCAGTAGCCTTCCCGTGGGTCGGTTGGTTTTCTGGGGGTCTTGCCGAGTTCTTCCTCCACCAAATATACTGGAAGTCATGCATAGCATATGATGTGCTGAAAAATGGCTTCAAACCCCACAAAACCAAACCAAGCAAGAGACACTGACTGGTTGTTTTAATAGTTGATACATGTAACTTTTCTTACTTTCCTCTTAGTTTATGGAAAACAATCATCGTGCTTTGAATTGATACAACGCTATCAATAATATATTGAAACTATATTAAAATAAATAGACAATAATTTATTTCGAAATAACTCATTCATCTATATCATATTCTACAGCCATTGCAGAGTGGATTATACCCTTCATTTCCATAAAACAAGGTGATGAGTGCTTGAGTGAACATTCCTACTGTATAAAGTATTCATGAAGACATTGACGGTTTAATATCATCGGCGATGACCCTTTTCAACCTGTGCGTAAAATTACCAGGGTCGAGGCAATGAAAGCGACGTCGTGGTAAACAATGCACTGAAACTGCTATCTGTGGTGGAGTTGGTATTAAAGGGTGGCAGGACTGTGGGTCACAGACTATACTGTTCTGGCTGGGAGGAAATTTGATTGAGGGTGTACAATGCTGGGTTTATATAACGAAAAATTTATCAATACACACTCGAAAACCCTTTTCAAATGGCTGGTCAACCGAAGTCGATGGACACTGTAATTCAATATACAAATACAGCAGTTCTTGCTGAGCAGGCCAGATATTTTTAGTAATGGGATAAAATGTAATTCATATCAAATCATCTTTACCACAATATGCATCGTAACTTCCGAAGGCCATGCATAAATTGAATTAAATAGGTACCTATATATACATACATATATATATATATATATATATATATATATATATATATATATATATATATATATATATATATACACACACACACACATATATATATATATATATATATATATACACACACACATATATATATATATATATATATATATATATATATAGTTACGGAATTATGTATATGGAATCTATAATGTGCTTAATGACTCTACTTTAAAGTTGTGTCAAATAGTGAGTCATATTTAAGTTGGGTTTAGTTGTACTATTAATCAAATAACAACATGTTTACTGACCTTTTGTTAAAGCTCAGAGTTGTTTACAGTACCTGGAGTACTTTTTCATGAAACAGACGCATTTAGTATTGCATTTTGGGTCGTAATATGACAAGTTTCCTGTTGTGAAATGTGCCATTTGCAAGTTGTATAAAAGACCTGAATATACGAGTTATATTCATTCCATTTGAGACCTTGAGTTGAAAAGATCTGTTTTTTATGATCAGTTTTGGAATCATCAGATTGTTTGAAATAATAGCCGTGCTGGGATTTTTGGAATCCTGTAATGATGTAATGCCATGCTGTATAAATAATTCGAAAGGAATTATTTATTGGACCATTCAACAGAGCTACCTGGAGTTATATTTAGGACTTACTCAGATGCCTCTGAATATTCTTAAAGATGATCTGACATTATCGCTGGTACATCGGAACATTACAGACTCATTCATTCGGAACAATCTATTCGGAACATTCGAAGATTCATTTGGAACATTCATTAACTTGGAACATTCATTCATTTAGAACACTTTATAGTTTCTTTATATACAGGACTTGTGATTAGGACACTAATAATTGTTGGATTATTTGGATTTTAATACACGATACTGTAAGTGTATTTTGATTTTCACGTTAATTATTTAGAAATAAATTGTTTGTTGATTTTTACAAACATTGTTGGTTTCACTTTCTTTTTGTTACGTTTGTTCGAGCCATAGAGTCGTAACAATATATATATATATACAAAATTCACAAGCCAGCACCATAAGACCGTACTGCGCCGATATAGTGGGCAACGCTGGCACCGACGCAGAGTGCTGCTCTGGCGTCGACTTACGGAGCTGGACTGGCACCGCCGTAGGAAGCTGCGCTGTCGCGGACTTTGTCGGCTGCGCTGGCGCCGGCTTATGGGACTGCGCTGGTCCCGACTTAGAGGGCTGCACTGGCGCAGACTTGGGCTGATGCGCTGGCGCCGACTTAGGGTGCTGCGCTTGCGCGGACGTAGGGTGCTGCGCTTGCGCCGTCATAGTGGACTGCGCTAGCGCCGACTTAGGGTGCTGCGCTGGCGCCGACTTAAGTGGCTGCGCTGGCGCGGAAGTTGGGGGCTGCGATGGCGTCGACTTAATGGGCTGTGCTAGCGCCTACTTAGGGGCTGCGCTGGCGCCGACTTACGTGACTGTGCTGGCGCCGATTTAGGTGGCTGCGCTGGCGCGGGCGTAGGGTACTGCGATGTCGCATACATAGTGTGCTGCGCTAGCACCTACTTAGGGTGCTCGCTGGCGTCAACTTAGGAGCTGTGCTGGCGCGGAAGTAGGTGGTGCGCTGGCGCCGACCTAATGGGCTGCGCTAGCGCCTACTTAGGGTGCTGCGCTGGCGCCGAGTTAGGGAGCTGCGCTGGCGCCTAATTAGGGGCTGCGCTGGCGCCAACTTAGGGGCTGCGCAGGCGCCGATTTAGGGGCTGCGCTAGCGCGGAAGTAGTGGGCTGCGCTAGCGCCGACTTAGGGTACTGCACTGGCGTCGACTTAGGGGGCTGCGCTGGCGCCGTCTTAGGAGACAACTTAGAGGGCTGCGTTGACGCCGACTTACGTGGCTGCGCTGGCGCCAAAGTAAAGTGCTGCGATGGCGCCGACTTAGGCTGCTGCACTAGCGCCGACTTAGGGTGGTGGCCTGGCGCTGACTTAGAGGGCTGCGCTAACGCCGACTTAGTTGTCTGCTCTGGCGCTGAGGTAGGGTGCTGTGCTGGCACCGACTTAGGGAGATGCGCTGGCGCCGATTTAGGGGGATGCGCTGGCGCGGACGTAGGGAGCTGCGCAGGTACCAACTTAGTGGACTGCGCTAGCTCCGATTTTGCTACTGTTGGAACACATCCCTAACTAAAAACTGTCAAACAGGGATTGAAATCAAATTCTCTAAATAGGGGTTCACGCATCGCAAAATTTGGCTAGATTCTGTCCAAAGACTCTAACGGTTTAATACTGCCGGTATGTTGGGGGTGAACTGTAGTGGCTCCACATAAGGAATGAAGAGGTAATCTCCTTGTTGGCTTTTTTTTAATATATCTGCCATATATTGAGCTCCCTATTTCTGGATATCGGACTGACGAATTTTCTTTAAACGTTTCACCCTGTTGGAACAGATCCCTATCTAGAAACTGTCCGAGAGGCGTTGAAGTCAAACCCTGTAAGTAGGGGTCAGTTAGTACAAAATATTGATAGAATTGATCAACATTGTACCTGCAATTCATACCGGTACCCATAAACTGTCCCTTATTTCGATGATTCCTCTCTACGACGAACTTCGTTAATACTTCATTTGGAAGTCAAATATATTCCTACGTACAAACTAACAAGATGGATCCATGTCAAAATCATTTTAGGGGTGAACTGTAGGCTCCACATAAAGACTGAATAGGTAATCTCCTTATGGGCTTTGTTATACCTACCATATATTGACCTGCCTATTTCTCGAAATTGGACAGACGAATTTTCTTTCAACTTTTTCTACTGTTGGAATAGATCCCTATCTAGAAACTGTCCGAGAGGCGTTGAAATCAAAATCCTCTTAGTAGGGCTCAGTTAGTACAAAATATTAATAAAATTGATCAATATTGTACCTGCATTTCATACCCGGTACCCATAAGCTGTTCCTTATTTCGATGATTCCTTCCAAGCAATTCGTCAAGACTTCTTTCGTGGGTTGAAAATATCCCTAGAAATAAAATCTTATACAAGGATCCATGTCAGCATTTTTTAGAGAGGTGATGCTCGGGCCCGTATGTATACGTAAGATTTAATCCACTTACGGCCTGTGTTATACTCGTCCTACCCTCCATATTTAGCCTCCAATTTCTCCAAATCGGCCTGCCGAATTGTTTATTAAATTTGGCTACTGTTGGAACACATCCCTCACTTTCAACTATCAAAGAGGGGTTGAAATTAAAATCTCTAAGTAGGGGTTCACGCATCGCTAATGTTGGCTACAATTTGTCCAAAGACTCTAACGGTTTAATACTGCTGGTATAGACAAAGACATTCCTATTTCTCCCAATGCTTGTAGTATATTGTTTCTCCTATTTCCAAGGACTTCCAAGACGAAAGTCGTTGTCAACTGAAGGCTCTTAAACGCGCAAATACTACAAATAATTTTCCTTTAAGTGCATTATGACCACGTATCACGAAACTCTAATTTCACACTTACATGGTTTTTCTTGTTTCACATTTGTATGACTCATCTGTAAGCCTTTCGGAGCCGAGTTTAGTACTTCGCGCCATGCACTTCGAGACACGACCCAAACACCCAACACAAAGAATTATTCCTGTCTCAAATTACTAAACACATATGTCTAAAAATATCCAGAGGATTCCCTATTGTAAGAAATTAGAGGGTCAATTTTACAAAACTAATCCATGCTATCATAAAGTCTCGTGAATACTGTAAATTACGGCGTCTCTTCCTAGAATTTTACCAATTACTTGGTTTGAGAAATATCTTCCCAACACCGAGTCCCCATAATCAAACAAATATTTGGTAAAAGCTAGCAAAGCAATACACTGGGATGTAAATACAAATAGCACATACCCTTGGTTTTGTTACATTCCGTCCTTTTATATATATATATATATATATATATATATATATATATATATATATATATATATATATATATATATATATATATATATATATATATAAGATTTATTCCCCTTATTGTCTGTGTCATTAAATCTTTATCCTCTCCCCCCCCCCCCCTATATTTAGCCCCCTATTTCTCCAAATCGGCCCGACACATTTTTTCACAACAATTGGTACTTTAGGAACATATCTCTACCTAGGATGTGTGAAACAGGGGTTGAAATAAAAATTCTCTAAGAAAGGTTTCACGCATTGCAACATTTAGATAATATCGACAAATACTGTACTGGATTAATATTGCCGGTATATATAAGGACCCTCATATTTCTCTGATTGCTCTCGACGAACTCCGTCAATATTTCTTTTGTGGGTCAAAAACATTACCCTAAGTTTAAAATATCAAAGAACGATCCATGTCAAGATCTGTAGCATCCACATTTGGCCTTAAAAGACAATCCCCTTACGGGCTTTGTTGTGGCCTCCATATTTAGCCCCTATTTCACAAAATGGGCTAAAGGGATTTTCTTTAAACGTTTCCTACTGTTGAGGGGGTTCCCTAACTTGAAACTGTCAAAGAAGGGTTGAAATCAAAATGCTGTCTAAGTAGGGGTTCAATTGGTGCAGATTTTTGATGAAATCGGTCTACTATCTACCTCCTGAACATAGCCTGTACCTGTAAGGACACTCCTATTTCTCTGATTCCTCTTGACTAATGTCTTCAAAACTTCTTGTGTGGGTCGGAAATACAGCTAAAGTAAAATCGGAAGGATCGGTCCATGTCAATGTTTTTTAAGGAGTGGTTGTTCCATATGTGAACTTAAGAGGTAATCTCCGTGTGAGCTTTCTTATAGCTCTAATATATATTTATTTATAACTATTTCTCGAAATCGGCTCATCGTATTTTCTGTAAACTTTTCCTGCTGTTGGAGAAGACCCCTAACTAAAACTGTCAAAGTGGGGTTCAGATGAAAATTCTTTAAGGAAGGGTTCACGTCATTGAAAATTTTCATATAATCGGTGATCTTTCTGTATCGAGCTTTATATAGCTGGTGCCAGAAAGAACACTCGTATTTCTCCAGTTGGGTTAGAATAATAGCTATGAACGCCCGGAAGAGTGTTCAAATTTGATGTAGCATTTTTTAATCGGCAATAAGTAATTGGTAACCTATTATTTATTGAATCGGGAATAAGTAGCCAACTCAGAGAGAATAAGGAATAAGTAACCAACTAGAAGTAAAAATGTTTGAATCGGGAATCAGTAACTGGTTACTTATTCCTTATTCAATCGTGAATGAGGAATAAGTAGCCAACTTGATGTCCATTCGGCTGATCGGGAGCGCGCGCCGCCCCGGAAAGGATTAAGTAAAACCAACGTACCAGAATGGTGCCTTCACTTGGGAAATTTTAAATTGCAGTTGAAAATGTAACTTTTTTTTTTTTTTTGTGGGGGGGGAGGGGCAATGTAAGAGTAGACACGATGCAATTGTTTCTTTCTTTTTTTTTTTTGTTCTGGTTTCAACGTTCGACGAATCCCGAGGGCGGTCATAAAAGCCCGATCCCTCATCGGGTGTTGAAACCCTCGCCCTTAGGGCTAAGGCTTCAACGACATCCTCACGATTGATACCAGAGAAAACCATGTATGATATCTATATTGGTCAATCATGTGTTGTAGCATTAGCGTGCTAATTAACCTCCCTCTACAGTCAATGAACAGTGACAGGTGATTTATTAGGTGGTAAGCTTAACCTGTCAATCACTGTGTCCGATAGTTTCCAATGCTGAACAGCCACACACAGCTCGATTAGGAGCAACCGTCCTCGACGGCAGTCAAAATCAGACTGAAAAAGGTGATATTTTGATTAAAGTCGCTTATCGGCTACTACTGCCATGTGCGACTACTTTAAATGTGCGCGTTTGGGCACTTTGTTTGCCGAAAAAAAAGGCAACACGCTCCCTTTTAAATTTTTGCCTCAGCCTTTAAACGGGAAATTATCAAATGTGTTGTACATCTCAAGTGTACTTACTCTCCCTGTAGAAGTTTTTTTTTTTTTTGCACTGAATCGTCTTTAAGTTTTCTATGTTATTCTTGTTCATTATTTTCTCTGCAAAAATATGTAACACTTTTCCTCCACTTGTTCCTTCTTGATGAGTGCTTGTGTTAAGTTGTTAAGAAATGTTGTACAATTAAAGTCCAAGATGTACACATTTGTTTTACAGACACGTCATGACTAATCATAAGCACAGAGGACTATTTACATACAATAGTTGAGCTTTATGTAAGCGGCAGGTGTATATGTTGTTTTTTTAATGATAGTAGATATGTTTAGCTGTAGATCTTATTTGCTTCTCATTAATTTAATTTTATGTTTTCAGGCATGAGCTATTTGTACTTTTCATGTATCATTGTTTGGTGTTCTTGACCATGAATGAATTGAATTGAATTTAACTGATACTGTGATGCTGGACATGAGGCTAATATGCTCATTCATTATCAGTTAGGGCAGGACCAGTACTGGCATTCAGACAAAAGGTCCACGAGGACCTGAGATGTTTCTCCTGGCTTACGGTTGCATAGGAGCTAAATATTGTAGTAGTCAGCTTGATTGGATTAATAATTTACGTTTTTATTTTTCTGTAGCCCTATGTGGACCTTGTGACCTCTAGGACAGTTCTTTTTGACAGGATCTTTCCTTGTAAATTTGGGTTAAAGGGGTCTGGTGATTGCTAATCGGTTTCATATGTACATGCTTCAATGATTTTGCAGCCAGGATGGTTACTGTACAAAAAAAGTAGAGCGTTTTTCGGAAAAATTTGTTTTATTTTCATCATATTAAAACAGCCGTATTCAATGGTGGGTCACTATACATCTTACAAGCTGCAAAGTAAGTGATGTTGGGCTACTTCTTGTGAACTCTTTTCCACGCGGCTCGAAGAGTTTGAAAGAAATAGTTTCTTTATTTTGTCTTATTTATATATATATATATATATATATATATATATATATATATATATATATATATATATATATATATATATATATATATATATACACACACACAATACACAATCTTGGCGGCCATGCTGACTCAGGAAGGAAAATAAGACATATGAAATAGCTCGGTTAAATGTTCTTTCAAAATAAAAGACAAGAATTTTGAGAGATGTCGCTGAATTTATTTATTTATTTTTGTTGTTGTTGCTAAATGTGGTCATTGTATTTATGGCGGACCGACATCATTTGTAGGAAATCGAAATTCCATGACGCTGTTATACTTTTGTGAAAGCTTATTAGAATTGGTGGGGGTTGAGAGATTGGCATAAATTTAGAGAAAAAATTGACCTAATGCTCGACACACAATGATTGAAATGCCTTGAAAAGTGTCACTTCTCACTTAAAGGAAAACAAACTGCTTGTAACAAAGCCATTTTAAAAAATGTAAAATGTGTAAAAAATTCGGTATTTACCAAAGTTTTGCTTTTCAGCACTTCTGTAAACGATAATTTATTGGTTTCTTTTCCACAATCAACGACTTTCCCAATACAAAGGATGTTGCCATATTTCTAAACTTATCACCTGTGAAAGCGGTAATTGTCTGTACCTGCGACGTTGTTGAGCACGCTCCTCACAGTTCATACTCTTTTAGAATATATCGCTGCCAGAAGGCTGTTTATACCCCACAGTCGCTAAGTCCGAACAAAGACAATGCAAAAAGAACCAGACTATCTTGAGAACTCAGAGGCTCTTCATTGTAACGTCATTCATATATTGTGCCACCTGCCCGCTTGCTACCTTGTAACAACCTAGTGCTCCATCATTGCAAATTAAGAATTCTTTACTTTTTCTTCCTACGCATTGGACAAAGTCTTCCCATTCATTACTAAAGCCATTGCAGAGAAAAGATCGCAGTAAATGCAATCTAAATTGAGTGTGATGCAGTTCTCAAAGTGTACGATTCTCTCCAGGTGGCACTTTACCACCAAATTTACATCGTTGTGGCATTGTCATTATCCTAACCAAGGGAGGTGTTGTTGTTTGTCCTTCGAGTTCGAAGATGACCATGACATTACTAACTGGTTTGGTTTCTATGAGCACGTGAGTGGCTGATCAGGCCAATGTGTGCTCTTAACTGTCTGTGGCACAATGGAAAGGAGATACCACTTAGGGTTGCTTGATCAACAGAGGACGTGCTGCAGTTCCGAGAGTTTACGTTGCTCGCACTGCAGTTCTCCTTAGCTCATAGTCTATAGCTCCGTCGTGGATGAGACTGCACCAGGTAGAACGATCCTGCGCAAGATCTTCCCAAAACTCAGGGTCAGTGTTGAAGTGTTTCAAGGATGACTTAAGGGAGTTATTGAAGCGTTTCTTTTCACTTCCTTCAGATCGCTGTCCCTCGTTCAACTCGCCGTAGCATGTCTTCTTTGGTAGTCACTCGTCTTGTATCCTGGTGACTTGGCCTGCCCATCTCAGCTGTGATTTCATCAGCAGAGTGTGATGATTGGAATGCACGCCCGTGTGATAACCTCGGTGTCTGGGACCCTGTCCTGCCATCTTAACTTTATCAGTTTCCGCAGGCAGCTCGTGTACAATTTGTTCAGCTTTTTGGCATGGCGTCTGTACACTGTCAGGTTTCGCATGCATACAGCAGGTTCGGCAACACAATGGCTTTGTAAACCTTCAGTTTTGTTTTGCAGACTGATGCCTCTGCGCTCCCATACATTTGCGTATAGCCTGCCGAGGGCCAGACTTGCTCTGGCAATTCTAGCATTGGTTTCCTCATCGATGTGGACTGCACGTAACAGTGTACTGCAGAGGTGGGTGAACTTGTAGTCTGCCTGGAAGTTTTGGCCATTCACTGTAATGGTTAGTAATACATACGGCTTTCCTGGTGCAGGTTTGTGCATCATTTCTGTCTTCTTGATACTGATTTTCAGACCGAAATTGTCACAAGCTGAAGAAATATGGTCCATACTCTGCTGCAAGCAAGGGAGGTAACCCACAGTGAGGAGTATGGTAGTACAGTCCAATCCGGTTATATTTGCGTTCTAGCAATTCGCATTTAGGCACAGATAATGTTGGAAGTTGATTAGGGTTGGAGAGTACATAACCAGGCCTTACTTCTGATGTGCATCACATAGAAAGTGCTAGCTCTGTATCACTTTATTACCTCATGAACTTTAGAAGTAAATTATTTTTTTAAAAAACGAACTTATAACTTTTGTTTTATTATAAAATTTCACAAGTACACTTACAGAAAATAGTAATGCCTACACTGTAAAAAAAATTGTTTCTGTGTTCTAGGACAAACAACGTTAATCTAGATTGTGCTATATCAAGTACATTTCCCCAGCATACATACAATCATTTTCGGAAGCTATGCGATTAGATGTCAGTGAATTGAAAGTGACTCCAAGTTTCATTTTAGTTGTTAGTAAGTTTGTACTTATAGTCCAGTCAAAATTGTTGGTTGACCCAGGACAAATTGCAGCAAAAATTAAACCAGTTACATTTAAGTTGGAGGGCTGTATTTATTCACATATTCATATCCCCCAGAATCCCATGGTGGAAAAATGTATGCATAAGCTATGATTAAATAATAAATTATTGGTCACAGTTATATTAATAATGCAGTTTGTTAAAGATACATAAAACATAACGCATCATTGGAAAGCTCATTTCATAAACTTTCCAATGCAGTTTATATTTTATTCATAGTATAACAACACAGTTATGACTATTTTTGTGTTTAACTTTTACCGTAAAAAGCATTTAAAATGTTTCTAATGATGATTAGTTTCTTGCGTTTCACTCTTGCTTCGATTGTTGTTTATTGTTGATTTCATGATACGCTGTATGTACTGATGAAAATAGAAAGTAACAAATCAACTGAGTTAAAATGGAGAAGTGTGTATTCTGTAATGATCAACTGGGAAATGAAAAGCCCACTCTAACTTTATGTGAAAAGCGTTGTGCTAGCATACATAAGGCCAGTGAAGCAAGAGGAGACACCATACAAGTAACACCCGGTCAGCGTGTATACACAGATTGTCGTCGCCGCTACTGTGACTTCAAAAGGAGAAACATTAATACTTTTCCTGTGAGAACAAAAGATTTTTATGAGTCCATAAAGGCAACATGTAGAGAAAGAGAGATTATGAATAAGCTGATAAAGGTTTGGCAAAGATTATGTCAGCCACTGCTGATCTTCATGCTTCAGATGCAGTTTACCATCAGATGTGCTGTGTTAATTTTAGAAGAGGAAAACAGATGTCAGAAACCTCCACTTACCTTCCAGAAGGCGCTAAGTCACAGAAATCAAAAGTAAGCAGACCATCAGATGATCTTAAAAGTGAAACATTTTTAAAAGTCTTCAAATATTTGGAAGAGAATGACGAGGAACAGACAACTATTCATGATGTCAGGAAGAAGATGGAGAATATTCTTGAAAATACTGGCTGTGAGGTGTATAGCTATAAATGGATGAAAACAAAGCTCTTGGAACATTTAGGCAACAACATTGTTATAACTGAAATAAATGGCAAATCTGATGTTGCAACATTCAGAGCTACAGCTGCAAATATATTATAATAAAAACATCATCAGCACTGAAACGAAGACCCTGAAGCAGAAAGCTTAGAATAATAGAGACTGATGCAAAATTTAAAAAAATGACATTAAGTCAGTTTCTACACATAGTGACGAATATCCTATTCCAAGATCTATCTTCAATCAATGATATGTTACACTTTCTCCCTAAGTCACTAAGAAGTTTCTTAAAAATCGTGTTTGCTGGAAAATATGTAGACATCAAAACAGCATCCCTAGGATGGGTTCTGGTGCAGGTAGCAAGGTCACGTGTTTTGACAGTTCCACTACAAACTTGACTCGGCGTTCAATTGAACGATCATTTAGGCTCAAAGTTTCTAATTGATAGCTTGCACAACCAAGACTTTTGCTGTTCTTATGCAGAAGTTGAAAAGTTTGAATGTAGTGCAGCAGTTTCTCATGGTACTAAACTACCTTGATACACACAAGAGCATTTCGCACAATTTATAGGCAATACTTTAGACCATAATTGGGTAACATTGGATGGTGGGAACATATTCCATGGAATGGTATAATTGCTGCCATAACACCAGGGACAAAAAGCAAAAGATATATCCCCAAAGTACAAGTGACTGCAAGGGACATACATGCAGTGGGGCGAATAAATATAATTTCTACAGGAAGTACAGTAGCATGACAGATAAGCTGATCTACGAGGCACCGAATGACTGTAAATGTGACAGACCCAACATCACTTTTTGATCTTCTGTGGAAAGTCAGAATAGCCTCTTAAGTTCCCTCTGCCTTTATGGTGTAGGCAGTTCATCAAGAAGAACACCCTGGCAAATCATCAGTTGTATTTTGTACTCATGATAGATATGGATCCCAATATGTCATGTATCTACTCAACTATGAAGTATCTTTGTGATCAAGGGAACAAATACAACTTTGTGTTCGTTCTGACATTTAACCAGCCCTTTTGGTGGAAGAGAATGATAAACGAAATTAAGTCGAAATTAGAGACATTGTTTTGAGTCTAGGTGGTCTGCGTATTATTATAAGCTTTCTTGGAATCACTTGCCACATCATGGCAGGCTCTGGTTTACATGAAGTTATGGAAGATGTATATGCCAGTACTGTATTTTAACAAATAATGAGTGTGGAAAGGCCATGGCAAAAGGTATTCGTGCGTATTTTCTTGTGGACACCGTGCTTTATACATTGCTTGTTCGTGATACTTTCAAGGTGCCTGTGCCTAATATGGATCATCAAGTGGCAAAAGACAATTAATCTGCGTAGAGAGCTGATGAAGAGCGCGGTTGGGACACCACCTCTGACATGGTAAGATCTGAAGAGGAAGCTAGAGAAACTAATAATCAGACAGAGAATGTAGAAGGAGATGATGATATTGATCGAGACATGATCAACATTGGAGAAATCAAAGACAAAGTGATGAACCATGAAACCAACTTCGAAGATCCTCTAATTTCCGAGACTTTTCAGATAATTCATCGTAAATAAGAACACGCTAAACGCATCCAACAAAACATAACTGCCAAGCTATGGATAGAATACATGCATATGTTGGATACCCTCTTTCGTTGTATTAATACTGGGGGAATAGACCAATTGGCAGCTGCACCTGAGCTCTGTTTCAGAGATGCTGCCTCTGGACATAATCTATATGTAAAGTCGGCAAGAATATATCTTCAGATAATGTCCAAACTTTTGGTCGACGCCCCTGAAGTTCACAAGAGTTTCAACGAGGGCTTCCATGTATTAGAAGAAGGACCGTTTCTGAGGAGGACTTTCGTCAGATTTGGTCATTGAGCAAGTATTGATGCGAAGTGTTAAGACAGCAGGAGGTCTAACCAGAGGAATGGGAATGACTGAAAATTCAAAGGTTTGTTTGGTTATTATCTATGCGTACTTGTGCAAAAATAAATAACTCCATACAGGTATTTACAGTAATCAGATATGACAACTGAGCAACACAAAGACACAGGCTTACAAGAGATGAAACAGACACACAGAAGTTACTAAGCTTTCTAGAAAGCAAAACACCATTTATTGAAAATACCAGTCTACATAACTATGCCACCTGGATTGTTTATGAGAAAACAGTTAATACCGATGAATAAAGAACAGCAGGGAATGCAATTCTACAGAGGATGTCAGGGATCAGTGTCTCAGACTTTGTCTTTAGAAAGAAAGACCAAGTTATCACAATGCAAGATACACGAGAGATATAAAAGTTGACTTGGAATCTGTTCTTATAGACCCACAGCTGCTATTTCAAAGATTATTTACAGTTGCCAAAGGCTCAGCAGAAGTCTTTAAAACACTAATGAAACATGAATTATGCAGTCTTCATCCAGCTCTCTTTGAGTCAACATAAGTATTTAGGAAAGCCAAAACAAACTTGTCTTGGTTCAGGCTATAAGGTACATCATACCAGAACAGGATGAACACCCCGATAAAGATGTTATCTATGTATTTGACGGAGGTCTCTTTTGTATCGAATTGCATGGCTAAGAAGTGTGTCATATACTGACATTTGTGACAATTATATCAAATATGTGCACGACAAGTATGGGAATCTAACTGTTGTATTTGATGGATATTTTGACGGACCATCGGTCAAAGATGTGCCACACAACAGAAGGACAAATGCCACAAATGCCACAGTGAATTTCTCAACAAATATGATGCTATGAATCAAGAAAAAAAAAAGTTTCTTAATAATAAGAATAACAAACAACGCTTCACAAACTTGCTTAGTGATACAGTATAATTTACTGACTGTGTTACTCGTTATTCATAAGGAGATGCTGACATGGTGCTAACTGTAGTAGAAAGTGCCAAAGTGAAGGAAACATATTTACTTGTACTTCTTGTACTTCATGCTGACCTTACCGCCATAGATTCTTCTTAAGGCTGAACAAAACAAAGTTCAATACGAAAAGAAAAAGTCCGGAACATTCAAGCTATAACGGAAACATGTGGATACAAACTGTGGGCCTTGATACTCCAAATCCATGCACCCTTGGATATGACACAAGATCCATAATTTTTGGAATAGGAAAAGATGTAGCTCTAGGAGAAGCACAAAATGATGTGAAGTTTCAAGATCTCATTCCTACATTTACTGTGCCACATGCCAGTGCAGACAGATGTAATTACTACAGGAGAACAGGCCCTTGCTTGCATATTCAGTGGAAAATACAGAGAAGGACTAGACAGTCTCCGTTATGACAAGTTTTGTGAGAAGGTTGCAAAGCCACAGAGTTTACCACCAACTGCTGCTGCAGCAAAGTACCACAGTTTAGGAGTGTACTATCAAGTCCAGCAAAGTACCACAGTTAAAGAGTGTACACTCAAGTCCAGCAGTGGATGGGTATTACAGATTTGATTCCAGCAGAATGGGGTTGGAAAAGAGTGAGAGTGAGATGTTACCTAAGATGACTGATTTACCTCCAACTGCAGATAATACGATGCATCTACCAATCAGATTGTAGTACCTTGAGATGTAGTTGTAAGAAACATAATTTAGAATGTTCAACAGCCCACATTCAACATCGGAAGAAGAAGACAATGATTTTGACAAAATAGATCTGCCTGATATATCACTGTATTTCACTTTATATCACATTTACAATAGACAAATTAGAGGTCGGAGATATAGTTTATGAACATTTGAAAAGATCCTGGATAAGACATTATGAAAGTACTGAACTGTTTTAACCTGAAACTAGTATTTAACCATGGTAAAGATTAATGCGCGAAATTAAAGATATGTATGCAATTTCGACTGGTGTTTTAATGTTTGTTCATATATTTATATATATATATATATATATATATATATATATATATATATATATATATATATATATATATATATATATATATAAAACAAAAAAGTGTAAAATTAGCTTCCAGATATTGTATTATATGACCATGTACCTATCATAATTGTCGAGTTATTATTAGAGCCAACATGAAAAATGAGCGTAAGTTAATTAGTTTATTAATTAATGCCAGTTTTAATAATTTTTCCATCATTAGATTTTGGGGGACTTTTTATATATTGATCTATAAACCTTCCCAAGCGTCTTACAATCAAAATCAATTTTGTTGCAATTTGTCCTTGGTCAAGCCTCTGTTTTGAGTAAATTTACTGGACTATTAATTTGGATATAATTTGATTTTATATAAAAAAAAAAGTACAAGTCTCCGCAGTATCTTGGAGTATCTTGATGAACTTCTAAGTTTATGTAGAGATTCATTTTATAGTTATCTTACTGAAAAGCGGTAGGTTCTCGGAATAAGTTGCACAAATCTGAGAACATTGTAAACTTGGTTTCGCGTGTATCTCCTTGATCTGTTTATTTTCTTTTATTTTTTATTATTTACTATTCAGTTTAACATTGTTATTCTGTGTGATATTTTTAAACAGTTTCAAAATTAACTTTATGGCAACAGCGAATTATTAGACCAATGTATCGGCGATGGACCAGATGCGTCTTAGTGACGTCACAACTATATCCATCATAGCGACTTTCGTAGCCCATACTTTTGACGCGAATGTTTGAATTTAATAGGCCATAAAAGGTTTAAAAGTGCTCAGTGGATTTAAATAAAGTTTTTGTATATATTTCTATTCTCCTAGTATATTCATTAAAGTCGCATATGAAAATACTAGTTCGTTTTCTTTAACCTTTGCTAAAAACTATGCAAATTTCAGTTGGGTGAACCTAATACTTTTTACTCAGTTCTTGTCCTTGGTAGATATGTACAGTTTTTTTTCCCCAAGTATTATTGAAAAAAACCTTGGAGCTGGGTTTTAGCCATAGCTACCTCAGATTACGGTGTCAGAATCGATTTAGCTAAACTTCTATTATGACTAACCGCTATAATGTATAAACACAAGTAAATAGGTAATTATAGTTTCTATTGTGTACTATATTCTTGAAACAAGAATGAGGAGACGTAAATATCAATACTACCCGAATCAATAACTCTTTCAGAGAGACGGTACAATTCAAACACTGCCTAGCCTTAATTTGTCAGTGGCAGCCCAAGACAAAACACAAATCTATGACAAGAAATCGTTATGAATGAAAAACGGTGAAAATGAGATCTACTCGTGACTTGCCCAGACTTTAACTGCGCGGTCGCCATTGATATTAAACAGTCATAACCGGGTAGCAAAAGTCACGTGACTTCTAAACTAATTTTTTCTCCCCCATGACTTGGTTTTTCACGGCGAAATCTACCAAAAGTAATCTTAGGTACGTCGGGATTTACACGGGGGTTCGAATGATCGGTATTTGAGGGACTTATGTCTGGGCTATGTGTCCAGTTTTTCTTTTACTCTCATATATCGGATACTTCTGACTACTGGACACGTTTGTAAGGTAAGATACATTTTATTTTTTGGTATACAATTGTAATGTTATACCGTGTAAACATTTTTCTCTAACTAAGACAAAAAATGCAGTTAATAAAACAATTAATATTTGTTTTCCATCTAGCTATTTTTTCCTGATGACAATCCTAAATCTCAAGTTCTATTTAAAACATATTCTCCGTTAAACTTAATAACAGAAAATTGTGATGTGAATCGCATGCTTTGGAACAATTCCTTCTGAATGCAAGTTACTCAGCGTGTTAAGAAATAGGATTTATATAGGACGAATGCAAAAATATTAATCTCTGCATTTTCTTAATTTATGTTTATCATGTTGATGGGTCTCTTTATATTTGATTTGTAATACATGCTTTTCTTATCAAAAAGCGTCTTGTGGTATCGTCAGTTTTGCCAACACTGTTTCTGGCACACACATATAGACATACATTTTTTAAGGCACTCTGATGCACTATTGGAAAATAATTCTTCCGCCATTAAGCCTCTTCCAATTTTTTTTTTTTTTTTTTTTTAGCTCAACTGGTCACAGACCAGCAGAGCTTATGCGATGGCCTGTCGTTTGTCGTCCGTCCGTTACCACACGCTTGTTTTCGCTACTCCTCCTAAACTACAACCACGAAACTTGAGACACACTTTCATCCCAAGACCTAATTAGTCCCAAATGGAAATGGTGTCCCTTAGACAGCCAACATGGCCGATATGGTCGCCACGGCGGATATCTTGAAAATATTGTTATCGTTACTCCTCCTGAACGGATGGTCGAATCGATATGACTTTTTCACTAAAAGACTATGCCTAGTTGGGCCTAAATGAAAATGGTGCCCGTCGGACATCAACCTGATATCCTATATGGACGTCGCGGCCGTCTCGAAAATCCTATTATCACTACTCCTCCTCAACAGATGGTCATATCGACGAGGAATTTTACTAAAAGACTTTGTATGATATATATTTGGTCCTAAGAGAAAATGCTGCTGAGCTGACACAAAATATGACCAGCCACCTTGCAAATATTGTTATCTCTATTCACCCTGGTCGGATCATCATAGGGTTTCCACTGAAAGACTTATTATGATGTCTGATTGGTCATGGATAAAAATGGTATCCTTCAGACATACGGTATGGCAGTCACGGCGGCCATCTTAAAAATATTGTTATCACTACACATCTTTGAAAGGATGTTCGTATGGCATTGAAGTTTCACTATAAGACTTCTTACGATAATTAGTTAGTAATGAACGAAAAACTGTGCCGATCTGACAACAAATATGTCTGCCACGGCGGTCATCTTAAAAATCGTGTTATCGCTCTCACTCTTGAATGGATCTTTATATCGACATGGAGTTGTCACTCCAAGACCTTTTATGATATCTAGTTGGCATAAATGAAGCTAGTGTCCTTCGAACATCCAATATGAAAATCTTGTTATCACTACTCCTAAACGTATGGTCGTATCTGTATGGAATTTTCACTAAAAGACTTATCATGTCTTGTGTATACTAAATGAAAATGGTACCGATTAAACCCTGACATGGCCGCCAGATCTTGTTATCGCTATTTCTCCTAAACGGATGGCCATAGCAACATGAGGTTTTCACAAAAAGACCTCTTATCATGTCTGGCTGGTTCTAAATGAAAATGGTGCCGATCTAACATTCCATATGGCTGGAATGGCGGCTATCTTGAAAAACTTGTTATCTTGTTCTCCTAAAGAAATGGCCGTAGCGACATCGGGTTTTCACTAAAAGACTTTTTATGATGTCGAGTTGATCTTTCATGAAAATGGTGCCTATCTGAAACCCAATATAGTTGAATTGGTGACCAGCTTGAAAATCTTGTTTTTTTATACTTCTCCTGAACGGATAGTCGTATCGACATGGGGTTTTCACTTAAAGATTTATTATGTTCTTATTATATATAGTTGATTATTAGTGAAAATGGTTACGATTAATCCTTCAACAAGGCTGCCACTGAATTTGTGAACATAGTGGCCATCTTGAAAATCATGTTATAACTACTTGGAAATCTTGTTATCGCAACTTCTCCTGAATTGACAGTCGTAGCAACATGTGGTTATCACTAAAACTTCCTACAATATGCAGCTGGTCCTTAATGAAATCGTGCTGATCGGACGTTCACTTTGATGGCCATGGTGGCCATCTTGAAAATCGTGCTATAGCTACTACTCCTGAATTGATAGTCATAGATACACTGGGATATTACTAAAATCTTCCTACAATATGTTGTTGATCCTAAATGAAAATGGTACCGACCAGCTTTAAATATGGCTGCAATGTTAGCCATCTTGAAAATCGTGTATACTCCTTAAGGGATTATCGTACTACATGGGGTTTTCAAAACACTTCTCATTTTATATAGTTGGTCCCAATTGAACATAATGCCAATGTAACCTCCTAAAATGTGACAAATCGTGTAACAGTTACTTCTCCTGAACGGATGTCCATACCGGCATTGAAAGAAAAAAAAAGAAAAAGAAAAAAAAATTCTTCCTTGATATATATTGTAATTTCATGTATTAAAATGATGCTGATCCAAATTCCAAAATGGCTGCCTCAACGGCCATCCTGAAAATCTTTATATGGACACTTCTGCTCATCTGACCTCCAACATGTCACCGTAGTGGCCATCTTGAAAATCTTGATATCACTAATTCTCTTGCATGAATTGGTGGAGCTGACATATGGTTTTCATCAAACACTTTTTGCAATACTTAATCGGTTCTGAATGAAAAAGGTGCAGATATGATCACCAACATGTCCTCACTTTTGTGAAGGAGTTTTGAAAACCAGACCTAACTGACCTTGGGTTCAAGTCAAAGATTTGTGCTTGCATTTGTGTACTTCATGGAGCTTATGAACACAATGTCTTGTACATATACTAGTGAATTTTGACCGGACTTTGTGTTTATTAGCATTCCAATCAACAAGTTGATAGATAACACTCTGACATAGATTTTGAGGTAAAATGTCTCGATATCACAAACAGATATTTATGAAGAATACCTTGAACGACAGCACTTCAATAACTTCATTTTTTTGTTTTTTTGTTTTTTTTGTTTTTTTTTTTTTTTGTTCTTCAAAATTATATTAATTATAGATTTAACCAAACTAAGCATGTAGCTATATCTTTACGTTGTCTGAAACAAGTATGAAAGATCTTCTATCCATGATATCAGGTTCAAGGTCCAAAGCCATAGCAAATACTTTTGTAATGTACTTAAAGATATCTTGCAAACATACTAACTCAAACATGTAAGAAAATAGTTTTGTTACCAAATTTGATATGTTGGAGTTTTTCAAAAATATTATATATAGTTTCAATACTCAGAAATAAAACAAATAATATAAGGACAGAAGAAACGGCCTTATCTATGATTTCTGGTAATTCTTTTCGTGCAGTTGAGTGCCAGTCCCCTCGTTGGACTCTTGTTTCTCAGGCATAAAGTTTGTATGTCATGCTATAATATATCATGATATTAAAAGAGCAACCTGACTCAAATATTTTAGAGGTCAAACAATAGTAGAGTTCCAGTATCCTGAGCTTTATAAAACTCGTAAACATTGCGAGTACAAAGATTGATTCAATTGAAATTCTAATGAAAAGTGGGAAACATATCTTTTGATTTGTCTAAAATGGTGTCTAGAGAACAATCCATTATATCTTGCTCCCGAGTTTTCCAAATATGATTGTATTGTATTGTACATTCAGTCTTATGCATATTTATTGTAAAGTTTCATGTTACGATGGTACCAACATATAAATCAGATTTAAAGTTGCGCGCACCAATACCTCTTTTTTTTTTATCTCACTCCGTTGTGTCCTGTTTATGATCAAAACCTTTATTTTAAAAAAAATACAATTGAAATCACAAAATATATCATCTACGGTAATAAATAAATAAATAAATAAATAAATAACAGGCAATCGTAATCTTACCTACATTTTTATAGACAATATGAGAACTCAAGGCAATCAACAATACGTTGTGCAGCTTAATGAAAAAACATCTTTCTTTTTCTTTATTTTTAATGATGATATTATTTTCGTGGATTTTGATTGAAAGAGATATGTCCTTATAAAGTCAAAGGGAAACTTCCATCATCCGGACCATTTTTACTTTATGAAGCAATGAACAAGTGAAATGATTATGTTAGAAACTTGCTGCCGATGGAAATCGTAATTAAAACTCCAGCCTCGTATTTTGACATATTAGTTATACAGTCTCTTCGCAGGGTAAGGAAATATTAAATTTAGAAGGGACGAACCATCCCGTACACCCAGTGAAGAGACCGTGTAAAGAATTCATTCCCCCTTAGAGCTCATATACTTAACATTGTACCGGCCACTCTTAGCTCTTTCTCCGTGTTCCCTGGAAAGTAGTAAAAAAAAAAAAAAAAAGGACGGATTCAGCGATCGCTCATCACCATTCATCCATGTCCATGGACCATTTCGATATTACGAAATCACGATCTCGGGAGCCGCGTTAGATCACGAAACTGTAAGTCTGGGGGATACGACTATGTTCACAATATTGCAGTGTGTCGTGTTCCAGAAAAATATATACTGTTTTAAAAAAATTATAACATCCATAAATGACGTCGCCTTATGTTATTGACAATATTATATTTTCCGTGATATTCAATTGTAGAATTTATTTATATTTATTTCTCTTTTGTGATTCCTTTCTTATATTATTGTTGGAAACGTGGTATGTTTGGTGTGAGTCGACTTTACGTGCAAACATGCCTAAAGATCGTGCGATTTCTTTTGTTCATCCTTTCTTTCTTATTTTCACGTCATTCTTTGTATTTTTTACAGATATATTTGCAGTTTCACGTGTGTGTGTAAGTTATTTTGAATTGATTTTCTTTGCTGTATATAGTGTTTCCTCAAGGATCTAAAAGGGGCTTGAGAATTATCCACCAAAAAGGGCACTTTAAATGCGAATCTCATTATCAATAGGGCGTCTTGTTTTATCGTGAATTGTTGTTGCTATTATTATTATTTTTGTTATTATTATTATTATTATTATTATTATTATTATTATTATTATTATTATTATTATTATAAAAATAGGAAATCTGCAAAAGCGGTGATCTCCCTGGGATGGATCGGCACCAATTTGTATGAAAGGTGTAGCAGATGCAGCCAAACTGAATTCAGAGCTCCCTATATTACCAATTGAAATATAGTATTTGTTTTGTTCCAAATGCAATATTGAGAGATACTCGGCCAATCAGATTTTCTTGGCGGCCTTTTCAATTTTAAATTGGCCAATTGTTTTTCTTAATTTTGTATTGCTTTAAATCTTGCAATTTGTTCCTACTTTCTGCAATTTTTCACTTTCCCTGCTAATGTGTAATGTGGGATTACATATGTTATATGAAAACATCTGTCAGAGTTTCATTTAATTGGGAGAAATAGTTTTTTTTAGAAGAAGAAGAAGTCCACCCCAGCAATTATTCAATCGGTTTACAACTAACAGATTAAAATATATTTGGGCCGCGTGTTTATACTATATTTCGATAGAATACCACACATATTTTAGAATAACACACATATTTTCGCCAATAAACTAGAAATATTTTTTGTTTTCAACAGTAAATTTGACGAATATATATATATATATATATATATATATATATATATATATATATATATATATATATATATATATATATATATGACACATGATTACCTTGAACAAAGTGGGGTTTTTTTAATTCAATGGCCCATGGTCATCAAGATCACAGCAAGATTGTACTGAGATGTAAGAAGATCGGTTTTATGAGATGGTCTATCCATGCTAAAAGTTTTTTTTTTTTTTTTTATGATGAATGGTCATCATAACTTTTATCTATTTACTTTTCTTTTCATTTCACAGTCTGCGGAAATTATCTTTCAGTACTAGAAAACGGTATTCTGGTTACTTACAAAAAAATACAGCGGGATACTTTGAAAATAAAATAAAAAATTATATCATACAAAATACGGGATAATTTGAAAATAAAATATAAAATTATATCATACAAGATAATATTGCTTGTCGTCGCTTACAACGATACTTAGAAAGATAACCGATTCCCTTTAAAAAATTTTCTCACGAAGATTATATCAATTTTCAATTTAAACTATTGGAAACAAAAATGAAATTTAAAAGGCGACCCAAGATCTAATCATTAACTTTTAATAGTATGCAGTGACAAAAATACTTCTTTAAAAAAATTAAATATTGAAAACTTGAAGTATATTAGAGAATATGAATGAATATTTAACAAAAGGAAAGAAATGACAAAACAACCTCAGCAAATCTATTGATGAAGAGAGTAAAATGCAGTTTAGAATTTAAATTCTTATTATCGGTTTCAGTTTGAATCAATAACATCCATATTCATACAACCTATTGCATATGAAAATTAAACTGAAATAACACAACTTATTGCATACGAAAATTAAACTGAAATAACACAATTTATTGCATATGAAAATTAAACTGAAATAACACAACTTATTGCATATGAAAATTAAACTGAAATAACACAATTTATTGCTAAGAAGAAGAAGCTTAATATATATTTCCCATAGCCTCACGGACTTCAATCCCCCTGACCTTCAAATCTCGCGGAAACGAGATCCCGTTTTCAGCGTGATGTCGGAATGTCGAAATAGAGAATACCAATCCATTTCTGGTCGGCATGAGCACTCAAAAATACGTAATAATGTTTAAATGTGTGTACTTTTCTATGTTTGTGTGCGCGCAGAAAGAGAGAGAGAGAGAGAGAGAGAGAGAGAGAGAGAGAGAGGGAGAGAGAAAATGCATGGCCACAAACTCGGTACATACGCAGGATTGAACTCACCGGTTGACATGAAAGGTTGATCTCGACGTCTGCAATATATCGAGTTTAATATACCACTTCTTTAGATGAGTCTATTTTCTAAGTCGTCACTAAGTCTACAGCAAGCAACAAATTGTTGTACAGAGTAAGTGATATAGATCAGATGATTGTGACATTGAAACAATGTCATCTACTTTAAGCTTTGATTTTTAAGCATTCATCACATTGAGAAAACAAATTATCGTACATTTCGTGTCCTTTTAGTGATCTGTAAGAAACAAAATAGTGTCAATTTGCCTTCCATTTTATTGTATCCATAATGTCTTTGGAATATTCTATAAGGTCCATTAAAATTATATAATAAAAATGATTAAATTTGTCAGCGAAGTAAAATATTTCATTGATCACTATTACCGATAGGTGGCGCTTCATTCAGACTTTATAGAAGCGAAACAAAAAAGACATTTCTTGATTAACCTAGATATACTTTCGGTGATCATTCAAGCCAATATTATACTGGAATCTTAAAAGGATGTCATGAAATATCACTTTGTAAATAGACTGAGAGGCAGGAGGCGTTTCTCAATCAGCCAATCAGCCAGTTAAAATGTCCATGTTTACGTGACACATCACGTCATATCATCATCGCAATGATGCATTACGACATCTCATCTCATCAGCGAATCGAAATACTTTACATATATATATATATATATATATATATATATATATATATATATATATATATATATATATATTTATATATACATGCATGCACACACATATGCACATACACATTCACAGCACACACAGAGGTCTAATCATATTCTTTGTTTCATGAAACTTGATACGTTCGTTTTAATTAAAATGTTTCGTCTCGATCCCACGTACGCATCACATGAAGGTCCCACTACTCACGGTTTTCTCGTCACAGCGTTTTGCGGTGCATGAGAGACATTCATGGGCAGATCGGGGGGTGGGTGGGGGTGGAGTGGGGTTGGGGGCGGAGCATACGCCCCTTTCCCCAGATGAAACTGAGTGCGAAACAAACCGAATGTCTCCCAGAGTAAGTTTTCTTTACAGTTTATTATGGTTAAAATTATGCCCTGGAAACGCTTACAATACAGAAGCTTCTCTGCGGGAGTTCTGTCAAATAGAACCTCACCTACTTATTTACGTTTCCCCCTCCACCCTAAACGATACTAAACGGTATGTCTGGATCCGCCCCTGACATTGGCGATCCGTGCATAAGCCTTGTGAGTGCATTATGGCAGGGCACGTTAGGTTTTGCGTTATTTACGCAATTGAATTGATTCTTATCAATTTCAAAATTGAGTATCGCTGGAATGAATGATGAACTAACGGTGAACCTATCCGACCCTTGATCCTGATGAGGTTTAAGATATGTATGCAACATATTTTTATTCTCTTCTCCCTAAATTTGTATTGATTTGCATTCATTCCCAACAGGCAGTTTTGTTTACGCCGTTGAGAAAGAAAAGTTTAAGTTTGAACAGTAGCATTTAAACAGCAACTGTAAACAATCGAGCTTGTTTGCTCTTGATTGAGCTCTATTTTATTACATCAACCGTTTACATATAGATAAATTTGTATAGACTGGAGTGATAAAAATTCGTGTACACGTATCCGACGGTAGACCCGTTGACACAGGCATAGTCAAATATACATGGTCTGTATATTTACTTCGAACTTTGTAATGCAGCGTTGCCTAAATTCAAACAAGATGCATAGATAGGTGCGCTGCTGTCGGCAAGTCTTACAAGTGTACAGAGAGAGAGAGGAGAGAGAGAGAGAGGGGGGGGGGGTACAACATGGGAAGAAAGACCATGTAGGATAATTATAGCTTTTGTGTCCGGTGAAATCACGCAATTTTGCAATATTTTTTACTTCTCTTTACTTTGCATTGGTTTGCTTTCTTAGCAAACATATATAATTAGATGTTCAGAGTATTCAGAGTGTGATCGAAACATAGAAGTTGAAAAGTATCAAAGACTTAGCTTAGCTACCGTTTATACTCGCGTATAAACCGGATCCAAATGCAAACAACATAGACCCTGATCTGCCGTCGTATAATGCGCCGGCAGATCAGGGTCCATGTTGTTTGTTCTACTGATTAGTCCTTACAAACTGCATAGACCCAGATCTGCCGGCGCATTATGCGACGGCATATCTGGGTCTATGCAGTTTGCAGTTGGTATTATATTTTACGCGAGTATATACGGTATTCATGAGGTGGAAACAATGTCATAGCTCTAGAGGAAGGTGAACTTCGCATTTGACGAGTGCAAAGCAATAGACGAAGAAGGTTAAGAACTTCCGATTGTGGAACGTGTTCTTGTAGGAGAAACGTAAGCAATTTCCATATTCTTTAATTTTTGCGTATACTGGTTGTGTCGGATCCCCTGTTGACTATTAGTACAAAATCATTCTTATAAGTTTTTTTTTTTTTTTACTAAGTTATCTCAATTTAATCTTCCCTTTTCTTTAAGTGAAAAAGGAGAGTAAAGAGATGCCCTAAATATATAAGTTGAAAAGATTAAGTTCCACCTCTTCTTCATGCATTATTTACCGTTATACTCGCTTATAAGTCGAGTCCAACTGCAAACTGCACAGATTCAGAGCTGCAGTCGCATAATGCGCCTGCAGATCTGGGTCTCTGCAGTTTGTTAGCAGTCATCAGTAGAACAAACATTTTAGACCCTGATCTGCAGGCGCATTATGCGACAGTAGATCAGGGTCAATGTTGTTTGCAGTTGGACTCGAAGTATAAGCGAGTATATAGTCGGAATGATACACTTGACATCGGGATCTACTTTTTCTTGATACATGCATTAAAAGACACAAAAGAAAGAGAAAATCAAACCAAAGTACAGTTGAAAACTTATATGTTTCTTCTATGTTTCCATAAATAGAAAATAGAAAGATTTTGCTGGAAAGTAAAAACCATCAGTTTCATAGATATTGAAATAAAACAAAATTATGCTTTCTGAAATAGAGACACTTGCATTTTTGTATTTTTATGTCGCCTAAAGTTAAGGTCTGTTAGTTACTCATATCTGGAAAAACAAACAATGCGTCCAAAAACTGACGGATTATTAGTTGTTCAGCATTTGTTAACAAGAAGATGCGAGATTTAGTCGGAAATTGGAATGTGACAACATTTGTGTAAAATGAATTAATTGCAAATGTATAAATGTGTGAAGGACTTAAGAGGGATTGTTATGACATAGGCCGTGAAATTCATTATCAAAAGCCAATGGTTTTATAATTTTTGCATTCCCAATTTACAATGAGTACCGTCTGTACTCGCGTATAACCCGATACCAACTGCAAACTGCATAGACCCAGCTCTGCCGTCGCATAATGCGCCGGCAGAGCTGGGTCTATGCAGTTTGTAAGGACTAATCAGTAGAACAAACAACATAGACACACACACACACACATACATACACGTCTGTGTAAGATAAAGACAAACGTTGTTATTGATATTAATATTTCAAACACAGTATGTGATCACGTGAGGTTCTATACCAACATTGTGCTTTCGAAGTTAGCACCATTTACTACTTTGTAAAAGAAAAGGAAAGACAGAATTACGTGATGCTGCTGCCACGGAAAATTTTAGTTGATTGTCGAAATAGTAAATAAATGATCATCATCATCGTCTTCTTGTTCAAAGCGCGTGCCAGAGTCTACAATGGCCATATACGCACATTTTTCTCAACTCTTTTTAAGGAAAAATATCGCAACTTTCTCTGTACAAATATAATCCCTTTGACTCCATCCTTTTCAAGAAAACATGGCGACGAAACGTTTTCTGTCCGTAAATGGTCCATGCATGGAAATTCGATCCATTACCTTGTGGTGAGGCCCGGAATGGGTTGATAGGATTGGTTGAACGGTCTCTGACATTGCTCCTTATGGCTGATACTCGTCTCGGCTTCAAAATTGAAAAGGGTTTTACAATTGCAAATAAAAACTACTTAAAACGTGGAGTGGAGTATGCACCCCACAGGACGTTTTCTATTGATTTACGCCCATTCAAGCCGCATGTTTGGAGAGTATGTCTTAACCAAAGTCACCTTGTTTGAGTCACGTCAACATATTAGAGAGGAACACCAATCAAGTCACTTACTATAAGCAAAACAATCACTATTACCACGTTTGTAAGAATACATGGGCAATTTATAACATAATGGGAAATGAAAATTTAAGTTAAAAAAGCACTGTCCCACTACTTCAGTGCTACACTTGACCTAAGAACCAGCGTGTGTCGTATTTGGTTTTTTAGTCGCAGAAGAATTTAGTATTTATTTGTCTCACCTGCAAAGAATATCGCAAAGGGTGAGGTATAACGCGGTAGCAATGCCCATTTATACGTCAAACCGACCGCCTTCTGCCGTGCAAAATGGGACATATTTATACTATGATCCCACTTTTGTGGGGATCAATATCGGACTCTGCAAGTATTTACTACAAGGTTTGGTTTGGTGTTTTGTAGCACAGCAACACGTGGTCATATTCAAGGGTCTCAGGATAAATTGTCGAAATACTTTGAGTGAATTGTTTGAATTGTTTGGAAGTGGCTACATCTTCTGTTCTATTAAATAGGTTTTAGTAAGATGTTGTGTATCAGAAATCGAAAGGCCAACGCTAGAGGTCTTGCAGCTGTCATACGTCCCGTTTCCACGGAGAGTTTGTGGAACGCTGTAACTGCGCTGCAAGATTTTGGGTCCTACGGTTTAGCTTTTGTTGAGAAAGAATAACACCATACCGTTTAGAATAAACACTCAAATCCGTTACTTGTAAATTACATTAAGTCCGAGAACAAACGAACGTCTAGTTACTGAATTTTGACATAATTACATTGAGACACGCATTTAAGATTACATAACAGATTTAACACACAACTAGATGATCAAGGGAGACAAAGAAAATCGTGTCCCGAAAGAAAAGGTGCAATGGAGCTTCAGGGATAATTACACCTCCGCCTATCTGAGTAGATTAAATACAATATTTGAAATGATTTTATAGTAATTGGAGATTAAGATACTGAAGTATAGGACTTGAGTTGCTTAGGTTGGGGTGCTGGATTAGGTGAAGGCGAATTGTTCACCTTCATGTGTTGAAGGCGGGAGTATGGTAGAGCGAAGGCGCAATGCGAATTCGCCTTCTAATGAAGATGAAGTAAGACTGTTAAGTATTGACTTGTCGTTACTAAGGTAATATACTTATATAAATTTCTGAAAGAACAATTTATGTTTCCCAGAATTATCAAAATCGTCATGAAACTTATTCGATTTCACTAGATAAGGTGACCAGTGTGATGATTCACTGAAGGTGGAATCACATCAATCAGTACGGTAGAAAACGCCACCTCATAAATAATAAACAAGTTTAGGAATTCCATGTAATATCATGCAAACATCTTAAATTTCAATAGAAACTGACCGTTGCAACTTCACTACGAATTGCCCCATCCCACCCCATCCCCATCGCAGTTGCAAACGGCGGACTAGTGTGTATCGGCAGCGAGTGCACGGCAAAATAATGGAATTATGGCATAAATTGACGATGTTCTTGCAAAACCCATACATGATACAAGATAAATTCATCCGAGTTTAATACTGAAAATATAAAATATACCAAATAATCACACACGGTTACAATATATACCAAATAATCACACAAGGTTACAATATATACCAAATCTGTCTGCACCAAAAGCACACAAAAAATAGCATAAATGTCAATAAACAACCCATTACTACTACACATACTTTTTAAGGTATTTAAAATGTAGGCAAGTATGAATTAACGGTTAACTTCAATGCAAAACATTGAGAAGCAAGTACTTGGTCACATTTGAAATCTACATAAACTTTGAGTACGCATTTAGGCAGGCAAATGTGATAATGTCTTACTAAAATGCACACAGTGCTATATACCGCTATTACCCACAGTTGACAATAATTTTATGAAAACTACAAATATTGAAATGCATGTATACTTTGGTTACCACTTATGTATACATGTGTAAACGATACAGATGCATACAATTAATTCCAAAACTGAGTTTTGCAAACACAGACAACTTTTTTTAAAGAAAAATACACTACATGTGGTAAAAAAGCAACTTGCAAACAAACAAATAAAAAAAAATATACCACCAAAATTGTGCAGGTACTCATTCTGATGTCTGATAAAGTAGATATAAAGATGAAAATTTATATGCATTAACATTTTGTCACTGAAAGATTGATTTCGTGCAAATATCTGTACTATCAAATGTTTTTATTTTAAAATAGTAATAGAAAAACTATTACAACCACACGGTCCATTAATTACTTGATAAAAATAGAAAATATAGACTTATACAATGATGTGTTGTAAAGGAAAAGTGCTCAAAAGCAATCAAATTAACCGTCAAAAAGTAGCTTAATCATATGACAATAAAGCCCCGTTCGTAAACAAAAAAGATTTTTTAAAATTAATCTTTATAAATCTGTATTCCTCTTTTCGGCTAGTCGAGAGGGCAACTCTTTCTCTCCAGAAGCAGACTGAGAAGTTAGAGGTTGTAATACTCCGCTTTACCTTGCATATCCCTAAGGTACCTAATATCATATGAGGTGGGTGGGTGTTGGATATATATGTGCTGCAATTTCTGATAGAACTTAGAATGTGCCTGAAATGGCTGAGGTAATGATCTATGAAATACGTATATGCACTTTCTGTATGGTAGTGCTTTAATGGAGAGTCTGGCATAACCACGTAAGCAAGGACGGAAGAAGGATCCATCTGCAAAGTTGCGACAGATATATCAAACTTCTCGCCACCAATAGTGATTGAGTCTGGTTCTCTTCTTTTGTTGAAGTCTAAGGAACTGAGAGGGGGTTAGCGTATATGCTACGCGTGGAGTCTTAGAAGGGGTCATAGACATGGGGGATTAGATGCTCCCTGCACAAGTACTTTCAAAATAATCATCCATCTCGGCAAGTATAGAGGTCGCATCCTCCTCCTGCGATAGCGAAACAAGTGCGTCTACAGAAAGGACTAACTTGACTACGACTGGTCCCAGGACAGGTTGCGTGGATTTGGGTGAATAACCTCTTCCCTCTTCAATTCCAGCTGCTCAGGTGGTGCAAAGAGTTCCATTATTAAGAGCTGGTGATCATTGGTCATCCTGCTGCTATGGTCGGTTGCGCTGAACGCGACTTCTGTTTCTCCTCTGTTGATGCCCTTACCCTAACTCAGCGAGACTTCTCTTTACAGCCATCACCTTGCTCTTATATTCTTGGGCATAGGCATCTTTTGCGACTTCGACTTCCGATCTCGATCTCTCTCTCCCCATTTGTGGTCCTCATAACCAGGGTAATCATTGTTTGCGAAAATCATTGAATTTACAAGTGATTAAATATGGACCATCGCAGTCACACCGAAACGTTATATATTGTATGTTAGGTTGTTGATGACTTTGCATCCTTATAGTATCCCTTTATTAAAAATCGGGTTTCCTGGCCCCAAAGTCCCACTTTTGTTCCATTCGGTAGCTCGAAAGTTTGATATGCTCGTCTGCGAACTCGTAAATTTTATGGATTTTCTGGCTAAGTTCGTATGTATAATCAGGGCCGGATTAAGACCTTTAGAGGCACTAAGCAATGAAAAGATTATGGTGCCTCCCCCCCCCCCCCAGTAATAAAAAAAATTAAACGTAATTTCTCTCTTCTTTTTTTTTTTTTTTTTGGTGCCCCTACTTTGCTTGTGCCCTAAGCACGTGCCTAGTCTGCCTATTGGGTAATCCAGCCCTGTGCAGCCCAGGGCCGGATTAAGAACTTTATAGGCCATAAGCACTGAAAATATTATGGTGCCTCCCCCCCCCCCATGTAAGTAAATAAAAACCTTAATTTCTAAAAAAATAATTGCGGTGGTGCCCGTGCTTAGTCTGGTGCCTTAAGCACGTGCTTAGTCTGCCTATGGGGTAATTCAGCACTGCGTATAATTACTTTGTAAATATTAATTTTCTTTCTCGGCCTCTACACGGCGTAACACTTAATGTACGGCCAACGACACCTGACGTCAGAAAGTCATTTCAAAGGGACAAACTCCGATGCTCTCATGAACAACTGACCTGTACACTAGAATAAGTAGATATATGTGCTCATCTCAGTCTTTGAACTGTTCTTAAATAAAGGCAGACAACATATTCTCAATAGTTCGATTGGCACTTTCCACCGTGCCATCGCATTGATGTCGTAACGGGATGGACCTTGTTTTTTCGTCACGGATATTTACACTTCTTTTAACTCATGCGACTTCAAATTTGCTCTACGATCGGAGTGGATTTGCATCGGAACACCGAATGTTGAAATGACCCGCTCAGTACGTTTTCGGGCAACAGTAACAGCTTTTTGGTTTCTAATGAGGACTGAAGCATTCCACTTTGTAAAGTAATCCGCCATCACCAAAAATAAAATAACGGTTATTTTTTTAGAAGTCGGTAACGGTCCAGGTATATATGACGCAAGTCGTTCAAAAGGCGCGCCCACGTTGTATTGTTTCATTGGTTCCCTTGATTTATGTGTGGGAAACTTTCTTGAGGCTCAGTCGTCATAAACTTTACACCATTGCTTCACACCACTGCGTAACTGATACTAAAAGTAACTATTGAGAACCTTTAATGGGGTATTCTTAACCCCGAGGTTATCAAATTGAGCAATTGTTCGGGATCAAAATTCTTCAGAAACTTGGCACTTTTTGCCAAACAACATGTTTACCAGCGTCTGATTCACGTTTCCTGCAAAGGATTCCATAACATAAAAAGAACGACTCATATCGAGACAAATAGTATTTTACTGTCACACCTAGATGTTAAATTTGTGCCAAAGAAAGTTTATCGTCCTTTAACTTCAATTCCTTTACATGTCGAAGGACCGGATCTTGAATATGCAATTCCCGCATCCTTTCCATTGAAACCAATCCCTCGTTTTTGTCCTCTGCCTTACTTACTTACATACTTTGAATTATACCCGTGTGTAGCCATTCGGCCATTTACGAGCGGGACTGGTGTCCTCTGCCTGTTCACTCTCCGTATTTATCGGATCATATGACTGACCCGACGGAGTACATACTTACACAGAACTGGTGCCATTCATCTTTTAAAGTTTTGGTCATGGACCAATCTTTCACCGCTAATTTGTTTTGCAGGATCTCTATGGACTCCGTTTTCATTTACAATATGATTGAAGATTAATACATCGTTGTAAAAAAGTTTGCTTTTCTGAGGACTTAGTTTTAAGTTAGCTTTATAAATCCTTTGGAACACCCGACGCAGATTTTCTAACTGCTCAACGAATGTCTTTGAGAAGACAATGCTATCATCGAGATATACAAGGCAGATTTTCCACGATAGCCCTATTTCCTGATAAGGCCTTTTCTGTCAACTTAATAAACGTTGATCAGTCCGAAGGTCATATCAGTAAATTGCCAAAAACCTCCACCAGGGATAGAAAATGTAGTGTTTGGACGGCTTTCTTTCACTACAGCAAACCTACCAATACCCGTTTTTCAAATCAAGCGTGGAAGAGCACTCCAGGCCTGATATCGAATCTAACGTATCATCGAACGGGGAAGTGGGTGTCAATCTTTAATGGTACGCTTTCTACAATCGCATTTATATTGACAAGTACAACTGGGGACGATCAGGGTCTAGAGGAAGGCTCCACGATCCCTTGCTAAACCATATTTTCAATCTCTTACTCTGCATCCTTGACTATCGCTAAGGGTATACTTCTTGGTCTATGACTGTGACTTGTAGGTAGGCTATTTCGAGAGTTAATCGAATGTTCCACTAATCTTGTTCGGGTCACGTCATCTGGCGACTTATAAATATTCTTTGGTATTCTCCATACCATTTAAATTCTTGCTATTCTCTTCATACAGATTGATCAAATGTTCATGGAGTTTACATTCGTGAAATTTCCGCCCTAATTTGCCGTAAGGGTATTAACATTCTCAGTTGATTCAATCATGAACTCTTATATGTATTCTAAAGTAGCGCCGACTGTATTTTTGTTAACAAGGCCCGGTTCGTTGCTTAAGTTCGTTGAGTGTAGAGGTACATATCCATGAGCGTCTTAACAATAAGAAGATCACATTTCTCGGTAACTTTTGAAGCTGGTGATACAAGGACCACATTTGTATCAGATCGTATGCCTATTGGTTTCTGTTACGACCCCCGTTCAGTATTATAAATAGTACTGCAGATCCGCTACGGTATCATAAATGATACAGCTGAAGGTGAGCATTCAAATTTAACGACACACTAACCCCCAGTCAGGAATGCCGACTCTCTAAATACATATAACAACGCAAAGTTGAATAGATAACAATTTTATCAAATATAAGAATCAATTCAAATAAATTCCTGGACATCAATCTTCAATTTCAAATTTCCAGTAATAACTTGGATGTAAGCTTCAGTTCAATAATATCTTGACACAATAATTGGCCGGGTTAACCAAATGCCCCTTTACACTTTAATTCGTCACACGAAAGTTAATGTCCCACTGTGAGAGAGTCTATTTTCACTGTGAGAGAGTCTCTGTTCAGTAAGTTGTCCCGAGTACTCATCTGTTACTAATTTCTCGTCCTTCCTCCTTCCTTCCTCTTCCTCCTTCTGTACTCCGTGCCTCTTGTGTGCAGCCTGGGAGTTTACTCGGCTTCCTTCGGCATTTCTCCCTTCTGTCCTCCTCCCTACTCCTTCCTTCTTATTCTCTACGTACACCCTGGGAATCTTCCAGCGCCGACTCTCACGAGCACCCTGGGAGCTTCCTGAAGAAATATAAGGGACGTACACCCTTGTCTTCCTACCCTACTCTTCGAAATCTACCATTCTCTCACGGACCTTCCATCTGACTAATGGGCGAACAACTTTACCAGGCCCAAGGCACATACTAATTTCCACTTATCTTATACATGCCTTGCGCTCTACGTACGAATAGTATTACTCAAAGAATTTTAGTGACACACGCACACATCATCTAAATGTTGATATGTTCTGACACAGCATTCTATCCATCGTTAATAAGTAATCATTCCTATTGCATGCGTACTAAGAATTACAGAATTATACATATAAATACACATGAACATAAATCCAACTCAGTCTAATTTCGCATAGTTCTCAATCTACCTTCTGATAAATGTAAATACATGTCATAATTAAATTCTCTAATAAATGCACTATACGTTATGATTCAATACTTTAATAAATTCAACTATCTACTGAAATCAAGCACAAAGACTCGGCCAAGATACCGTCTTACCTTTTAGAAGCTTGTTTACCCAGTTCAAATTCCCTTCTTTTTACGAGTTAAGTCTCGGAGTGGCTTGTAGTTAGAATTCCCTCCTCAACATAAGCTTTCCGCTCTACTTCCGACAACACATTTCTACCCTTCGAGAACTAGCAGCGCACTAACGTTTCTCTGTGCGTTTACGAATAAGAATGACGCATTTTCCAACCTAAAGGATTAGCCCCTCCCACCGGTAGATTTAGCTTCTCTCATCCCTAATTGGTCGACACGCCTATCGTTTGATTTTCTTTCCGCCTAGGTCCAGGTTTCTTCACACCTTCTTGGAGCGCCACGGGTTATCCGGCCTGACTATGCCCTTCGGCAATAGCCCCGCTATACAAGGATTTAATACCTTTGAAGCCAATTCGGAGATACAAAATCACGTAACTCCTAAGTAAGACGTCCGGCCCACATACTATGATTTCCGCAAAATTATGCCCTTCAGTTCGTTACAGTTTCCTATTATCAACATTTCGAAGTACGGGGGAACGATAGCCTTCAGTCTAGGTTTAATCACACTTCGCCAGAATCACCCATTTTTGCGGCAAGTTTACCATCATACTAGGTCAAAATACTGTCTTGATGCTTTGCATTATAGCAAATTAGATCAATATAAAAATAAAATTATTTGTAAAAACAACTAGAATACAAGATTTATAATTCCATACGCTGCCACCAGGTGTAACGCCATAACCATTTTGCAGGATTTTGGATCCTCCTGTCTACCTTTTGGTTAGAAAAAACAAAATAACACCGGATCGTATATAACAAATGCTCGAACCATTTATTTTAAATTACATTAAGCTGGAGAATTTACGAAAGTGCAGTTACTGAATTTTGATACAATATACATATACATACACATTTAAGATTTCATACCAAACTTAACATAAAACCAGATGTTCACGGGAGACAAGGGGAAGGGAGCTTCAGAGACAAGGGAAAGTGCAAGGGATCTTCAGAGATAATTGCTCCTTCTCCATCTGTCTGAGTGGATTAAACAAAATATTTTAAACGATTTATAGTAATAAGAGAATACTGTGTTGAAGTCTAGGACTTGAGTTGTTTTAGGTTGGGCGCGGTGGATCAGGTGCATGTGAATTGCTGAGCTTCTTGTGTTGAACGTTGGAGTATCGTATTGTAAAGGCGCAACGCGAGTTCGCATTCTAATGAAGGTGAAATCAGATTGTGAAGTACCGACTTGTAACTGAGGTAATAAACTGATATGAATTTCTGAAGGAACAATTTATGTTTACCAGAATTATCTAAACCGTCATAAAACTTATTCGATTTCACTAGATAACGTGACCACAGTGATAATTAACTCAAGGTGGAATTATATCAACCAGCACGGTAGCAAACGCCACCTCATAAATCATAAACAAGTTTAGGAATTATCCGTGATGTCAAGCGAATATTTCAATAGAAACTAATAATTACAACCTTACTACATCTATATAGCATGACCGGATACATTTTAACTTTGGAAAATAGAGGAAAGTACTTCTGTCTGGTACAAGCGCTCGAGAAGATAATAGTCAAGCTCATCATTACATGGATGTACCAACCACTGTTTATAGCAGTGATTCCCAAACCCCGGGTCGGGTCTCGAGGACCCTCGCGACCCTATACCGGTACTGCATTTTGGGTCGCAAAAGATGGTATTTAGAGTCGCGATAAAAAAAAGTTTGGGAACCACTGGTTTATAGGAAAGATCACATGACATAGATAGCTACGCAGATCGAGTAGCACTCGTCGACCCAAGATAGTGCAAATGGAGACTAGTGTGTATTGGCAGCGAGTGCAAGGGAAAATAACTGAATTATTGAATACATTGTCCTTGCAAAACCATATATGATACAAGGTACATTCATCAGGAATTTATGACTGACTGACAATTTAAAATATGCACAAATAATCACGCAAGGTTACAATATATACCAAATCTGTCTACACCAAACGGACAAACATACCATTAGACTGCATGTTTCAATACACAAAACACGTTCAAATAAAATCACTCGCGGAAACACTGCAAAACAAGTCCGTTTACAATTTACATATTTCCATATATAAAACACGTCTTCCAGCTAGGAAACGATGCCTAGTAATTACTAGAAAACTATGCATAGTAATTACGAAGAAACCATGCATATTAATTAAAATTATAAACAATAATTGAATTGGTCACGGAGGTAATGATCATTACACTTGATGTTTACAATCGTCTAATGGATCGTCTGTGTTGCATGGACGTGTAAAAAGTATAACAGTACATTTTTTTTCTGTGTTCTGTTTTTACTGCATCCAGTATTCTCACTTGGATCACATATTCGAAACTTTAGGTAACTGTTTTGGCGGTCTTTTTGTTAGATTTCTGTATTACACCTCTTCCAATCAGTGGTTAATTATTAGCAAGAACAGTCATCGAATTCACGATAATATTTATACGACTTGTATCAAACTTAAAACACTTTGGGCCGGTTTAGACAGAACAGACAGTCGGCAAACGTGCTTTATTTTCAAATAAATTTATTTTTCTGATCGTTTTCGTTTTTTTTGGAGTGACACAAAGCCATGTTCTGCGCGTGGTTTCGCGGCACTTTTAATACTACCACTTTTTCTGGATATTTGTACATATTATAAAAAGTATTATACACGATTTGCTGATGTAACATTTTTCTTTGACCACAAACAGAGCATTTTTATCTGGGTCGAAAAAGCGTCTTGACATAATTTTAGTGAATTCCAATATGTTCCAAAGAACGCAGTAGAAATCTACACATGTCCTGGTCTATATAATTGTTATATAAAATATAAATGATCCACGACATTTTGTTAGAACAATTGAATGATGATCGATAAAACGTTACAATTATTTACGGAGATGACAGAAGGACTATTAAACCGGTATGCACGACAACAACTACAATGACACTTGTACATAAATGTCACCTGTCAATAAAGGACACATTAAGGGATCTCCATTATTAATTCTATATATTTGATTTGTATATACAGCAAAGGGAGATTGTATAATGTGGACAGAGTGTACTTCTTTTTTTATAAAATATCTATTTTCACTGTGTACAAAGGATATTTTCACAAAATTAGAGATTGAATTATCAAACAGATGAGTTTATTTATTTATTGCACCTGTTTATATACAAATGACACCGTTTCTAAAGGACAAATGTGTCATGTCCATCGAATATCTTTTATAGGCATGTTTTAGTATACCGTATGTACTCGCGTATATTCATATCAAGTGCAAACTGCATAGACCCAGATTTGACGGCGCATAATGCGCCGGCAGATCTGGGTCTATGCAGTTTGTAAGGACTAATCAGTAGAACAAACAACATAGACCCTAATCGGCCGGCGCATTATGCGACGGCAGATCAGGGTCTATGTTCTTTGCATTTGGATTCCAATAATACGCGAGTATAGACGGTAACTGTCTTAGCGCATGTGCAAAAACGCACTTAGAAAGGTACTTCTTGTAGGAAATTCTTTGTCTCAGTACTGTAAGATTGGTAGGGCTTTTTAAAAATAGTCATCAATCTTCTAAATGCAATCCATTTACGTGATCAAATATTGAGGAAAGGCGACAAATAGTATAAAATATTGTCACTGAGTCAATACGATAATGAAGAAATTCCTGATATATTTTTATTTATGAGAAAACATATTCATGGCCCATTATTTCCAACATAACGCAGGAAAAAAATTATGCTGTCTCTCTTATATTTCCTGGGCCAATGATGGTGATCAAACCTAAGTCAGTTTTACAGCTTGGGTGCACGTGCGTACCGTGGATATTATTCCTCCCTCTTTTTAGATATTTTTCATATATATATATATATATATATATATATATATATATATATATATATATATATATATATATATATATATATATATATATATATATATATATATATATATATATATATATATATGTGTGTGTGTGTGTGTGTGTTATATATATATGTGTGTGTGTGTGTGTGTGTTATATATATGTGTGTGTGTGTGTGTGTGTGTGTTGAGGTCAATGTTAGGACTTTCGAGGCTCTTGAAGACAAGAGGGCCTGTACAAAATAAAAAAAGTCTTAGTTATATAGTTATGACTTTTTATATGGAGTGACTAATAAATGCACAATTTCGTGTTGGTTTCATAAGCTGACCGAGATCTGAAAACGATTCATTTTTGCGCATAGATGAAGTCTTAAGAAAGTTATACATTTCCGGTCTTATCCAAACCCCAAACAAAATCAAATTATGACCGTGAAAGAGTTCACTGACCTCATACCTTGATATTTTGGATTTAGTATTGTTTAACTTAATATGCACGCAATGTGAGATGAGATTTGGTTCTTACGTTGTGAATTGATAGCATGCCTTTAATTTTGTGTTATTGTATTTGTAGGACAAGCATTAATATGGACTAAATGAGCCATTACATGGATAAAGTTTGTATCTAATCTGAACAGGATCAATAATCAACGAGGCTAGAAATACTCAACATAGTAGATTTATATCATTTTCAACTGTAACTGCTCTCTTGTAATGGCTGCATTTATTTCGACATGCAGATTTCACACCTCTCTCTCTCTCTCCGATTGGCTGTTTTTCCTTTTATCTATCTATCTATCGATCGGGTTTGTCTTCCCTTCTTGTATATATCTACCGATCGATCGATTGATTGATTGATCTGTCAGAGAAATGGTAATGGGACTTCGCGATTTAAACCGTAGAACATCTAAATTTCCAACCTGGGAAGTCCATTACGTCTTAGTCTGGGAAATCCATTACGTCTTAGTTTTGAAAATTAATTGAAGCGAATATATATAATTTGTTCGTGTGTATTTATGATATATATACATACTATTTGGCACTCTGAGGGCCAGGCAACCTGGAGAACAGCGTGAATGCACACCTTTCCCCAAGAGTACTGACAAAAGTTGATGTTGTCCAACGTAGCTATTGCTAGCTGTATGAATTACCATACTACGTATCAACAAGCAGTATATAAATCGTGTGTAAACGTAGCATGGTCGGTTAAGTCTACATGTCTCAGATGGAGGGTGTACCATGCATTCGGCGTATTTCATGTTGCCAGAAAGGTTAAACTCAGAAAGATTATAGGTTAACTTGATTAGGACTGAGGGACACTGTGCAAAACGTCAGCATTGGTCGATTTTGTGACCTGAGCCCAGAGGAAATACTCAAGCCTGCGACAAAGTTTTCAATATGTCGCTTTCTCGCTACAATACCGTTATCAGCTTCTTTTCAGAAACATTCAATGGAGTTGTATTTGTAACAGCATTTGACAAGTGAATGCGGAGCCATTTACAATTTTCCAATTACGTTAGAACGTATATATTTAAGCTACTGTTCGGACCTGTTGGGTGGCTATATACATACATATATATATAGATATAGATATACATTCATGTTTTTTTTCGTGTGACATTTTGGACAAAACGGTTACACCTCTCTTCTTGACTTCTTTATCAAAAGGCACACATCAGTCGGTACTTTGTGCAGATCAAGTGGGTGTCTGACTAATGAGCTATTATTAATGGATGGCTAGCCGGTATAGCATTATCTTATACAGGACATAACCACGTTCTCGTGTATTGCCTGGGATATATAAATCTCTCCGTTTGTGACCTAGTAGAGGACTTTTTTATGTTCTTATAGTACCTAAGAGGAAGTACGTCAACAAATACATATATGTAAGTATACTGTTTTCATAATAACTAGATATGCAGTACAGTTGACAAGAAAAAAAATGATTTGCATTCGTGTAAGATGCAGTCGAAGTAATTTGATTTCAGTATTCACAATCACACACTTTTGTAAACACATAAGAATACAAAGATATGCAGACACAATATCATGCGCACCGAAACTCAAAAACATATACGTTTACTTGCATCTACATGTGCACACATTGTCTCGTAAACTTTTTTTTGTCCTTAATTTAAGATGTGAATACATGCATATGAATTATGTACCTCCTCTATCCGAATACACTCGTTTATATTAGATGGACAAAAGTTGTGTCTCAGAGATGTGTATGTGTATGTATTTATCTTCAAAAATAAAATGAAACGTTATTGATCAATTCCTAGAGAGAATATTTGATTGCTGGATTGTTTTATTTTAATTTGGCTTTTCTGGATCAATGAAGTATATTTAATCTCGACAAGACCCGAGTTTTGGAGAGGTCTTATCACGAGGATATGGCTGTTTTTTTCCCCCACTGAAAACCATTTACTTTTTATGGTTTCATTTCAACATTTTTTATTGTCAGACAATACAGGTATAACATGCGGATCGAGAGCTCTTATCTTTGCAGTAATCCGTCACTATTGCAAGTTGTTAAGTAATTTAAATGTATTTGTACTAACACAACTGTTATGTTCTACTAAAAAATAGTGACAATTTTTTTAATGGATTCTCTGAGTATAAGATGTTTCTTGTATTTATTTTGCTATATGAGTAGCCAAAGTCTGTCAGTCCAAAAACAAGAAAATATGTGTGTTTCCTATTGCACTGGTTTTAAAATTAGGGTAGGCAGGTATTTTTTTTTATTTTTTTAAAAAACATTATATATAAATCAAATAATATTTCAAGCGCTGCAAAGTACTTGGCAAAACCGGCTCAGTTAGATGCACAAATGAATTTCGGCAATGTGATTTTTTTTTTTTTTTGGGGGGGGGTTGAGTGCTAGGGTCGGCAATGAGAAACAGGGACGGTCGGCCGACCGGAAACACATATTTTAAAAAAAAAAATTTGACCTTATGGGTGTTGAAGTTTTGTACCTAAACTAATACAACTTTTAAGATTGTCCACACAATGAAATATGAACGTATGAGGTTTTGTTTGTAATAAAGATTTTGTCAAAGTACGAATACTAACTCACGGTAAAAATACTCTACTTCATAGGCAGGATAAGTAAATACTTTTAAAAAAATGTTGTAAAAAGCAAACTTATTTTGAAAATTATTTATGCAATTTTCCCCCATTACTCCCACCCCACCCCGCCCCTCATTCTCTCTCTCTCTCTCTCTCTTTCTCTCTCTCTCTCTCTCTCTCTCTCTCTCTCTCTCTCTCTCTCTCTCTCTCTCTGGAGAAGCAGAGAAGCAATCTTTCGATTTTTTTAATCAGCTTTTTTCACAAGCGAAGAAACCAAAGTCGCGAAAATATTATTCAGATTCAAATCTTGATCAGTATTCATCTGTCGCGAACTGCGTCCTACTATTTTGTTTCCCTCTATGTTTGTTTTCGAAGGTTTACAATATTTGCATAATATGTATAATTAATATGAACGTCAGATCAGATTTGAAATGAAGGGGGAAGGGCGCAGGTTTCCTTTTTTGTAGTAGCATACCCTCATACAACCAACAGCCAGAAAGAAATGCAGAGGAACTGTGCAAATTCATGTATTATTAACAGCGACATGAGAACTGTTTCGTCAAACTCCAGAAACCGACAAACTGACAAACAGCCAGCGACATGAGAACTTTTTCGTCAAACTCCACAAACTGACAAACGAAAAAGTGACAAAGTCTTCACGTAATTGTAAAACTTTACGTAAAATATGGTAAATTTCGCTACTTCAACTATCAAACTAGTTTTAATACTAAATATTTTACATTGCTGTTGATATCTATTTTATTTGTAACAAACATGAATTTCTCTTTCCTTACATTCGAATTACTCATGTTACAGAAATTCTGATTAAATGTAAACATGTGCGGCAGTAAAATCAGTGATTAATTTTCAAAATGTTTGACCGCACTCATATGACGTCATGACGCGTAGGGTGACATAGCCTGGGAATTCGAAACATCCTCGTCTCTTTCCGATGTGTGTCGACTAGCTTCAAGTCTCTGAAAGAGACTCGGAGGTAATCATAGTGATACTTCCCAAATTGGTAAGTTTTTTCTAGCATGCGATGGAAATGGCCGAACACGTTCCGACTGGTAACCTGGGTCAACCGGTCTGCTTCTGTTGTCGTCGCTATGCAATGATAACTAAGAAAAGGACATGGAGAAAAAATAAAGTGAAACGAAAAGGAGTATTGACTAAGCTTGACTGAGATTACATTTAATCAATAACGAAAACAAAGCATGCCAATTCGTAAACTTTAAGGTAAACAACAGTAAATTGCTATCAGTCAGAAATAAGTTTGTAAAATCACTTATGTTATATAATATGCATATAATAATATAATATACTGTACAAATAATCTCAATGTTATCAGCTAAAGGGATGGGAGCCAAATGTATCCGCTTGATGTAAACAATGCGCAAGGTGGCGCAGTTTTGGTCGTATTTTTCCAACATTCGGAATATCCTCGTCTTTCCGATGCGATGCGAATCGAATAACTTCGACTCTCTGAAAGAGACTCGGAGGCAATCGTAATGATACTTCCCCAATGTGTAAGATTTTGGCGGACGAAAATCTTGTTAGATTTGCGAAGACCAGATTCTTATAAAATGATATGTGTTGAAAATAACTCTTGACAACATTTCAAAAATAAATTAAATACCTGTACATTTATTTTTAATGCTATTCCTGCAACTTTGCAGCATTTATCCAATATTCGTCCACCAAAAACGTATAATTTGGGATATATCACTACGATTACCTTTTAGAAAGTTTCCACTCGCATCGGAAAAACACGAGGATGTTCCAATTGGGTGACGTGTGCCATAGAAGCTTTTAGCTCAAGACCACCCTTGTATTAGTTTAATAGTATCATTTCATACTTTTTTACGTTTGTAGCATGTATAATAACAAATGACGTCACAACGTCATGCAAGGCCAGGGCGTAAGGATCGAGGCATCCAAATGTACTTCAAAGTCATTTTACTACACTATTCTGCCTTTCGTGAAATAAAATCGGTATTTTTCGTAAGGTGATAAATATGGTTTTACATTTGTGGTTGTTTAACATGAAATTTATGAAACTCGTCGAATCTTTTAAGACTTGCCAATTATTCGAGTCGTTTCATAAATTGTATTTGTAACGATCATATTTATGTTCATATATATATATATATATATATATATATATATATCCCGTCGGATCCGTAATACAAAACTGTTATCCTCTAATTTCAATCCATCAACAGAAAATATAAGTCACTCTTATAAATGGCTCAAATACTGTAAAGCCAGAATATTGTAAATTATTTAGAATATTCGCTACACATAATGTACACAAACAAATCCTCGTCAATAATATATCATATAATTTTATACAGATATTATTATTGCAAATTGTGGTTTTTTCGCTAAATTTGCCAAACTTATACTCGCTAGAATCGTGTGATTGATAGGAGTCCTGCGCACAGCACATCAAAATTTAAGCTATTCTTTTGTTGAAATTTAATCTTGAAGAATTAGATAACCCTTAATCAGTGTATACTGTATGATATATATATAAGATTTACTTGAATATTCCTTATTTTATTAATTAAGATATAGCAGATATCAACAGTGGGGGAACTCTGTTCACTAATGAACGTACCAAAATCTATAATATGTTACAACGAAAAATACTACACAACTGACAGCTGAACTTCGTACCGTTCTAATGGTCACTGGCTACACTTTTCGTACTGTTCAAATGGTCACTAGTTACACTTATCGTACCATTCTAATGGTCACTGGTTACATTTTTCGCACTGATTTTATGGTGACTGGTTACACTTTTCGTACTGTTCTAATGGTCACTGTTTACACTTTTCGTACTGTTCTAATGGTCACTGTTTACACTTTTCGTATTGTTCTATGGTCAATGGTTACACTCTTTGCTATTATTGCTCTGTGATTTCACTTTTCTGTCTAAACATGTGCATGACGTACAAGTAATATTCTGACATTTGTTGTTATGCGTTCTGTCGTTCTGATTCAACTGGTGATTTTCAACTAAAGACCACATTCGAATTATCAAGAGTTGTCTTTTCCAATGGCGATTTTCAGTATTTGATTCAGATTAAAAAACGGAACCTGAGATGTTTTGATATTTTAATGGAGTTTATATTGTAATGTCTTGTTGCTGTTGATTTTCCGTTGGATAAATACATATCCTCAATTCGTGATATCTTTAAATACATATACTCAATTCGTTATATCTTTTTAATAACAATATCGCCACATTTGTAATATCTCAGATGGATTGCAGCTTATAGGAAATAAAGACATATACTAGTGTGTATTATATTGTTACCGAGTTAAGCATTCTAAAATATAGTTACTCCGGTCTCAGTGGGCAATATTTAGCATTGTTACCTGATTGCTGCTTTGTTTGTAGCCAATATGATTAAAATCAGATCTCCACAGTCCTACGTGGAGATCTAATGGACACCAATAAGAGGTCATGTTCTGTTGACCTTGTTGTTCACCAATCAAATCACAACTTTCAAATTTCTGAAAGTGACACACGTCATTCGGAACATATCGTTACTAACGATAACTCTGCCTAACACAAATGTGCAATGCTTTATCTGATAGGCTACTAAAAATAAGTGGACTGATAATTCCAGGTCACCAAAAACGGTGTCTTTCAGAACATTTTGGAAAGAGACAGCTTCGCCAATAAAATTAGGTACTGCAAGTTTCCTTTTGAAAGAAAGTGGTCGTGAAGTTAGGATGACAATTTCAACAATTGGCAAATGAGGCAAAGAAAAACTATATGAAAATTTACGTATCACACTAGTTCAAACATGACAGTAATTTAAAATTATGTACAACGTAGTTCATATATAACAATAAAAACTCCTTTTTTATTAAATTGTTATGCATTTTCTAATTACAATATGTTGAAATCTGTCTCTTAATAGGCGAATACCTGATTTATGTAAATTTATGTAATTTTATTTACATGTATGTGAGCTATCAGAGCTGTATATCAATAGATAGGGATATACTGCAGTCGGTGTCTACAGCTGGTGAACAATTAAATCACCTCGTGTTAATAAATTAAATGTCAGTTAGTGTGATCATATGAGACGTCGGCTTGTTGACATGTAATTTACGAGTAGTCATGTTACATCGAATTCGTTTAAAATTGTGTATGCGTGCGATTTCGTTAAGTATATAATTTGTTCTGTGAACGAACTGAATTTTTTTATTCAGAGCTTAACTGCATGACGATGAAAAAATGGCTGCATTATAGAAGTCTCATTTCCAACGAATGTTTCGGATTGAACTAATGTGGTAGACCGCAAGTGACCACGAAACGTTTATTGCATAGCTATGTAGAGAACACACCAAACTATTTGCCCTCTTTGCTGGGGACAACCTGGTGTTCAATTGCTCGTATATATTCATGAGTAACTGTATACAGATTGCCAGACAATCTTCCGCTTGAACCCTACCTCCGTTACTAAGAGGCCTGATAGAGATTTTAATCAAGTTCATTAGATACATTTAGGCAAGCAACATTGTATGATGCTTACTGAATGATTTTTTATTTTATCATGATTATAGTGTCTGCATTAAAGAGTACTGGTATTCGGAAGAAAAACAAAGTGTTACTGGCGCGGCTCTCAGAGGCGGTACTCCAGAGAAATCGGGTTTGACTCTTGGCCTAGCATTCATAACATGTTCCAATATACAAGACTCCTATTCAGAATTCAAGGTCAATTATTTAAATAATACTTCTGCCTGGGTCATGTCTTGAAAACATGATAAAAGCACCGGAAGTGTTATTATGTTTCTTTGAGTAGCTCTTTAAATATTTGGGTGTAAAGTTTCGAGTAAATTCTCACTATCAGACTTGAAAGTTATTCGAGGCCCGCTTACCCGCTAACCCGTTTTAGACTAAAATTACTACACGTTAGATTTGTATCCTTAAAATAATAAATACCTTTTCATTGAAAGTGGTGAAACGAAACCTCTTAACAGTCAAAGCAAGTTTATCTCTTTGCAGTTTGTATTAAGATCGGTTGGTTACGTCAATGTGGTTGGTTGTTCACGGCACTGTAAGCACATTATTGGCTATATCATGCCCAGGAAATGGGAGTTTAGGACCTTTCCGAAGGACACACAGAGGCAGCCGACAATGGCCGGCCTGGGCGAGAATCAAACGCGCCATCCTTGGATTACGAGCCCGAGGCACAACCATCTGAACTACCGCGGCTCCTTGGTTACGTCAAGCACGCCAAGTACGGGCGTCTTTATGTGATCAGTCGGCTACAAGAGCATGGAGTACCGCCTTGAAAAAATATTTCTCTAGAAATTATTTTTAAAAATCTCCAGACTGGGTGACATCTTAACCTCGATGAAAAGGTTAATGTAATATATATATATATTTGATTGCATTATATCTTGTCCTTTATTCGAAAGGTAACTACCATGCTTATTACTATGTAGTCCTTTATTCGAAAGGTAACTACCATGCTTATTACTATGTAGTCCTTTATTCGAAAGGTAACTACCATGCTTATTACTATGTAGTCCTTTATTCGAAAGGTAACTACCATGCTTATTACTATGTAGTCCTTTATTCGAAAGGTAACTACCATGCTTATTACTATGTAGTCCTTTATTCGAAAGGTAACTACCATGCTTATTACTATGTAGTCCTTTATTCGAAAGGTAACTACCATGCTTATTACTATGTAGTCCTTTATTCGAAAGGTAACTACCATGCTTATTACTATGTAGTCCTTTATTCGAAAGGTAACTACCATGCTTATTACTATGTAGTCCTTTATTCGAAAGGTAACTACCATGCTTATTACTATGTAGTCCTTTATTCGAAAGGTAACTACCATGCTTATTACTATGTAGTCCTTTATTCGAAAGGTAACTACCATACCTATTACTATGTAGTCCTTTATTCGAAAGGTAACTACCATGCTTATTACTATGTAGTCCTTTATTCGAAAGGTAACTACCATGCTTATTACTATGTAGTCCTTTATTCGAAAGGTAACTACCATGCTTATTACTATGTAGTCCTTTATTCGAAAGGTAACTACCATGCTTATTACTATGTAGTCCTTTATTCGAAAGGTAACTACCATGCTTATTACTATGTAGTCCTTTATTCGAAAGGTAACTACCATGCTTATTACTATGTAGTCCTTTATCAATAACGATCTTCAGATATCATATTTTATGATTCACTCAAATGACGATATGACAGACAAGGTTTTATTGCGCGAAACTTCCAAGGCAAAGAACAGTTATACAGCACTGAAAAACGTAGCTTAGTCTTTCTCCACCTTGCACCCAGGGCCGTCGTAAGGGGCGGGCGATACGGGCGACCGACCGGGGCGCCAAGCCTAGGGGAGCGCCATTTCGCGGAGTTTGTGGTATTTTTTCCGAGGGTGGGGGGCGCCGAATTCGACGCTTGCCCGGGGGCGCTGTTTCGTCCAGCGCAATCTTGCGACCATCAAATTTTTTCCACAGAATGCTAAGGAGCTTACAGTTATCTTTTATTACTAATGAGGTAATGATAAAGAAATTATTTACCTACCATGAAAACAAAAGAATAAAAAGTAGATTTACTTATTACTGTATTCATTGGAGGTTTTAATATTGGAAAATGGTTTCATGATACCCTGAAGAATGTCTCTCTTTAATGTAATTCTGAAAACAACGAGAATCGTGTGTGGTTTTTGCACCTAAAACTGCCATGAAGAATCGAGTACCAGACAGTATTGTTAATTTGCTGTCTTGCCAAGATACGCATAAAACGTTCGTGATGAGATCGTGATATGTTTTAATGTACTTAACTAATAAACAATTGGAATTAAAGCCGATAGCTCAATGATAAAGTATTCGGGGTGTAAGAATCGATTTCACAGTCCAGGTGTGTTCATGTTTGATGACTCGTACTACAGTGTATATTGTCAATAACGATATTGAATCACTCAAGGATGTCTGGGGAACTATGTGATATTTTCTTTATTTAAATATCCTTTATCCTTCATGTAGATATAAGAGCTGACGAGAAGAGTAAGCCCTTCATATTTATCTATCTAAATCTACCTTTCGATTTACATTCCCCCCTACCTGTTACCTACTTACCGACAGTCAGACAGACAAACTGAGACTTGTCTGACAATTTCAGTATGTTAAAGGTAAAAATAAATTTAAATAGATACCTTGAATTAAGGTTTAATTAAACTACATTTCAAACCCTGTAACCCATACGTCCCCAACGCGATGCCCGCGGGCGCCATGGCGCCCCGCAAGGTGTTTGTGTGCCCGCGGAAGAGGTTATAATGAATAATAATAATAATAATAATAATAATAATAATAATAATAATAATAATAATAATAATAATAATAATAATAAAATGGGTCATGTTAATTGGTTGGTGCCCGCCACTTTCTCATAAACTCACAATGTGCCCGTAGGCACAAAGAGGTTGGGGACCCTTGCTGTAACCCGATCATATCACCTCTCTCTCTCTCTCTCTCTCTCTCTCTCTCTCTCTCTCTCTCTCTCTCTCTCTCTCTAAACCATTTTAATTATCATATTGTCGAAATAACCGTTAGTTTATACAGGTATTCGTTCACAACATATGTCATTCTAACTCTGCATTGTACGCATGTAACAGTGCCGTTAAAAAACAACCAACCAAAAACTTATATGTAACATTACCACCTTGGGAAAATAAACATTGATCCGTGGAATGGTCGAAGCTATGTCACGCTACTAACTTCAGTTAGTTTCTCATTACAATAAACATACCATAATGTTTTCCAAATCACCGCACACTATTCTTTGATAAAAATCTGCTCTTGAGATATTTATGAACTTTTTTAGGGTGAGGTCTCTCAACGTCACATCTCACGGGTTTGATCTTGTAAAATACGTCACCTATATCACTATTAACACTGTGATCCGATTGACGGTCTGAATATATACAATTGTTAAAAAGTATGTTAACGCATTATAGGTGATTTGGTAAAGTTCCATCAACAAAAATATTGAATTTAACTTGAAGCATGCAAATCGTACAGAGAATTCAAAGAGGTCGATTAGATTTCTTCAGTCTCAGTCAAGTTTTGATTATCCATTTTGTTTCATAAATATTCTTCCATTTAAAGGACAGATTCAGTTGCTGACTCTTTTGACGCTATATTTCTGTTTGTAATCGACTGGTTGTCGTGACTTTAAAGTTGGAAAATGGGCCCTGTTTAAGCACAAATCACAGTAGCCACCTAGTTTAGGTTTACATCTGCGGGTTTATTTTGCGTTTCATTTGTACAATAAATAAATTTTAACAAATTCTTCTCGCCATCAAGTTTAAATAATTAGCGCCATAAACTATGCCAAGTGCAAAAGTGAAAGAGCAACTTCTGCGTGGGCTGTATATTGTTATAACAAAACTGAGAGAGAGAGAGAGAGAGAGAGAGAGAGAGAGAGAGAGAGAGAGAGAGAGAGAGAGAGAGAGAGAGAGAGAGAGTCGGGGGGAGATGAATTGTTCATGTCTGCTTTTGTATCCTAACGGAATTTTAGGACAAAATATGTCAGATTCATTAATCACCAAAATTTCGTGTAAAGTTATTGCGGTTACAAGCAATATCCGGGATAAGAGGTGTATTGAAATAATATCGCGAGAGGGGGAGTGGGGGATGGCATATCTTTGTAAGTTTGGTCATCAAGCAGCACGATGCATCGCCTTATTATAAGGTTTTGGCTTCACTCGGACTTAGGTTGGGATCTGCAAATGAATAGTATATTTAGAAAAATGCTTATGTCTTCATAATGTCAGCCTAATTGCAAACAGAATATACTAATATATGCAGTCCTATAATGTGACAGCAGATCGGGGTCTAATCTTTTTGTTCTATTTATTATATCAAACAAACCAGGTGGAACCTGATTTGACGTCGCGACTGTGCGAAAGTAGATCAACGCTTTTGCAGCTGGATCTACGTTAAACACAGGAAAATACATAAAGTCACTTAAAGATTATAAACTGCCGTATATACTCGCGTAAATCCATTACCAACTGCAAACTGCATATACCCAGATCTGCCGGTTCATAATGCGCCGGCAGATCTGGGTCTATGCAGTTTGTAAGGACTAATCAGTAGAACAAAGAACATAGATCCTGATCTGCCGGCGCATTATGCGCCGGCATATCTGGGTCTATGTTGTTTGCATTTGGATTCGGATTATACGCGAGTACAGACGGTAATCCATATCCCTTGAATACCACCATAATTTATGCACCCGATATTCACCGCAAAAAATGTGTCGCGTCATACTTCAATTTTATTACAGCCTGTTAAATTGATCCCTGCCAGAGTTATGTTTGAACTTTGATAAGAGTTAATCTGATTATCCTTTTAAAATGACAAAATCTTTTGACATAATATACAATGGATGTAATTGAACCATTATGATCACATATTTTGCACATGATTTATACCACACGGATTTGTCATTTGCTTAATTTACTGTAATTAGCAGGTTTAACTTTAAACCAGTTTTATACTGATGTTTGGTGATACATATTTACGGATCAAAATAACACTTGAACGTGACATAAATTCAATATGAGCAAATAAGGCATGAAAAACGTTATGATCTAATGTTTTTGTTGGGATCGCATGTTTCGATTTCTGAAGCAGCACATATGCCAATTTATTATTACGTTAAAACATGACTGAGAATATTATGAGAAACAAAATCATCAGTGGGTTTTTTTGTTGTTGTTGTTGTTATATCTGAAACAAAAACCCAGTAAATGAGTTATCTTTATAGAACGTTTCAGAAATAATTCCAATGTTAACCACATATCTTATTTCCAAAAATGGTTTGTAAAATCTTGCTCAACTTTTATGGATTTTTCATTTTTATATCTTCTGCTTTGATCTGGCAAGTAGAACTTTATCCTTTTTTTACTTCATCTTTCTCTCGCATATAGGACACACATACCTGACCCATGCATACCCTGGAGGTGAGAGGGGGCGGAGCCAGCACCCCTTCATCTCAAAATGATTGCGAAAGTACCGGAACGTTTCTTAGAGTAAGTTTTCTTTATAGTTAGATGGTTAAACTTATAACACAGAAACGCTTAAAATGGAGGAATTTCCGGGGGCCACGTTTCCAACGGGGTTTCTGTCCCACAGACCCCTCGCCTACTAATTTACGCCTCCCTCCCTCCCTTGCCTAAACGATACTTAGCGACATTTCTGGATCCACCCCTGCATACCTCCTGAAGTGTGAACCTCGACCAGAGTGCATATCTGCCAAGTGCCCACTGACTGTAGAACACAATCTTTCGAGTGTATCGACTTCCACTCTATGAGAGAGACGTTTTTGACTTGAACTCAATCAAGACACTTTATGATGTACCACCAGAGAAAATCCTATACTTGTAAAAGAATTCTGTTTATAATTTATTTATTTTACCCTGTTTTAAGGATTTTATATCATTCTTCAGCTTTATCTTGATTCCATATGCCTTTTAATGATCTTGCACATAACTATTTTTTTTCTTTTATCTTATACGACTTCATGTTGAGGTTTATTTAGAAAGGTTTATCCACCTTAAGGTTTTCTTTGCAGTTTTGTATCTTTACGTTCGCAGAACTTAACTTTTAATTAACACTATATAGTCAGGATTGTATTGACGTGCCCTTAAATCCTATTCATATATACCATCTTAAAAATAATGATTCACCGAAAAACTAACTTTAATCTGAAAAATTCACCAACAAGAAAGCATATTGGTAATAACAGAGAGAGAGAGAGAGAGAGAGAGAGAGAGAGAGAGAGAGAGAGAGAGAGATTTTAATGTTTGGAAATGTATCTGTCTAGACGAACGGGTATTCATCAATTTCAGGCATAACAGAAACAGTTTCGATTGTTTGCTCTTTGCTAATCGTTTGCGCAATGCAATCCACAATATATCATTTCTTTCAAAGACTGCACGATTAGTTTCCATTGAACTGAGCTATTTCTAATCTCAGATCAAATCCTATGTTATTGTTTCTTTTATTGAAAAACTTCGTTATCAAGGAGGGTGTGCCCATGCAACTTCTACCAATTGTGCACCAAACAAATGGCGTTCTTCCGCTTTGCAAAGTAGATACAACAGAAACCCATCGTTAGGAGATCGCAGTCAATTGTAAACGTTCAATATTACCATAAAAAAGACCAGTAAAAAAGAGTTCATTTTGTTTCGCTGGCAATCTTACTTGTACACTAAAGAACAAGCGAAACAAAGATACCGTACTTAGGCCAGGCGTAAAAAATGTGAGATACCTTCCTTTTGATCTATACGACTTAGTTATGCAGGTGAGTTCGACATAGCTAGTGTTTAGCTGTCATTTCGAAAAATGCCCCATGGAAACACGTGTATGGGAGACCTCCACCTTCTCTTATCTTCAGCATTGTGTTGATTTTATTTGATAAATTGCTTTCCTTTTCTGAAAACATATATGGAATGAAAAGAATATACTTAGCTCTTTGTAAAGCAATGATTATGCGTTTGGGGTATTTTAATTTTACAAGAACCATGGGCTAAAGTATTTAAGGAATAAATTATGTCATATCAGGTTTATCAGTCAATATGTTGAAAATATTAATTCTGAAAACTACAAGTTTAATATGTTTCTATCGTTTTACATTGTGTTACATTTCTCAATCTAAAACAGCAGAGTGTACTTTATACATTAAAGCTAAATAATGCTCTTTAACGTGTTTTTTTTTCCGCAGAAAAATCAGATTTTATTTGTCACTCTTTTAATTTGATAAGAACCTTCTTTTGTTTAAACATGTCAAATGTTCCATTTTTTGCATTAAAGAAATTAATAAACTGTTAGTTTCTACCCTTTTATGTTGGCAATATATTTGGTTGTGGATGATAACGTCTTAATTTGTTATGATGAAAAGTTGACATAAGTTAAATAAAATTAACTTTGTTTGTTGTTTAGATACTCTGTAAACAAACAACGTGTCATGCAATCAAAGTATTGAGACGATAGATGTAGACGAGTTCCATTCGCTCTGTTTAGGCCCGACATATTCTCTTATAAACAATACATATAAGCATAACAATACATATAACCATAACAATACATATAACCATAACAATACATATAAGCATAATAATACATATAAGCATAACAATACATATAACCATAACAATACATATAACCATAACAATACATATAAGCATAATAATACATATAAGCATAACAATACATATAACCATAACAATACATATAACCATAACAATACATATAACCAATTGCCGGTTTTTAAAAGGAGTCGCCTTAATATTTAAACAAAAATATTTTTTTATTTGTTTAGTTTTTGTTAAATCATTAAAATGAGAAGGGTAAGATTTTGTTTGTATAACTATCCTTTCCTTGTTTTCTAAATCTGGAGAAATGCGTGTTAAAAGTGTCCTTTTACTTATCTAGAGTCTGTCATGGGTCCATTTTCAAATAGACTATCGCATTTTATAAGCCGTGGGCACGACTATCAGTACCCCGCCAGCAATGTAATATTTAAATTACGTCAGGTTTTGCTTGTTCACAGTAAATCGCCCGTTGCGAAACTATTCTTCGAAATGTGTCAGTCTATACGTTTAGTTTGGTCTTTACTATTCAGCTCAAAATGACAGCAAAGTTGGTGTCTTCGTTTTCAGTCGGAACACTTTTGTCCTTTTCATCTCATTGTTCTGGCAGTAAAGACAGAATATATTCGTACAAGTTGCAGATTGTGTAACTTTTCATAACTGGACTTAAACCCATTTACACATTACATTTCCATACCTACCTTCCTTTTGAATTGTGCGTATACTGTGCATGTATTTCGCATTGACAAACAGAGTTATGACCTACAAATGCGGCGTATTGCGTCATAGAACGTGCTCTGTTAGAGGTTGTGTGACACATAATCTCTTTGTCAATTCAGAATTAAAGAAGTAACACCTTATGGGCGGTTCATGCAGCAGGAACCAGAAGGCCTAGTAAAAAGAGTATAATTTTCCAGAGAATCTTACTTTAAAATCTATAATTCGTAATCAGTGACAGTTGATTCATAAAGTTCATAACAGTATCTTAGCGAACTAAAAATCGGAATCAGTGAAAATTGCTTTAAGTCTGATGATGATTTTTAAAGTACAAACTACCTTTAAAGAATTCTCAAAGTCAGTTATTATTCACAAAATGGCACATACAGGTAAAATGGATCGTATTTAATTACAAATTATTAGGAATATATAACATTTGCCTTCATTTTCAGAAAAGAGGTTATTCATAAAGGTTTAACCTGATCTTTTTCCATTTAAATGTTACCTACAAGTTAGGTCAGGGGGTCAGTGGTATAGCTTCCCTGGAGCTGACACAAAGATACCACCTTCATAAATCAGTCGGGTTTTATGTCATATTTTGATTTTGCCCTGCCCCCGTCCACCTACCGTATATACTCGTTTGTAAGTCGGGTCCAACTGCAAACAACATATACGATGATCTACCGTTGCATAGTGCGCCGGCAGATCATGGTTTATGCTGTTTGTTCTACCGATTACTAATAACAAACTACATAGACCCAGATATGCCGGAGCACTATGGGACGGCAGATCTGGGTCTATGCAGTATGCGGTTGGACCCAACTTATAAGCGAGCACTTTACGGTTCCGTCTTTATGCTTCTATTTGGACACATTAAATTCATCTTTTTATTACATATTTTGACACGGGATCGGTTTACAGGAATTGGTCAAAATGTATGACCAATTACCTGTGAATTATATCAATCGAATGGGAGACACAATAAATGCCAACTCACATGGTAATCTAACTCATTTCGATGTTCAAACAATGTTTTTTTTATATTGTATTCACACGGAATTTTCATTTAGTGATTGATTTATATCCAGTATAACTGTAAGCACTTGTGTTCTTTATTTCTGTTTTGTTGTTGTTGAAATTAAATGCAGACGTAATAGTATAATATGAAACAAGTATGCGTGCATGTATAGGGTTTAACGGTACGTCAGTACAATTCTGGCTATATCATACTAATTACATGTTAAGTTCTAAAAATGTAGAGATAAAGAATAGCATAAAAAAAACTTGAGGAAGATAAAGCCTGCCATCTAAACGTAAACATATAGTATAAGTAGATAAAAAGATAAAGATGTTAAAATTCTGTTAACGGTATATGAAATGAAAATAAAGGTGAAATTTTGTAAACGGTATATGAAATGAAAATAAAGGGGAAATTTTGTAAACGGTATATGAAATGAAAATAAAGGTGAAATTCTGTAAACGGTATATGAAATGAAAATAAAGGTGAAATTCTGAAAACGGTATATGAAATGAAAATAAAGGTGAAATTCTGTAAACGGTATATGAATCGAAAATAAAGGTACAACATAGAAAATCATTAAAATATTCGGTCAAAATGTGTTATATAAACCGCCTTCCCTCAAAATGTCCAAGAGTTTTTCTGGTGGTCCAGTCGTTCAGGAAACAATAAACATTGGTGTATTACGTCACCTCTCCCTCCCCCCGAAAAAAATAATAAATATAAAAAAGTTACATTTCAGGTCTCTGTAGGAAAACTATGTTTACAATATAATAAGTTTTTTTTTCAAAATGTATTTTAAGAAAATAATGTAACCAGAGAGACGAAAATAATACTGTAAAGAAAATGTCGTAAAAGAAAACGAAAAAGGAGCAGATGATCATGATGGTGATGATGATAGTGAAAAGTCATTGACGTTTAAAACGGAGGGGGGGGGACTTCAGCTGATTATGGTAGACTTGTAGGATGACTGCGCTTGAGTTGAAAAGAGAGAATGGCTTCAATATCTAAAGTGTTTGAACGGAACAGTTTATTGCTAACTTAGACTGCCTGCCTCGAAGCATTAAAAATCAGAAAGTTAGGAAGACATTATTATACCAGTATATATATATATATATATATATATATATATATATATATATATATATATATAGAGAGAGAGAGAGAGAGAGAGAGAGAGAGAGAGAGAGAGAGAGAGAGAGAGAGAGTGCTTCTGGAATATATAGCAGATGATTATTTCCTCCAGATAGTTTCTTATTTCTTATTTTAGTTGTGTAATAATATGTAGTAAATCAATTGATGGACCTTTCCTTTATTCCGTTGACTGCACACATTTTTGTTTGTAGTTAGGACCGTAATTGTTATGAACTTGTCGATAGCCATGTAGACCGACAACGTGTATGACACAAATAAAATACATATCTGCTGTGTAACAGATGACGGCATTGATAATGCATTTATTCAGTAAGGTAATATAGGTATTTCTATCAGCATTATCCTTTAAAATATTACTTTGACGGAAATCGAACGGAATTTATTTATTTTGACATTTGTGTGATATAGCAAACTTCATATTCCCATAGTAGAGGCCTTTATTCAAGTTTTATGAACTGCCAGGGACATTGTATATACAGGTACATTGTGTGAAAGTTCTATAGCTAATTTCAATTTTAAGGCCTTCAAAGTGATAAATTAGCACCGTTGTACCTGTTGCACGCAAATTTCTATGCTAACATTAAAATATAGAAATATAGGTACGTTTCACATACAGTGTGATATATATATATAACGGTAACGGAACAGTTACAAGATGTTTCTAACTGATCAAGTTCTTTGTTAGCGGAAGATTCAACTTACAAAAACAACCACGTAAGAACCGCGAGAATACCTGAACTATTTACATGTTTGAATGACACAAGAAATCTACGGAATAAGAAAAAGAGTTAAGTAATGACATTTTATTTATGAGAAACAACAGTATCAGAATGATGTACAAACTACATGGCTATTTTGTGTTAGGGTCAGAATAGCAAAAGCATATAAAAATGAATTAAACGTGGCGTGTAATTCATACAGAGAATCAGCGTTTACATTTACGGCTTTTTTCCACTGTCGCAGAGAGACCATAGATGTTGCGATTGGATGATCTAAAATCTTTGTTTTCGTTTTAGTTTGACGGTTCCCTTGGATTCGTTCCCATTCTTGTATTCATATTTTGAACAGGCTTGAAAAAGGGAATGGAAAAGGGAATTTATATAACTACGCACTAGGGAATGGAAAAGGGAATTTTTAATGCTAACCATTAGGGAATGGAAAAGGGAATTTTTAATGCTACCCACTATTAGAGAGGATGGTAAAGTGTCATTATGCTTGCTACTGCAGAAGTTCTGAGTAAATCCTGGGAGACAGCATGGTACTACCCGGGACCACGTAATTTTGTCTCACCTAGGAATGTCACATACGACGTCACGATATCAAAAGGCGACCACAGTAATTTCTTCTTTTAAGGTAAACCATTAGAGACCCACGAATTATGCATGCTACTAATTTTTGCTCATTCCATTGCATCGATTGTGTCGTGTGTTATTTCGATCTTATTGAGTCCACTGGAGGCATTGTTAACATTTGTAAATGGGGACCCATTGAACAATTTAACCGCATCTATTGTGCTAGCAGTATTATTAACAAGCCCCACAGACAATAACTATGTCCCTCAGAGACAATAAACTTTGATTATCTGGCAGTAATTAAACCGATATTGCATTCATAACTGTGCCGTTATTCCAATTTCAGACCAAAAATAATAGCTAATGTAGCGGCTACTTGAATCTAAGCCAACAAAAATGGCCGCCTTAGAATTAATTCAGAGGAAATAGTTGTTGAAATTGGAAGTTTATTCTCTAGTCGCATGAAAGCATTTGTTCCTCGGATATGTTTCTGATGCAAATTGAAGGTAAGGCCACGTTTTCAGCATGCTTTTATGGTTTGTTCAATGAAAGTAACGTTGTGGTTGATTTTTCATGTCAGATAATCATAGTATTTTTTCAGCTAACTCAGAATATATGGTTTTGTCAATGACCCATTACATGTTAAAAATGGTAGTATACGTGTACTGCATAAATTTTGGATCAAAGGCTTTTTAATGGTGTAAAAACTGTTGAGCGAATGTATGATTTATTAGGCTGGAAGATTATCAATGGAAGGAGTTGGGTTTAATTATTCCAATCATGTGTTTTGTATTTTATCAAGAACTTTAATCAGTTGTTACTTATTTTATAGGTTATTATCACAGTATTATATGCGCCAACATTGGATCAAAGGCAGTAGCGACGCGAGGGTTCGAGGCGCCCGGGGGTAATATTATTTAGTGGCGCCCCTAGTGCCCCGGGGCAATGATCTTTAGTGACGCCCTTACTTTGTCACAGAGAACAGTTTTTATGTCGGTTGCCAACCTCCATCCCCTCTCCCCACTCCATCTAAATATAAGTTTTGTACAGAATTGCTCCCGTTACACTAAGGTGAGGTGAAATACTATGAAAATTTCAGCTGCAAAACAAAATAAAAATAATCCCTACGGCGACTCCCTTAGCCTGGTGCCAGGGGACAGTTGTCCCCCCCCCCCTCCCCTCGCGCCGCCTCTGATGGCATTTTACGTGACTTTAATGATATCATGCCTTACACGATTGGCATCAAATCTCATACCTGACAGGATGTTTGTTTTATTTTAAAATGACACGTTTGGATTAAAGAATAGTGACAGATATTGTCCTGGACTTGAAGACTGACGTCATTTGTTTCAAGAACGGTACACAAAACAGGCATGATAAATTGTAACAGGTAGTAGACAGTTATATTCATTCAACAGTACAGGTTTAAAGTAATGTACAAAGTTATGCTCACTTCTTATGTTGTCATATATAACTTTGGGATGACAGTTGCGTTTGGAGGGAAGCGAGAGCACTACCTGTCGAGCAGTTTGAAAGTTTATGTTAACTCTTTAGTTGTGATATGATATATCATAGACGTTGAAATGTGAATCACATGTTAAGGAACTTTTATTTATGAAGATAAAATAAACTTTGGCGTAATACGGCGACAAAATAAATGTCATTTTGCATGGATACATACAAGATACATATTGTTTGAAGAATGGTATAACATTTTTATATAACGCAAAGAACTGTATCTCTGATATTGACTGATCAAATCTGGTTACGCCATTACTTGCATATGCAAAATATAACCTTTTATTTAATTGCAATATCTCGGGCATTTCGATGAGCAGGTCAAAATCCTCGACACTAATACTATGGATTCATATGTTCAAAGATAAGTCTTTTTGCCGGAAGTCCAAACACAATGAATTGTAACACATCGGGTCTTTTCCATCCCGCATGTCGTAGCCAGATTAGTCATGTGATTCAAATTGGTTCAAATACGGCGATATACGTGCAAGCAACGATTTTTTTTTTCTGTTGGCGGAAAGGCCCGAGATGCTGTGATTGCCTGTCATTATGTGGCAACAAAAATGACGGACGATTGTAGTGTACATTTGAAATGATTTTAAAAACAATTAACTGGCCTTTAAGGATCAAGTTCATATGTATGGTAATTCTCTCCTTCCCTGACTAGGAGACGTGTGAATTGTGACCGAATGAATTCGAAGGAATCACACTGACAACTTGACATGTGAAAAATCTGTATACATGATAACATTATGGGCATGATACGCTATTGTTATGACAAAAGCATGTGACGTATCGTATGTACATATACAGGGGATAGTGACAAGTATAATGCAAGCACGTTACTATGACAACTTGGCTACGAACAAGGTATTGTGTAACTTACATATCGTGAAAATCATTCCATGTTATCTATTCACCCCCGGATTGTACTTTTAATATTAAAATAAATTATAAGTAATAAATTATAAATGTGTATGTGGAAGTTGATTATATATATATATATATATATATATATATATATATATATATATATATATATATATATATATATATATATATATATATCTTTCATGCGAAAATATTACCGTGCTCTGAAAATACTTGTCTGTCAAACTTAAAAAGAAAGTCCTGTTACAGGAATATATTCAAGTAATATAATCTATAAGTATTGTCTTGAGACGAGATTTATTTTGAACTAACTTCATAATGATAATGATCGAACCCACCAATAAAGAAAATGTATAAATCAAGTGTATTTTCTGCACTCTCCATTATTGTTTATCAAGAAAAAGCTAGTGTTCTAGAGAAACCTCAGGTTGGTAGTCTCATTTTATCAATCAGACCTACCTATGACAAACAGTAGGTTTACTGGCAGTAGGCTGGCATGAGTGATTACACAGTATTACAAAAGCACAGAAAGCTGCTATGTTTGATTAAAAATTTGTCCTTCCTTCTGCTTGTATATCTGTTTGTGTTTATATATTTTTAACCTCTCTCTAAATCTGTCTTTAGGTACTCCGATAAATTATTACTTGTCGTTCTTGTTCTAAGATTTGGTCTTTTTGTTCTTGTTATCCTTCTTTCTTTTCTTCTTCTTCTTCTCGCCTTCAGCAGCTTCTTCCAAGTGACACTGATTTCTATGTAACCTATACATATAGTATTTCCTCCCTATTAGGTGCCTCAGTATACCGCGGCCCCTCTTACAACATGTATATAGTTTTGGATCTCATTAAATTGGTCAAATTTTGTTTTAGCATTCCTACATAATATAGTTCACTTTCTTAGTTTTTGGCTAATGACAACCTTTTATAACGTGATTTCACATCGATAAATACTCTATTTTTGTGTTGTAATGCTCTATCAGGACACAATTTTATTTGGACATCCCTCAATATAAGGCGCCCTCGCTTGTAACGCGGATTACTTTTATGGCTTCCATGCAGAGGGTTATAAAGAGGGAACACGATATATCCACCACTTTGTTTATTTAGTCCTACGTAGGACAAGTCGAGTTGTTGACCATTCTCTTTCGTACGCGCTGCGTGGATTAGACTCGTGGTTTCTGCAAGGTTACACTGTATAGTTGAAAACATGATGAGCTCATCTGGTCACGTTCTGTATGATAAGTCTGACTCTGTTCCGGTTACATACCTGCAGTTGCGTTTGTACACCACAGATACAACCGAGACACTTCTTAGTCTCAGAGGGCCTGGGTAAAAACATACACAAAATTTCTCGCACACTCACCCACAAACATCCATAAATCTATCCACCGACACATGCACACGAGCATCTATATATGCAAGCAATTGCCCACCCATCCATCAATGCATGCTTAAATAAATGCATGCAACGAGGCTTGCTTTCATCCATTTATACATCCAGGATCCATCCATCCACCCACTCACCCATCAACCAGCCAATTCAGTCATTCAAATTTAGAAAAGTGATTTCATTTACAAACCAAGACGATAGATGCATGACATAAAGGCCTCACATCACGATCAAGGTGTAGAAAATGTAACGAACACAGAGCTATTGCATGATAAAGGTTTAAAACCTTCCAGGATTAAAATTTCAACTGATGAATTTCCTTGAAACGGATGGCTTTGATTGGCAATATCAAACTCCAAAACAATTCCAATTGTTCCAACTTGAGATTAATATCTCGCCGCAACTCGTGTAACTTATATTGTTCAATTTAAATGAAAACGCGAGAAATTTTTATAAAGATCCACTGCAGCATCAATAATCCATATGCAGTTGATGGAGAATTTTTTTAATTAGAGGCGTGCATGAAACATGCACAGATTCATCCAAAATACTCTTACATTAGTCTTGCCTGTTTTATGAAAAGTATCAGGATGCCTCTGTGAACTAATTATTCTGGAATCACTACAGATATGCTCAAATAAAAAAAAAAGAAGTTAAGTTCAGTTGTTCACACACACACACACACACACACACACACACACACGCCCACGCCCACATCAGTGCCATAGATAAAAAAGATACACTGTGGAGTCAATAAATTATTTCATTTTAACCGAAGAAAATAGTTAGGAAATGAAGTTTTAATCAAGTGATATTTTGGTAATTGAAGCCGTGCATAATCTGCATTATTTAAAAGCCAACTAATCTTTTTTACTGTCACATAAGAAACTCTGAAGTTCTCGTTTTGTTTAGTAATAATTTTAAATCGGGTATTTAAAGAAATTAAATACGATATTAACTGCATCAGTTTTTAATATAGTCTTTGTTTTGCCCTGAAACCTAATTCGACAATGTTTTTAGTTTGGATGATAAATTGACTCTCCATTTTAAATCTGTCATTTCGACCGCAAACATTGCAGAGACCGATAAGCACGGGTACTTGTGTTAAACTATTAAAATCAATAAGTTTTAGAATGGGGTGACATTATCCTATTGATCGCCCCCAGTTGGTTATGACAAACTTTGTATTTATCTTGGATCAATAGAAGTTTGAGGTCACTGAGGTTGTCTGTTTGACAAGAGTAATTGTGTGACACCTTTTGAGTGCCAGACAACCAATATGTCAGAATGACATCAACGGAAAAAAAAAAGAAACAAAAAAAACCCACACCAATGATAATTGGGTGTCCTAAACATCTGGCAGAAAGAGAACTTTATTAGAGTACAAGAAGCAAAGGAGTTGGAACTAATGCGATCGGGACCGGCCCAAAGATTTCACAAACTATAAATGCTCATGCTGCGGGTGAACCCCGTGCCCACTCCACTCCCACCCCCACACATATTTGACAAAGCCCCCTGCCTCCGTAAAGCATCCACACATTGGAAATCGATCCAATGCCCTTTTAATTATGTTAATATGGTAAATACATAATAAAGGTAATACCAATACAGTATAATGCATACAAATACTTTACAGTATAATGCATATAAATACAATACATTATAATGCATAATACAATAAAGTATAATGCATATAAATAATATACACTATAATGCATACAAATACAATACAGTATAATGCATACAAATACTTTACAGTATAATGCATATAATGCATACAAATACAATACAGTTTAATGCATATAATGCATACAAGTACAATACAGTATAATGCATATAATGCATACAAATACAATACAGTATAATGCATACAAATACAGTACAGTATAATGCATATAATGCATACAAATACAATACAGTATAATGCATACAAATACAGTACAGTATAATGCATCCAAATACAATATAGTATAATGCATACAAATACAATACAGTATAATGCATACAAGTACAATACAGTATAATGCATATAATGCATACAAGTACAATACAGTATAATGCATATAATGCATACAAATACAATACAGTATAATGCATATAATGCATACAAGTACAATACAGTATAATGCATATAATGCATACAAATACTTTACAGTATAATGCATATAATGCATTACAAGTACAATACAGTATAATGCATATAATGCATACAAGTACAATACAGTATAATGCATATAATGCATACAAATACAATACAGTATAATGCATATAATGCATGCAAATACAATACAGTATAATGCATACAAATACAATACAGTATAATGTATACAAATACAATACAGTATAATGCATACAAATACAATACAGTATAATGCATATAATGCATACAAATACTGATCTTGCATATTTGATAGGAAGTGCAAGAAATTTTCTTTAGTATAAACTGTCCTGGGACTCAGAAGGAGTCAGTACCCGTTTTGCCTTTCAATGACACCGACTTTGTGACCTTCTATCGGATAATATCGCACAACGAGTTATATCAGGCCCTCCATATATTTGATATTATCTACCTGTCTGAATATATTGATATTATAATATATGTCCTTAAAAGTTTGGTGCTAAATTCGACCAGCAAGTGATGAGTGCTATTTATTGTCTCTTTATAGTTGAAAGAAATCATCATTAATTATCATTTAAATATCATTGTTTCTTAACAAAAGCTTAGTTTAAATGCAGCTACTCCTTTTTAACAAAACTGAAGATGATAAAGTTATATTATTGATAACTCGCAAACATTTAGTAACAGGAGTGTAAATGGGCTGCAGACCATTCGTTGACTATTAAGTTTCCTCTCCTTTCCATTATTTTTTATTCGGCCCTTCTTTCAATACAAGGTTTGTGATTTGTCTAAAAAGCGATAAAAATATAATTTGAGTTATGACTGACAATGGAATCAGGAATATCATGAAAATATAGTGCATGTATTCTTCTACAACGCACATCCAACTGCGTACAGCAAATCAGTATCTGCACCGTTCACTCCAAGTTACAAGTAGAACGAAAAGATTAGAACCTAATATACTGTTACATATACGACGACAAAGTTAAGCGTCGATGTACGCGCGTTGGCATAGTGTACACAGTACAGTAAACCATTGTTATAACGAATCTTGCCATTACGAATTCTTAATATAACGAATGCCCACGTTAGACTTCACAGAGCATTTCTACATGAAGAGAATATGTTGTTATAACGAATGGCTCATTGCAACGAACGATTCGTATGGATCTCAGATCGTTCGTCATAGCGACGGACTACTGCATTACTTACCTAGATAGCTCTTGTATGACCTTGGCAATAAACTAGGTCACATTGTCCTTTGATAACATCTTTATAAACCAGAAAAGTAAACGGAAAAAATGAATAAGCAAAACTGCATGCAAAGATTTACAATTGATTTATTCTTTAGTTATGAATTTATACTCGATAGACAATAATACCTACCCGTTGACCTGGATTATATTGTTTGCGTCACCCTGACTCGATGCTTCCCGTAAGAATAATTTTTCGCGTTCTAATTTTTTGGGAATATTACTGCATACTCTACTTGGTTTAGTAATAGCATACATAATCTGTATTACTTATTAGGTTACAAACAGTATATGAAGGACGTTACCATTTGCTCATACAGATTTCTACCTAATTTAATTAAGTTTTGAGAAGAAAAACAAAATGGTGTAAAATGTGAAGGTCGATGATGATTTAAAAAAATGAGAGGGGAGGGGTGTGGGGCTTGGACGCGCGAGATTATATATAAGATTCACATTAGCCTCTTAAATTAAACCTTCGTTTTTTTGCAATTTTGTAATTTGTGATACCTCACGGAGAGAAATGATCCAGGGGATTTAAAAATATTTAAATATTAAATCTTGTTCTTGATGGCGTATTTTGAAGATTACCAACTCCCAGCTTTTTCAGACCTACATATCTAATCGCCAGTACAGGTTGCGATTAGTACATTTGCGAACCATTCATGACACATTAAGGTCTGTGGAGACAAAAGAATGGGCAGTACTAGAAAACACTGTTATAAACTGCAGTTACATAATACAAGGAAATTGGAAGGACACCTGCAATATGGGAAACAACGAGAGAGAGAGAGAGAGAGAGAGAGAGAGAGAGAGAGAGAGAGAGAAGTGTGTGTATCCTATTGTTCATATATATCTATCTATCTATCTATCTATATATCTATCTATCTATGTGTTGAGAAAGAGTACAGAAGATTTTCGTTTGACTTCCGAATATTTTTCTAGGCATCACAATTTCAATGCTCTCAAATGGTAACTATTGCTGTACAATCAAGTCCTCAAAGATTTTGTGCACCTTTGATTGTAAAGACAGTAATTACAGAGATAATTTCGTTCTTCTTCAGTATTTATCCCACCTGGTTTATTTATTTTTAATTATCCAGTTCACGCACTGCTCATGAAATATTAAAGTGTAGCGAATATATCAAAGTACGTTTGAGTTTTAAATCGATTTTTGGCGAACGACTGTCTTATTTTATTCCCCGGTATCCATTCAGCATTATATTATCAATACTGCAAAGTAAATTTTACGACTAGCAAGACCTTTGTTGGTTTCCAACACCTCTGATTTAAAAAAAAATGTGCAACTCAAAATCCAAAGTGACTTTGTTTGCCCATATTTGTTGCGTTGCGGTATCAAGATTTTGATCTGTTCATATAATTTTACTAAAATAAATATTTTCAACAGGAAAACAAAGTATAATGCCCTCTGTCTAGATACAATGGACTGACATATTCTGCTTCCGAAAAGTTATTTGCGCTTCTTTTCTGTAGTTTTTGTCCGGTTTCACAAGAGACACTGACACAAAACACACTCTATCAAATATCATTATATTGTCAGAATAAATTATGACTCCATATTTGTGACAAAGCAAGGCCCATTAATGCTTTGAGTAAGAAACAGTCTAGGGATAAATTACTGTTGACTTTTGTAATACTGTTCATAAGGAATAGTTCTTCTATGAACAGGTAAACAATATATGTCTATTCATTATATACCGCATAACTCAAATTTTAAAATATGGTTATGACTTAATGAGAACAGTAATATCTTTTGAAAGTCTAGATCGTATACTTGCCTCATAATTACAAAATAACAGAATGGCCAACTCAAAATGGTCTTAACTTTTGTCAGAAGGTGATCGATTTGGCTGGAGAAAAAAATCTATTCACTTCAGAATGGCAGACGACATCAGCTAAACCATACACCATTTATATTTTCTTTTCTGGAATCTAAAGCAGATTGTTTTATAAAACATTTAACGAAACTATAAACTCGAAGAGACGCTGTTGACTTTGCTCTTAAATCAAATTCAATCATGCTGTCACAAAATTTGTGCAGTAATTACTAGGTATACATGCAGACTCGTCGTTGGATTCATTCCTCATTCTGTTTGCAGAAAACAGGAGAAATCTTTAGAATCGATTTTGCGTGGATTATGCTGTGTTTGGCATTTCCTTTTAAAATACGTTCCACAAAAGTGAATGGCGTATTTAGCTTTTGTTCACCCCGTCAGTGCAGAACTGCTAAGATGAATGATTTCCCTGTCCCGTCAGTGTACATGTGGTAGAACGAACTTTGACACTGCCACGTCATTGCACGTGTGGTAGGATAAACTTTTCCACAGCCCCGTCAGTGTACATGTGGTAGGATACCCTCTTAAACTGCACTGTCGGTGCACAAGTGGTAAAACGACCTCCTATACTGCTCAAGTGAAACTTAATTTTGCCGTTGTTCAGAATAAAACATGCGAGGATCTGGTCTAGCCCCGCAGTGTTGAAACTCAAGCCCATGCTCAAAGTTCCAAAACTTGTACAGACTGAGACTTTAATCAGAGTTAAGTTATAATGATAGAATTTTCAAGACTTCGTGAACTTGAATCTGACTTCTGTAGTGCTGAATGGTTCTGACCTAAAGTAAAGTACAAGTCATGTAGGCATGCGGTACCGACTATTTCAGCTATAGGTTTAATTTTTGAGAAGTTTTGATTACACATATTGCTCAATGGCGATTATTCAGTTATTTCACTGCTCGTCGATCAATATTCCTTGCAAGGTCATTACATAACCGATCCAGGAAATACATCCCACCAACACAATGTTAAAGTATGTCAGCTTTTTTAGACGAGGCCAATCAAGAGGTTTGATCCAGTGTAAACCGGATTGAATCTCGCGTGCTTTTTTGTCACAATGAAAGCGCCACCTATTACGAAAAAAAATCTGCAATACCCCCTGCAGATGAAGACCCGATTTCCGCTTTTCCTGACCCAGATTAGTGCCCGGTCGCCATTGTTGGTTGATTGTTATGGGTTTAACGCCATTTTTCAGCACATGATAGGCTTTCCTGGCGGCCGGTATATTTGGTGGAGGAATAACCCGAGAAAACTCCGGGAAGACCGAGAAAACTCCGGGAAGAACCACCGACCCATGGGAAGCTACTAGCAAGCTTTCTCACATACCCACGTTGGCCGAGCCTGAGACTCGAACCCACGCGGACAGAGGTGAGATGTCAGTGATCTGTAAAGGCGAGCGCCTTAGACCACTTGGCCTACCGGGGCCCCCCGGTCGCCATTGTAAAACTCCATAGAATTCGATAATCTTTTGTCTGGAAGTTTTGTGATGACAACTAAGGTGAAGATCTCTAAATAGTCCGGAATGAACTGACATTTTTAAGACTATATTAGTATTAAATTTATAAACAAGAATTCATTGTTTGTTTAAGATCATTGAAGGCTCCTACATGACCACGTTGACGTACACTTTAGATGTAGCACAAGTACCATCTAATTTTGAGTTCCGAACTTCAGTTTCATGCTCAAAAAAAGCTTAGAGAATACGGGACCTAGAGATCATAAAACTATGTGCTTGACTTTGAGTTACACTCTCAGCCAATGAAAAGTACGTTTCAGAAGTTAAAGTCCTCTGTGATTGGTTGACACAAACTCTCAAGCTCAAAATCAAGCTAAAAGGTTGTATGATTTTCTGACCTCTTATTCTCGAAACGTTCTGGAGTACGAAACTCAAGCTCAGAACTCAAAACCAGATGATATTCGCAGCACGTTAGATCTGAGGAAGAAACTCAAAACCAGATGATACTCGCAGCCCGTCTAGGACTAGGCTCAGAATTCAAAATCAGATGATACTCGCAGCCCATCTAGGACTAGGCTCAGAACTCAAAATCAGATGATACTCGCAGCACATCTAGGACTAGGCTCAGAACTCAAAATCAGACGATACTCGCAGCCCATCTAGGACTAGGCTCAGAACTCAAAATCAGACGATACTCGCAGTACATCTAGGACTAGGCTCAGAACTCAAAATCAGACGATACTCGCAGCCCATCTAGGACTAGGCTCAGAACTCAAAATCAGACGATACTCGCAGCCCATCTAGGACTAGGCTCAGAACTCAAAATCAGACGATACTCGCAGCCCATCTAGGACTAGGCTCAGAACTCAAAATCAGACGATACTCGCAGCACATCTAGGACTAGGCTCAGAACTCAAAATCAGACGATACTCGCAGCACATCTAGGACTAGGCTCAGAACTCAAAATCAGACGATACTCGCAGCCCATAGATCTGAGCAATAAACTTACAATCAGACTCAAGATCCAGTGTTTTTTAAAACTAATGTTTAACTTGATTCAGATCAAAATTAGAGTAACAGAACATTTAAGAATTTCTAAATCGCTGATTCGCTCTACTTTTGATGATTGTCACTTTGCTTGTGCTGATTGTCAACAGCATTGATAGACTATAACTCTGTATTTGATCTGACCAATTTTAGCTTGAGCTCAGTTCGTGCTCAAAGTATCGAGAATAGACTAAATTAAGAGCGCAATGTATTAAAGTACGATGGAGATTTGCTTGGGGTCAGCGCCTCTAAGATACGTAAGGAGTGCCATGAAGTGAAGTAATCGCCCTCGATCTCCCAGGTTCCATCTCAGTCTTGTGGTATGCGAGGTGAAATGGTTGATCATAGATTGTCGGGTGTCTTCTCCAGGAGTTCTAGTTTGATCAACCTGATAAAAAACGTAAAATGTCACTGCATTCTCGAGTGAGATCATATAATGCGTTACAGCAAATGACGATATATACAGTTATTATTATTATTATAAGTAGTAGTAGTAGTAGTAGTAGCAGTAGTAGTAGTAGTAGTAGCAGTAGTAGTAGTAGTAGCAGTAGTAGTAGCAGTAGTAGTAGTAGCAGTAGGAGAAGCAGTAGTAGTAGTAGCAGTAGTAGTAGCAGTAGTAGCAGTAGTAGTAGCAGTAGTAGTAGCAGTAGTAGTAGTAGTAGCAGTAGTAGTAGTAGTAGCAGTAGTAGTAGTAGTAGTAGTAGCAGTAGTAGTAATAATAGCAGTAGTAGTAGTAGCAGTAGTAGTAACAGTAGTAGTAGTAGTAGCAGTAGTAGTAGTATCAGTAGTAGTAGTAGTAGTAGTAGCAGTAGTAGAAGCAGTAGCAGTAAACTGTTGAAAATTGATGTCAGACATAATCTGAAAGAGGATTAATTTATTTTATATCGGTTATATTAAACAATTACAATATTACCAAGATGCAACATCACATAAATGTTAGATAATGAACGAAGAAACCAATTTACAGAGGTATGTATTTGATGTATTTTCTGACAACTGATGGTACTGGAAAGAAAATTAACATTTTCATTTTGACTTATGACAAGTTCTAACTTACAATTCACATTATACCCGAAGGCACACATTAGAATGAGGTCATTCAGTACATTTTACCAGAATTACTGAGTATGGGCAACCGTCGTACATAACGATACTGAGAACGGAGCTCAATCTCGGAGTTCTGAGGCATGTGCTTAAATCACTGCATTCTCCAGGTTCTGACATAAACCCACTTTCTCGTGTCCCGACTGCACTCTATCATATTCCCACTTCAGTTACACTCTTCCAATACATTCATGTTGTGTTTTACTTTTAATGAACAAAGCTGCCTCTGGAAAGAAGAGGGTTTAAAAGAAATCCTGGATTATATTTGATACCTATTGCAAACTAGAGCTGAAAGATTTCAAAATTTTATTTTAGTAATTTAAAGAGAAAATCCATTTATAGGGTGAATTCTTTTGATCGTTTTGACTTTTGGTAAAGTCCCATTAAAATCTGTACAATCTAAACAAGTCATGGAGTGTTAAGTGCGAAGTATATAGCTCACAAAAACCCTGCTTGTAAACACATTAGCCATACGCACTAATTTACCTTAAATACACAAGACGACATCTTGCCACATACACAAATCTATACAGTTTTATTTTAAAAAAAGAAGCATATATTTGGATAGTTATTTCCCCAAAATATAACCTGTCGTTCATCTTAATATGCCTTTGTGCGTCTCTCTCTCTCTCTCTCTCTCTCTCTCTCTCTCTCTCTCTCTCTCTCTCTATATATATATATATATATATATAAATATATAAATGTAAAGAAATTGACGACGTACGGTGCAAAAGTAGTTTGTGACTAGCCTAAGCGTTTTTTTTTACTCACTGAGACTTTGTCGAAGGCAATTACAAAACAGAGACAAACAAGACAATTAACACAAAAGAACGCGCTGACTTTACAAAACTTTACATGATTGCATGTCTAATGGAAGTGTTGTTCGAAAATTTTAGATGACACGCCTTATTGGTTTAAACTTCGATGATAGAATGTCAACGATGTTGTTGTTGACCTACTAAAGGAGGAGCAATAGCGCCATCTATTTTCTTAAGATAAAGTAGTGTAATCGTAGATTATATCCCAAATAATTGATGTTTCTGTAATGACAATAATAACAACAAGAATAAAAATAGCAACATGTACTACAAAAATAAGAGAAATTATATGCAAATTAATGAATAATGACCGAAACAGATACTTATTGTATTTGCGGGTGCCCGATTGGAGTCTTCTTAGTTTAAGCCGTTTGGTTTCAGTGTTCTTAGGCGGCGTATCCGGTTAGATTTCTTTTCTTTTCTGGTTTGGGGAACTACAGCTGCGGTTGTGAGCAGTTGCAGTTAGTATGATATCACTGAATGAATGGCCAGGGAAAGAGAAATGTTCTGCTAGTGGGATTCTGTCCAGCTTCTTTCTCATCCAATCAGATCTGTGAAGATTGATCCTTTTGTGTATTTTTTTCGGTTTCTCCGACATAATGAAGGCTGCAAATCTGTGATGAGATAAATCATATTCTCGGTTTTGCACGTCTGTTTGGATTATGTATGTTCAATTTTTGACTCGTCACTTAGATAGAGAAGGTGTTGGTCTGCATCATATGTTTGCAGGTTTTGGATCTTTTATCACCACAGGGTCCATAAGATGAATGTTCTGGCTAACCATATATTTAATATTTGGGTTCCTAAATATTATGTAGGGCCTAGAAAATTCCTGCCGTAGAAGACGCTGGCAAACGTACTACTTCGCAGACAATTTATATGCATACCACGCTCTGTCTTGGAAATTGACAGTAATAGCAAAAAATAAAACGCGATTTCGAGGACCGAGGAGATTTGGTCTATTTGACAGATGTTTAACTTTGACAATGGGGTGCATCAGAATCTATTATGAGACAAGAGATATACGTCTGGTATAACTTACCAACTTTGAGGAGGTGGTGGCTTAGTGGTTAGTACACTGACCTCTAGGGTCAGAGCAGCCATGTTCGAACAGCGGTGGCGGGGAAGGGGGTCAAGAATATATTTTTCCGAATACCTCCATTAACATCATTGACGCGTATCGTGCTAAACAGTTTGCCGTCTGTCTGATGGGGACGATCAATGTTGGTCCCCTGTGTCGGGAGAACCTCACCCTATGCAGGTAAAACATTCGTCCTGTGGAGTTCGAACAAAAATAGATACCTGTCTCCCCATATCCTGGAGTATGCATAGGCACACCTACCCGTAATACTCGATGTACGAGGATGTGGCAGTAAACAGAGGAAGAAGAAGAACATAACAGGAAATAATAAGCCAAAACACTGAATTGCCTACAGTAATTTTTTGCATAGGATATAAATTCAACTCAGCTCAACTCAAATTTGCTTGCATTCAGGTTAATATAAATTGACATACGAGGTACATGTAAACATATAATTAGAATGGGCGTGGAAGCTGTATATTTATTGTATTAATTTAAATAATTATTTTAGTAAACTATTCAAGAAAATTGGCAAAAAATAATGACACAACATTTCTGAGAGAACCAAAGATTTTATCATCGATTATTTAAATAAATCTACTGCAATTTCTAACAATTTGTTATTAGTGCTTTGGAATAGGTCGCACAGTTTCCAAGCATTAGTATGTTTGTAAAACCATACTGGTATATGCCGTTTTTTTATTTGTGTATATAAAAATAGGAACATCCAAATAATCATAGTTAAATTCTTTCCAAATATTGTTTGAATCACACAGATTACAGTCTTTCTTATAAATATAAGTCACTTCTTCTATGGGCAATATATGGTTGGCTGTCGTAAATTTACAGAAAGCTTTTCGCTTTTTACATGTAAACTTTGAAAATAATTTTCAAGAACTAAATGTTTTTAAAGTAGTATGTATTATGCCATTAGAAGAAATGTCTATGCCAGAATGCCACGTTTCCCAAAAAAACGATCAGATATTCAAGTACTAAATTTTTATGATGACAATACCACTTATTATTATTATTATTAATATTATTATTATTATTATTAGTATTATTATTATTATTATCATCATGATTATTTCACACATAATCTCAGAACCATGCGACTAATTAGTGTCATCTAAGTGCCTGCTAGAGATCTCGTGCACTGCAATATTATCGTAATCTCTGTTCTTCAAATCTCCGAAACATTACCGAAATTACGAGAACATCTAGTTAGATGCAATTTGTAAAATGCAGAGAGAGAGAGAGAGAGAGAGAAAGAGAGAGAGAGAGAGAAAAAAAAGTGTGTTTCAAAACGTGAAATAAAAAGAATGAAACCGATACCCAATGTAGCATGACAAAGATACAAACAAACACACCAGCAAATGCTGATTGATAAAAAAATTCCAGTTCTATTGTACCAAACAACTGCTAAGTAGTTCATTACTGTCAGTAAAACACTCCGTAAAAATGTATAGAATTTTTGCTGAAAAGAAAATTATGTATTTCCGCGTCGCATACACCGCTCAAAAGTTTTTAGACTGGGCCATAGTATTATCCTAATATCGATTTGGGTTTGATAAATAAATATTGTTTCATCAATATGGCTAAGAAATCCGAGCTATAAAGACAGCCTTTAGAACACCCAATACACGACCGTTATGTTAATAATAATCTCTGACTAGTATCAGCGATCTTTTGATAGCGATATAATCAGCTGTTGTTCGATAATCTGGATTAGTTTACACAAGTGTGACATTATCTTAAAGCGGCACTATTTAAGGTGAAGAAAATAGTCGTGTATAAAGCCTCCCACCTGACCGCTAATTTCCCACGTTTGTGCATTCTAGTTCTGGGTTGTGCATTCTGGTTCTGGGTTGTAATGGATTTTCATTTGGCTTGTGCTGTTTTGTTGCTTTGTCAGTCCGGACAGGTGGATTTAAATTTGATGCATCTACTATTATCAGGTATGTATTATAGACAAAGCTATAATCCAGATTGATGGAATTTAAACATTTTTGTGAGTAAACTTTTATTTTTGAACTTCTCATGCTTTCTATTCTTTTACTTATGGAATGTAGACTAGAGCAACCGACCATCGCGAATCATTTTTGTATGAAAGTTCGTGGAATGTGGATGTTTCTTGTATCAAAATTGGACCGGACATTACACGTCTTGGCCTGCGTTTATATCTAGTGTTTAACGTATTTTTGTTTTTCATGGAAAATGTATTGATCCATGTACCAGTTTATTTACATGTATGTTTTTTTTTTATCTATCTACGTGTACATGCAATAGTTGATGCCATAATACTCATGAAAATGTATATTGTCAGTCAAAATTAACATATATTTTCATCCACATGTAAAGAAAGAAATATTTGTTCCGCTTACTATATTCATTATCATTTTTGAAGTGAGAGAATAATAAGTTTATCGGCTTGTGCTTTTTCTTTTGAAACATGCCAGGTACTATTTCCTTCAAAGGTTGTGTAAAGTTGTAAACAATACTGTACGGTGTGTATGACTTGCAGATATAGTCATATTTACCCGTATGAACTACAGTCATACTTTGAATACTTTGCCAATTAACAAAAACAACCAAGCAATAGAATAATAATAATAATAATAATAATAATAATAATAATAATAATAATAAAAATAATAATGATAATAATAATAATAATAATTATTATTATTATTATTATAAACTAATAATATTACTGTTATTATTATTATTATTATTATCATTATTATAATTATTATTATTATTACCTATACTACGTAAACTTTGAGAGGTTGATAAACAAAATTTCAAAACTAAGTCCAAGCTATTTACGTCTTCTCATCAAAGAAATATTTTAATTTCGTATGCTATCCATATACTTTTTTTATTAATCTACCATGTATCAAAATTTGTATTAATGCTTCTGAAAATGTATTGGTACTCATTCATAACTGATTCGGGTAATTTATATTTCAAAATTAAATTAAAAAAAACAAAAACAAGTATGTACCATTTCATTAAGGACATGCTTTCTGTTAATTTTAGTAGCTGCTTTCTCAGTTGTAAAATAAATAATTTTATCCCACTCTCCGGTAGATTAAATTTGTAATTTATTTTAAAATTTCTGAGACCAGATATGTTTTAAATCTAACCAAACAATTTATAACAATCTAAGAAAATGAGAAATATAGATCTGTTTAAATATGAAAATGTAGATTTAAAGCTTGTACAAGCCTATCATGTATTAAAGTTTACCTCTTTTTCTAATAAATAGAGGTTCAGATGTGGCCCAGGCAAAATATCTGGTCAATATGAGTATAAAGGTTTTCTTCTCTTCAGATTCTCTTAGGTATTGCATATTTTCAGTGAAACCTGAACATACAAATATATAATTTAAAAGAGACAAATAGAGAAAATATTGAAACAATGCTTCTCAGACAGAATACATAAAATTGAAATAAAAAAAGCAATTACCTTCATGGATGCTAATGCTATATTCGAGAATATAACTAAATATTACCATTTTAGTAAATGTGTATGAATATTTGCTTAGATTAAAGATTTATTTGGTAAAAGTTTATACAGTAAACTCCTTTTATAGCGTAACCTGATGTAACGAAACATCGGATATTACGAAGCAAATCCCAAGGTCCCTTCCTTTGTTTAAAAACAAATTCTCGCTTAGAACGAAATTCGGATATAAAGATACGCTTTTTGGTGTCACATGGGCTTCGTTACGCCCGTATTTAACCGTATAATGAATACCTTACATGTATTGCACAAATGTATATTCTTGTATTCAAAAATACAAGATTAGTAACTAGTTGAAAGGATTTTTTTTCTTCTAAATTTCCCACAAGTTCGTTTCAGCTGTACGCGATATTTGCAAGAATGTTAGGGGGGCGTATTTGAGTAATATATCCCAGTATTCATACACAGATATATTGAAACATCAATACATCGTGAGATAGTACTGTCCAAAAGGACATTAATCTTAAAGGATTTCCTGACAAAAATTGTGATCTGTATTCATACTAAAATCTGATGTCTCTCCACAAATAGTGTCTCGTTACCACTTTTACAATGTCACCATGAGTAGACTACTTATGAAGAAGCTTTACGTCTGACTTAAGTCATTGATTTATTTTAATATAAATAATAGTGTTCAAATTTGTCTTACACTCTGACAATTCAATGCTTCGTTCGCGCAGGATTTGAAGTTTTGTTGACTCACTCACAAACAGTGTTTGTATTAGCTGAGTGATAGATGTCTTTGAATGCATCACACTTTTCATAAGGTGTTAAAACGTGCTCGTAAGGGAGGGTAATTTATATCCTTACAACACTCTAATGTTACCAGAGGGAGCTGTCTCCATCCGTTATCTTAAATTACCTCATTGACCCATATATTTGAATTAGTAACAAAAACAAAAAAAAAATAGGTGTTCGCATACAAATGGTTTCAATTCGATAATCAGACAGACGTGTTGTCCAATAAAGTGTAAGTAAGGTGGTAGGGTAGGCTATAAGGGCAAGTACTTCTATGGTTATCAATGTCTCTATGTGACCAGTTTTTGTGTTATTGGAGCAGGTATAAATTAGTATTCTTTCTTCAATACTATGTTATGACTGATCGTAATACAAAAGTGTACTCGTACACTGTCAGTTGTCAGCTGAAGGCAATATTCCTGATAAGTAAAGACCAAGCGCTTATGTATTTAATTTCTTTGAGTAATACCTACCTCTTCATCGGCGAGGGGATATATAGTCAACATAAGTATATAAACCTATTATATCGCATGGTACGTACGGATTTACGTGTGATGTAATTTTGAGTCAAACACAATTATATGCAAACCGTGGCCTTTCGCTCTTTTGTTGGAAACTTCTGACTTGTTGTTGAATTAAAGCTCCTTGTGTAACAAGCGAGAGATCTATACATTACTTCATCGGAACCTGGATACTGACAAAGAATTCGACACATTTCTTTACGTAAAAAGATATTACAAAATCGTATATTTCGTTCTTCTAAAGCTTCTCCAGGATTTGCTCAATTACTTTCTACAAGGTTTTACATATATTCGAAAAAAGACGATTTACTCTTGAGGTACATTATATACTCGCTTACAAGTCGAGTCTAACTCCAAATTACACAGACCCAGATCTGCAGTCGCATAATGTGTCAACAGATCTGGGTCTATGCAGTTTATTAGGAGTAATTAGTAGAACAAACAACATAAACCCTGATCTGCTGGCGCATTATGCGACGGCAGATCAGGGTCTATGTTGCTTGTAGTTGGACTCGACTTAAAAGCGAGTATAGAGGGTAAGCATCCTGTTACAGAATAGCACTGAGACTTTTTGAAGTATTTTGTCGTAGTTTGAAAAATTATATTAAGAAGATATGCACTCTTTCAAGAACATTTTAGTCCTCAAGGCATAGTTGCATATTTGAAATATTCACCTGCAAATGGGTCAGTATTTACGTTAGATCCAAATTACACATGCTTGAAAACAAATTTAGACATTGGTAGAGAGAATTTCATATTATAGTTCTTTTCTCTGGGATTATCATTCGAACTTGTTAACTTGTGGCGGGCAAATGGAATTTATTCTGAACAGCCGATTTTGGCTTGCAAGTAATATGTATTCTGAATAGCATATTTTGGCGGGTAAGTAGTATGTATTCTCAACAGCAGATTTTGGTGGGTAAGTAATATTTGTTGGGCAAGTAGTATGTATTCTCAATAGCAGATTTTAGCGGGCAAGTAATATTTGTCGGGCAAGTATTACGTATTCTCAATAGCAGATTTTGGCGGGCAAGTAATATTTGTCAGGCAAGTAGAATGTATTCTCAATAGCAGATTTTGGCGGGCAAGTAATATTTGTCAGGCAAGTAGTATGTATTCTCATTAGCGGATTTTAGCGGTCAAGTAATATTTGGGGGCAAGTATTATGTATTCTCAATGGCAGATTTTGTTCAAAAATCTTTTGTTTTGAAAGAAGATCGGGGGGATAGGTATCAAGTAATTTGTAAGGGTCCCTCAATTTTTTTCTGGAATTCACCCCTACGTCTCGTTACAGGAAGTTACTCTTCAATCATGGAAAGAATATTAGTCGGCTCAGGTAGCAGACGATATGTTTGATGTAAGCCCATCATTTCCCACACAAGTCCAATTGACTATTAACATTCATATATCACGACGAGGGTAAACTTAGTTATTGGAGCTGAACAATTTAGGATCATTAGTTATAATTGAACGCATTTCTGTCGGACACAAATCGCAAGAATAAACCTTGATAAACATACCTGACACAATCCCCCAAAAATGTTTTGTCTCTCAGTCCACATAAAGATCGACAAAGCACGGATATTTTTTTTTTAAATAAACACAAAAATGTTTGAAATCGCACGTTTATTTCATTACAAACTTTTGATGACAGTGAAAATTGCAGTCAGCAGTCAACAGCAAACTCTGCTGTACCAGCACTTTTTTTTGTGTGTGTGTTTTTTTTTCTTTAAATAAAGAATAACCATCTGCACTTACAGAAGCTTCACATAGCGATGAGGCTAAAGGTGTGTGCGTGGTGGGGGTGGCATAACTTTTCACGACTGATTCCGATATCTGCAATGAGACTTAATTACAAAGACAAAGACGTCAGAGGCTACTGATTTCTCAGTCCTCTGGCCATACACATTTACTGACCCGTTTTACGTCTGCTGCCATCGAAGATATACAGTGTATATTTTTTTAATGGAAAGTGAAGAATAGCTAATCCTAAGATGCGTTTCGTGTGGGTGGCTAACTTCAATTTCGAATAAATGATTGTAAAGTCAATAGTTCATTGAAGGTTTGTTTGAGCTGAGACAAAAATTGAGCCAAGAGAGAATCTTCCAATGAACACGCTTGACATTATTATTATACCTGAAAAATTATGGAGTGTAGGAATTCCATGTGGTCACACCTAACATTTGCCTCCCTGAATGCACTTGATTTTTACCATTGCTTTTCGATATTTAGGTGTTTGGGAGGTACTCAGTGTGTTACTAGTGCAAACACACACACATACCTTTTTAATTGCAAGGGTGTGTGTGTGTGTATATATATATATATATATATATATATATATATATATATATATATATATATATATATATATATATATATATATACGCAAACACACAAAATCTGTATTGAGTTTTAAATAACAAAGTAATTCTGAGTTTCCATACGTTTCGGTTAACTCGCCTTCATTGGTGGATTATGGCTATAAACAACTGGAAGGTGACTTCATGTAAACTATATATATATATATATATATATATATATATATATATATATATATATATATATATATATATATATATATATATATATATACATACACACACACATATATATAAATATAAATATATATATATATATATATATATATATATATATATATATATATAACGGAGAAATGTATTTACTTAGAGCGTGAAAACAATTCACTCTGGGGATGAAGAATTCGTCCCCTTATTATATATTTATATTCAGTTCACATGTTTGAGTTTTGGTGTTTGTCCCTCGAGCACACGATAAATAGAAACGTTTTATTCCTAGAAATAATGTTGACACGAAACGTATGCATCGACCACGAGATCAGACATATTTAAGGACCAGTAGCGTTGTATGTTTAATGATTTGTTGCGTGAATAGGTGAGGCTTTTTCGCCGTGACTTTCACCGTTTGTTTAAATTATTTACAGGTAGTGGCAGCTTAACCGTGAATGGAAGATACTATTCTAGTTGTTGTGTGGTGTAAGCCATTGTAAACGGAATGGGTGCCGGAATAAGTACGTACAGTATCTGCGGCAGCGAGAGATCTGTTCTTATACCATCAACTGTCAGGAAACTACCACCCATTCCTGAAAATGATACAGAATATGACATTGAAGCGGAAACGGAAATTAAACCACGTTCCGGTAAACTTCATCCCGCCGATTCGAGAGATTCTGGGATAGGTGAAAATGATATTCCCTCCGGACTATTGCTAAAGAGGGACGGGAAGCATAATGATTTGAATATTGGAAAGGATAAGGATGATGATGACCAGAGAGGTGCAGTGTCCGACGATGACTTGTCAGCCAGACCTTCACGGCCACATTCTTGTCGTCTGGGTCATCGTGGAACTTCTCATAGGAGCAGGGTCAAGCATGCCCACCAGAAGAAGGTTGGAAATTTACCTGACTCACAAATAAGACGAATTATCCAACACACTAACGTAGAAAATGTTGTATGTACCGATGAAAATTTTAATGAAAAGAAAAACGATTTAGACTCTTCCGACAATGAAGACACATTGTCCAATACAAGCTCTTCCCCTCAGAGAGATACTCGACCAAAGAGTGCCCGAAGGAAATTGTGTAAACGTGTAAGAGGATACGATGGGGGAAGTTCTGCTAGGACGATCAGTGACCTGGACAGTTCTACAGATACTGATATCAGTGATACGGATATGCTTTCAATTCCTGACGAAACTGGAAACTTTCAAAAAGGAAACGCCGGAACCCCGCGACGGAGAGGTTGGGTTCGCACTGACGACTTCACCGAAGTTACATTGTCAGCATCATTTACTCCTCGAAGTGGGTCGTCGACCGACTTTTACAGAATAGTAAGTGGCACGTTTTCTGACATGGACGTCAATTTAGCCAAGAAGGCGAGCGAGAGGTCCATCTCCAGCATTCTACTAACGCCCGTTGACGGGGCACTTCCTTCACCATGCACACCAACTAACCCGGAATGCCTCGATAGTTCTTCCTTTAACGATTTGCCTTATCACAATGAAAGGGTGAGTGAAACTGTCTTACAAGCGCTTTTCTATCAGTGGACTTAAATTTACCAATTGTTTGTTACGCCAAACTGCGTTAAATTTCATTACCAACTCAAAGCCAAAGTGATTTGAAATGAGAAAAATCCAGTGTTTATTCGATCGACGATCAACCATCGTCCTGAATCTTGTCCGTATTTGATATAACGAATGGACATTTTCACATAAGCAACCAAATCTGTCAAAAATTTGAAAATTTGATTTGAATTACAAAATGAAAGTACGAAAGTTGACCAGATTAACAGAAAATCTTGAAAACCGAAAATGAATATCGCAGTAGCGTAATGTGAGATAATTTCAGATCGTTTAGTGGGTATCGATTTACTTAATACTCTACCGGGTGTGGAAAGTGGCGATGATACATACCAGTAGCTTCCTTATGTTATATTAGCAACTACTACACGTGATGACTTTTGGCTGTGATAGTACTATTATATAAAAGTCTTAAACATATCTACAAAATCAACGCTAGTGTCTTATACAGCAAATCTTCGTGTAATTGTCAAATTTGTCTCATAACTCAGGCGCATATAAGAATAATTTAAACAATATTTTCGTTACCGTCTGTCTGTTTCACAATTTCAAATCTGGATTCCCATGGAAGCGCAAAAATGCTTTCGAAAATGTCCCCGACGTGCAACTGTCATAGATGGCGCCACAAGCATACCAGAAGAATTCGGTTATAAGTCAACCTTTCATGGAACCCATTTTTTATCATCATTTATATCTTCTTAAAATTGGAAGTAAAGTTTTAAAGATGTGTACCATTAAAGCATGTGAGTGGTATGCCATACTGCCAAGATACTTGTATGCCGGGAAGTGGACTCAAGAAAGTTAAATTGAGTAGCCTCATTCAATCGGAACTGTCTGAAAAATAACATATAGAAATTAATTAAAATTATTCTAGTTAAATTTATCAAATAATATACATGTATATTGCTGTTTTCTTAATGAAGAAAGCTACAAATCTGTCGTTGTTTGCCATCCATCAGCAAGTCTTAACTGGCCTGCAGGTACAGTAAGGAAGTTCATGTTCCTGCATGCGCTTGTCACTGTCAGTATGGAAGGCGCTTCTTTTTCTAAATAAAATTCAGAATAATATTTTTCAACAGCACGTAACAGCATGATCACCTTAATGTTAACACATGCATGAATGCGTTAAATGTAGAAAGTTAATACGAAGGCACTTATATTATCTTAACCCGCTGCAAAGCATGGTCTTTCGACTGCATTGCTTTATTGATATGAATATTTCCATTATAAGATCCATGCACGTGTGAAGCTTTTGCTTTTCATTATACTGAGTGTCTTTGTTGGTATCTCAATGTCAATACAGTACATTATTTTTAGTGTCTTTGTCGGTATCTCAATGTCAAGTGTCGGTATCTGAATGTCAATACAGTACATTCTATTTAGTGTCTTTGTCGGTATCTGAATGTCAATACAGTACATTATATTTAGTGTCCTTGTCGGTATCTGAATGTCAATACAGTACATTGTTATAGTTCAACGGTTGCGACATGCTGTATTTATGTTGTAAGAATTGTGAAACATTGGAAGAAGTCGTTCAAGAGTATCCAGAGGACGGACATAACATTAGTTGATGGTTTCCATATTTTATGTTCGGAAGATACTGGGAACAGAACTTCAAATAGATTCAGAGAGTTCAGTAGAACAATATGTGACGAAAGGGTGATAATTCTTTCGCCATAAGGAGTTTTACACTTTTAACATACTTAAATTCCATTCAACCAAATGGACATATAGAATAATAATATTAATAAGAATAATGCTTAAGATTACCTTCCTCTCAGAGTGTTGGACATAGCAGTTACCCCAGTATACACTAGTAAGATCTTAATTTTACTGTACGATCATTTTAGGGGGAAATTCCTAAGTTGGGGGCCTTTTCAAATGGAACTCGACAAGAAACGTATGCCCTTAAGAAAATATCTGTAAGGTCAATAATTTTTTAATTTACATCAACTCATTAATATAAGTATTCACAGTCAAATCTTGCAATGTCGGAGTATATGGTTATTAAGTATTTTCCATAACTGGACCAACGTGTCGGTTGTGTTTATCTGATTTAAGTCCATCGATACCGTCCTTTTATCCGAGAAAATAGAATTTGAAATCAGTGGTGCAGATGATAAGCAAAGGAAGATGGGATAAACAAGTAAATAGACAAACAAGTAAGGAATATTGTAGGTCTGATAGCTTTACGATGTCTAAGGTATCTTGCAACGCTTACTGTAAATTTCCAAAATACACGGAAAGATTATTTTAATTCATACTTTAAATCCCACAGGAATCTTCAAAGAAACATTTAAGCTAATATAAAGTAAAACTACACATCTTGTTTGATATTCCACATAATATTTTAGCACGCATGTGAACTCATCAAAGATATCAATTACAGTAGAAAGTCACATACCAAACAAAGAAGATAAAAGTAAAAGTGAAGTAAGAAACAAATAAAATCAAAGTAAAAGTCACGTAAGAAGCAAACAAAATCAAAGTAAAAGTCACGTAAGAAGCAAACAAAATCAAAGTGAAAGTCATGTAAGAAACCAACAAAGTCAAAGTAAAAGTCATGTAAAAAACATACAAAATCAAAATAAAAGTCAGGTACGAAACAAACAAAATCAAAGTAAAAGTCACATAAGAAACATATAAAATCAAAGTAGAAGTCACATAAGAAACATAAAAACAAAGTAAAAGTCACGTAAGAAACATATAAAAGCGTATAATTCGACACAAAATAGTATCACCCAAAATACCTTGCACCTGACCATCTATTAAATGTGAAATTATCTCATAAATGATGTTCCTAAGTCGTGACGTGGATCACCTAGGCGTCCAGAGATATTCAGACTGAGCTTTAGGATTTTGGATTGTACCATTAAGAACAGGTGATACTTCTAAGTGTTATTTACAAAAATTAAAGTGAAACTTCCCGTGCGACTGAAGCATTTGTCCTTTGATCTTTGTGTGATCCATATCTATTTTTATTGGTAGTGTAGACTCGATTTAAAATGCCAAAACTAAAGGCCAATGTTTGTCAGTCGTATTCACATTATTTACCTGCCATCCCTATTTTCCGAGAAAGATCGGTGTGGTTTGATTTTGTGGGTTAAATACCATTCTGCAGCACGTGATAGACTATACATGGCGGGCAGTATATTTGGAGGAAAAATCCGGGAAAACGCTGAGAAGAACCACCGACGGGAAGCTACTGGCAAGCTTTCTTACATACCCACGTTGGCCTAGCCGAGACTCGAACCCACGAGGACAGAGATGAGTTGTCAATGATCTGTAAAGGCGTTCGCCTTAGACCACTCGGCCACCCGTGGCCCCGAGAAAGATTGGATCTAAAACGTACACATAAAAGGAAACATAAACACTGTCCATAAAGCGCTGGACAGCAGTTATATCCAGTTATGCATTAAACTCACGTAATATACTTGTTTCTAACCGATCTGCTTAAAATGTGGAATATTTTCTCAATTTCGATTTTCTTTAGTTATAAACTGTAATAAATATTATTGTCCACGGAATAACTTTTCATTCTAGTGTATTTTGGACCACCTTTCCGAAAAACCAGTTTAGCATGAAAAAGAAAATGCCGAAAGAACAAGTTTTGCTCCTGCTACACGTACGTGCACTTAATCATAAAGCTGTTTCTTTCCATGAGTTTTGTAACATTTTTATTATAATCCAAACACAAAATTGGCATCGCAGATGACTTAGTGATTTGATCGGCATGTCTGCAGCGAATTCAGATGCTTAAGATGTCACTAGATGGTTGCTCGATTTTCAGTAGTACTAGTATCTAAAAATTGATACAAAACATTTATCGAAGTGGATTCAGAGGTTTAGATTTCCTTAACTGTCGTTCGTATCTTTTGTTAACAATTTTCAACCTCTGAATAATACGCTTTTTTGCGCATAGCTAATATTCAGTTTTGGAGACCAGTCTTAGTCTCTTCAGGTACAGGAAGGTAGGACTGTAGAAGTCTTTTCACGTGCACATTGCACACACATCTAATGTGCAGCTTTAACAGTCACCGACATTTAGGAAAAGTAAATAACTTATTAGAGTTGATCAAGTTAAAAACTGTATTTAAATTAGAAAACACTTCTTTCCATACAATACCTTGAGAATGATTCTTCATAAAAATATCGAAAACGCCTGTCTCTCAATACATCATGAACACCAACTATGCAGGAATTTATAAATACAGAACTTATAAAAGTCAAATATTTCATGCATGAGTATATCTCCAGTTTAGACAAATGTAATTAAAATCGAGAAAGAAAAAAAAAGATAAATTTTGGTACGTGTTAACATAAATAATAGGGTCACTGTCCTACCTTACTTGCGTGACACCTGGCGACAAGACTTAGGGAGATAACTTTTCATGACTAATTACGGTATCTCAGAAGATACGTATTTGAACTGTAACCACTCTCCGGTACTCAAGCACACGTCTTAACTTTAAGTTGAGTGCATCAAAAGTGACAATAATCCCCCACGTGAACAAGTGGAGGACGTATAAGTGACATTATCAACGCAATTTTCTTTCCCTTCTATATCACATAGAACTGCAAGAAAGAGTGCAGGAGGAAGCTTGTTTACGTTAATATTGGCAAAGTATCAGACTATCCCATTTGCCAATAAATCACGAGACTCATTATTGTACTCCTTTTTCCGATGATTGTTAGGATCAAGAAGGGTATGTATGTATGTGTGTATGTGTGTGTATGTATGTATGTATGTATGTATGTATGTATGTATGTATGTATGTATGTATGTATGTATGTATGTATGTATGTATGTATGTATGTGTGTGTGTATGTATGTGTGTGTGTATGTATGTATGCATGCATGCATGTGTATGTATGTATGTATGTATGTATGTATGTATGTATGTATGTATGTATGTATGTATGTATGTATGTATGTATGTATGTATGTATGTGTGTGTATGTATGTATGTATCTATGTATGTATGTATGTATCTATCTATCTATCTATCTGTGTGTATGTATGTGTGTATGTGTGCGTGTGTGCGTGCGTATGTATGTATGTATGTATGTATGTATGTATGTATGTATGTATGTATGTATGTATGTGTGTATGTATTGTACCACGCAAGGGGTATCACGACCGAGCGAATCAAGCAACACCTGCGTGAGTTTAGCTTGAGGTCGATGTTTCCCCTTTTTCCAAGTACCTCAAGACAGCACTCGTTGTCAGCTGAAGGGTTCTTAAAAGTACAAATACTACAAATAATTTTCTTTCAATCACATAATGACCATACACTCAGGAAACTCTAATTTCCCACTTGCATGATTTTTCTCGCTTCACATTTGTATGACCCTTTAGAAAGCCTTTCTTAGCCGGAGATTGGTACATCACGCCATGCACCAAAAAACACGACCCAAACACCTAATATACAAAAAATTATTCCTATCTCAAATTACTAAACACTTATACGTGATACTATCCTGAGAATTCCTTATGTTAAAATATTAGGGAGGGTCCATTTACGAAACTAATCCAAGCTACCATACAGTCACGTGAATACTGTACATTATGACACCTGCTCCTAGTAATTGGCTAATTACTCGGTTTGAGAAATATATTTCCAACACCGACACCCCATAACCAACAAATAATCACTAAAATCTAACAAAGCAGTAAACGGAGACGTAAATACAAATAGCACATACCCTACGTTTATGTATGTATGTAAGCCGCACTCTTAAGAAAATGTCAAGACCTTAGTTTGAACGTCATCACGGGACGGAGCCCCGGGTGGTCGAGTGGTCTAAGGCACTCGCCTTTGCAGATCACTCACACATTTCACCTCTGTCCGCATGAGTTCGAGTCTCAGCTCTACCTGCGCGGGGATGCATGAAAGCTTGCCAGTAGCTTCCCGTGGATCGGTGGTTCTTCCCGGGGTCTTCCCTCGTTCTTCCTCCACCAAATATACTGGTCGCCATGTCAAGCCTATCATGTGCTGAAAAATGGCGTTAAACCCCACAAAACCAAACCAAACCAATCATCACGGGACGTATCCCACAGCAAACATGTTGCCTCCATTAGGACAAGAAGGAGCATGCATCAGGTCTATTCTACCATCCTCGTGCCTTATAACAAATTTAGTATTTCTCCAGACACGCTATTCATTGGGTATACGAATTCACGTTTACACTCGACAAACATTTTATCCTTAATTCTAATAGGGCACCTGCAAACCCAGCAAATTACTAGCCAGCAGTATCGATCTATATAATTAACGTCAACAATTTGTTCCAAATTTCGATCTATATAGTTACCATAAAAACCTAGAAAGTTTACATTAATGATACTTTCTTTCCCTTTTTCGGGTCCATTTTTTTTAAATGTGTAATCTTACTTCTATGGGCTACACATTTTAGTGAGTTTTAGTCAAAAGATAATGGGGGGAAGGTAATTTCATGATCCTTTTTAAGCTTATATAATCTGAACATTGCCCATTTAATCTGAACATTGCCCATTTAATCTGAACATTGCCCAATGTTATGAAACAAAAATATAAAGAACTAAAGTACGCACGAGCGAGGTATTATGTTGTTCTATGCTTTCTAGCTGAAAGTTCTGACTGTGAGTTGTGATATAAATAAATAAATAAATAAAGAAAGAAATAAATAAAGAAATAAATAAAGAAATAATATCGATCATAGGCAGGTATTGGAAATTCATTTATTTTCGTGGGTATACATTTTCCTGGATTTGGTAAAAAAAAATGACATTTCATTATATACTTAAATTTGTGGATTGGAAAAGTGGTCATGTTGTTTGTACGGAAGGATCAATGTTCGCGGTGTCTTTGCAAAATCAATAAATCTAAGAAAATTGATAAACCACGGAAAATAGTGAATTATTCTTACAACAGAGTATCTAAACGGTAGAGCTGATAATCTAACTACAAGGACGTTTGTAAGGTTTATTCAATTGAGTAATCATGACAAGGAAAATTGTTTCGCTTTAGTTACCGAACATCACACAATATCCATATTATTTTAATCAAACATATTGACAAATCAATTCCTTAAGTGTTCTGTTTAAAGTCTGCATAGATCTCAACTTCAAATACAATGTTTTGTATGAATTACTCATTTGACAACTCACTACTTCAGATAATTGCCTTATTTAAATACACCTTGCATATTTTACATCTATGTGTTTAAGAAGACTATTTTAACAAAAATCTATACATATTTGTACAATCGTGTCTCATGCAAATATATCAATGAAAATCCTTTGATTTGGAGAAAAAGAAAGGGTTTTGGTATTAGCAGTTTAGAAATCGAATATTCGTTGTCCTCACACGGCTAGAATTTTAAAGGTTAAATGAGCTGAGATAAGACTCGTTGCCTCGCATATATATATATATATATATTAAATCTATCTATTTATCTATCCACCTGTCTGTCCGGGATGGATCCGTCCATCTCTCTCTCTCTCTCTCTCTCTCTCTCTCTCTCTCTCTCTCTCTCTCTCTCTATCTACGCTCCTAAAGATTAAGTACACTCCAAAGAATAATAATCATAAACATCAAAACCAAATCTTCATATTTGTATCCTAAATTTTCATACAAAGTACCAAAAGACATAAAATATTAATATGATATATAAATATAAATGTCTTTAAACCGAAAAGACAATAATGGGACAGGAGTGGAAAATTACCTCGATGATTAAGCGTGGATACAAATATGGCGTAACGGAGCATCTGCCTCGCAAAATTGTAAGAATTCTCAGAAAAGACAAAATGCAATAAAAGGTAAACTATTGAGATTTAATTAGAATATTTCTTCAACATGAAATGTAATGTGCGGGAATTTTGAAAACTTTCAGGAAAAATATGAAGAATTGTGTTATACTGTATGTAGATGGTTAGTCCACATATATGGAATCATAAAACATCCTCAAAGTTAAGCATATACAACGATCTCTTCATTATCAAAGTTAAGCATATACAACGATCTCTTCATTATCACAGTTAAGCATATAAAACGATCTCATCATTATCAAAGTTAAGGATATACAACGATCTAATCATAATCAACAATGTTGGTATTGTTTATTGTCGAAGATGACATTTTTTATAACGAGTTTCCTTCCACATTGATTGTTCATAGTACAGATATACTATAGATGTCACCACAAAATGCTTGCAAAAATGCGCTTTTCAGTGGATCTTTTTTGTGACAGGTATGGAACGGTGCAGTTAAGGTGAAAAAAAAAATAGTTTTTATGTTCGTCTTTGGATCGTTACTTTGGTTGCACCTGATTTATAGATATTGCATGATTGCAAGTCAAATTAAATGATTTCCAAAGTTTTACTGTGTTATTAGTATCTTTAAGTACCACAAAGTTACTGTCAGAAACGGTCTAAAATTAGGCTTATTTCACATATAATTAAAATAGTACGTATTCAAAAGGACGCGCTGGTTTGCATTCAGACCTGTTTCTATCCTGTTAAAGATGCAAATATATCAGTTTTCTGTGTATTTGTTTGGCATCAAATTGTATCTCTTTTCTAAAGAAAAACAAAATTATATTGGCTATATTCATTCATTGCGTCATCAAAATTTGCTTGATTTCATATAGTGAAATAGCAGAAGAAAGATGTGAAAATTTTCAAACTTTTATTAGACATTTCTCTGTATCGTTTCAATGTCATAAGATCCATATTTGGAATATGCTGTTTTATCAAACACTTTCCGAACAGAGTGTAAGTTGGAATGGCTTTTGAATCCACTTAGTTCCTAATCTTTGGAGCTGTTTGTGTACGGCTTGTTACACCAGCTACAGTATAAACAGAGTCTACTGACTATTTTCTACTCATGTTTATGTAGGTGCCACAAATTTACACGCTACTCAACTGTATACTGCCTAGGTGTTACAAGTGGAGCCAGGCGCAAGTTATACTGTGCTGTTGGGTGCAAGTTCTACAAACTGGTCAAGAAGATTCCACTTGTGCAGTGTAATTTACACCTCGTGAGTGTAGTACAGTCAATGACAGCATATGTCACTCATTTGCACCCTACATCACCACAATTGTAACATGGTCAATCACTTTGTGTGTGCTGTATATAGGCTGGACTCTTTGTGTGTGTCTTCTATGGTATAGTTTCTAATTGTTATCAAAACAATTTTTACAGCTCCAAACTGTTTATATTTGCCTTTCCTTGTCTTGTGAACGACAACTCACAATTCACTAGGAAATATGAACTATGGAATACCTACAAAAATACCTGCCTTGTGATTTCAGTTGTATTTTGCACGAGAAGTTCCATGAGCTATGTTTTGGTGGGATTATACCTTGTAAGGTTCGTGGGCTTGCGAAAACACAAGTTCCAAACTGTTTCAGTTTGACTTTTCAATATTGTAAATGATTAAGCACAATTCATTAGTAAATATAAATACCGTAAACCCACAAAATTATTTGTAATGTGACAACTATGACAGACAGCTATGGTCTAAATCAATTAATATGGGGTCTTTGAAATATTCATATTAATTATTCTCCAATAAATGTGGACCAAGTCATATTATTTTATTTTTCATGCAATTTATACAGCATAATTATTCTTATGCATGTGCGACTATAGTTAATTCATTGAAAAAAATCGCATGATGAATTGGATATTTGTAAAGCGCTTAATCATGAAGAATACCCGTCAATGTTATTAAATATGCAGGTCATATTTGGAATAGTACAACTATTTTCATTGATAGATTCCATGATAAATGTTGCCCTTGAACGTATAATTAATTTTATTTTGTTTTGTCAAAAAGGGTATTGCAGTGCCCGCTTCTCTAGTCGCAACCTGCTGTGAATCTTTATGAAAATAATAATGGAGTATTGATCCAGTGTGCGTCTTACGTCAGTTGGTCTAACTGCATTGAATGGCGTCGATTGGGCGTTATTAAAATTAATGCAGAGTAATTCCTTCATTCATTCAAATTTTTTTCAGTTTTTTTCTTTACAAAAGGCGGTACCATTGTGAATTGATTCACAAGAAGATGTTTCAATATGTGCTGAAATGTGAAAAGTCAGACAACACCGCAGAAGGTGACTATGCACTTGAGGATGGAATACTCAAGGTTGTAAATTGTGTCAATGACAATAAAAATTAATGTTAGAAGAAACACATGAGAAAACAGTGTTGCTCATCTGCCACATAATGTACGAGAATCTGTTTTTAATAATTAATTAGTGGGATTGTAAAAAAGTTGTAATCACACACAAATCTATTTTTAATTTTGGTCCAAAACTTCTTTTCCAGTCCTAACCTTTTATAATCCTCGAATTTTCTTTAAAAAAAAAATTATACGACACAATTACGTGCTCAAGAGATCAATGAAACACTTTGTTTTCCTAAATTACTGAATCATATGATGTCTTCGTCTATTGTCAGGATCTTTTTCCATGGCCATCAGATATTTTAACCAAAACTCTGATATAGATATGCATGTTAGCTCCATATCATTTCACGGGTAAGCATTACAGTATATATCAATATCAGTAGGTAAATAGGCATGTGAATCTACATTTATTTATACACTAATCTTAGATTAAAAAGTCTTTAAATAAGTCATACTCTAATGCTTATTGCCTTTTAGACATTGGCGTTGCTATAGCGTGATCCAGGAACTTTTTGCACATCTGGACAATTAATAACCTCTTATTTTATGCTAGGCAGTGAATGACTTGATTTTCCGAGTAAAATAATTGTGATGTTTCACTGCAGTGAAAAAATATGATAAAATATGATATTTTTTCACTGGCCGTCAATAAACATGGATAACGTTATAACTAAGAAATTCTGAACATTTTTTTCTAAGGCGCCTGCGTGGTGTATAGGTTAAAATGGCTGCTTCGCATCCAGGCGAACCGGGTTAAAACCCAGCAATGGGCAAATGTATTTTTTTTTATATAATTTTCTTTTTATCTGCTGTTTTACCTTGAATTGGGAAGGAGCATTATGTAACTACTGATATTTTATGTGCAAATATACACAAAACAGAGCAGAACATAAACGGTAAACTGCTGACATTATCGCGCGGGATGCAGTAAGAAATCAGCTACTTCGGTGTGTTATACAAATTTCTAGACAATACGCTTGAGCATAAAATAAAAAGAATATTTGCTTGCTCCGAGTGAAAAACGGATATATTTCATCTCGTGGGTGAAAAACTGAAGTATTTTCATTCGTGGCTTCGCCACTCGTGAAAATACAAAATTTTTCACCTACTCGCTGAAATATATCTGCTATTCACTCGTTTCAAGCAAATATCCTCTCTTTCTTCTGTATACAAGGGCGTGTCAAATTGTTTTTAGGTCTGCAATTTCAGTTCAAGTAGAAATGCATGCACACAATGATCAGAATTGTATCATTTTAAATTAGCAAATAACGATACGGTGCTCTTTGAGATGCTGGGTGATACTAATATATTATATATGTACCAACATGTTCATTTCTTTTCTGGCACCGTTAGCTAATTGACGTGTAATGGGAGTATCGTTTTCCGTGTTTACATAGATCATGTATAAAACCCATTTTCTTTCTGACTCTTTAGGGGACTTTCCACCAGACTTGGAAAGTGCAAAACATTTATATTTTCCTGTCCCCGTGACAAGCTGTAAAGTGATTAGGTAAAATTTACACATGGATAAATACCCAACCATGATCATTTGATTCTATCATCTTACTAGGTATACCATATTTTATGACAATAATCGAAAGACATACAAAATTCTACAACCTCTAAATTCTTTTCTCCAGTAATAGGAGACTGAAGAGACAAGAGTGACAAATAACCACGGGTACTCATTAATGATGAGTATTGGATAACATGTATATCATCAATATAAAATAATAACTTGCAACAAATCAGATCCACTGACCAACAAATTTGTCTTAAGTTTTCATAAAAGAGCCATTCTTATATTTTTTTTAACGTCTTCATATACTCCACAGTTAAAGAAAGGCGAAAAACACTAATAATAATATGATTCATTGATATGTGAATCGCGCAGTAACGTTCTGCTGAACAAAGTTAACTCATAAAAATCTTTCAACAAATGAACAGACCATGAAGATATTTGAAAAAAATTAACAGACCATGAACATCTTTGAAGAAACTAACAGACAATGAACATCTTTGAAGAAATTCACAGTCCCTGAACATCTCTGAAGCAATTAACAGATCCTGAACATCTTTGAAGAAATGAACAGACCATGAACATCTTTGAAGACATCAGAAGACAATGAACATCTTTGAAGGAATACACATACCATGCACATCTTTGAAGAAATGAACAGACAATGAACATCTTTGAAGAAATTAACATACCATGAACATCTTTGAAGAAATTAACAGACCACTAACAACTTTGAAGAAAGGAACAGACCATCAATATCTTTGAATAAATTAACAGGCCATGAACATCTTTGAAGGAATTAACAGACCATGAATATTTTTAAAGAAATAATCGGAGCATGACCATCTTTGAACGAATAAACATACCATCAACATCTATGAAGAAACATGAGCATCCTTGAAGAAATTAACAGACCATGGACATCTTTGAAGAAATACACAGACCATGAACATATTTGAAGAAATTAACAGACCATGAACATCTTTGAAGAAATGAACAGACCATGAACATACTTGAAGAAATGAACAGACTATGAACATCTTTGAAAAAATGTACAAACCACTAACAACTTTGAAGAAATGAACAGACACTAACAACTTTGAAGAAATGAACAGACCATCAACATCTTTGAAGAAATGAACAGACCATGAAGATCTTTGAAGAAATGAACAGACCATGAACATATCTGAAGAAATAAACAGAGCATGAACATATTTGAAAGAATAAACATACAATGAACATCTATGAAGAAACATGAAGATCTTTGAAGAAAATAACAGACCATGAACATCTTTGAAGAAATGAACAGACCATGAACATATCTGAAGAAATAAACAGAGCATGAACATCTTTGAAAGAATAAACATACCATGACCATCTATGAAGAAACATGAAGATCTTTGAAGAAAATAATAGAGCATGAACATCTTTGAAGAAATGAACAGACCATGAACATATCTGAAGAAATAAACAGAGCATGAACATCTTTGAAAGAATAAACATACCATGAACATCTATGAAGAAACATGAAGATCTTTGAAGAAAATAACAGACCATGAACATCTTTGAAGAAATGAACAGATCATGAACATCTGTAAAGAAATTAACAGACCATGAACATCTTCGAAGGAATAAATATACCATGAACATCTATGAAGAAACATGAACATCTTTGAAGAAATGAACATACCATGAACATCTTTGAAGTAATAAACGGACCGTGAACATCTTTGAAGAAATAAACAGACCATGAACATCTTTGAAGAAAATGAACATTTTTTTTATAGTTTATGAAAGGAGGCATTGATAAAAGTACGTGATATCAATGTCTGCCTTTTTTAAACACCAGATATATGGCATAGTGTGGCACACAAAACATGTTATATTTTAACGTGTATCGAAGCCACGAGTTAAACTATATTGGGTTTTTGTGTGTGCCACAAGATGACAAATATCTGGTATTTTACGCAGGAAAGAACATCTTTTTTTTATTGTATAACATTCTTGTCGTTAGACTGAAGCTTAGAAGATTAAACTCGCTCTTGAGCTATATCCCCCGCCCTCCCAATCCTTCGTAAGTTGATCTAGTTTAAATTGTGATCATAAAAATGTCAGTGATTTAAGAGAACATTAGGTTTCAGATGACCTAATCTGTTGCAATAAATTAATTTTTGTACAGTTTGTAAACTATTTTACACTAAAATAATTTCAATGCCTGAAAGTGAACGCAGTTTCTATTTATTGATCTAGCCCTCCCCCACCCCACCCATGCTCTTTTTGTTGTTGTTGCTGTAAGTATGAATTATGTGAACATATTAGGATATATATTTTAATTATTTATTTTTTGTTTGGGGGAGAGTGAAAATATAGCAATAAAAATATGATAATTACATAGAATTATTTGACTTTATATAAATATAAGTTTTTATGGGTCAGATAAGCTTAAAGTTGCCAAATTTTCTTTGGAGTCGAACTTGCAAGATTCAAAATGTTAGTCCTTTTTTGCGACTTCAACTACCAGTTTATAATCGTTTAAAAAGAGACTGAGTTATGCAAAAAAAAAAGAAGCTACGGCAGCTTATAAAACACATCAAGGCAATAAACAATTGTATACTCATACATAGGATCATTATGTATGCATTTGAGGATAGAAAAAAATATGAAATTGTTATAATCAAACAAACAAGATGACATTTTTTGGGACGTCGTGTACATGTTTTTGTGACTTTTTCCATTCTTTATGACCTTAAAATGTCATGCAATATATCTTTTTTGTGAAATTGTTATTTGGTACTTTGAATACAGAATGATCTTGCACTGGTTTAGGTACCATGAAAACAGAATCTGGTTTTGGCAACATAAGACACAATAATTGTGCACTGGTTTTGGCACCATCAAAACAGAAGATCGTGCGCTGATTTTGGCACCGTCAAACAGAATAATCGTTGTGCACTATTTTTGGCACGATCAAAACAAAACGACCGTGTACTGGTTTAGAATGGTTTTTGTTCCACACTGGCCTTGAAATTTTGGAGCAGTCTATTTTCTTTATTTTAGTTACACAATATACTTCACATTTCTTACGTTGTACAATTATGGGTTTTCTTTGTGCGGTGATTGAGCTGTTGTCTTGAACACTGTTCGCACGCTCAGGAACTTTTCCAGTACTCACTTTTTGGTATTCTTAATGACAAAGCACACTATATTAGAACCTACTGTTCTAAGAATAAGCCCATATATGTATTGATTGACAGAAATCCCGAATAAATATTAGTAAATATGATATAGTGACAACCTGCTGTGTCGAGAATAATAAGTAATGTATGGATGAAGAACACGGCCAAGGTTTCATAGCCAAAATGCATATTTATGTCAGTATGCCATTTCGGGCAAACATCTGTCTATTGCGTCCAAATACATGTACAACATATTACTTCCTCAATTACTAAGAGAATAATAAATAATGTGTTCATGAAAAACACGGACAAGGTTTCATAGCCAAAATGCATATTTATGTCAGTATGCCATTTTGGGCAAACATCTGTCTATTGCGTCTAAATACATGTACAACATATTACTCTGTCAATTACTCAGAGAATAATAAGTAATGTGTCAATGAAAAACACGGACAAGGTTTCATAGCCAAAATGCATATTTATGTCAGTATGTCATTTAGGGCAAACATCTTTGTATTGCTTCCAAATACGTGTACAATATATTACTCCGTCAATTATTTTCAGAAGTAAGGGATAAATAGCTTTATGCACGGTACAGAAGTGTGTAAAGTTCTTGTAAACGATGTATTCATATTTAGGATGTTATCTCAATTTACATGAATACATTTAATATGAAATATTGTTGGGACTTATAATAAATCTTGTTCTTTTTATAAAAATGTCATCGTAATGTTCTATGTTCAGTTTTTCAAATTACATCGATAACTAATGAAGAAATATTTCATTTTGTTTCTTACATCGGTCGGTGCGATTCTACAGGAGGGTGTCATTCAGAAACAATTGATAACACAGATTGATGCACACAGAAAAAATAGCTGACAATCTATACTGCAATTAAAACCGATGTTGAATCTAAGATCTTGAAAAAGATTACGAAATATGCTCACAATTGAAAAAAAGAAAAGTGTCTACCGGTCCCATGTTCAATCTATAATAATATAATTTGAATTTCAAATTATGCTGATTAATATGAAAGTTGAATTCATGTGAGCACGCACTTTTTGCTTAGATATCAAATAAACGGTTTTAATTAACTCAGGTTTGCGAGATTGTCTTGAAGATTATGTCATACACAAAGCCACTTTTCGTTATTGTTACTTTTCTTGTAGTGTGTGAACAGTTGATATTCATTTCCAACCGTATGTGAAATTTTACCACAAAAGATTGTTCATCAGGAACTATCTCCTAAATATTAATGGGGCACAATTACTTGCTCGAGGATTTATTGATAATTTTTGTGTGAAGTTTTAGCACTAAACGATTCATGTATAGACTAGAGTTTTACTCGGAAATTTAAACAGTGTCATGCTTGACATTAATCTGTTAGTTCCCTTCTAAAGCATAATGCACAATCATTATGGCACATAAGTAACGTAATTTGATGAACTTAATGTCCGCATTTATACTAGACAGTCTTGAATTGATTCTTACACGAACAATTGTGTCTTGTGACCACATCACAGTTGCAATCTTCTAAGGTGTTGTATATATATATATACATATATATATATATATATATATATATATATATATATATATATATATATATATATATATATATATATTATTGACACAGGTATAATAAAAATATATGAGATGAAATGTCAAACTTCTAGATCTGAATTTAAGTTTAGGATTATTTAAATTCAAGACGTCTGTCTTATGATAATTATCACAAGCATTGTCTAATACTTAAACTACCGTCTATACTCACGTATAATTCGATACCAACTGCAAACTGCATAGACCCAGATCTGCCGTCGCATAATGCGCCGGCAGATCTGGGTATATGCAGTTTGTAAGGACTAATCAGTAGAACAAACAACATAGACCCTGATCTGCCGGTGCATTATGCGACTGCAGATCAAGGTCTATGTTGTTTGCATTTGGACCTAGCTTATACGTAGGTATATACGGTAGTATTTAAAACAGAGGGTTTCTGTATTCTAGGTGATATTTATAAGTTATTGACAAGCTCATCATGATATAATACTTGTTTGCGCATTTGTATGCTGAAAAAATCAATATGAAACAAGGGTTACCTAGTATCATCTATACGGTGTTGAAGACATAATCCCAAACTGAGTCTTTTTTTTCTTTCTTTCATTTTTTTTCTTCCCTTTTTAGATAGAACTTTTACCTGGTCCCGAAATCTTGTTTAAAACCGCGTTTTAAAATGCAATTTATCAAAGTCCTTCCTTATTATCTAACTTTACCATGTTTCCAGCCTTGCAAAGGTGACGAATCCGTGCGAGACTCTAGCGATAACGTTCCAACATGGATTGTTATCACATTCCACAAATATCAACCGGAGAGTAAAATGTGGAATGTATGGTCCACCTGTGTGCCTTTCCAGGTATAGTTTCGATGGAGTTTGGGTGTACGGTTTTATTCTTCCTCTTTTAGACGTAGAAAAATGTGATCCCTCTATTCATTATGGCTCAATTGAAGTTATTTGTCCTCAGTATTAATGACGTCGCTCGATTTTCCCTCACTCTAGTTTTAGCTTGCCTCATTTTGGAAGAAAAATATCAACGGTATATCTTTATTTTTCATTCTTATTCCAATTTTATGGACAGATTGGCCTATGTCTTTCTAGCATTAGTGGAAGATAATCAATTTACCTTACTTTTCTTTTTGAAATTATCAGAACCAAAAGAGTCCAATTTAAATTAGTCATACAAGGTCACGTGACTTTACTTGAACCTTTTTAATATCCCCTTTAAAAACAAACGATGTCACATTTTTATGTAGATTCTATTTCTATTCTTTCCAATGCATTCGCAATTACCATTTTATTTTTGACAACAAAGGGATACTAATATTTGTTTTGTCTTTAAAACCTTTATTGTTTCTTAACCTTCATAAATCCTTTAATATGACTTCTCTCACATTAACTTTCATCTATTCTTTTCATTTCGATGATATTGTGTTCGTCACCTTGGTTTTGGTGAATTTAATAGTACTTGTTTTCGAGGCTCTCCCGTCCTTCTTAAGAAAACATGACACGCACCTTGTTTACATGGAGTTAAATTAATCTAATTTTGAACATACACATTTTAAGAAGATTACGATCTTAAGCTCTTAGAGGATTCAACATAAATGGCAATAATGAAGACGATTAAACATAAATGGCAATAATGAAGAGATCTTGACAAAAATGTTAGATCCACATCTGGAATGTGTACATATAACTGAGAAATACTTATATGATTGTCTTGAAGTCAGGAAAACTAATCTGTCCTCTCTGCAACTGTAACTTGATATTTATTTATTCATAAAACAATATTGATTTATTATCATTTATGTGGTACTACATGTATATTATAACGCAATTCACATATCATCAGGCATAATGGTAAGAAACACACAATTGTCTTGTGACATTTCTTTGATTTTGTAGTTGTATATTGTCTAATCATATTGCTTTGAAGAATACAGAATTTTATTGAATAATGCTTTAGTAATTCGAAGAAAACCAAAACCAAGGAAGTCATTTAATAAGAAAAGGTCATGATGTGACCATGTGGAATGATTTCTTTCAACTAAGAGTTTGATTATACTATAACTTAAGCATCTTTGTCCTCTTGTGGTTCAAAGTCCGGGTTTTTTTGCTTGATTTAGATTGCAATAATCCTTTAAACATTAAAGCATGTCGTATAAAAGGACGTATGGGAAGACGATTTTCAAGGAAAATGGGTTATTTACACCTTGAATTAGTTGTTTAATCTCTCTTTCGCTTTTTTAAGATTTTGTCATCTCTCTCTCTCTCTCTCTCTCTCTCTCTCTCTCTCTCTCTCTCTCTCTCTCTCTCTTATTTCTAATTTTGCAATATTATGAAATAGTCTTTCCTCTCATCCATGTTATATCAGTATTGTCCCAGTTTATGAGTGCTCTTTTTTTTCTGTGGCAGTTATTTTCACAATAGTCGTTGTGTTCTTTTTTTAAATATATTTCTTCACTTCACTGGCTTGTGATCAGTCTGTTTTGTCTTTCTATTTTTTTTCATCACTTTTTCTAAAGAATGTGGAGCACAAATGCTTTCAGATCACGGTGTGCCGTGGTTTATTTTTCATAATAGAAGCAATTTTAGGCTAATGGTTTCCTACTTAGAGTTCTTGAAAGAGGATATATAATAAAACCATAGAGTTTCCAGCATTAAAGATGGATTGAAGACTTAATGTTTTGGTACTTTTTAAAGATATATTAATAATTTGAATACACACGCTTTAATATGAAATTATGAAATAGGAAATTATTTTATTTTTGCCTCTGTGTGGAAAAGTATTCTATGATCGATTACATTTTCCCCATAAATATATATGTTGAAGAAGACAGCGACTGAAGATTCTTATGTTTGATTGTTAACATACCATTGCCAAATACCTTTGAATACGTGTCCAAAATATTCTTATATGAAATAAAAATGCCAGTTATGTCAGATATCATTGTTAGAGTAGTAGAACTTTATTTTCGAAGTTTTATAATTTATGGACAAATGCAAAATAGGCAAAAGAATTTTAAAAAAAAGGCACATGAATGAAACGCAAATAAATGTATATATTAGGAGATGTATGTGCGGAGACAGTTTTATTGTGTAGGTAAATATATGTGTATGTATGAATAAATTCAATTATATAAATAGAGATTTTAAAGTTATCTTTTCTTGACAAAATGCTCTTAAATTATAGTTGTCTGTGATATTGCCAACAGACTAGGAAATATGCAGTTATTACATAACTGATAGGAAATATTTTTGAATAACTATAAATTTAGAATTAAGAATGTTTTCTCACATCGTTCAAAATTTACTATTTCTGTAATTTTATTGGGGCATATTTCATAGTTTAGCACATTACAATGCTGATATCATAGATTGAGGGATTTATGAATTAATGGTTTCTGTATATTCTTGATATGCAATGATAATTTCATTAACGGTACACACGGTTTTAGTTCGTTCATATATTTGTTGTCTTTTCGAATTTTTAAAAAATTTTGTTTAAATGTACCCTGTTGTTTTCCTCGTAAATATGTATATGTTCTAACGCTAAGACTGTAAATTATTATATCTTGATAAATTCAAGGTGATTATTAACAAGTTTTATCACATTCCTATACATGTACGATCGTGTTTTCCAGTTTAGAGCACCGGTGTGTGATATCTCTATATTTATCACATGACTAATGTGACCTTCTACTACGATCTTAGTGCACAAAAACTGCCAGATTTCCATCATCGCTTGGGCATTCTTTCCCAATAATTTAGGATAAGCATTAAATTGCAACACATTTACATTCTAAAACGTGCAGCTGTTGAAGTTAATGTCCCGCAAAAAGAACGTTTTCCACTAATCGACTTTGCCAGGTACAGATCATGTAGTCCGGTTTCAGATCGAAAAAAGCCGTTATTCAAATTGTTACTTCTATATTTTAAATGCATCGTCTCAGTCTTGTTATCAACGGAAACTCAATTCTAGATCAAAAAGTTGAATCTAGTACTATTTCATTTTGTGTGTAACTGTTTCGCTTAATCGAAGTATGAAAGAATGGATATCGTAAACACATTGTAATCACATATCAGAGACGGATCCAGGAGTATGGTGGGGGTGGGGTGGGGCCGTAGACAAGTAAACAAGGGGTCTGTGGGATTTAAACCTTGGTGGTGGCCCATGGGGAAGCCCCCAGAAGCGTTTCCATTGCATAATTTTAACTATCTAACTGCAACAAAATATATTCGATTAAATGTTGTTTCGCGCTCATTTTTTTTTTTGGGGGGGGGCGCTGGATAAGCCCCTCTCCCCCGGATCCTCCCTTGCATATGCAGTTGTTACGTAATTTTACATTTCAACAGAAAGGTTATGTCTTCAAATAACTGTAAATGTAGAATCCAAAAATTTTTTTTATCGTGTTTCAGTGTTTCTTTCAATCAAACTTACTGTTTCAGCTCATGAATCTGTTGGGTTTTTTTCCCCGTCAGGCAATACTTTTCACATTAGAGGTTGTGGAATTTAGCTGGCCTGTGTTCCGTCTTTTTTTCTTCTTCTTTACTTCACCTTAAAATGTGAAAAACTGCAGTTTATTTATTTAAAAAGGGTCAATTTTAGGTTAATGGTTTTAAATATTCGTGTCGTGTACCTTTAGGAGGGTATTGGGTTGTATCTTATTGCTTGTAAAAACCACTGAGTTGTCAGAGTGACGTTTATTAATTACTCTGTTTAATATATTTTATTGAGATAATTTTTATTCAATAAGCTTTGTTTATTTGAAAATGTGTGAATAAACGTACGAGCAAGTAGTTCAAGTGTTATAGGAAGAAAGGGGTGCTTTTTGCAACATCTAACCTTTGGAGAAAAAAACATTTAATTTTGGAAAAATATAGGGCAACATGTCAAATTTTGGATAATCAACTAAATTGTTGAAGCAGGTATTCGACACCTTTTAGTTTTGAATTTTAGATCTTTGGTAAGTACAAACTTAGCATGGTATATTATTTTTGCGTAATTATCTTTTAAGTTTTATTAGAAATCATAATCCGTCAACTCATAAAGATATTTTAGTTTATTTTGTTTTTACAGATGAGATCTACTAATTTTTTTCCGACGGGGAGCAAGAAAACTGATGAAAAATTCTTGTACCTTTCTCCAATACCATCAAGTTTGAAAGTACTGTAGATAGGTGTTTGCATATATCTGCAAGTGTGTGTGTTTTTTTTTTTCATATCAAACAAAGACATGTACGAGGTGACTATCTTTCTTTCTGATAATTAATGCAGTAGTTTACAAGATCTCTAATGCATTTGTCGTCAATTCAAACCTCTATTTACTTTAGCTATGACATTCGTTACTATTGATTCGGTTTGAACGTAGCGTTTCCTCCACCGCGCTGATGAAACACTTCCTTTCCGCAACTCTTAGAGTTCGCTTGTACGCTCCAGTCTATTTCAGTAACTTGAGAAAATTAATACAGTGCATTGAGAGGTATCAGTCGAAATTGCACTGTGAAGCAGACAATATATTCCCATATATCACTTTGCGTAGCAACAGCCAGTTTACATACATTCAAACTATTTGTGTATTGTAATAAATATACATGTCATTTGTCTAGAGGCATGGGCTTTGAGAATTATGCCCTCTTTGAAATGTGCTATAGTCACATGCTGGCGGAGAAAGTCGTAACTAACTTGTTCATTTCACATCTAAAAAGCACATCTGATGCTACGTTCAGTTTGAATCGATAGTAAGTATATTCAGTTTGTAGAACGAAGAACTCGAAACAATGTTTGTTTTTGCACGTGTTGCAGAGGCTCGATGACCTTGTGAACTGCCTGGTCACTGCACTGAAGCATCACAAACCAAGAGGCTCAATGACACAGACTGATTATGAAAGCGTTTTGAGGAGTCTGAGATATCAGCTGGTTGCTATGACACTAAACTACACATCAGCCCAGTCAACGCCAAGAATTGAAGTACAGGTATGTATAAATTTAGAAATAAGGAGATAAACATTACTCAACCAAAACCAAATATTTGTTGCTACAAATTAATCCTGCAGATGACGTGTGTCTGTGCTATAGGTTTATATGCCCACACTTCTTGCTGCGAGGGAATATTTTTTGTCCCTGTCCGTCCGTCCGTCCCAAGAAGCTCGTTAGGTGGCGCTCTCCAGTTTCGTACTTTGCATAGGGTTAGAAATTTAAAGAAAAAGAATTAGCCAGGGTTTCCTCACTGGCTGTCCTGGCTATTTAAAAAAGACCTTGTATATCTTAGGTATTGTTAAAAGAACTTTGAATTCTCTTTGTTTTGGTGTATGATTGATGGGTGAAATTTGGGTTATAGAGTATACAGCTTGGTCTTACTTAAGATGTGCACCTCTCAAAAAACTGCTAGCTCCGCTTGGTCATTTTCACTTCCTGGAATTCAAAGGTAAATTTTAAAAAAAAGAGCCGATAACTTTTTTTACTTTTTGGATATTTTTTAATTCATTCATAGTACTTTCAGAGGCTGGTATTGTCTGCTCTGGCAAAATTCGTTTCCCTATTTTAATAACTGCTGAAAATAGTGCACTTTTGACTAATTCAGGCTGATTTTTCGAGTATTTTGGAGCGGCCATTTTGTCCGCTGTGTGCTTAGATCATGTCCAGTTTCCACAAGTACAATATGTAAAGAAATTTCAGCCACAGTACATGAAAGTAACATAGAGGTATGCCAACATTCTCTCCATTGTGCATGTTGCAAATGCAAAATACTTCATCTTACACCTGTCACTCACTCAGAAGCATGTATTATCTGTAGAGCGCAACCATCTAGACAATATATGCATTATTATTATATGATTTAATTTTGGTTGTATAGCTGAAACATTTAAGCCGCAAGCATCTAAACAGTCTTTTTGAATAATTCTCATGTATTTTCCCACAGAACAGTATTCATTTGTAGCAAAGTCCCACACAAGCCCAGCCCCCCCCCCCCCTATGATGAAAAGTTGGCTATTTTAAAACTACACCTTGCATTTTCTCAACAATAGCAACCAATGTTTTGGTAAAAGACAGGAACATGAAACTTGCCACAATTATTCATGAGATGTCACTAATAAAATTTACAGACTAAACAGGGATGGAAGAGTTCAGGTTCACAGAGGCCAAAGGTCAAAGGGTACAAAGTTTGCTAATTCTTCTAACACTAGTATATGGAAGAAAGCGAATCTGCTTTATTATCATTATTTTCCAGAATTTTATTACAACCGAATGAAAATAAACATTTTTGCTATATTTTTCTTAGACTTAATACAACAGTTTTAAATTTAAGTTGACTTTACTCCTATGTTCTAAGACTTCTAATTTTCCCATAATTGAGGTCATTGCACACAAAAATACTGCCACAAGGCATATTGTGTAAGCAAGAGCAAAATAGGCATAATTAGCTTATTTGTATGCATAACATCAATGTTAATATACCATTTTGTTGAGAAATGCATACATAATTATATGAGAAAGAGAAAAGCAATTGCACAAATTTTCATATTTATTTTAAGGTGGCGCTCTCCAGTTTCGTACTTTGCATAGGGTTAGAAATTTAAAGAAAAAGAATTAGCCAGGGTTTCCTCACTGGCTGTCCTGGCTATTTAAAAAAGACCTTGTATATCTTAGGTATTGTTAAAAGAACTTTGAATTCTCTTTATTTTGGTGTATGATTGATGGGTGAAATTTGGGTTATAGAGTATACAGCTTGGTCTTACTTAAGATGTGCACCTCTCAAAAAACTGCTAGCTCTGCTTGGTCATTTTCACTTCCTGGAATTCAAAGGTAAATTAAAAAAAAAAGAGCCGATAACTTTTTTTACTTTTTGGATATTTTTTAATTCATTCATAGTACTTTCAGAGGCTGGTATTGTCTGCTCTGGCAAAATTCGTTTCCCTATTTTAATAACTGCTGAAAATAGTGCACTTTTGACTAATTCAGGCTGATTTTTCGAGTACTTTGGAGCGGCCATTTTGTCCGCTGTGTGCTTAGATCATGTCCAGTTTCCACAAGTACAATATGTAAAGAAATTTCAGCCACAGTACATGAAAGTAACGTAGAGGTATGCCAACATTCTCTCCATTGTGCATGTTGCAAATGCAAAATACTTCATCTTACACCTGTCACTCACTCAGAAGCATGTATTATCTGTAGAGCGCCCCCTTAGCAAGATAGACCAATTAAATATGGCTAACATTTTTTGTTTAACACATTTTTTAAACTTTTCTTCGAACTAAAAATCGTTTTAGCACAATTAAGCAAAAACCATTTTGGGTCGACAAATTAAATTTGGTAGGCATATTTGAACTCATATATATAGATTATATGGTTAGATTTTCAGACTATTACAGCACTTTTTCAACTTTTAACACATTTTTCAAACTTTTAAAACGGATATATATAAATATGTATATAAAATCTTATTAGCACATTTATCAACAAAAAAAAAACTTGAGCCAGACAAATGAGATTTAGTAAGCATGTTTGCATATCTATAAAGATGAACTGATCAGATTTGTTCATGCCATTAGAGCAATTTTTTAAATTTTAAGAAAAGTTTTTGAACCTTTTGCACTCGGACATTTTAGTCTGCAGTGTTTTACAAACACAAATAGAGTTTTCAGTCTGATTCTGCCCTTCAAACAATATTCTGACATACTAAAAATGCATATTACACTCGCGACATAAAGCAAAAGACAAGAATAATGGATGAGTTCTCTTGTAAGACAAAACCGAAACCAAACGTACTGATGATGCCATCTTGCATCGCTTCTTCGGATCGTCTAAAAATTCAAATTTACGACTGAAACGTATGCACTGAAGAATCCAAGCATCAGCAAACACTGGCCATCATTTCGATGCCAGGGAGAGAATTGATGACCTAATGGGAAACAAAGTCAAGTAATGTAATCCGGGTAATATCATTCACTGAGCTGCATTGGAATGGTACAAATTTTGAGTGATAGATTATGATATTCAGAGAAGCCAACAACCCACCACCACACAACAAATGTTGTAAGAATTATTATAATTTAAAATGCATATTGTCACTAATGCGCAACTAAGAGAGTTGTCGACGGTGGAATTGAACCCTGAAGTTGTTATTAGAAAATCAGAAAGTCATATTTATCGAATGAAATTGGTCTATAAGAAAATAAAAATGGAGGGGAGGGGGCAACTAGTATGGACAATTATATTCAAACTACGTACCCTCAAGTTTTCACTGTATAAAGCAGACCTGTAGAAGAAGGGAATTCATTATCATATATTTTGACAAAACGGAACCCCACATATACATTGATACGCAATTTTGACAAACCTCATCCTTCGACGTAAATGTTTGCAGATAAACATTGATGAGCAGATAAAGTCTTTTAGTAATAATTATGCCGATGAATCGGGTGAGTGGATTGATTAATTTTTTTTCTCGTAAAACACACTCGAATTGGGTTTATAAACGGTAAAGAATATATTTAAGAAACTAGTTTCATCATAGGTTATGAAAAGCAACGCTGGGAAATATTATTAAATGATATTCTCCCGAAAATGTTGAATAATCAGAATGTATTGACCTGATCAAATTTAAATTGAAAGCTATTAAAAACTGTAAAACTTTCCTGGGTTCAAATGTTATCATTGTAGAGGACAATGTGGAAAGCTATTTGGGATACTTTGATGATTATTTGACGGCTTGTTGTTGTACTGTAACATTACAAGGTCGTTCGAACGTTTTTGTATACCCTCCCCCCGCAAAGGAAGCTTGGCAGGGGACGTGTACTGGAGTCAGTCTGTCTTTCCATTGTTACCACTCTATGGCCTAAAAATATGTAACAGAAAGAAAGTTAAACCAACAAAATCAAGTAAAATCAACAAGCAATTTATTTCTGGATAATTAAAGTGCAAATTCAAAAAACACTTACAATATTGTAAATTAAAGTCCAAATAATCCAATAATCCTAAGTGTACTAATCATAAGTTCAAAATAAAGAATGTTCCGAATGAATTCCAGTAGCCTTGAAGGCACTGATATACCAGTAGTCTCGAATGTTCCGGTGTGTCATTAGTCTTGAATGTCCTGATGTACCAGGAGTCTTGAATGTCCTGATGTACCACAATGATTAACCCATAATGTTTTTGAATGATTTCACAAAAATCCTAAAGTCATGTATTAATCCCAAAAAGTCCTAAAGTCTATGAGCACTTTAGTATTTCCAATGAATATTTTAAATAAATAAATCCTCTCTCTAAATTTGCTCTGATTTTCACAACACAACTATAAATATATGAGTATTAAACCAAATTTCTTAAAGACTGATAGTTAGCATAGGAATGAAATACGGCTTACCAAACTTCCTATATATAAACACAGGTCACCTGACAGAATTTTCTAGAAAATTATAGAAATTCTAGTGGAAAAACCAGTATAATTGTAAACAAAAGCAATCCTGACCTCGAATTCTAAGTTAACAATTTGTTTACATCCTATAACCAAAGACAAAGTTAAATATGTAGGACAAAAGTTAAATATGGAAACATTATACATAACACCATCAGTCTGTCACACTTGAGTAGTATAGTGTGGCATTTGACGGACAAAAACGGCACTATACGGACAAGGGGAATTCAATATTACAGCCTCCATTTTGAAAAATGTATACGACGAAGAGAAATTTTACATTACGCCACTTTTAATATTACATTTTCCCATTGTCCGTATAAAGCCATTGTTACCAAAACAAAATGTATATGGACAAAAATGGCTCTATACGGACAAGGGGAATTTAACATGACACCTCTATAAGGTCAAGGAGAAATGTAATATTAAAAATATTTATAGGTTGAACATACACCCACACCTACTAAACAAAACCCGCACCTACTGTCCAATTGACCAGTAGCCACACCTACTGACCAACACCCAGTCTTACTGGCCAGCACCAGCACCTACGGATCAGCACATATACCTACTGACCAGTACCCACCTCTGCTGACCAGCACCAAAATCTACTAACTAGCATCCTCTGCTACAAACCAATGCAGAGTTACTGACCAGCAACCACATCTACTGACCAACACCTGCATCTACTGACCAGTACCCACACCTACTGACCAGCATTCACAATTACTGATCAGCACCCACGCTTACTGACCAATACACAGTGTTTACTGACCAGCACCCACATCTACTGACCAGCATCTACATCTACTGACCAGCACCCATACCTACTGACCAGTACTTAGATCTACTGACCAGCACCCACGCTTACTGACCAATGTACAATGTTACTGACAAGAACCCACATCCACTGACCAGCACATAGACATACTGACCATCAGCCAGATCTGCTGACCAAAGCAGTGTTTGGGTGTCGGTAAATTTGCATCTATTGTACTGATGTTATAAATAGTTATAATCAAGGGAACCAGCTCATAATAACACTAAAATGGACGTGACTAAGAGTAATGCTAAACTTACGAAATTATCACGGAATTTTGAGGTGACTAATAGATGTGGGTGCTGGTCAATAACACTGTTCATTGCTTAGGAGGCGTGGGTGTTGGTTAGTAGATGTGGGTGCTGGACAGTAAGACTGCGTGTTGGTCAGTAGGTGTGGGTGATGGTTAGTAGGTGTATGTGCTATTCAATATCTGTGGATGCTGGTCAGTAACATTGTGTATTGGTTAGAAAGCGTGAGTGCTAATCAGTAGGTGTGAGTGCTGGTCAGTAGATGTAGCTGCTGGTCAGTAGATGTGAATGCTTGTAAGTAAACACTGTGTATTAACCAGTAAGCATGGGTGCTGGTCAGTAGGCGTGAGTGCTGGTCAGTAGGTGTACGTGCTGATCAGTAACACTTTACATTGTTTAGTAGGCGTGGGTGCTGGTTAGTAGATGTGGGTGCTGGTTAGTAGATATGGGTACTGGTCAATAGGTGTATGTGCTGGTCAGTAGATGCTGGTGCTGGTCAGTACGTGTGAATGCTGATCAGTTGGTTTGGGTAATGGTCAGTCAGACGGCCTGGTGGTAAGTAGGTCCAGGTAGGGGTTAGTAGGTGTGGGTGTATGTTCATCCTATAAATATCCGTATAAATGTTTCATCATTGAAGTGTCATGTTAAATTCTCATTGTCCGTATAGAGTCATTTTTGGTTCGTATAGAGCCATTTTTGTCCGTATAATTTTTTGGCAAAAATGGCTCTATACGGACAATTGGAAAATGTAATGTTTAAAAGTGGCGTAATGTTAAATTCCCCTTGTCTGTGTAAATGCTTCAAAATGGAGAACATAATGTTAAATTCCCCTTGTCCTTACAGTGATATTTTTGTCTGTCAAGTGGCACACTATACTACTCGCTTGTTTACTTAATATCTTCTGAACCATTTGAGATATATTTATGAAACTTACTATGCTTTTAATTTGTATCACGACAAGGCATTGTGGCCTGTCAAATATATAGTCTGGCTGATTAACATTTTAAGAGTTATCTCCTGTTTATTATGAATTGTGTCCGTCACGCTCCTCTTTGGTTAACATTTCCTTAACCGTTTGAGATATGTTCGTGAAATTTTTTATTCATTTGTATCGTGACAAGAGCGTGTTTCTTCACGTCAGAGCGCAATATATATATATATTAATTTAGGAAGGCAATTCAGCCATTTTTATGTAAATGTTCTCGAAATTCTTATAAGAAAGCAGACCTGATTGGCGTAAGTGACAAACTAACATATCGGTGCAATAGTAAGTACTTGTTTCATGTCCGTGTATGCGGGCCTTTGCGGGCTTTTTTCTTGCAGCCGTTTCAATCGCTGACTGGGGCAGTATCAAATTGTTACATGTGTAAGTTTGTTACACACAAAAAGGGTTTATATGGTGGCATGCATATTTACGAGACCACGTGATGTCAATCCACGTTGTATTCAGAAATTTCGAAAAGACTTATGTATCATAATTTTTAGTGGTGTTAAATTCACAGGATCTGTATCGAGGGGATTTCGGCAATAACTGTAAGAGTATGGCACTGTGCTGGTAAGATATGCTTCAATCGGACATATGGATATATATGTTCAGTAGAGGTTTGGAGCCGAGGGTAAGGGTGGAGAAGGCGGGGAGGAACATGCGATAATACTAACATGTCCAGCCTGGTCATACAACTGAGTCTTTCAAAGCAGTATTTCTGAAGCAAAATACCACACATGCTCAACAGTTACAAAATTATTTGTGCTTTAAATAGATCACATGACCTACTTCTTCCACCTACTGTAACTTATGTTTGTTGCAATTTATATCCTTCTTTCCAAACTAAAGAAAATTTTGGAGCCTTCAAGCTTTTTGAAAGCTAATACTTGTGCTCCATGTAAGTTTCAATTTTGTCAGCTTAGTACTTTTAGAGTTATCTCCCCATATTTGAAAATTATATTTACACTTAATATCTTCTAAATCGTTTCCTGTATCTTCGTGAAACTTGGCGTCCTCTTGTACCATGACTAGACAATGTGCCTTGTATCATGACCTGACAGTGTGCCTTGTATCTGACTATACAATGTGTCTTGTATCCAGTGCTGGATTACCCAATAGGCAGACTAAGCACGTGCTTAGGACACCAGCAAAGCAGGGGCACCAAAAAAAAAAAAAAAAAAAAGAGAAATTACGGGGGGTGGGGGTGGAGGGTGGGCACCATAATCTTTTCAGTGCTTAGAGCCTCTAAAGGTCTTAATCCGGCCCTGCTTGTATCACGATTAGACAATGTGTCTTGTATCATGACTAGAAAATGTGTTATGTATCATGACTGGACAACGTGCCTTTTACAAAAATGGCTCTTTCTGATCAGCATTTTAAGAGTTATCCCCATTTAAAAAAAAATTAATCCGTCCGTCTTTCTGTAACCACTTTTGTCAGTTAATATCTTTTGAATCGTTTGAAATATATTCATGTAACTTGGAATATATTAGAATCATGACAAGTGTTTATGTCACATATACGAATGGGCTTTGTCAGATTAGTACTTTTAAAGCGGGGGGGGGGGGTATTCAGCAAACACTCGCTTACTGCCTTATATTAATATTTCCCATGAAAATGTCACTTTCACTATATGTTCAACTGAGTACTTTATGTAGAATTTGCTTTTAATAATATTTGTCAACATGCTTAGTACCTCAGTATATTTGTTTTATTTTGCATTTGTGTTGAATTTTTCTGTTATAATTTGAAGAAAAATAACTTGAGTTGAGTATCATCTCAAAGTTGCAAAGTCTTTCAATAGTCACAGATTTACATCATGATTCAATGGAACTGAGGACAATTTCAGTACAATTTCATGTTAATATGCACTTATCTGATGAGAACTTGTATTGATATTAGTCGGAATAATGCTTTGGGGATCCCTGCGACCTGGAGTCAGAGTTGCTGTTTTATTTGTCATTTAAAATACCTTGTTTGTCATATCAATTTTGATATGATTCAATAATTACTCAAACCGCATGACAGATAATGGCGTTTTGAGCACCTCGTTGAGACGTTCATCTTTTTCCACGTCAACATTGAGAACCGCTACTTATATTTTTCTATTGTGTAAATTTATATTACATTTTCAGATACACTCCTTGTATTATGAAGGTGAACGTGTTATCGTTTAATGGGTATTTAGTATTCATGAGTATTCATTAAACATTGTCACGATTAGGGGCAATTATCAACGGGTGTACAAGGTTACGACCGGAATGAAACAAGAAAATTGAAAAAAGGAATTCATTAAAGCCGATTATCCGAATCATTTCAAAATAAATTACAAACTGATGGATAATTATGTATCAATGAAGTCAGCGACCATTATTCTAATTTACTCCATAAAATCGATTAACTTGTGGTTCAAATGGTATTTCTAATGGATTTAAGAACTTATTATAAGGTAATGTAAGTAAACTTGAAAATCATGCCAACGCAGAGACATACGGGGTATTACAGCTTTTTAGGCACTCTTGAAGCAACGACTACGCGAAACAGGTATGTTCTTTTTCGTTAAAATAATATTGAAATATTGTTGTCATTCCGAATACAAAAATATAGTGTTTTATGCACTACAATGGTTTGTTTTTTTTTTTTTTCGTCAGATATTCTGATGACTAATATATCCGCAAATTCTGTTTTCGTACGAAAAGGAGAAAATGTATTGCTCTCTAGAGTGGTACCATTAACATCAAATGCATTAGGTGAGAACAGTACATATTTTCATATTTTCTGCAATTTCGGACGAGCAGGGTGGGGGGTGGGGGTGGAGTGGCTTGTGGTCAGAGTTTCCATGATAAGAATCTCGCGTCTTCAATTATACCGGATACTCGTTCAAGTTTTTAGGAGCTGAATACCGTCACACAGAATAGATGAGTCATGGTTAGGATTAATTATAAACTGCATTACTTATAGGTTGACCTTTAATGATTTTAATACCATTTTATTTGTCGTTATTACATATATGCGGAATTTAACTTCGATATAAAATATCTTCATATAAATGTACCATGAATTTAAATCCTTCGTAACTTGTGTACTTACCACCTACAAACACCTCCCCTTTTTATTTTCATAGAGTGACATTTGTTTAATACATACCTAAATTAGTGTAAATGTACAAAACTGGCAGGTGACCGATCTTCTACAAATATTTTAAATTCCTTACCTTTTGATTTAATACAACTCGATTTCTGTGAGAAATCTGTATTGTGGACTGCGATAGCACTGGTCTACAATTTTGTCGAAGTCGTCTGCTTCAGAGATAAAATGTGCTATTTATTAGGGATTGTGATGTGCTGAATTCAAATATGACAATTAAAACAACTGATTGGATATTGTTTCCAAGATATTAAAGTTTTTACATTTTACGTCTATGTAAATTGTGTACATAGTAGACTTTTAATCATAAATTGTAAACCTAGGTCTTTTCATGTGTTTATGGTTGCTTTACATAATATTTCACCTGTCCTGTTTATGTAACACTTTAAAAAACAGCAAAAGGGTTATATAAATAAAAAATATATTGAAACAAAAGTTAAAAAAAACTATTATGTATATATAAGTACATAGTTTAGTCCTTATTCAGTGTCTACTCGGCGCTTCTTGGCTTGTCTCTTTTATTCATTAAATGGAGCATCTCTTGTCACTGTCTAGCAATAGTCTGCAAGCATTGATGGGCTCCATTTGCCCTGATAGCGTTTCTCCGTTGTTGCAATGTCCTGGTGAAATCGCTCACCGTGCTCGTCGCTCACTGCTCCGCAGTTGGGTGGGAAAAAATCTAGATCAGAGTGCAAAAAATGTATCTTTAGTGACATGTTGCAACCAAGGCTTTTGTATGCCTTGAGGAGGTTTTCCACCAATTCCCTGTAGTTGTCTGCCTTGTTGTTTCCGAGAAAACTTGTTGCCACTAACTGGAAGGCTTTCCATGCTGTCTTTTCCTTGCCACGCAGTGCACGGTGAAATGCATCATTTCGAAGAAGTTCACGAATCTGAGGACAAACAAAGACACCTTCCTTTATCTTAGCTTCACTTAACCTTGGAAATTTTCCAGGGAGGTACTTGAAAGCTGCTTGTGTTTTCTCCATGGCCTTGACAAAGTTCTTCATCAGACCCAGCTTGATGTGCAAGGATGGTAACAAAATCTTCCTTGATTCAACAAGTGGTGGATGCTGAACACTTTTCATCCCATGCTCCAATGACTGTCGGAGTGGCCAATCTCTCTTGATGTAATGGGAATCTCTCGCACAACTATCCCATTCGCAGAGAAAACAGCAGTACTTTGTGTATCCAGTCTGCAGACCAAACACGAGAGCAAGAACCTTGATGTTGGTCATAGTTTATGCCCCTCAAATGTTGTTTCATGTTTTCATAGGTTTCCTTCATATGGACTGCATGACCAAATGCAATTGATGGCAAAACACTGCCATTATGCAGCAAAACAGATTTAAGACTCGTCTTCGATGAATCAATGAACAGTCTCCACTCATCTGGATCATGAACGATGTTGAGGGCTGCCATCACACCATCGATGTTGTTGTAGGCTACAAGATCACCTTCCATGAAGAAGAATGGGACAAGATCCTTTTGACGGTCTCGGAACATGGAATCCTTAATATCACCTGCCAGGAGATTCCACTGCTGTAGTCTGGAGCCCAACAGCTCTGCCTTACTCTTGGGTAGTTCCAAATCCCTGACAAGGTCATTCTGTTCACCTTGTGTTATGAGGTGTGTTTTAGAGGAGGAGAATGGGAAAAAATATGGGTCATGTGACATTGATGATTCAGGAGTAGAAGTTTCACCCTCTTCCTCTTCCTCATCTGACTCAAGTGAGAATGATTCTGGTGCATCAGGAACCGGCAGTCCTTCTCCGTGGGGTACTGGGCGTATAGCTGATGGAATGTTTGGATAATGCACAGTCCACTTTTTCTTCGTTGACACACCTTTCCCAACTGGAGGCGCCATGCAGAAGTAACAATTGCTGTTGGCTCTCTCCAAATCATTGGCATAGATTTCATTTTCCTGTTAAACCACTGGCGAAGATTTGTTGCACAAATGTTGCAGCATATGTGTGTGGCCCACCTCTTGTCCCGATCTCCAATTTTGCAGCCAAAATGAAGGTGATAGGCTTTCTTAACCATAGTGGTTATACTGCGCTTTTGTGATGCAAAAGTCACTTCACCACAAACATAGCAGAAGTTATCTGCAATGTTCACACAAGTACGAGGCATCTCTGCTCACTTTGGCTAAACAGAAATGTGTCCCTTTGCAAAATCAAACACTGACAAATAAGAGAGCACGACACTGTATGATTTGTAGAGCTGATATAGGGCAATTTCTTCAGCAGAGTGATGTAAGCTTAGTTATGATTGCATCATCCATGACTTATAGGAATAACATGATGCAATTCATATCATGTATGACGCAATATCAGCTTCAGATTGCATCATTCATTGTTTTGCCTAAAAAGCAAGTACTGTCCAAACACAGTCATAGATCCAGTCAGAGATATATTTTAGTCATTTCTGGTTTAAATTGAGATCCCTTCCCTTTATAACTCACTTATCGTCCGCCATTCCCAAGTCAAGGGTCGTATATCCTGACCCAGTATCATATCTTTAAAACTAGAGCCAATCAACAATTGTAAGCATCATTTTCGTTCTCAGTGACCCAGAATTAGTAAAGTTTGACAACATTTATTGCGGAAGCATTTTGGTTGTAGACCAGTGTTATCAATAACTGTTCTCTTTATGTTTTTTGTTTTCTTTAGGGGTGGGGGATTGTTTTAACCATTACACATCCTGTAGAATTTGTCAAAGAAATCTTAACAAATTATCGAAAATGTACATACCCTTAAATGCTGATTGTTTGGTAATTATGATACACAAAGGTAATGTTTAAAGGAGGAAAAACATTTCTAACGTTTCAACGTCAAAACAGCTATTTTGCCTCGGTATTGCAGCTTTTAAAATAAATCTGACGAAAATTGACCATTGTGACCTATGCTCAGTGGTGTACTGGCCATTGGGCATACTGGGACAAATCCCGTTGGGCCGCCGCAAAAAAATCCGTTTTTACCGGTGTTTTACTGGTGTGAGCAAAACCCCAGGCCTGTTCCGGCAGACCGCCGCATCGGTGGGCCGTCAAAAAAATCCGTTTTTACTGGTGTTTTACTGGTGTGAGCAAAACCCCGGGCCTGTCCCGGCAGATAAGTCCAGAGCCGAGTTGCTTATCCAGTACACTCCTGCCTATGCTATTTTTATGGAAAGCTGAGAGAAAATTGCCTGGCTCTTTGTTTATATTAAAGGTCAAATTCTAGACAAGTAACTTTACAGTGATACTCAAGCTCTGTCTGAGTACAAATATATTTCTTTCAGCGGTAAATCAATTACCATTTTGGGTCAGTAATTACCATATTTTGTTTTTATATCTTTCACAAATGACCATTAAATGGCCGTTAACTTTATAATTTTAAAAACTATTAGCAACCTATTTTATCCTTCTTCACCATGTGACTAAACATGTTTATATTAATTCTCTGCCCAGTTTATCGTCGAAATGAAATTGGCCATTTTCACTTACACTACGTTAAAATCAGTTTTACGATCCTTTGTTCTGGGAGAATGGTATTTGAGACCCCATCGGAGTCAAGAAGAGATGTAAAGATGTGTGGACACGGACGAAAACACAAAGCAAATGATAATTGGTAATAAACATGATTTATTGATGTTTTATTGGTGATTTTGTCATGTTTGTGCTATTCTTAATTGGTTCAAAAACGGAACAGCGTTACCTACCGCACGATGAAAAAATATGACTATATTCTATGTTTGGTAATGTTACTATGACATTTTACGGTCTTGTCCATATATACCTGTTAATTGGGTCTGTTTTCAGACATTCAGATATGCTTGTCATACGGTTGAGTTCATATTTACTACAGGGATATTTGTAGACATTGAGAACAATGTAAGTGGATGCGAAACATATGTTGAACATTTAATGTAATGAATTACTCACGCATACACACATACACAAACTAATGAATTTACGAAATGTAAACTGAAAACGAAAAACTATCAACGTAAAGGTAACAATATCGCTGTTGAATGTAATAGTACTTACTAAATGTAACTGTGACTTAATTATAATTCGTCATATTTGTAGTAATTAATACATTGTAACATATTTACGATGATATATCAAATAATGGAGCTTAAAAGACATACATTAATACCAAAAGAACGAGTGTATTTGAGAAATCTCTTTTTCAGAGTATATTTTAGAAATCTCTTTTTCAGGGTAATCGATCCAGCTTGTTCTCTGATGATCCATGGAGAGTTCGGATCCGACTTCATCGCTCTGATGAACAGGTAAACAATTTAAATTAACCCTACCTTTAATTTATTTATTTACGTTAATTGATTTATTGTTTGATCGTACTACACACCTTAAGCTTGCGACCAATATGGACATACTTATTAAGGTACAATTGGTGGAAATGGTTTTAAGCGGCTGAGGAAGACGGATCGTCCGAGGTACACAGAGGTCACGAGAATGAACTCACGACCATCAATCCTTTTTAGTTTTTGCAAGAGGAAATGAATCTCGGATTCAAAAGGTCCAGTGCGAATTAAACATGCGCCGCACGTGCGATTTTTAGAATTTAAATTGATGAGCATCGTAATTTCATCTACAGTATGTGATAGCAGTGTACAGTTTTCTCGTATCTTTATTTAATACCAGCGTTATAGTATCCTAAATATCAAGTCTTAACAAAGTTTCAAATACGAAACATGATACACAAATGTCCAAATGGAAATAGCAGTCGTGTGTTTATTAGCTTAGTCAGATATAAAAAGGAAAGAACTCATAGAGCAAAACTTTTATAACTAATCTGTACGCAACAAATGATTCAATTTACCGACCGGGAAATGACTTGCATCAAACCTTTATAGCAAAAAGAACTCACTCTGGAAACCTGTCAAGTGTAGCATCGCCGTAATGTCGGACCTCTTTCCATTCTTGCAACATCCTCAAACGTTGTATAATAAAACATATAAACTATGATTATATAAAATTTAACCAGAAGAGACGAAGCTTGTTCGATGCGTTTTCGGCGTGAGCGACTTGTTAGAACAAACTATCTGAAACTCGTACTGAGCATAGATATGTGGCACATGATCAAAAACATCACTTGTACTATTAACTCGTATAAGACGCATCGCAAAGACAAAACATTCACGCTATTCTATCAACGCGGGTGAAAGAAAAAGCCTTAACTAAGCTTCAGATCCATAAGAAAACACACAAATGTCGTAATGCAAATGCCAGTCGTGCGTTTAAAACAAAATAATTTTGCAAGTCCATATCAGCATCACTACAGAACGGCTTCAATATACTCATTAAACTATCCCTGGCTCTTGTGTAATTACAAGTTTTAGCTTTGTATACCGTCTATACGCGCGTGTAAAACGGGTCCTGATGCAAACAACATAGACCCTGATCTGCCGTCGCATAATGCGCAGGTAGATCAGGGTCTATGTTGTTTGTTCTACTGATTAGTCCTTACAAACTGCATAGACCCAGATGTGCCGGCGCATTATGCGACGGCAGATCTGGGTCTATGCAGTTTGCAGTTGGTATCGACTTAATACGGTACTTATGCGCATGTACTTTTGGACCTGAAAACTAGCCTGAAGAAGTATTTTTCAGAGTCCATGTTTTTACCTAAAATTCTAATTCAACATTGGAACATGTATATAGTTTATGTTTTACCCTTGCTAATTACAATTTTATTCCCTAACCTCTACACATCAGTTTGGCTCTTTATAGTCGTCACTGAAAAGTGCTCAGTGAAGAAAGTAATATTGTTGCATCTAAGAAAACCATAGAAACATAAAAAACAGCAACAACAAAACAGTCACGCATAATTCTCTGACAATTAATAAATATGTCTCTTCTGAATATTTCTTACGTAGATTAACTAAAACATCAGTAGTGATTGGTTCCTTTCTTCTGACTACTCTATGAGCACAGTGATTGGTTCCTTTCTTCTGACTACTGTATGAATACAGTGATTGGTTCCTTTCTTCTGACTGCTCTGTGAGCAACTCACTTGTCAGATTCATTTAAATAATTTACATAACCATTTTCAGTTCGATCTTTTAAGCTATTCATTTGATCTTCCCATTTGATACTGACAGTTGCTGACGAAACTACATTATCTGAACTACCTGTCTCTAATAAAAAGTCAAATAAAATACCACATGTATTGGGAGCCAGAAGCGCAGAGCCACCTTTTGATTAAACGAAAAATTATTAAAGTACTTGTTATTTGTATTGTCATTCCTGACATGAACTAAATATGATCATCATCTCGGTCAAATGCGAGAACTCTGCGTTGTGGACTTCAGATTTGTCAATTTTCTGGGCTATCCGACTACTCGTACCTAGGCCTGCAGAGAGAGAGAGAGAGAGAGAGAGAGAGAGAGAGAGAGAGAGAGAGAGAGAGAGAGAGAGAGAGACTGTCTTACGAATAGTTTGAATACTATGCCACTATTTGTCTATTTTCCTAAAGCAGCAAATAGAAGTTTCAGTGGTCGCTCGTCAAATATCCTCTTATTGCTTCTAGCTCTGAAAATGATGTTTAGTTGGGTTAAATATAAAGTGATCTTTACAAATTTCGCTTATTCGTACCCACTAGAAACAATGCCGGAAAAAAAGGTGTCGAAACCCAATCTGGAACAAGTAAAGTTCCGGTTTCTTTGTCCATTAGAAATATATTGGTGCATTTCAATGTATGTCTAGGAGCAGTTCTAATCATTGCTCCAATCTGCATCAATACATGTTGATTCTATGCACCATGCCTTGGAATTAAACTTTGCACCATGCCTTGGAATTAAACTTTGCACCATGCCTTGGAATTAAACTTTGCACCATGCCTTGGAATCAGTTGCAAATCTATCATATGTACGCTAACTCCATTTATTTTCTCAACATGTGAAAATCCACGGTTTATATACCAATCATCATCGTTTGTGCTTATTTAACTCCTCTGCATACGTATTTTGATTTCTAGGAACCCACTGAAGTTCTATAGTAATAACTTTCTTTGTACACACATTTTCAATATCGATCACAATCATCTGCCTTAATGACTTCCTGCTATCTGTTTTCATAATCAATGGTACGTTTTTTGTTGCCCTTTTTCAAGATGATTGTCCTTCCATGGCTTTGAATTTATCAATACTGGTGCATCTCAAGTGACTCTGGTCATTATTCATCCATGCATAGCTCTAGTTCGTAACCTTATCACGGGTCCCATGCCGCATCTGAATTAAATGATCTGACCTGCTAACCAAGCAAGTCGCCACGGATACGCGAGGCACAAGAAGTTAGTCGATGGTTGTACGAGATAAATTAGCATTTCTATAAAGCTTGCTGTCTTTAAGTTGAACCATTTGGGTGCCGAATCAAAACCCACTTGTGTATGGGGTAATACCCGAGTTGTTACTGAACAAGATTTGTAGAGGATCTATATAATATATCGCTCGGCCATTTCCGTCAGAACATGAAATAATCTTGGATGGGGTTGTATGAATACATGTCAATTTGATGTGTTTGGTGATTCGCCTTTGGTGGAGTGCACCACATATATTACCACAGCAAAGACAGAATTCTTTCCGACTGTGACTTTGTCTCCTTCAGCCCACATATTGTTCTATGTGAACGAAAGTAGTTCAGAATATAGTTCTCAATGGCGACAAATTACATCCGAGGTTCTTTCCCGACTTGACGGAAAAGACCGAAAGTATTCCGACTGGATCTGTGCACATTCTTGTTTTGTTAAAATTTTGTATTGATGGCAGACTTTGTACTAACATAGGTTTAATGAAAAGATAGCAAGGATTTTATAATATTAGTGTAACCTTTAAAGAACATTTAAAACAATACAAAGCTATTTGATGCAAAGTCTACGAATGCGGGAGCAGACTGAGATCAGTAGTGCATCACGACGATACTAATAGGTCAAATATCAAGCTGGACTCGTTCTATAAACTTTGCTTATTTTAGATTTCTAGTGCTGCCATCATGGCAAAACGTGCTATAAAGAATAGGGAAAAAAATTGCTAATGTTCGTAAAAGCCGTGTTCCAGGGAACACACCAGTGAGACAGTGCCAGTGTTCAGTATGATTTTTATAAAAGTAATAGCGGCTTTTTTTTTGTTGTAACATAGACAACTGTGTTGACTTTTATCGTGTTTTTGTGGTCATTATTCATTTAATAGATTCCTTTAAAGGGGACATGGGGAGATTGCTTTCAGCGCACAAAACAAGGCCATTATATGTTGACGTGCCACAATGTAATATGCGAATACTCGACTGATGCCAAAGCAATAAATTATTTTAAAGCTCTAAATATTGTAGAATAAGTGAATCTTATCATATTTCCATGTTTTTGGTACTGTCTGCTAGCCGGCCAGGACTCTTGAAAAACCAATGTCAGCAAAAATCGAGTAGGTAAATTGAACCGATATACTCCTAGACGGTAACTTCAGATCAGAAATTGTACACCCTGAAACTCCCAAAGGAAGATTCAACAATATCCAGTGATTAGTGGGCATATCAGCCATAGATTTATTAATGATTGTTTTAAAAATTCATTGTAGATAATAGAGGAGTCGGAGAGAAAGTTAGCTAAGCGATTAGTGGAGCAAGGGGATCGAATCACACACGGAGAATTGTCTCTATTACTTGCCGAACATTTGAAATCTGTTGAACAAATACAGCATATATCGGAGTCAAGGAAGCTACAAGAATCTAGCGATTCCTATCTGTCAGACAGTAGGCTTTCTCCGGTCTCAGATAGGTCCGATAAAACATTGACCCCTTCTCTCTCCGAATCAGACCTAGCAAAATTTTCTGAAGGTGTTTCTGTCCGAAGTAAGCATAAAGGACATGGCCAAATGAATCGTATTGGAAAACAAGGCAGCGACACCAGCTCCAGGAGTGGTCTGCCCCCCATCGGACGTAAGAAAGGAGTTAACTTCAATGAACACGTGTCAGTTTCTCGTGCAAATATATCGTCGATTGGTACTAATGGTGACATATTGAGGGATCCGGGGGAAAGTGAATATGTGCATTCCTCTCCAGAATCAAAAGCCAGAAACAGGAAGAATTTAAATGAATCAGGGATTGACTCTGAAGGCGAGGACAATGATTTGTCTAGTTTTGAGGTAAGTAATTTCTAAGATTTTGGTTATAAGGTATCCATTCCTAGTCATTCTTACTTACAGATAAAGCCAAACATTTCATATCCTTCCAACCTTGTTTGAAATTAATTTTTTATTTTTCCATCTACTCCTAATAAATTTGTTGCAACGGAAAGACATTTTTATCACTACTACATCAGCTAACTTGTTTTGTTTTATAAATTACGGGAAATTAATGCAAGAAGAATCACCATCGCTTCAACTGAAAACTTGAATGTTTCAGAGTCTTAGAGTAAAGTTGTGGTCAAGTGCACGTTTAAAAATTAAAAGAGGTGTTCTTACAATTTTCCGATGCTACATGCAGAAAAACTTCAATGATTTTTAAAGTCTAAAGTTACTCTAGAAGGGTCTGAGCCAAGATGTGGTACGGGGTTTCTTATTTCCAGATAAAAAAAGGTAGAATTCATGATATAACGACATACGCTTAGAGACTTTAGATCTAAATGGTTTCATTTGGAAAACGGTTTATATCTAAAGGAAGACACTTCAGTTGTACAGGCTTTCAGCCGTCTCCTTAACATGTCTGATGTTAGAGTGTTTTACTTCTTCAGTGTTCGTAGGAGAAATGATTAATTCTTGGCTTTGATTCGTGAGATGGGTATCTTTTACTTCCTGTATTGAAAATTTAGCACTTTTCTAAGTTCAGGAACTGACCAATTAAAGAACAATGTATGCTTACCTTGCAAATGTATCAGGTTCGCTTTTAATGCGGCCGACAATGGTCAGAAACTGAGCTTCTTGTTTTCTGCAGGATGAGGAGTCGCGCTTGAACACTGAGTTTGTTGAAGCGTTTTACATCCTTTGGGACACACTAACTTACGAGGACGTTCGTGGACTCCTAGCCGAGTATCGAAAGCGTCAGGACGTTCTCTTGTTACCGTACGAAAAGGCTCTCAAGGGGAATGAATCGAAGTGCATTGCCGAGGTAAGTTTTTACAAGTCACCTCCCTTTCTATCAATTTTCTTCGTTCGCGAAATTTTGGCCAGTCAACGGAAAAAGGTCTGTAAAGTGGGACACTTTATACATGTAGTTATTCTATTTTGTATAAGATAAGTAATTTCAGTATTTTCTTAAGCCATTGTTACAACTGTTATCTTTCAGGTGTTAATATCCATTATTATTGTTATCCTTCAAGTGTTAATATCCATTATTAGTGTTATCCTTCAGGGTTTTATATTCATTATTACTGTTATCCTTCTAGCGTTAATATCCATTATTACTGTTATCCTTCAAGTGTTAATATCCATTTTTTTTTTGTTACGCTCGGTAATACCCTTTAATAAATGAAGTGTGTTTTCAAGTATGCTTACTGCATTATTGTCTATACTATACCTTTTATATTTTGAAAATGATAAGGTGCGTTTTTTTTTTTTTTTTATTTATTAGAGATATTTTCCAAAGTTTACTCATGTCCTAAAGAACTGAATATCGATTTAAGCTTGTTGTTAAGTTGTCCGTTAAAAAAGAACTAATCCGAAATAAATTCACGCTCATTTTAGCAATATTTCTCGATAATTATTGTAAAAAGAGTACCATTGGCTCTTTGGATCTGAACTGTCCTGTTTAAAAACGCGTGGGTGTTATTCACATGGTCTATTTTTATATGTATTACAACCTAAAAGGTCTCAGCATGCTCGCTGTATAAAATATGATGTACTGGATTTTATTCCTGAGCATATAAGATGACTAAAAGACATTTTCAACAAGAAGTTGAATCTACTCTCAGAAGCAATAAAATTTCGTTTGCCAGAGAACTGCCCTAGATTTCACAGGCTGATCCTTTTTTTCAAAGGAATTATTGACCACCAGTGGTGTACTGGCCATTGGGGATACCGGGACAAATTCCGGTGGGCCGCCGCATCGGTGGGCCGGTGGGCCGTCAAAAAAATCCGTTTTTACCGGTGTTTTACTGGTGTGAGCAAAACCCCGGGCCTGTCCCGGCAGATAAGTCCAGGGCCGAGTTGCTTGCCCAGTACACCCCTGTTGACCACCCTTGTTTTGAATAATACTATACGCACACAACACTCTTTAAAGTGTATGTGTCCTTCTTGGTCATTACACAATGTATTTTGGCCATGTGTCTTCCAATAAGCACAGCAGAAACTATACATTGTAGATAATATTAACTGACAGGAGTACCTAGATTACAGTGTTGTAATTACAAATATGTAGAAATATTTAATTAACTGCCACTTAAACAAGCAATTTAATTTTTTTAATTTCTAAAACTTCACCAGAAAATGACCAAGTTGAAAACATTTCAAAACTGTTTTGATACAACACCTGTAAATGTACATGAGAGCACACGCACAGGTGTCTTCACACTATAGTGTTTAACTCCGGGGTGTCAAACATACGGCCCGCGGGCAGGATACGGCCCGCCAGACTCATTATTTATTATTATTATTATTTATTATTATTTATATCAAATCTGGCCCGCCATAGCAACTGAGTTTGACACCATGGTTTATCTATTCAAACCATAGTGGTCACTAATGTTGCGGATGAGTAACCGCAACTTTACAACAACATGTTTATGTGGTGCGTTGAAAACAAAATCTGGATCTTTTGCATTTGGTCAATTTAAGTTTTGAAACTAAAAAAAAAAATGCTTGTTCTAGTGGTAGTTGATTAACTATTTATACCTATTTGTAATTACAACAATGTAATCTATCTACTCCTATCAGTTAGAATTAATTACAATGTATAGTTTCTACTGTGCTCCTTTGAAGTCATATGGCCCAAAATACACAGTGCAATGATCAAGAAGGGCTCATAAACCTTAACGTGATTATTATTTTTGTCTACTCCGTGAAGAACGGATATCCAGTGGGCAGGTCTCCTTCAACTAACTGACTTTCTGGCAAGTTTCTTTGAAAATAGTTTAGGGTCACATTGTCGCTATAACCTAGTATCACATTAGATAGCGTTTTCGACAGTTGTCAGTTATCTCAATTTTCATTTTTGCTAAGCTTTTGGTCAGGTCTATGGGAAACTATATAAATATATTATTAAGGTCGAATTTTCAGGTACACAAACTATTCAGAAAGGTCAAGTGCATACGCTTATCAACGAAGTACATTCTTTTGGAAGAAGAATAGACATCGTGTTTCATTTTCGACTTTAGTTTTTGAGGTCCTCCGTTGATACAAAAGTCGGATCAGTTTTGAGGTCCTCTGTTGATACAAAATAGGTCACAAAATTAGAATTAGTAATGTACCCTTATGTCACTTAAGGACACATTGTCTATTTTCGATTGCATTTCATTTTTTGAGGTTCAAACAGTTTTGATTAATTTTAATGATGTATAACTTAGAAAAGTATTAATAGAGGACTCGAGTGAAATTGCGTGAAACAGAGTTGTTACTGTAAATCATATTCATATCAACAATACAAATGAAAGATATTTCTCTTCTTTCATGCTCATAATTGATAAAATGTGAAGGTTTGTGCTAGGAATGAACTAACAGGAAATTCTGTAGAATGTTATGTCTCGCTTGCTTCGCCGGTATTTAATCCGAAAGCATAGCCACATTAGGAATAAAAATAGGTTGCTACAACTACAATTTACTTTTTATAGGTGCTACCATTAATGATAAAGGTGAATACATACATCATGCTTTATAGCCATACATGCAACTAAGTAGGAAACTGAGCTACATGTAAATGCACAAAACGAAAATATTTAATGGAACATGAAAAGTACAGGTATGTCACTTCTAACTAAATGTACCTTCTGCTTGTGGTGATTTCCAATGTGAACACACCCATCAAATGTCATGACTGTATTTACAAAAGTGTATGTGATCAATTTTTTTTACTATGATCAGCTTTTGCCGATAGTTAGTACCCCCCAAGGAGAACGTGACTTACAGCCTGAATTTTTCTTTAGAGCGACCTTGTCAGACAGATTAGTATTTACGAAAAAAGGTTGACTGACTTATATTATAAAAATTACACAATATTTTGCGATCATTCTTTGGCAGAATAATACCTGTAATGAAATTGTAATTACTGTAATCGTTGATAACAAAACGACTTTACCTTCCAACACAGACCTATATAAGTGCCAAAGATGTTTCTCTAAAAAGTGGTATAAACTGTTTGTCAAGCAATCTGTACGATATTTGTGTAAATACTGGAAAAAGTTTTCTCGGTCCTTATTCGAGGTTGAATTTAAATTTACTTTGAAAAATATTTTTGAAAAACTTCCAGGATAAAATTATATACTTCTGGAGAATTCATGATACGCGTTACCACAAGAGGTCGCTTCGCTCGCTATTATAACTCTTTTCTCAACTAGGGGCTTTTCAAAATTGTGCATATCATATATGTTTGCCCCAAATGAGTAACTGCTTTATAATGGGTAATTACAAGAGCAAGTTATCTTATGTTTATATTCGCATTTTACAGGAGTAATTTATTTCTTAACCTTCATTTGTAATCTTAGTTTGATTGCACTTTGAAGATTATTAAAACTTTTCCAACTTTTCTCTCTTTATTACATACCTAGCAGACTGGAGTTTATCGCTACTCTCTGTATTACATGCCTAGCAGACCCGAGTTTATCGCTACTCTCTGTATTACATGCCTAGCAGACCCGAGTTTATCGCTACTCTCTGCATTACATGCCTAGCAGACCCGAGTTTATCGCTACTCTCAGTATTACATGTCTAGCAGACCCGAGTTTATCGCTACTCTCTGTATTACATGCCTAGCAGACCCGAGTTTATCGCTACTCTCTGTATTACATGCCTAGCAGACCCGAGTTTATCGCTACTCTCTGTATTACATGCCTAGCAGACCCGAGTTTATCGCTACTCTCTGCATTACATGCCTAGCAGATTCGAGTTTATCGATACTCTCTGTATTACATGCCTAGCAGACCCGAGTTTATCGCTACTCTCTGTATTACATGCCTAGCAGACCCGAGTTTATCGCTACTCTCTGCATTACATGCCTAGCAGATTCGAGTTTATCGCTACTCTCTGTATTACATGCCTAGCAGACCCGAGTTTATCGCTACTCTCTGTATTACATACCTAGCAGATTCGAGTTTATCGCTACTCTCTTTATTACATACCTAGCAGTGGCGGGGGGGGGGGGGGCAATAGCCCTCGGGCGCCAGGCAAAGGGGCGGGGGCCGTCGGAAGCTTTTTCTGTGCAGCTGAAATTTTCATATAGTATTTCACCTCACCTTATTTTAACGGGGACAATTCTTCACAAAACTTATATGGGGGGTGGGGGAGGAGGGAAGTTGACAACTGACATAAAAACTGTTCTTTGTATTTGTGGCAAAGTAGGGGCGCCACTAAAGAATATTGCCTCCGGACGCCTCGGTAGGGGCGATACTAAAGAACATTTAACCCCCCCCCCCCGGCGCTTCGAACCCTCGAGCGGCCACTGATACCTAGCAGACCAGTGCTAATACCTACTCTCTGTATTGCATACCTAGCTGACCTGAGCTAATAGATACTCTCTGTATTACATACCTAGCAGATCGAGCTTACAGCTACTCTCTGTATTACATACCTAGCTGACCTGAGCTTACAGCTACTCTCTGTATTACATTCCCAGCTGACCTGATCTAATAACTACTCTCTGTATTACATACCTATCTGACCTGAGCTTATCGCTACTCTCTGTCTCTCCGTATTACATACCTAGCCGACCTGAGGTTATCGCTACAAAGTTAAAGTACATACAGTTGCAAATTATTCTTTAAGAGGAAGTGAATCAATACTTCAAAGTTTTCAGGAACCGGAGAGATATAAATCTCATATTTTATTACTACAAGAAGTACTATAAAGGATATCTGGGGATATAAATCTCATATCTTATTACTACAACAATTATTATAAAGGCTATCTAGGGATGGTCAACTAATAATGCATATTCTAAGACGTGATACAGAAGTTTTTTGCTCGTTTAATTTAGCTATCCTCGGAACAAGCCTTTAATTCGCCGTCGCAAAGCTCGCGAGCACTTATGGTAATGCACAGCATCATGCCATGCGAAAGCCCTCTCATTCCACGGGCGAAGAACGCGCTCATGCCCTTTTGCAAAACATTTCAAGCGATATTGACTTTGTTGTTGTTCCGGTAGTTTCCTCCACGACATGTAGAACTGACAAGTCATTATACACACCAGCCAGTACACAAAAGACTGAAGCTGCGCTAGTTTCTGATGCTTTGCATATTTTATAATATGTATTATTCTCACGGTCGTGCTTGAAAGAATGTCCTATTCTTCAGTACACTGCCTGAATAATTCAACTATAACAACTAAGTTACTTCTCCTCATTATTGGTAAATGTTAAGTTTACATTGGACTTGTTTGGTTTTGGTTTTGTAGGGTTTAACGCCATTTTTCAGCACATGATAGGCTATACATGGCGGTCAGTATATTTGGTGGAGGAAGATCCCCGGAAGACCCCGGGAAGAACCACCAACCCACGGGAAGCTACTGGTAAGCTTTCTCACATACCCATGTTGGTCGAGCCCAGACTCGAACTCACGCGGACAGAGGTGAGATGTGTGAGTTATCTGTAAAGGCGAGCGCTTTAGACCACTCGGTCACCCGGGACCCCTTACATACTTAATTGATTTTCCAGAATTAAAGAGTAGCTATCTGCAAAGCAGAGCAGTACGTTGGGACCGACCATTTAATTTTCGGTGCGGGTGGGGGTGGTGGTGGGGGGACCGAGCCGGGGGGGGGGGGGGGGGAGAGAGGAAGAAATTTGTTTTAAAAAATACTAACCCCAAAATAGCTTGAAAAAAGTATTCTTGCTCAGATTTTAGAAAAAAAGAACCAATTATATCCATTATATTAGTTGAAAAAAATTAACTATCTTGAGGTAAAAGAAAAAATATCCCTGTTGAAAAGAAAATTCTAAGCCCCTCCCGTTCTCCCAGCAGTCTCTCCCTCCCCCTCCTCAGCAAATGGTCGGTCCCTTATGGATACAAAAGTAACAGAAGTACAGCAGTCGTGTCCCATGAGGACATGAAGGTTTTTTAGGTAGCAGTTTTAATCCAAAGATCATTGGTACAAATGACCTCTACTGTTTCATTCATTATCTTAATTAAGCGCAAAATTTATGACATGGACAGTGAAAATATATCGACCCCAAATATTTATCAAGTGCAGGACTAAATTAATATATAGCCGCAAAAACCTAGATCGCAGCACGTCCCAGTCTTTCATCCATTTCAACCTTGTAAATGTGTGCCATTCTTGTGGCATAGACACGTCGAAGAAGTAAACATTCTGTTAAAATAGCTTAGTTATTTGTGCCAGATCAATCGTCTAAATTTGGAAGAAGGAAAAATGTTTTTCTTGTTGCAAAGATCTTGACACGTCATTTTGGCTTACATTTAATTTAATTTGGCAGGAAAATGGCAAATGACTTTCCACTTTGTTTCGATGAATATTTTAATCGTATAAACTAATAAAGACATCTAGATATTTTACATAACGACAGTATAATATATTATCGTCATACATTTTGTGGAAAAATGAACTTTTTGTCAGTATCTACATATAAAATAAACAATGCTGAACCAGGGAGACAGGAAAAAAGTGTACAAATAAAGGTAATGATTCATAAATGTAAGTTTCAAGATAACATTAATATCTTTTCATTTGAAATTTTAAATACATTTCTGTGATTAGAACAATCCTTCTCGTGAACATGCACGAGACAGGGAATTCAGTTCCATTTACTCGCTTAAAAGTTGAGTCTAACCGCAAATTGCACAGACCCAGATCTGCCGTCGCGTAATGTGCCGTCAGATCTGGGTTTATGCAGTTTGTTAGGAGTAATTAGTAGAACAAACAACACAGACCCGGATCTGCCTGCGCATTATGCCGCAGCAGATCTAGGTCTATGTTTTTTGCAGTTGGACTCGACTTATAAGCGAATACATACGGTATCTCTTATTAGTTTTGTTGATCACCCTCCCACCACTTACTTTTTAGTAAGTGGTATAATTATATTTTTGACGGAACGGATGTTACTGTTTGTAAAGACTTGTTACACTTATATTGTTCGATTTACCCTATCTTTTCAAATTATATGTCAAGGAATGTTACAGATGAATAGAGACAAGAAAGAAACGAAAATAAAGGCAAAATTAGCTGGAGCAATACATGATAATACATTATCGGATAGGCCATAAAATGAAATGTATTTGAAAGTTTTTAAAAAAAGGACATCTGACTTAAATGTTAGCCATTAGAACTGGTATATCCTTTGTCAAGTGAAGTTTTCTAATCATTTTATTACTTTCTATTTGAGTCAGCTTTATTTTAATTGTACAGTTCCAAGACGAATGCTGCTCGATTTCGTTTTTTGTTACGACAAACAAATTGTATTTTTTTATCACTTGGCAACACGCCTTTGTATTGGTATTAATTTACCAATTAATTGATCACCACAAAGATCTGTTTCAGACAAATTGGTCTGATACTTACCATATATGCATTATTCAACTGAGCGTATAATTTATTATTTTACATAAAACCCTGCAACAATGGTCTGTGTTTAAACCACATAGCAACTGTCTATGTTTCGAGAGTAGTTTTCGTTGCTTGAATAAGAACAAAAGATATCTGTAATTAGACCGATTCCTTCACATGAAGCGACGATATCTTGTTACTCATCTCTGAGATAAGCCTAGCCTAGTTAGGAATATAGGTCTCTTCTGATAATGACCCAGTTAATCACAGTTTGATATTTCTCTTAAATATAACAAATAGGCGAAGAATTAGTTTATTGTTTTGGTTTTAAATAAATCAAATATTTTGAGCGAGGCAGCAGATGGCATTTGTTAATGACAAGAAAATAATATTTTATATATTCAGGGATAAGTCGGCAAAATCCAGCAACGATAGGACGTGTGATGATATAGCAGCACCGGTTCAAGCAGTTGTTTTTTTTCTTTTGGCAAAATGTTTTATTTGAAATTTTTGCTATGTCAGAAGCATGCAATCTTTCCAGCTGTTGTATAATTTAATACTTTTAAGCATTTTTTCTTGAAAAGAAATTTCTCATCAATACTCGCCCCCGCAGATTTAGAAACAATCCTCGTACGTTTAAAGCCGGGAGCCGCGGTAGTTCAGTTGGTAGAGCGTTGGACTCGTAATCCAAGGGTCGTGGGTTCGATACCCTTCGATGTGTCCTTGGGAAAGGCACTTAGATCCCATTTTCCTCGACATGATATAGCCAATAATGTGTTAAAAATTAGCTTAAACCCAACAAAACAAAACCTTTGAAACTAAGAAAACGTGTTTAGTTTAACAAGTTTGTTTTTAAAAACTGTATTCAATCAGTTAGCTAACGAACCAACCAGTTAAACAAGATTCAAAGCATACGGTATCTCCTATTAGTTTATATGGGAAAATCGAGCAATTAGCAGCTAAGGCAGTAAGGTTTTAAAACAATAAACAATTATGGCTGTATGTTTTTTTTCATTCATACAGACTTCCTAAAAACAAAATGAACTATCATGATTCATGGATTTCATATTTATTTTTTGCGCCCAAAGACATATCAACCCCTAATGGTCATTCAGTTACGAATTGCCCCTACCAAAAAGTTGCATGTCTGGCCACTGTTATATTCTTGTCATAACAGGACCGAAATCGTTCGCCTGACAAATTGTTTTTAGAAGTAATGATTCTCAACAAGATTATTATAATAATAATAATAATAATAATAATTATTATTATTATTATTATTACCCGTTCACAATATTCTTCACACAGCCTATATAAATAAAGAATATTTAACAGTTTGATCAGGGACAGTTCGTTGATACTTTATTGGCTTGTATCGTAGCGCTTCACCATATTGTATCAGACAAAGGCGTTAATTGTGGAAATATCACCTAGCAAATATATTAGCATGATGTGATCTATTATCGATCAGTTTATACACAATAGCGGCAACGAAAGTAGTCAGTAGTGGACATGGAAATTTTTATTCTGGCAGTACAAACTGTTTGTCATGATCCTCACCAAATCGCAAGAAAGGTGCATCAACTGTTGTTTTCATCAATCCGTTCGTCCGTCCGTAGGGTTTGGGTACATGTCCAAAAGGTCCATGTTTAGTTTACGCTCAGTATCTTCCGATAAATGGATTAGACTGAGATGAAATGGGTTGAAAGATTTATATCAAGTGAGTTTGTAATATATTCCTAATTTCACCACACCTCCATCATTTTTTTAGCTTCATTCATAACCAGATTTTTACCAGTGGTTGTATTGATACAGACCACATTGTTCTTGAGGTCATTGGCGTGCAAAAACACACAAAAAGGTGGCGGACATTGACCGTGCCATTGCGTTCCTTCGTTTAAGGCTGAATAAATGTATTTGGCGGATGAAGAGTTAGGTTTTAAATTTCTTTCCATGCAAACAATATCTGTTGATGATTTCGAAGATATAGTTTCATTCCAATAATGAAAAATAGGACAGGGTGAAAGCAATTAAGAGGTGGTTAGCCTCAGCCCGCCCCCCCCCCCCCCCCGCACTGAATCAGTCGAATTAGTAATTTTGTTAAATGAATCAGCTATTGCTCGCCCCGATCTCTCGTTAGCTACCATTTTGCATAAATGCTCTCAAAGGCACGAATGGTGGTGCAGAGTGATCCTGAAGGTGAAGAAAACCGCCGTGCCTGGCATAATTTAAATTAATAAAACTTCCCATTCACCCCTATCATAAAACAATGGGATCATTTCAGTTGCTGCAACTATAACACTGAAAAGCTTCTCTGCCTCTGTCTCTCAAATTAAATAACATATTCGTGTTGCTGTGCCGTAAAACACCAAACCAAAAGACCAAATAGTCTTTCAGTAGCGAAATATGCATTTTCTGAAAGGATGAAACTCGTATTCTGTATTAGACGAGTTTTAGGTTCAAAATATTTCAATCAGGCTACCAATCAGACTGCTAGGATACTGATTCATTTGTTGCTATATTATAGGACATGATTGGTTTTTTTTTTTTTTCTTTTCTTTTTTTTTTTTTTTTGTCATCGGAATTGTGCTGGATTTAAGCGAATGCATTTCATCTTTGAGGTCCCGAGTTCGATACATAAGGCAACCATATACAGGAATAATTAATCTCCCATCGATTATTGAAATGGGAACTCCTATACCTTTTCCGTTGCGAAACAGAAAAAGACTTTGAATCAATTTCTGAGACAAGTATGGTTGTCTTCACTCTGAACAAGATAATGATGTTCCGAATGACATGATCGGTGGTTTTTCTCGTATACTTTTGATTCTTCCGTTTCAAAGCCACTGCTGACGTCCAACAATGGATTCGAAAGTACTTGAAGATAGTTACTGGATCCTGTAGTAAAAGCGAAATAAAGGAATAATGATGGATACAAATTTAGTATTGTTCATTGAGCATTCAGTGCTGATATTGATCCCGAGAATAAGTAGTTATAAATATGAGAAGAAAAATGTACAAAGTTCATTTATAAAATGTGCATACTTGTGTATGAAACTATGCAATTTAATGATAGACAAAGATGAGCCACATTGATACCCAGGGCCGGATTAAAGCCTTTTGGGGCCCTGGGCACAGCGGCTCCTTAGTTACAGTGCTGTTAAAAACACTGCCTGTGAAAAGCATACGATAATATACGGGGGCCCCTTAAGCCCAATGGATAATCCGGCCCTGTTGATACCGACCTATGATATTTTACAACTTTTCACAAAACTGTTTCTGGTTTTGTTCTTTCTTCTTACATTTTACAACTTACAACTTTGGTTCATTCATGCAGTTTTTGCTTGTACGATTGATTGAAGTTACATATAATAGGAGAACTGAAACCTTGTTTTATATTACTAGAATATAGTATAAAATAGAAACATTTCAATACTGCTTCTGTAATCCAAGATTTTTTTTGAATGGACAGCAATCATTGTTATGCGGAACGGTGTAATTGATCTTCGGCGCAGGCCGTTCCGGATTCTACTTTCTAACTGGCACCTCAACGGATCATTTCACAACTATGTTAAAACGCAGAAGAAAAAAAAATAGAGATTTGGTTTATAAAAGGACTATTTATTTTAAAAATTTGAAATTTGAGTATGGATCTCCCGGACAGAAAATGTAAAATATGTGAAAGTTAATAACCCCTGCCAAAAGGGTCATAAGAGAAAGCAACCAGAGTATTAAATCGTAAGTAGCGTTTCGTCTTTAAAAGAGCAGACATGCTATGTATGTATTTTTTTTTAAATGAGAGAGATGTTTTCTTTTTTTGTCCCAGAGAATACTGCCATTTTGCAACAATATAAAGTATGTACATGCGTCTACAATTTCTTCACAATTCATTAGTCACTTAGTGTGTTTTCAAACCAGGAGCAGCAAATTTTAAATCGAAGAAATAATGGGTATTTTATGTTCGATTGAAAGAACTTGGTAGCAAAACGGCATATCCTCCTGGTTTTCACAGCAACTGTTTTAGCGCATTCAACTGCGGATAGCATAGACCCAGATATGATATTGCCTAATGCGCCACATGATCAAGTTCCATACCTTTAGGTCAGCTAAAGCTTTCAAGCAAACAGCGTAGACCCTGATGTGCCTAAGCAATATGCGACGGTAGATCTGGGTCTATATAATGTGGACAGTTTGGTACGTATTATACACGGACTCGAATCCACGACTGCTGTGTTTAGAACCGAACCCTTTAAAGCACTCGACTACGGGCGCAAACGCTACAGATATCACACAAATGTAGCTTTTAATGTGACAGTAGGTGCTGCGCTAAGGGCGTACACACACACACACACACACACACACACACACACACACACACACACACACATATATATATATATATATATATATATATATATATATATATATATATAGTACAAAATTGATGATGCTTTACAATGAACACCTTTGTTTAGAGACGACTAAGGCGAGACATCACCATAATTTTGGGGTCGTGAACAAAGCCCACTGAGAAATACAGATCATCACATCATTTTATTTTTTAAGAAAAGAATGTTTGTACTGAATGCTTCCGAGCCTTTTTTTCCGTTTGACACCCAGTGAAAAGATATATTCGATCGTTACAATGACGCACAATAAATAGAGACCCGTCTAATTAGATACGGTACAGCAACCAATTACCCGTAAATGCATTAAAAACATCTAACTTGATGATCGAAATGATAAGTGGACATACAATATGGCCTAAGGATGGATATAGGAGTGGAATACAAGTCACCGAAAACCCATTCATACCACTGAAATACCCCCCTCTGTTATCAAATCTTAGTTTTTGAAAAGATAATGGGGGAGTGGGATTTCATTGACGAACCTATCGCAAACAACGTTCCATTATAACTTTTGATTTCCATACATTGTCACCTTTCAAAGTGAAAAAAAAACAAATGAAGTAAGCTGCTTTTCTGTAGAGTAGCTGCGAGTGGGAGTTTTCGTTCGTTTACCACATTTAGTAGCACGAGTTGATAAAAATCTCCGTTTTGTTAGAACCCTCTTTTTGCCAATAATTTTGCGATCAAAGGCAGATAACACGAGCGTATTGCAAGTCTAGAGAGAAATTAACTTTCATTCAGTGTAGACGGGGACATTTTATCAGATTTTGTATCTTTGTATTCTCAAAATGTTTCAGATCCATATCGCTTAGATTATTTTAACCTAATTGATTTACAAATACTATACACGTTTGGACAGTAGTTGACACGCTTTCTTGAAGGCACGGGTGATGGCGCAAAGAGGCCTCTCAAGTAAAAGAAACCAGGACAACTAAAAACAAACCAGCAACACAAACAGCCTAGAACGGGCAACTACTTTAATTGTGGGCCTCCACCAAGCCTCTTCAAGACTCATTACATATTCAAATGGACACTTGTTCAGTCTCATTAGTTTAAACCCGAACTCAACGTCACGTAAGCAGATAATCAAGTGCGAATAAAGTCTACAAGACTAAATTTATAAATTTGGTTTTTAAATATTTCACGATATAGATACATGAAAGTACCCTGCAAGTACAGGGAAACCAGGCAAATTTCGGGGAAGACATCCGCAGAATAGAAATTTCAAATGCAAGGGCTGTGCCACCGAGGAGATGCAAAATATTTCAGAAAATGTATCAATATATACTATAAATATGTGCTTCCTGATACTTGGACTGCGGAAATGAAGGCCAAGTGGTATTGTAGCCCCATGCGGTTTTGGCAAAATCAGGTTAACTTTGTCGTCTGGTGTGCGACCACAGTTTGTGACGTCAGAGTTAAAAAGCATCTACTTGCGAAAAATTCCCAGTTATCCAGCTTTTACGTATTTCACGTCTATTTCCAGGCAAGACTGCATCTTAACCAGCTGCGGTGCGCCACTCCAACGCAGATGGAGTTCAATCAGCTCGACAACGAGATTGACATGGCGGTCTACGAGAGGGTTTGCAACATGTTTAACCTGGATACGAATTCGGACGGGCATCAGAAACAAAGCCCCAAGGATTGGCTTGGAATGATGTATTACGCTTCTCCTTCCCATGAAATAACATTCCCAGAAACGGTTGGTTTTACGCCCCAAATGCTAAAGCAATACGGGCTGACATTTGACCACATCAGACAGGGACCTGGAGCAGCAAATGCATGGGCAACATTCATGCTGGAAAACTCTCAAGGCCTAACGTGGGCTTGTGTAGTTCGTCTGAACGCGAGCAATCGGGCATACGTGTGGGCAATCTTGACTGCACAAAGCTAAACGAAGACATCAATAACAGAAGTGGTGCCGGTCTTTGATGCCCAAGAGCAGTTTCTTGTGAACGTGGAGTATGAGGTTAATCACGAAGAAAATCTTGAAAATACGATACAAAAGTATCAAAACGCACTCGACTCTACAATGAGTAAGCTAGATTTTGTTACTAGCGGCAACCTTTTCATGATACCTAGCGACATGGATCTTCGCATTCGCTTTTATGTGGGTATAAGAACAGAATTGTTGTGGCACCCGACGACTTGACACTGGGGCACCAATACCAATATTAATGCGTCGAGGATGCAGAGCAACGCTAGCGATGCTAGCAGTGTAAACATACAGCAACTGCAGCCAACAAAGAATGAAAAGGTTAGCTTTGACCCACCCGTAAGACGTGCCAGCATCACAAGTGCAGACAGATATCACACAAAAAGTTCAGGCAGCGCCTGCGCACAAAGAATCCGAAGACTACGATGCCAACAAAACAACACTAGTCGTGGCATGCGACCATCTGGTTTCTCCGCCCTTGAACGACTAGCACCATGTTCAGCGCCGTTCTCACTTTCGCGTCTGCTAGCTATTTTACTAGAGTGCTTGCGCAGAGCGGCAAATATCAAGGTTATTATCACGATTACGAGTACCAACAGATGCTCGGCCGGTCAGTGAACGATACTGACAGTGGTGTTTAGCAGAAATGACACAGTGGCACCAATAATGCTGGGCAGCGGCGCCAAAACACGTTTTCAGCATCCCAGCCAACCGCTCTAGCTACTTTTTTGCCCATTATTTTGCGCTGCTGGAGTCAGGCTTAGGTGTCGGGACTACGTGAGGTGGTGACATTGCACCTGCGCCGCCTGTGTTCGCGAGCACAATTGTGCTTATGATAAACCACAGCGACGTGAAAATCGAAGCTATAGTGATGTCCTGTTCACGGAAGAGCGTTCACAATCGCTCGGCTAGTGTTGTGTCCTCGCGGAGTATTTGTTGGTGCTCTCCTGAATCCGAGAAACTTGGTCGAGGACGCCCTTTTGGTTGATACTGGCAGCCTCTGCGCTTGTCCTCTAGCTGCCGAATGCGATCTCGTATGTCTTTGCGCGATGTTTCATCTTTCGCTTCGGTCAGCTTTCTCTCTTCTAAGGCGATGTGGTTATCGAGCTCTGTAAGCTTCGCGAGGTTATTTACAGGGGTCGCCACATTTAAGCCCAGGATCTCTCGCATCAGGAGGCTGTCGGATGCATGTGCCGCTGCTTCTTTGGTTGCCGTGTCCTCCGATCCTAGGACAACGAACTCGGTATCTGTTAGCCCGCTTGTTTTGGTCGGGATCTCCTTTTGAGCTGCGGTGAGCTTTGTCTGCGCTTCGACCGGTAGCAGCTCCTCTTTGAGCTCTATCGCTCGGAGGAACTGAACGCCCCAATTTTTTTGTAGTTTGGATGGGGCCAAGAATTGACGTGGATCCCAAATGCTCGTCAACTTTCGTCCCACTTTACCGCAAGAGCGCCATTCTTATTTGCTTTAAGCTTGAGATTAACAGTGCGTTCTTCAGTGAAGCTCTATGTTTCGCGGTACGCATCGAACGCGACTATACGTTGATCTAGTTTCCTTACTGTGGATATATCTTTCTGCTCCTACTCAATTGGCAACTCTGCGCCGCTAACCCAAGAATGGGATGCTGTCTGCTCTTGCTGCTGCCCTGCTGCTTCTGTTGCTCCTGCCGTTGTTTGGTAATTAAGGTTATTTCTTCTACATCGTCGTTTGCCTGAATATTGCATTAACGACTATACTCTTTAAGATCAAAGCCGCTTTCATCCATGTTTTAACTATGCTAGCACTGTCAGCACTAACAAGTTTTAAACAGGTTTCAACAACGACGACAAGTCTCAGCATATTAAAGAAAGGTCACGTGACCTCCAATAGCACCAAAGCAAAAATTAGGTCTTAATATGCAAACAAACGTGACCCATTTCGCACTCTTCGCCGCACGACTGGGGTGACGGGAATCAGAAACACCGTCGTTGTGACTAATAACTCAAGCACCATAGACCATAACCAGCTGCTTGTCGTTAGGTTTCCAAACCTTGGCGTCAGTGATATAATTGTGCCTGGCACTGCTAGGCTGATATTCACAGTTGCTATCAGCGGCTGCGCAGCAGCGCCAGACGCCAATCGTACAATAGTGAAAAACCATGGCCGTGCCATCTTCAAAAAGATCTGCGTAAAGCTTGCGGGGAACGAGAAATGAACTTGAATTAGTCCAAAGTACACTAACTTTAACAGTTATTAAAATAGGGAAAATTAATTTTTCTAGAGTAGACAATACTAACTTCTGAAAAAGCAATAAATGAATTATAAAATATAGAAGAAAAAAAAATAAAAAAAATAAATAAGTTCTAGGCAATTTTTTTTCTTCTACAAATTTACCTCCGAAGTCCAGGAAGTGAAAATAACCAAGTGGAGCTAACAATCTTTTGAAAGGTGCACATCCGAAGAAAGGCCAAGCTGTATACTCTATGTCCCAAATTATACCCATCAATCATACACCAAAATTAAGAGAATTATAAGTTATTTTAACAGTACTTAAGGTATACAAGGTCCTTTTTAAATAACCAAGATAACCAGCGAGGAAATCCTTGGAAATTCTGTTTCTTTAAAAATCAAACCCTGTGCAAAGTACGAAGCTGTAGAGTGGAACTTATACAAACCTTGAGCCAGCAGATAATACAAAAGTTCAACAATATATCTAAATGAAAAAATGGATTCATCTATAATATGCGCTTGTAGTCGTTCCTCAGTTTCACTTTAAAGTGAGTGGCAGGACTGCATTGTAGACTCACTTTCTTACTTTTTTTAAAAACTTGATACGAAAGAAGAGTGATGTCCTTTTCAAATGGACAACCCACTGTGTGATCTGCATTCTTGATATGTACAAAAAAAGTCATCCGTTTTAATTGGACAGCATACTATATCATCTGCATTTGTGATCCCGCTCATGCATAACCGGAAAGGTTCCCCTCACAGTTTTATTGACAACGACTCGCACTAATAATGAGAGAGATTGGTGGCCTTGATACGCTCTTATTATTCGTACTTTAACTTTGATGTCACTAATCAATCTAATGTTCACAATTGTTTTTTTATTGGACGACAATTGTTTACAACCTGCATACTAGATCATCTTGCTAACCACACATCGTACTGTTAAATTGCCCGTGAGACAGAAAAACTCATTTAGGTTAGCGCTTGTAAACTGGTACATGGTGGCAGCAGAAATCAAACCTTGGCTTCAGATGCTTAAAGTGGATTCCTTGCTTCGTATATCCAAATTTACGTCACTGGTAAATGATACCATGTTCCCTACAGAGCAATAACAAAGGCTCTAAAAATGTGACCTGATAAAGTCTATTTGCTTAGCTCTCGAATGGAGGCAATCAGAACATCGACTCTCTGAAAGAGGCTCAATTGGAACGTCCCCGGCCTTTCCGTCGCATGCTAGAATAAAAACATCAGATGCATTTCTGTTGTTGATCGCCTATAGTACGGTATGGCCATTTTGAACTACCCTCAAGCCCGTGGTTGCTATTACGTGATAATGGCGTTACAATGAATAGATGACGTTTCATCACTAACAGCAATGGTTGCAGACGATTGAAACCGAATGATATCTTCAATATTTTTATTACAACATGTTGCAGGAATAACATTAAAAATTAAATGTACAGGTATTTCATTGATTGTTGATACGTTGTCGAGTGTTATTTTCAAGACCTATCATTTTATAAGACTCTGTTCTTCTCTTCTCACATCTAGCTGGATATTCCCTCCGCCAAAAACTTACCAATTTGGGAAGTATTACCACGAATCCCTCTTTCAGAGAGTCGTAGTTATTCGACTCGCATCGGAAAGATACGAAGACGACCCGAATGAAAGAGACTCTGAAAATAAAACCCGACGACATCTTAACAGTTAATGAAATATCTGCACTTTTAATGTTTTTTCTTATCACTGCAACTTTGTAATGAAAAATTGTAAGAAATTATTCGGTTTCAATAGCCTGAAACTATCGCTTAGGTTGCTATTAGTGATGACACGTCATCTAGTCATTCTGACGTCAATGAAGTTCATATGACGCAATGACCACCAGAGGCTTGAGGGCAGTTAAAAGTGGCCATGATTTACATCAGAGGTGTGCTTTTTTAGCATACGATGGAAAAGGATGAGGACTGAAAATTACTTCATTGTTTTATGTACACCCACCCACCTTTTCAAACACGAGGTAGAATCAAAACGAGGCATATACATATAAATTTAACTTGACGATATGTGATTATGGAGAGAACTTTATTTCATGAATAATACTTCTTAATAGTTGTTTCTCCAGTTATGACATTGTAAAATATGACATGCATTTGTTTAAATAAAGGACTTTTCCAGCACGTTCGTTGTAATTGATCTTACTAATCTTTTATTGTACTATAGGCGATCAACAACAGAAATGCATATTTCCTAATTTAAAAATATATATATATATAGGCCTTAACGTTACAATAAATTTGGAACGCAATAGATTGCCTTCAAAATTATAATATGGCACCCTACAAACTGTCCACATAATTCACTGATAAAACAGAAACAAATACGACCTTACTTACCTACGTTGCAGTTTTTACCTTTATCTTTTGCTTTCCTGACCGTTTGCAGAATTTAACAACTTTACCTTTCATCTTTTATCGCGTAGGACTTCATGTTTATATTTGTTTGGATGCATTTATCTTCCTATTTGTTTTAAAAAAAAATATGTTTATAGTTTTAGCACTTTACTTTTAATCGGCATCATATGGCCAGTGTTGTGCTGACGTGCCGTTGAATGCAACTACATACTTATTTAGTTACATCTGTATGATAGGCATTTAATGACTACAAATATACTGTATATAGTCGCTTATAAGTCTATTTCAACCGCAAACTACACAGACCCAGATCTGCCGTCGCATAATGCTCCAGCAGATTTGGGTCTATGCAGTTTGCTAGGAGTAATCAGTAGAACAAACAACATCGGCTAGGATCTGCCTGCACATAATGCGACGACAGATCAGGGTCTATTCTGTTTGCAGTTTGACTCGTTTATAAGCGAGTACACAGATGGTAACAGTAAAATTAAGGCCTTGTTACTAAGATGATTTATGGCGGTGAACGGAAGGCAATTTAATGTAGTTTATAAGTGAAAAGGAAAATAAACTTCTCAAATTTGTTGTTTTGTTGTCCACGTTAGACTTGATCGATTACCGAATTACATGCCTGTCTGCCCATCAAAGGAAGAATTTACCAGGATTTAGCCCTGTCAGGCCTATAATTGGTAGGCCAAGGTTTAAAGCAAAATGTTGTTTTTCTCTCTTTAATTAAAAAGTAACTATTTATCAAACTATAACATCATTTTACTCAACAACTCGGTCATTTGTTGGGATAATTGATAGATATCAGTAAATGTCTGTAGTAAATCGAACGGTTGTTGCGAAATATATCAAAAGCACTAATATATAGTGCCTATCTCTTTCTCTCTCTCTCTCTCTCTCTCTCTCTCTCTCTCTCTCTCTCTCTCTCTCTCACACACACATGTCGCCCTAACCCACTCAGCCATTCGCTCATTCCCAAAAAAGGTATGGGACACGGTCGATGTTGTACACAAGAATTCGCTCGCTGAGCAAGCGGTATTTAACACTCAGCTGTATGCACAAACCCACTGGATTTCTATTTAGAAATGCAAGGTATATACATGAAAGTATATATATAAATTGACACCTCCACACACTCCTCTGTGTGTGTGTGTATATATATATATATATATATATATATATATATATATATATATATATATATATATATATATATATATATATATATATAAGAGCTCAAAAATATTTAAATTATCAGAAGTCGTGTAGAAGAATCGAAACAAGGCTGTATTCTATCGTTGATTTCTGATCAAGATTTTAATTATTTTCGGAAGTATGTGCAGTTCATCCGTCACTAAATTTGGCCAAAGTTGAGCCTATCTAACTGTCAATTTTTGCGTCGTTACTGTTATTCTTGTCGCTTACCGTATTTATAAGCATAGATGTGCTATTTAGATAAACAATATTGACTCATTCGTTAAATTCAGTCATAGAATAATAAATAACGAAAGAAATACCCTAATCGCAATAAAGTTTCGTATTGTATTAGCCCTGTACCCAACTTTATGGTATTAGCCCTGTACCCAACTTTATGGTATTAGCCCTGTACCCAACTTTATAGGAAACGAGTTGATAGCACTTTATACCTTTGCTGAGCCGCAAAATGTAATCTAAAGAAAAATCTTACCGGTGAAATTTTTCCGTTAGCGCATATTGTAACCGTCACCACAAAATGAAACAACCTTCCAAAAAAGTGACGTAATGCAACATAGAACCAGTTATAATTATCCAATTATAACGCAAAGTGTAATTGGTCACATTTGCATTAATATCAATTGTAGCTATCAACTAAAAATATATAACCACCTGCTGCAAAATGTAACCCTTAAAAAGATGGTGCTGAACTTGTCGGTGATAATATGAAATGGTGATCTGAGTAGTCCTTATCCTGGGGATGAAACAAATGATTTAGAACAGACTAATAAGTATTTCTTGTCCTGGGTATGATACAAAGGATCTATAGCAGACTAATAAGTATTCATCATCCTGGGTATGATACAAAATATCTATAGCAGACTAATAAATATTCATCATCCTGGGTATGATACAAAGGATCTATAGCAGACTAATAAGAATTCATCATCCTAGGGATGCTACAAAGGATCTAAAGCAGACTAATAAGTATTCCTTATTCTGGGGATGATACAAAGGTGGCAGAGCAGACTAATAAGTAGGTTACAGTTTGAATTATAAATGTACTTTTACGATTGCAGGATATTTCCATCGTTTTTTATTCAACGACTCTAACGACCTGGCTCGTGTGCTTATGGAACATAATAAGATTCAAGATTCTTTATTTGGTAACCTAGGCCACCGGTCCATAATACAATAATATACACAAAAACAAAATCTGTCAACTGAGCTCACATATACATACTGTGTTAATACTAACTATTGTATATATTTTCTTGTCTACGCAGCAAATGGTAGATAAAATAACATAACTCCGTGAATAACAAAAAAGATTTTGAGTTTACATAAAGTCATACAAATTTTGTAGCGATGGATTAGTATACCAAGGTTTGTCTAAATACTTTTCTCCAAGATCTTGATAATTTTTACAAATAGATTTTGTGTTTACATAAAGCCATACAATTTTTCTAGCGATGGATTAGTACACCAAGGTTTGTCTAAATACTTTTCTCAAAGCTCTTGACAAAAATTTCAAATGAAAAATGCATTCTATTCATCTTCTTCAAACAATAAATTACCACGATAACAGAAATTACACAAACGATATGAAGCAGTAACACCATCATGTTTACCAATCTATAAAAAAAGTCTATGACTAGAACATATCAATCTCGAGAGTGCTTTACGGACATAAAAGCTAGTCCTATGGAAAGATAGTTCTCAACATTTAATAGTGTTTTATAAATTTAATAATACCTACATTCTGATGACTGTGTGATAATATCATGCCAATTTTGACTCATGCAATCCTTCACTCATTGAGATCATGCTGTTACACATATGCCAACACTTCCAATATCTTGCGATATCCATACAAAGCCAAAACCATAGCTGATTAATTTCTCACATGTGATGCCGATGGAACATAACCAATAAGAGGACAAAAAAACTAAACTTCGTCAAACAGCTCAAGGCTGTACAATAACACTTGCACCATAAATGACACCTGAAAGCTTTAATGCACTTTTATAAAATACTTAGGAATTAATTTCCTGTATTGAGAAAAATTCCCCCACCCCCAGACACAGCCCGGGGCTTATACAACCATTTTAAAACTATTAAACAATACACATACATGTTTCTACAATTCCTCCACTCCCAGACACGGACTGGGGCTTATGCCAACATTCTAAAACTATTGCACACATACACATACATATTTCTACAATTCCCCCACCCCCAGATACGACCCGGGGTTTATACTACCATTCTAAAACCATTGTACACATATACATACATATTTCTACAGCATGGGGGATATATAATAGCATTTTCTAAGATTACATTTATCACTACCTAACGTATGTGCTGACGTTCGTGCGTAAACTTAATTTTATTCCATTTTGCGTCAGTTGTTACAATTTGGGTTGACGGAAAATGTAAGGAACTAACAATGAGTTACATTTTGTGGCAGGTGGGTTACAATATGCATTGATGCAAAATGTAATCTATTACATAGCCTTATCTAAATTAGGCAGCTATGTAGCAACCCACGATGATAGAGAGGATATTTGCTTATATCGAGTGAATAATGGATTTATTTCATCTAGTGAGTGAAAATTCTGTTGTTTTATTGAAGAAAAGTTCTTGAGTGATAAAATAAAGTTGATAGTTTTAACATATTGCAAAAGTAGGCGGGTTACACGTTCTCACAATATTAGATAAGCCCTTCCCCAACGAATTATCAAAATTATTTCTCTCGGAAAATCCATACATTCCCGGACTAGCTATAAAATAAATTACAATCGCTAATGAAGCAGTGTATCAATAGGGGTTGCAACTGCAAGCTCTTATGATATAATTGCTGTATGGGGGATTATGATTCAAACTCCTAATAATACAACGTTTGCATTAAAAGTTAGTAATGTCAATGCGTTGAGAAGGACAATGTTTAATGGGACTGTTTACGTATTTTTTATTATCAGATTTTAACATTTAAAAAAAAATTGGTAGAAAACGATATATTTTTCAATCCATTATACAAAGTTGTGAGCTTCGTGTTACCTACCCAGTTGTGAAGTGGAATGTAGCAAAGTTCTACTGTTAAAAGAGATGAACAAATTACCGTTGTTTTTGTCCCGACTTAGGTAGAATGTAAATGTTTACCTCTAAATCAAAAGCATGTGAATGGATTGTGTTTCCTATAAGACAATTAATTTCGATGGATATTGAACTACAGGTGTACAGAACGTAATCATCATGTAAATTTCCCTTCCTGGTAACGAAGACAACACACAGAGCGTGAGCGCTACAAACACACACGCTTTGCTCAGTTTATCTCAAGGCTGCACATGATGCTTATCGGTCGAGTTCATTTCTGTCTGAGTGCCCCCGAAGCTAATACGCATACATCTACATTTACATACAATCTACAATTACACACGTCCTATGTCGGGACAAATGTATAATGCGCCGGCAGAGCTGGGTCTATGCAGTTTGTTAGGAGAAATCAGTATAACAAACAAAATCGACCCTGATCTCCCAGTGCATTTTGCGATGACAGATCAGGGTCTATGTTGTTTGCAGGTGGACCCGGACTTATATATGAGTATAGACGGTAAATTTATTAATCTTCTCAATATCAGATCTTTGGATTATGCGACGGCAGATTAGGGTCTATGTTGTTTGCGGGTGGACCCGACTTTTATGTGAGTATAGACCGTACATTTATTAATCTTCTCAATATCAGATCTTACAGTTGTCTAATTAACAGAATGTGCGTAACTTTATTGGACCTTTGTAAGGCAAACATGTTTTTTTTTAAAAAATTAAACATTCTATGTCAAAATTCATTAAAAAAATACGTCAACAGTCCCATTAATCATAAATTTCTATCATGGGCAGTGGCGTAGCAAGACATTCTGCCCCCCCCCCCCCCCCCGGCCAGCTTAACTTAATTCCGGAGCCCCTGCCCATTAAAAAAAAATTGTTTGATGGGAATTTTGGGCCCCCACAGGGCCTGGTCCACCTTCCGTAGTTGCAATGGCTGCTTGGGCGGTTGATACGAAACTGATCATAGGGGTGTATTGTATGTTACAGCCCGTTATAAAACAGGTCCTTTATTTTAAAGGACAACCTGGAGGAATCTGACGAGAACGTAAATAAAACTGAACACGCATAACTTTATTCATGAAATATTTCTCAAGTTACTCGCAGGTGGCATATGAGAAAACACAAATTACAATTAAGGTGGCGTATCGTATTCATATTAGGGTTGTCATGGTTACTTATTGTGAAAATCAATCAATTGATGCCACAGAGAGAGAGAGAGAGAGAGAAAGAGAGAAAGAGAATATACTTTTTTCTGTTTATCTGGAGTGTACATTATTCATTGAGGTATGAAGGAAACAATTCATTCACAGGCACAATAAATTCAATACATACACAGTTTTAAAACTACAGAACTAACGTGTTAAACAATATCAGAAAGAAACTATACCATGTAATGAAAAATTCACTATTGTTATTAATGAAAGGCTAAGATATAGTACAATCGTACAACTGTGTGTCGTAAATATGCGTCTTTTCCAGATATATAATAAGCAACATACATGGAAAGTGTCGTAAATACATGAAAACAACAAGCAAATTCTTTAGGCTTTCTCGGTCGTTTTAACAAAGTTAGATATAACAAAGAATGTCATTAAAGAAGAAACACTGAATAATAGACAGGTATAAATAATGACTATTGTTATAAAGAATAAAACAAACTCAAATTATCATTCTTAAAAGGAAAGTTTATGTCTGCATTTGTCATGGAGATACACTAAACAGCAGCAACAACAACACAAAAACAACAACATTAACAACAAAAGCGGAAACAGTCGGTGGATAAAATCATGTTTGATACTTACTCCAGGAGGACAGAAGGAACCGCTCTTTCATGTGTGAGTATGCTAATATAAAGTATACACCAGTTTCGGATGAATACAATAAAATAAAATAAACCCCATGTAGCATACATGGCCCTCTACCCAAGTGAGCTTGCAAATCATTCGGAACTACCTCGGCTATTTCTGCGAGACAATAAATGGCCCCAGATGTATGTCGGGCCGTAATTTTTAAAAAAATCATACATTTTGTTCGCCCGAGATTTCTCCGCAAGAACAGAAATTCAATCTATTCGGACTACCTTAGGTATTTCTACGATTGGATTGACTGTAAGATTGACCGAGAGGTTACGAATTTTTAAAAAAAATAGTTCTATAATTCCTAACTTCGCGGTCAATCCTTGTTTCGTAAATAGCCAAAGTGGTCAGAATGGGAGCTATCGACATACATTCGAGGTATGATCCGTAGAATTTACCTCGACGTTGCGAATACATGCAAGTAAAATTTTCTGTTATTAAGAGATCATGTCGCAGTAAAAAAGCTGCTTATCAACACCTAACGATAGAGGGTTTTGCTGTATCATCAGAAGTTGAAGTTACCACCCTCCAATGATCGAACTATATTATTAGGGGTTGTTATATCTCTACACGTTACTGAATATTATCTGCTTGGGACTTATTCATTTTTCTAAGAGTCATTGTTAGACTCTTCTATGAAAAATAATACTAATTTTGACAGCAGCTTAGCACAAAAATAATACTAATTTTGACAGCAACTTAACACAAAAATATTCTTTTCAATTGATGGCTCACTAATAAGATGTTTAAACTTCACAATACAAATATATGAATACGAACTTTGACGGAATCTACATATGATTGTCCTGTACACAGCCCCCCCCCCCCCACAAACAACGATGATCTTGTATGATCTTGTTATATGCTTCAACATAAGTTGACGTAATAGAAGTTACTCTCCTGTTATAATTGAAAGCTTAGTATATCTGCATCTGCATACAGATAATTATTTGTCTCTCGAAAGTAAACCGTTAATGCACAAACCACAATACATGTCTTGTTCAATCACTTCAACATGATTTCAAAAATAACATGTCACTCCGGGAAATTTATTATATTATCTGTAAAAAAAAATACGGGACTAAAAATAGTCTGCTTAGGATTTCAGACATCAGTTAACGAGTCTGAGTGGAACACGTGTCTTCGCATTCATATAAAATCTTTTTGTATTTATTTTCTTTATTTTTTTCCTTTTTTTTTTTTTTTTTTTTTGTTGTTGCCAAAGCAGGGATACTTGATACATGCACCTGGACAAAAGCCAATTCAATCACCGTGTTTACCTATTTATATCACTCACCCAACTGGCAACCTTAGAGTGAACTCTGATATGGCGATGCATAATTTTCCGGCAGATTAAGGTTCGTGGTATGTATAATGTGAACAGCGAAGACGCTGATCTTAGGAGCATTATGGGATGGCAGATCAGGCCTGGAAATTATAAAACTCCGGAGCTGAACTTGAGAGTTTGTTTCAGTTAAACACAAATTGAGTTACTTTTGAAAGGTCGTTTCTGGTTGGCTGATAGTGGAAGCTCAATCTCTTACTCGAGCTCAATTGTATGATCTCCAGGTCAGGTTCTACGTTGTTTTCGCAGTTTGATCAGCGTTCTACACATAAATCAACAGTACATATATCTTACTTAAAATGAAACAGAACCCCATCTCTGTTGCATTTTGAAAGCAACAAGGCCAATGAGTGTGCAGTTAATAATACTGGCTTTCCACTCCTTCACTTTAGCCGCCGTGATAATTGCTTCTTTTTCACTTGATACCCTGTTCCTGAACCGGTCAAAATAATTATTTATTTAGTGTATCGGACTAACAAGTTATTTCATCGATCAGTCTTTCATTTGATGACTTGATTATCGCTAGATAAGGATGTCAAATTACCTATATTTTGTAGGTGTAATGCTTATTGAAATCTTTAGTCTTTTTCATCGTTGACCTCATAAGAACACATCATAATTCATTAATTATGACATTAAATATGGATATCGTATAACACTGTCTGGAGCAGTGTCGCCACAAGGATAATTTCAGATAACTGCAATACTTTCAATGTATCTTATTCTCTGTTATTATCACTAAATAATATGCTTGCTTCGCAACAAAGAGCAATAAAAATGACTTTTACCGGTATCTGTATTCATTTTCGATTAGACTTATTGGATCAGATCACTCTATTACCTGTCAGTGAATGTGTGTGATCTTTCATTTAATGTTACTTACCGTCAGGCCCACCGAGGGGGGTGGGGGTGGCAATTACTCCGGCGCCAGGCGATTTCTAGGGGCCCGCCGTCAACTCAGTTATATAAAATACATTAGTCTTTGCAGTAAATATTAAAATTTGTTCCTTGTAAGAGTCTAAGTTATGGTAGATTACTACAGGTTTTATATGCAAAATTGTACACAGGTTTGTATATACAAAAAGTTAGACTAGTTTTTTGACCCATGACTGCTCTGCCCAGGGGCCCGAACTTTCTGTCGGCGGGCCTGCTTACCGTGGAAATATTAAGATTGGAGCACACTCTTTTGCTAGGTAAAATACAGAGTTGGTCATCTTGGTACAATTTTTGTTATTATTAGGAATAAAGTAATTATATATCCACAAAATAGCAAATTTCAAACAAGATCTACCCGTAACAGCATACGCTACTTGTACTATTTCACGATTGAAACTTGTACCTAGAAATATTAATAGACAATACCCTGCCGAAATTTTAAAAAAAATCTGTATCGCTTTAACTTGATAAACACAATTCGTTCGGGACGCAAGGAACTTAACTGAATATACACCGGCCCATCTTCTAGCTCTCTTTTCCTGTCACATCGGAGAGAAAAAAAGATTTCCCATAAATTTATTTGGTTTAAGACAAATTTACGTGTGGTGAAATTTAGTATAATGTCATGTTCGAATTTACTGCCCTGGCATTGCGATTACTTTTTAACACATGCGTTATTTTGATAAAGCTTTGATTGGAAGGAACTTAATTTGCAAAAAGACGATCAAATCAATTCCTGGCACAGTAATAGTATTTAAGTATAGGCAGGCAATTGATATTCATGCACCAGGTGTTCAAACGCTATATCTGCCTTGGTGATTGGATGTCAATTGATCTCTCGGATTTGAGGAGAATGTTCTGTATACTAATCAGCATATCTCTCATTGACAATTTATTGTCACTGGCAGAATACATTTATGTAAGTTCTACAAATTTCATGAAAATTGGAGGGGAAAAAAAGTTCGGGATTATAAAGATTTGCGTCTTTCAACTTTTCCTCGGTGATTTCGATGTACAGACGGTGAGGAGGCCGGTTCTTCTTCATAGATGAGCAGCATCTCGCCTCTATGCGAATCTTATTTTCAAACTCCAAAATTTTAATCTCATGTATATATCCTTGCGTAAAGTAGTTCAAACCCATCTTTAACACTTTACTGGAAAGTTTATCTTGATCAGGTAAGTATTTAATTTAAATGTTATCGGGAATGCGCGCGAGAGAATCTGACATGGTGCCTGCATTCTCAGATGATTCCGCCATTTTAATTGGAAGCTTGGTGTGCGCATTTAACAATCTCTAAGGGGGCGGGGCTTATCTAATAATTTCGGATCTATGAATTGTATATGTTATGTATCCAAATCTGCCTTCGTAAACCTCTCGATTGTATCAACTCTTGTCCAACCACTAATTTCTGCCCGTAAAAATGCAGATAGGTAAACATTTTCATATACCTGTGTGATTAAATTAGGCAGCGGTCCATTGGGATGTTTCTTATGTAACAGCTGATCGACATTTGCCGCTCCCAGTTGAGAGGTCAATTCTTTGAAGGCGCTTCCATATTTTGACAGTTGTATACATTGAAGAGTCGCTCTAATTCGACTTTGGTTTAAAGTTGATAGCTGAAATGTCATAAATTTGATGAAAAGGTCTAAAATGCATGCTATATTTGAGAAAGGAAAACGTAAATAATGTTCACTGATCTCCTGTTGGATTTGTACGTTCGAAAAATGTAGTAATCAGCATTTTCTGCTCACGTTTTCAACCAAATCCATGCGTCAATATTCGTTCATATCTATCACAAGTTTACAAAAAATAAATATTAAACAACAACAACAACAACAACAACAAAACAACAACAAAGACATAACTCTGTAATATACAGGTTTATAAGCATTTAAATAAATAGATTCCATAAATAGTACGGACAAATTGACGCATTTCTCGTGTTTTATACGTTTCACGTGTAGTGTAAACTGAGCTTTTTTTTTTTTTGAGTGATTTATCTGATTATCATTTACCGGTAGCTTGCTTTACTATTAGAACTACATGGTCAGTGTAAACGGAACCTTTTTACTGCGTAATTTATCTGCCGTAAAGTCAGTCACCAAATATGCAAGATAACCTATGTTTGAAGCAAATTTACTTATTGGTATCATTACCCTGTCACAATACATTTGTAAACGAAAAAATGTCTGGCCAAAAAATTTGGTCTTGGCCTAGTGTATAACAGCTCCATTTTAGGTGACTTCATATTTCAAGCTTTTATTTTCCATATACATTAAAGAAGACTTACCTTTTTCCCAAAACCCTGTTTTAATCTCATCTAGGGCTCTTTGGAATGGAACACTCTGTGAATAATCTGACAGTGATGACTGTACTTGTAATTTGGCTAATGATGCAATCCAAAATTTTACTTACATTAAAACCCTATGACTTTTTCTGCAGGAAAAAGGAATAAGAAAGATATGTATACATACTTCAAAGAGAACAAAGTTTCCGCTAAATCAGTTACATATGCGTCAACTTAAAGATCGCTCAAAAACAGCATGGATGATTTTGTAGAATCATTTCCAGCTCATGAAATTCTTGATTAAAATGTGCTTTGTTTAATTTCGACTTCATATCAATATCTACAAATGAGCATGCTGTTGCAAATAGTCCGTGTGGAAACGCTCTGCAGTGTTTGGCATCGACATGATTAGCAGTTTAAATTAATTTAGAATGTAGAAATCTCCATCATATAACTCAGTAAAAAAAAAATCTGTTTTTTTCTTTCTTTTTTTTAGGCCTAGTTCGTTGTTTTAACCGGTGTTAATGATAACGGATGAGAACGGAAATGTATTCTCTTGTTCTCAGCTTTTCATTAAAGCTGAAGACACGCTTGAATTAAAATATTGGTGTAAACGGACCTACAGAACAAAATGTTTTCTGAAAAGTATTAAATTATGGTAATGGATGGTAATCTCTGAAGATCGACATAGGGAAGATTTCAACATGAATATCTTCTACTTTGTCTAAGATGCAAACAGCTTTAACTTTATTGTACTTGGATATGTCCCAAATTGTATTTGGTCAAACGAAAGACTACATGCCAACAGGGAAAGAAGTGAACTGTGTTTTATATGATATCATACGCGTGTAACGGATGTTAATCGACTGTCGGCGACAAGAAATAAAAAAAACATGCAACTCACACACATAATGAGCAGGTGTACAATTAACTATTTTATTTTATATATTGTTGCGAAAAGAAAGCTTAGGAGGGACAATTAAGTTTTAATTATGTATACCAAGAGACTGCCATCATTTTGTTCGATTTTTCTCTTTAATGGTGACAAATAGAAAATGGGATATTGTTGTCCTTATTTGTTCTCATTTATTAATCTTTTACACAAGGAATCTATGTATAACCCTTTACAAGAGTTCCGCCATTAGCAGATACAGAATTCAAATATTAATATGGGTGTTTTTACAATTCATATTCAATATTCATTTTGAAAATTAAGTTTCTCACGATGAAATTGAAAATGCGTTTGTGGTCTATAATTTTTAGAATGGCCGTGATGCTTAATTACCACATCGATACAGCATGGACTCTTCATTTTTTTTTTAAACGCTAAATCGTCGTAGCATTGGTACTCACATGTATAATTTGTTGGCATAAGGACGTTATTTCACAGTGCATAGAAGACATTCATTGTTTGAATAACATTGTTAGAGAACCTACTTTGCACAGTACTTAGTGGACAGCTAGAATTCAGATTATGTATCAGTTCAAACAAATGCTAGAGGATAAATAGGCATTCATCATGTCACGACTAAGTAAATATCCATGTGTATATTAATTTAAGCGTTGATATGTATATTTATGTGTCAAACGGACTAAGTTTATTACGTAATGAAAATTTTCTCTCTCTCTCTCTCTCTCTCTCTCTCTCTCTCTCTCGTAGTGTGTTTCTGGGCAAAGCGCATTACTTCAATTTCATCGGCGTGATATAATTTCTCATGTGTTAATGTGCCGTTAAACACCACATAAACAAACAAATTCATGTAGTTAATTGATTTAAGAACAGTAAGGGTCCCATCTCCTTCTTTGGTAATGTCTATTTTGAACAATGTGTGCAGACGCCTATTCGTGCATTCTGAGTGAAGATTTTTATTAGAAATTTTGTTTTCATCATTTTGTTTTTCAACGATCTTTCCTTTGTTAATTATTTTATCTTTCTCTCTGTGGTCAAGATTTAATTTCATTTGAGTTTACGTTCCCTGTCTTTAAGAGAACAGCGTTATCTTGCATTACCCATCTCGATCCATAGAATAAGCGTTCATGTATGCCAGATACATGATCAACTATGAATGCTAACTGATAGATTTACTGGGTTTTGTGGATAGCAAATCGAATAATTCATTAACCGAATGCCAGTATCCATTGTGGTCTAATCAAATGTCAGGGGCTTATAAATCACACGCACTTGTTCTTTAAACAAACAGACAGACGCATCCAATACCATGTTCATATCCATATACCCGAATGACAACGGTACGTACATATTGTATGGCCCTCTATTGTTTTCAGTAAATGAATCGTACAAAGAATTTGCATGTAATTAACTTTTTGCTAAAATAAAACCTTTCGCCGAGCGCCCGATATGACTTCTAATGTTTCATTTGGCGAAGACCTAGGTGGCCGGACCATTGAGAGGAATGATACGGATAGATGACTTCACAATACTCTTGATTTGCCCACAATAATAAAGGAAATAATATAACGGGTAACCATTTGTGTAACTAATCATGAGTAGAAAGGTCGGACATTTAAATTCATGTGGCAACCATTGGGCTACAATGAGGTAACACATATCAAGATGACACAATTTGTGGAAGAGTCTATGGATTATTAATACGAGATTGTCTGAGTTTAATTCTTATTGATAACTAGGTATCTGGATTTTGTCAAATACGTTACATAGAAAATATGAAAGATTTACAAACGAGTGAAAGTCATTCTCCTTTTAATTGTTCCCGAAATTACCACCTACAGATTTCAAAGAAAATCTGGAAAAGACGCGACAGAATGGAACACTATAAACTAGATTTGGATGTGTGAGTTAGAGCACGATTATAGTTATAATCGTGATTCAAGTTTCTGTCGCTTATTTTATTGCAGGAATTATCTCAGATAGACGCACAATTTGCCGAGACAATCATCTTTCAACGACAAGAAAATGGAATAATCTTCGAAAGGTTTCGTGAGCTTCTCGCTGACCAAATGAATCGTACCAAGCTTATCCGAGTGAAATCCTTCTCCGAGGAATCCTCGCTGGACACTTTGCACGGGAAATCCAACAGCTTTAGTGGTTTCACGACCTGTGGCCAAATCTTTCCAGGCCAGAATCTTTCGAAACAGAATACGTTCTCCGGATCTCCGCAACGCAGCAACGCGTTTATAAATCAGAGACACGGTTATCAGAGGTCTAACAGCCGACAAAATGTGATCCCGCGCACGCGTTCACGTGGAAGTACGAGTACTGCATCCACCTCCACAACAAGCTCAGGGATAGTATCCGATTCCGACGACAGGAGTCAGGCTACGAAGAGTAGTGGTGTGTCCAGGGAATTTTCCTCCTTCCTGTCCAACGATTTTGAGGACATTGAGGAAAGAGAAGAATTTGGAGACAACGGTACAGAATCAGCCGATAAAGCCATACAGGTAAATAGCGTGCAAATAATTTGTTTATCAAAAAGCTCCCATGGCAACACTTATGTAATCAGTGAGATATAAAAGCTACGAAAAACAACAAGACTACAAAAATAAACTCGAAAAAAGTTTAGAACCGCGCTTAGAACATGTCAGTAGCATCTACGTAGTCACCACGCTGTCACAAATAATACATTAAAGATGTGAATTCCTGGTCTGAATTTCACTTAATGTGTTGATACTCGATCCTTGAGCGTTTCAAGACATGGGTCTTTGAGCAGTGCCTTATTTTGGTCAAGAGTTTCTTAACCATGACTTTAGATTCCAAGAGTACAATTACTTAATGCGCTCGGGCGGATGGAAGTCTAAAATTAATCTAATTAAAGTACGTATCTGGTTCATGTACAATTTGTTTGCTCGAGGAAGCGTTTACAAAATTAAAATCCAATTGAAAATATCTATTTCAATTCGAAAAAAATGTGCTTAGATAGAAATAAAGGTTTGATATACTGCCTTTGAAACCCCACTGGAACTCGGGCCTTTGAAACCCACTGGGACTCGGACATTATAGAGCTGATAACGGGTATAACACCGCGAGGAAAGGAGAACTTATTGTTGAACACAGAAATTTCATATATATATATATATATATATATATATATATATATATATATATATATATATATATATATATATATAACACAAATTAATACATGCTGAACTGTAACACGTATTATTGAAATAAATACCTTTTAAAATTTTTATCTATGTGAAATAAAAACAAATATAATTGGTACATATTGGCCTAGCGTCAATGTTAGGGAAAGTATTATGATTTTCCTCAAATTTTAGTTTCTAACTAAATCATCATAATGTTAATGTGCTCATATTCAGTAATTTTTTTTTTTTTAAATTTAATACTTGTGGTGAGTCATTCAAGGTTGTGTGGCTCCGGGTGGCCGAGTGGTCTAAGGCGCTCGCCTTTACAGATCATTCACAACTTACCTCTGTTCGCTGGACCAATGTGGGTATGTGAGAAAGCTTGCCAGTAGCTTACCGTGGGTCGGTGATCTTTCCCGGGATCTTCCCGGGTTCTTCATCCACCAAATATACTGGCCGCCATGTATGGCCTATCGTGTGCTATAAATGGCGTTTAACTCCAAAGTCACAAATCACATTCAAGCTTGTGACCTCATTTAGTTGCTTTCATTGCTAAGATTTCATACATGTGTATATTTTTGAAAGGATAATGAGTAACTAAAGCAATCATATATGTCCGTTCATGTGTCTGTCAATGTATGTATGGTTTTAAAGTTAGCTGCTAGTTAGCTATTGCATATTTAAGAACAGTTGTTCGCCACGAGATAACATAAGGAAAAACAAAACCAAAAAAAAAAAAAAAAACAAACACAAAGAAAACACGGTTCTAATCTTATTCAGGCTTACCATGAAAACATCTTTTCCTGAGAAATCAGAAGAGACATGAAGATATTACTGTCAATAGAACTAGATATGGTTTGTTTTCGAGTTGTATTAAAATTTGCTCAGTTAAAATTCTTTTCAACGCGAGGATTTGCGCTGAGTATGTGCCTGATACAAATACAGAAATAGAAGGAAAAAAAATGGAATGGAATGAAATGATATGGAATGGAATGGAATGGAATGAATGGAATGGAATGATATAGAATGGAATGGAATGAATGGAATGGAATGGAATGGGATGATACAAGATGTAATAGAGACACATATTGTTACAAAAATTTGAGAAAAATATAGTAAATAGTAGATATAAGGTTTATAATATATCTTATAATTCTTTACACCATATCTTGCATTTTACATTTTACAAATTCTGCATCCAGGAAGATATCCGATCCAGAAGGAATATGTTTGTATAATGATCACAAATACTCAAATGTTGACTCAATTTTTTTCCAGCTCAGCATTTTTCATAATATACTTATCACATACACATTTATTCAGAGACTCGCCACGTATTTTCATTATTAAAGACAAGAAATGTCCTATTCTTTTTGGTCAAGTCTAATAGTGTGAAAAAGAAGTATTTTGTTGTGTGTGTGTGCGCGCGTGTATATATATATATATATATATATATATATATATATATATATATATATATGTAAACTTTATTTTTAAAATATATTTCGGTTGTCGATCAAGTCAATATCCATGAGAGAGAGAGAGAGAGAGAGAGAGAGAGAGAGAGAGAGAGATTTAATTTAAACCATGTGCTGTTATTCAAAAGAAAAAGACGAAAGGCGGATCGCTTTGATCACTAGAAGAAATAACAGAATGTTTGCCCTTTCACCTTCTGAAATGTCGTAACACACTTATCAGCGGAGAAGTATTTAAGAAAGTCTAACATACTTTGTCTATCTTGGCCAAAATCCAACAGACATGAATAGAAAACAAAACACTATGTATAGCAACAATGTAAAAAATTGTGTTGTCTTAATGACACTATAATGACAGGAAGTCACGAGCAACACCCTTTTGACAACTTACACATATGCTAAAGCTTTCATGTGCAACAAAACTTTTGTGTGGCTTCCGCTTTTTGTGATCGTGAAAATATGACACCAAGATGGGTAATAACGGTCCAAGCACTTTACATGTAAATATTATAACTGGAAATAATTTGTGTAAACTCATAAATTTGCAACATTATACGGAAGAACATTTTGATAATAATTATGGCTGTTTGGTTTATATTCTTGAACATAAGAAACTGATATTTATTTAATTGTTCAGAAAATGGTTAAAAAATTAAAAAGTTCACATACATTAATGATAGTTTCATACAACTTTCAGCACCTGGATAGGAACACTTACATTCTGACATACCGACACCGACTGAATATAGACCGACAAGCGACAAACAGACGGTCGGACGGACCGACGGAGAGACAGAGAAACATACGGAGTTACACACAGACAAATGAACACACACAGACAGGCAAAAATACGGGCGGACTAACGAAAATGCAATATGAAGGAACTACATGATACTAAAGGACAATATAAGAGACAGAGGCAAAATTATGCTTTATTTTTTATGATATTAATGAGTTCTAAAGCATTTAATGTATTTAAAAATCTCATGGAAACAGTTTGATGACACATATTTAATTCAATGAAAATATTTGAAATAAACTAGATTGCAGAGCTTGACCCTACAACCTCACAAATGCCTTCGCAAATAGGTTTAACTCTATTTTTTGGCCTAGATGTTAGGAGTGGAGCGGCCGTACCCTAGTATTTTATTGCACCTCCCCGAAGGTAGATAATTGAACTACCCTAGTTCTGTGGGACTTTTTTCACCACAGGTAAGTCACAGAGTCTACGTAAACAATGAAGTGGGTGTCTAGAATGCTTCAACACCAACAAAGCACTTGTAAAATGAATTTAAGTTGTATATCCGTGTAAAATGTACAGTTAGCAACGATACAGGGTTACCTGTAGTGAGGAACATTCTAACAGAATTTATCTATTGCCAGAGCAGAGATTTCCACGCCTGCTCATCTGCATAACCCATCATATCACATTAGAGTATTTTATGTTGACACTTCCCACATGTGAATTAGTGTTCACATTTTTGTGCATACTGAAAATTTCATGAAAATTTATTGTTGATGTTATGACGATATGAATTTGTATATGATATACATAGGCAGTCGGCTAGGTGACGGACATTAACCCTGATTGTCCGACAAGCTACCATTGTGCCTGTAAATCGCGTGATGCCTCACACCTTTGCCACGTATTGTATTGGTCGGCGGTCTGTAGGGATCGGCAAACGTTAGGGTTTAACTGACATACGGCGATATGTTAAATTTTACCATCTCACAGTCTCGTTCCTTGAATTTTTTTTTCTTCTCAATTTCTCACAGAGTTTAAAATTTGTAATCCTTGATTTTATCCTGGCAAGTTTTTAATAATACGATGCCTGTTTGAGTAACGTGTAGACTGAGTATATTAGTATAATTTCTGTCATGATTCTGTATACTTATTCCACACAACAGGGAACTTCCTAATATTTAGTTAAATTTAATCCAAAGATAATTTGTTTGCATTGTACACAGATGACTGCCGAATAAATAGATCAGATATCACAGTATTTCTTATCTCTAACAGAATAGTTTGAAAAATATCACAGTATTGCACTCCGAAAATATCACAGTATTGCACTCCGAAAATATCACAGTATTGCACTCCGAAAATATCACAGGCATGTGAGCGACCACATACTCTTGCATATTACGTAAATTGGGAACCCATCATTGGACTGCACAGATGCAAAGCGAGCAGGTTACTGAAATGGATGTTCAATAACAACGAATTATTAAAGCGCAAGGATTGATGTAAAGAACAATTGCTAAGGAGCTTCTACATTATACGGACCATTGTCTGTACTACCAGCGTGGAATTTTCCGTTTTTAATTTTATCAGGCTTTCATCAGTTCTTTCATCTTCTAACTAGATTCTTGTCTGTGCACTCACACAGTTTCGACTTTTTTTCCGGCAGGCCAAAATTATTCAGTGCCTACCAGGTGCGAGACTGTTGATTAAGGTAGCTTTTACCGGTACTGAGCTTTATTGACATTTATCTCGAAACAGTGCCGCGAAACAACCCATTGTAATTGTCAAGAATGTTTGCGCTAACTTCAATCAAGAAGTACATGTGTTATGTACAGGGACATCAAGTGCACAAAATAGTTTATTTTCTCAAACGTTAACATTGATGTTTAATGGAGAGTGAATTAGTGGTCCGAGTCATGTATCATATATGTGTATATAACATGGTGCAGGTTTTGGGGAAATAATAACTACTCTAATTATTAGTGTAATCATATCACTGACTGTCAGTACTACTTGTATATTCCTTCTTAAGTTATTGATTCCCTTGACCGTCAGTATCAGCGTTTTTCATTGCTGTGATTTCCATTATTACCTGTATTGCAGTGTTGTTCTGAGCTGTGGGTTATTTGACTTTTAGAATCATTAGTGCTAACTATTAGTATAATTGTGATTATTAATAGTAGTATATCAGAATTTAATATCTCTTATACCGAACAGAATTCGTCCTCCCCGTCCAGGTAAGTTCACGCAGTGTACTATGTCATCGTTCCTGGGTATATTTGCACAGCAAACAGATTGAAAATCATTCAAAGAATCAAACATGAAGATAGAGTAATTTAATGTGTTTCTTCTCGTGTGATCGTTTTTCAGATGTTAAAAATACACACCAGTAGTCTTTTGATTTCTATAGCTGATGCGTTACCATTAGGTTGGGAGTCGGGCATGTGTAATTTGGGACGGGATGAGGGTATCGATAGAGAATGGATAGGGATTACTTTTCATCCTGAGAATGTTTCGCTTGTGATTGATTATTGATGACATTATCAATCCACTGACCAAAATGAAGCAAACAAATTATCTTTAGCAACTTTCCGGAGAAAAATAAACGAGGCGAGTAATTACAACTTAGGGTCTCTTAGAGAGGGGTATATTTTTGTGATTTGACAGTAGGTTGCATTTGACACAGATAAAGAAATCCAGTATTCAGTATTTAGGAAACAAATAAATACAAGTATATTGAAATATTCAGGCTGACTTGTAATTTAAAAATATTCTTCCAACTTGAAATAATTAGCATAGGCTTGAAACTAGATCTAGTTTGAAATCAAAGATAATTTATTTATTTTATTACCTAAGTACCAAGGGGGGTTGGCAGATTGTCATTGCAACATGATTTAAAAAGAGAAGTAATTTACAACAGCACTTGACATCTGTGTTGAAGTCTCTGGTTGCTTTGAGATATTGTTTGATAGTTACGAGGGAAAAACTCGTCCTGATCTCTTTAAGTGTACCAATATAGACAGTTAGCGTGCTATTGTCAAAGATTGTAAATTGAAATGTTTCAATCTTGCCTATAAATAACTTCCTTCATACTTTTCCACTTTCACCTTTCCCCATAGGGACTATCACCATGGGTGCATGTCAGATGTATCAAGTGACTTTTAAACTTTGTAGCCATCGCATACAAAGGATAATCCAAAGGATAGCCCAAGAAAGAAGGCCAAATAGTAAATGAAAAAAAGAACAAAAAGCCCAGAAAAACAAGCAAAACAAGAAAAACAGCAACAAAAACCCAGAGAATATGTCGAACTAAGCCTATAATTTCCTTAATGGAACATTTAAAAATAAATCATACATGACCATTTTCTGGGTGGATTAAAAGTACATTCGACAACGAACATTGACAGAGAAATTCGATCAATAAAGATGAATTTGGTTTTGAACATGATCCAAGAAGTTCTTAAAGATATTGTGAATGGAAAGTATAACATATTTCTTAGTCAATGAACATGCTCAAGTGTAACAAATAGGAGCATTGATACCTTCATGCTAGGGAGAGCATGCGAGCACCTGTTGCCAACAGTTGAGGTGGTCTTAATTTCTCAAGTCCGTAAAACAATACTATAGAAACACAGAGCTGGCCGGTTTTTGGCGCTTTTTCTTATACCCCCCGTGGATAGAGCAAACATTAAACAATTCTTATAGGTATCCAACATGTAACACGATCTGGCACCCTTTATAAAAACGGCATTGATTTTATCTGACCCATCGAGCAGAAAAATTCAGGCGAAACGCTCGGTTGTCTTTTCAATTATTGAAGGAAAATTGCTTTCTCATTTACAACTGATTTACATTCAACTTTGGATTTTACCTTTTTAAATGAATGAAAAAAATTCATCACTTCAACTAAAAAAGAAAAAATAACAGTGGAACTTAGAGAAGGTTCCATTTTATACTCTCTCTCTCTCTCTCTCTCTCTCTCTCTCTCTCTCTCTCTCTCTATATATATATATATATATATATATATATATATATATATATATATATATATATATATATATATATATATATATATAAAGAGTACACTTCATATGGCGAATAACAGTCTTTTCAAGTGCACTGGATCCAGCAAGGGATCGCGTGTGTCAGGGATTGATTAAGATAAACTCTCATTGAGTCTTTTTCAAAGGCAAACACAAAACAGAGACAAGACAAACAGTAAACACAAAAAGCGTTGAAATGACAAAACTTTACATAACTTTTGTAATGAACACAACGCTTTTGTGTTTGAAAAAGACTCAATGAGAGTCGAAAGCGCTTAGGCTAGTTGAAAACTGAGTGTGATATCAACCCGAACACGTCACTTACCGCATTCGATACATTTTGTTATCGATAGTGCCAACAACTTTTAAAGAAAGATAAGTCCGCATGCGGCCTAGAAAGAACCCTACTTGATGTCAAGTGATGGAAACTAGATTTTGTGTATGAAGTCTTTCACACACCACTGTTGACGCCTGCTTTTTATGCTGTTGAACTTTTTCTTTTCTTTTTTTTTTTTTCTCGCTTCATCAAAACCTGAAGATCGTCGAATTAACCCACCTCACAATACCCACAGGCGCAATTACGATGCCACCAACTGAGAACGGTGCACACAATTATTTCGACTTGATTGATTCATTGTATGTCTTTAGGTTTTTATTGATATAGATACTAATTGATACATATTCCAATAAATTATACCACCCCAGCGCTGTATCGTGATCTTGCACTAGAAACCCGTGAGTTTATCGTACTCTTTCCCTCTCACTATACCAGATTGTACTCAGTATCAAAGACATTACGAGTGTATCTGATGGAGTTTAGATTTATATGGATCGATAGCATCGCCAAATTGTCATTCACTTGCAATCTGATATCATTAAATAGTTCTCTCTCACACCGTGTCATACATGCCTTTGTAACATTCACACAGATCACAGCGCAATACATACAAATCGACCGCTTTATCGCAAAGTAAGAGATTATAGTACATGTTAATTTATTGTTATATATGGGAATTATTGCAGGCTTTAATTGTTTGTCGAATCTGAGGTGATACGATTTTAAAATTACTAAACATCTCTTTTTTTAACGTATTTTATCTTGATTAGGAACAATTACTCAACCTTTCTGGTTAAGTTTATCGTTCTTTATGTTCTGGTTGAAATACGGCGTCGTAATGAACTTACCTTAATTTATACAGACAAGGATGAATATTTTCCCGGTTGTAATTAAACGGCCGTAAAATTTATCGAACATATGCTTCATAAACGTCTTACAGATTTAAAATAAAGGTATATAAACCAGTCAGTGTTGCTTTCCAGCAGGAGGGCGATCAAATATACTGTTTAAACAATAAGAAATTGAAAGGGATACAAATTCAGAGATAATTGATATGCGTATTGAATTCCTTCATATCCAGGACTCTGTATTGGCACAAACTATGCTGGTTTTCAGTGATATAAATATGTGTGATACATTGCATGTATACGTAATAAATAATGTGTAACTGTATTCAACCGCATTATCTACCTTTAAATTCTAATAAGGAATTTCACAAGAAATGGAGGCATATCTTAAAAGACAATTCACAGCTTTAACCTTCCGCATGGGGGGAAAAAAAATTATTGCTTCAAGCGTTGTCCTCTAAACTTTCTACAATATCAATCGGTCATGCAAATCACCGATCGATCAGATATTTCTTAAAATAATCCAGATTAAAGTGTAGACTTCAGTGGGTTATAAAAGCATTCTTGTCATTGATTCAAACATATGACATCACACTTGTAAGACACATTTTAGCGCCTATTTATTGCTCAATCACGGAGGTTGCTCTGAAAAGGAAAATGTAGAGAATTCACTTTGTATTGAAGGTATGGAATGACATCTTTCTTAACTAGATGCAATGAAATGTGCAGAATGTACTCGATGTTAATATTGCATGGCTAATTGGGTATAAAGAATATTTACTTATATATACACTACTTAGCAGTCAGTTTAATAAAGTATATTGATCGACTTTTATTGAAGTATTAACCTCAGATATAAAATTTTTCAAGCTGATAGTCAAGTGTGAACCAAGTATATTATGTATATAGACGATTCTAGTGACAAACATTTCAATTTTATACCTAGAACTTTGTTTTGCTACCATAAAGTAAACAGTGTCGGTTATTGGTCTGTTCAGATTAATTTGATTTATATTTTCATGAAAAGGCATGACTTCACCCTGATTATAAGATTCAGCTTGGATCCGTATAACTATTGGAAAATTGGTAACTATAAAGCCTGCACATACATTTTAGTAGGCTCGTGTTATATATATATATATATATATATATATATATATATATATATATATATATGTATATATATATATATATATATATATATATATATATATACACACACACATATATATATATGGGAACAGGAAGGACGCATAAAATGTAAGGATGTTGGTGGAACAAAAGGGCAGATTAATCTTTCCCTAATAATATTGTGGTTAAGGAATAAGTCATATGTGAGTATAAAGTTCATTTAGTTTCAACAAGGTTCCTCGAAAAGTGGTATTATCAAGAAAGAAACATTTGTTTCGCTTTAGACAAACGGATACTTTAGTACATACGTAGTGAACAAATATAAAAAGTAATGGATAACGATGATACCCGTATAGAAGTAATGATCTTATACATTCAAATTTATAATAACCAGCAACATTCATAACATGTCTATACACAACTGGCCGAAGATATAACAAAGTAAAGCAACATATCAAATCAGAAACGTATTGGTGCCTAATGCTTTAATCGAATTTATATGGTTTGGTTTTATGGGTTTAACGCCATTTTTCAGCACATGGCGACCAGTATATCTGGTGGAGGAAGAATCCGGGATAAATCCCGGGAAGAACCACCGACCCACAGGAAGCTACTGGCAAGCTTTCTCACATAACCACATTGGCCGAGCCCATGACTCGAACCCACGCGGACAGAGGTGAGATGGCAGTGATCGGTAAAGGCGAGCGCCTTAGACCACTCGGCCACCCGGGGCCCCTCCGAATTTATATGTAGTAGTGATCAAGTCTAGCGATAATGGTAAATTTAGAGAATACATCATTTCAATTTCAGTCAAGACGGGTGTAAAAATAATTTCTTAATAGGAAAGCTTTATAAATATACTCAAGTTTTTGACGATAATCTCGTTATCCGGAGACAATAATTCAATTAATTTATACATAGCTAGATTAGTTCTTAAATATTTAGGTATATATCTTAAGTGAAGTCAGTGTATAAAAGCATTCCAAAACAAAGTGAAACTCATATTCCAAAATGTTACACAGGGTACATTTTTGTGCTGATAAAGAGTGGTTTAGCCCATCTGCCACTTTCGATTTTAAGTTGGTGAGAAGAGAGTCTAAGTCTAGAAAGTGTGACCATGTGTTTTTGAACTTTAACAGTATTAAGATATGATTTAAATTCAAAGAAGATATCCTAGACTGCTAACCCTGAACGAAAGTGTCTCTATTTCGTGTTTGAACAAAACCAACCAAACCACCTGATAAATCCAAGCTTCAGAAAATATGAAATTACTTAAAAGATCCCTAAGCAAACTCGCCAAATTTTCTTTCTGTGTATAAGTAATTAAATCCTGTCACATAAAATCGTATGAAATGTAGATAGGTTTATTCCTAACAGCTTAAAAATTTTGAGCCGATATTTAATTATCTGAAACTTTCTTATACATAATATAGAAGGCGTTAAATTACAAAGGGGAAATATGTATTTATCTAGTTTTAAAGAAAAGATTGTCGAGCCTGTTCTGCTACCGTTTGTTGTGCTAAAGAGAGCGACCCACTACATGAAAATGATATGCCTAAATAAGAAAATTTGTTTACGAACATTAAATTCACATTTCTAAATTCTGCTGCGGAATTCTGCTTCAAAGAAAAACTATTTACTTAGGCTATTCAATCTTGGTTGAGAGTTTCCATCGCTGACAACAATTATATAAAATATATAGACCTAAGTGTAAATGTACATGGGTATTTTCCATTATCACAATAGCACATACATATAAGATCACACAAAATCGTAATATGTCCATATTAATTCCTTCCACACCCTTAGACACAAACTCCATCTCTAAATCATTTATATACAAAGCGAACAAAAAGAGAAACATTTTCCATCTCACACCAGTATCACGTATAACAGGAACTGACAAACTACAATTAGGTTAATCAATCAATCAATCAATCAATCTCACCAAGGTCAGTAAGTTTCATAAAGTTGAACATGATATAATTGAGGTTATCATCGACAGAGAGTTCTTTAAACGAAGAAATGCCACTTAGTGACTGCTGCTGTTCTCCATCAGCGTGCACTCTCTGCCCCTGTTTCTCATGAAACTTCGACTCAATTGCATCTGGTCCTGGATTAGCTTGCCTCAATGGCGGAGCCACGTTGTTTACGTGCGTAGTTGAAGTACTTCACTGATTCCCGCCAAAATCATCATCCAGAACCATTTTACTAATATTTTCCACCACGACACTGGTCATTAGATTATCTATGGTGATTTTACACGATTAGACAAATTCATACACTCCAAAAAGTTAATATTTAAAGAAAAAAGTTCCAAAATAATTTGATGAGAACGTGTAGGTCAAACGTTCGATTGTTTAATTGTTTTCCTTCTGATTAACTCCATCATGTTTTGGCGGATCGCTGTATTGCACTAACTGTGAATACACCGAGAGAGAATTTCATCATAAGCCATTCAAAAATCTCATAAAGATAATAGTAAAGAGATAATGGGACAATTCCGCTTAGACAGTTTCCCAATTGTATCACAACCAATTCGCCAACAATCATCAAGATGAAAAAAATATGACATACACTGACATCTATAACCAAAGTTTTTGTTTCCTCAGGGATGGTAAGGCAGCCGCTGTAGCTAAGTTGGTAGAGTGTCAGACTCGTATTCCAAGAGTCGCGGGTTCAATACCCGTTGAGGCTAACCCGGGTTGGCTGCTTCGGCGTGTCCTTGAGAAAGGCATTTAGCTCCCACTTCCTCGGCATGATATAGCTAATAATGTGTTGAAAGAGTCATTAAAAACCACCAACCACCTCAGGGATAGTGTAAGATTAGTCAACACTTTATCAGAAATATTAGAGAAAGAGTTTTTTATATTCTGAAAATTGGAGGTGTTTCGTTAAAAAAAATCTGAAAGAATTATGCTCTTACTCACGTCACGAAATGATGACAATCTAATAATGTTCAGTGGTATGATTGATGTATTGTAAGTTCATATTGAATAAATCGGATACATTTTGTGGTAGCTATGTTTCTGCCATTTTGGATTCATGGAACTGCCCTGATTGAATGACCCTGTAATGTAAGAATGGGAATACACGACTTGCTTTAGAAGGGCCCACCATGTAACTCATCAACCTCTGTGTCGTTTTGAAATCTAAATATTAATGTCAATTCATTTATTATATTACTTTCAAGTATAGCATTTACGCTCACCCTCTTATTGCAGAATATTATGTCAATAGAAATTTAATGCCAGGATTATGCGATCACACTGGGTCAAAGAGAGTTAAACCAGTTTATATGATCGTGGTGGTTATCGAGTGCCTTTCTTTATTAAAACATACTGACAAAAGACAGCTGCATATGTTAGCGTGTCGGCTACAGTTTGTACATATTTGTTACAAGAGATCACGCATTTATTGGGCTGACAAAATATTGAATGACGTTTGTATAATACTTCAAGGAAGATTGTTCAATCAGAATGTGAAACTGTGGTAATCTCGTATGCTTTATTAACTTCTCTAAGGTTGAGAGTAAATTGTTGGATTGACACATTTCACTATCACTCAAATATCTGTTCGAGAGATTTCGTGAGGAGATTTGGTATCGTTGTGCCTGACACATTTCATTTATGATTGGAACGGATATACATTACCTTATAACAGAGGATCTCGTTTGGTGAAATTAATTTCCTCTGTTGTGAGAATTATGACTCCTCAAACACTAGCCTTACCTTTATGCGGGAACTTTGACACGTCCTTGTTTTCAGGACCCGCGGTGAGCGCTGGAAATAAAAGAAAAAGCGAGCAGACGACATTTGGTATTATACAAAGTTAACTACGTGATTCATGAGGGTATGTAAAAAGATAAGTCACTCAAAGGCAACCCATTGTGCGATGAACAATCCATGGGGCATCTTGTTTGAAAAATGAGAATATGTATAAAAGATGCTGGTTTAATTGGATAGACCGTGTAAATAAGAAATAACATTTTTAGAGTCGAGGAGGGCAACATCAATCACTTTCTCTGTTAATCTGTTATCACGTGACTTTCTTCTTCATGATATGATAATTGTCTAGGATTATACGAGTTCTTTTTTAAATGGAATGATCATAAACTGGAGTACATAGAGTCGGAGGAACAACAGTAACAATGGCTGTGGTAATAGTCAGGGTAAGTTTCTCTTTTTTTAAACAATTAGTTTAACGCTTTCTCATAAACTCATAAATAAGTAACGACGGAACTTTATTAATTATCCAAATTGATAAAGTACATAGGTCTATTTCACCTACATGTTTACATGTGTACAATGCCTACAGACATATAATACACATGCTTTCATACATACATACATATATACATACATACATACATACATAGACACATACATACATACATAGATACATACATACATACATACATACATACATACATACATACATACATACATACATACATACATACATACATACACACATACACAAGTGAGTTAAAATAATAAATTTTAGTACTGTTATGTTGGGACGAATTTTGGTCAGCGATGCCTTGAGCCATTTTCAAATGGCTGAGGGGCCCCTGGTGGCCGAGTTGTCTAAAGCGCTCGCCCTTACAGATCACTTACACATCTCACCTCGCAGGCTCTGTCCGTGTGAGTTCGAGTCTCGGCTCGACCAACATGGGTACGTGAGAAAGCTTGCCAGCAGCTTCCTGTATTTCGGTGGTTCTTCCCGGGGTCTTCCTGGGTTCTTCCTCCACCAAATATACTGACCGCCACGTATAGCCTATCATGTGCTGAAAAATGGCGTTAAACCCTACAAAGCTAAATCAATCAAATAGTTCACTTTTGTTTTGAATGTTTCATTTTACACGAATTTTTCTTTCAATCAGTCAGTTTATTCGTATTGTATTTATTAGCCTAAGTGCTGATTAAATAAATAAATAACGGTAAATTTTAAAATTTAATACTAGGTCCGATTTGTTTATGCTCAAGAGATACTGCAGATTAGCCAAGGTGTTAACAACGAAGTGTATATATTCGAAAGTATGAATATAAACGTAACGTTTAATGAACTCATCAAGTTTACATTATAGATGATTGCTACTAGCCGTACTTGGTGGCCTCTCCTTGTACCCTTGACAGATTTACATGACACAAGTACATCAAAAGATAGTTTTTACAATCACTCATTCGACATTAGACGATAATACTTTTTTATATTGTACAAGAGGCAAATTCATCTACAGTCATAAAATTTACATACGATTAATGTAAAGGTCTCACGTTTGTTCTCAGATTTATAAAATATACACACCTGAGAGCGAACTGTCTAAAAACAAAAATATACAAGTTTTGATGATAAGAAATTATATGACGTATCCTCACATTTATATGCAGTGGTTACATGATGTATCCTTACATTGATACACTGTGGTTATGTGATGTAGCCTCACATTGACACAGAGTCGTTATATGATGTATCCTCACATTTACACACAGTAGTTATATGATGTATCCTCACGTTTACAAACAGTCGTTATGTGATGCATCCTCATATTTACACACAGTCGTTATATGATACATCCTCATGTTTACACACAGTAGTTATATGATGTATCCTCATGTTTACACACACTCGTTATGTGATGTATCCTCACGTTTACACAGAGTGGGTATGTGATGTATCCTCACATTTACACAAAGTGGTTATATGATGTATCCTTACATTTACATATAGTGGTTATATGCAACATTTGTTGAGGAACACAAACCAAAGGAAGGTCTTGGAGAAACCATTTTTAGAGTTCTACAACTATCATTATATAGTCTGACCAACCTTTGATGTATTTAATATGTGGATAGTTATAAAGTTAGAGGATATTATCAAAGTGTTTCCGTATCTTGTCTTTAAAAGTTAGTGTATTATTTATAATTTGGAAGCTTTATGAGAAGTGTTCATGTGTATAAGTTTACTCAATCACTTGAAATATAAATGGTTTTATGAGGTTACCATGGTGATATTACTCTGATATAGTGTATAAAAAAATGATGTGTGTGTGTGAGAGAGAGAGAGAGAGAGTTAATTTTTATTCTGTAGGGACCACAGGGGATAATATCATCTAATCAAATACCCCTCCTCTATAGTTTGCATTCTGTTTCTCTTCAGCAATTAATGACTATTAATTATACTATTATGCCACCATTTGGTTTGCACCCTAAACAGAACACAGGCGGTCTGTTTGTTGACTGGAAAATTAAAAAAGTGACAGTGCCACACCTAATTAGTAAATTACTTTTCAATTTGATATCGAAATAAAACACTGTATTCATATCAAATTTGAATCTACATAACTATAAGAAAATACTTGGGACACAAATTTCCATAAAGGAATAAAATTCGTGCTTGAAGTTCTAATTGCGACCAAAGCTTGTATGAAAAAATATATCCAGTTATTCAAATATTGCATTAGTCCCTGAAGAAAAGAAAATCCTATTACATACAAGTAATATACTCAGTTTCATATGACGTCATATATATCCACCAACTCCTCCTGTAACAAATTCGTGGGAGAAATTAATTCCGTAAAACTAAGACGACTTTAAATACACCGTCCTTAAAAACAGTAGCATGATTTTATTTATAGTTTATGCAAAGTAAATAATACTCTCATTACCCTTTTTCATAATATATAAGAAATTGCTATTCATGTCCGTTATATTCCCTAATTTTTTCAATTGGTGTCATCAGTGGGATTAACCAATCAGGAGTTATTATTATCTCATTTGAAGACGCGATTGATTCAGGATTTATCCCTATTGACTCCCTAATTTCGGTGACCAGTATAATGTTGAAACTCTCCAGGTGTTTTGTTTTTTGATATAGTTTTGTCATAAAGAGCAACAAAACATTTATTTTCCCGATTTTATACGCTTTTTTCCAAATACATGGGAATTGACAGAATTTAGAATTTTAATGCAAGACTGCGGATAAGGTTAGTGGAAACCGAATGAGTTCAGATATTAGACCCAATCGGAACGTCCTCGCCCCTTTCGATTGCATGCCAGAAGACCTCGGATGTAAATAGTAGTTATTTTAAACTGCCCTCAAGACCATGGTGTTATTACATCATAATTACTTCGATTCTATGACGTGTCATCGCTGATAGCAGCGTAAGCAATAGTTTGAGACCATTGAAAAAGAACGATTTCTTAATTTTTTCAAATTAATAAGTAGCAGAAATAGCATTAAAATCAAAAGTGCACGTATTTCTAAGAAGGTTATTTTCAATACCTATCATGTTTTAATGATCTTCGTATATTTTGCCTGATGTTCGTCCGCCAAAAACTTACCAATTTGGGAAGTATCACTGCGATTACCTCCAAGTCTCATTCAGAGAGTCGAAGTTTTTTCGACTTGTATCGGAAAAAAGACGAAAATTTCCGATTGGGTTTAGACCCACTCGAATCCTCCTCAGCCTTTTCTCGTCGCAATCTAGAAAAAGACATGGATGTAAATAGTGGCCATTTTGAACTGCCCTCATGCCCGTGTTTGTTATTGCAGTTATCTCATTGGTGATTTGAAACGTCGTCAAATGTTATTTTCAACGCCCACCTGTCATTGTGAACATCTTGTTTCGCACATCTAGCCGGATATTCGTCCACCAGAAACATACCAATTTGGGAAGTAATCACTAAGTTTACCTCAAAGTCTTTTTTAGAGAGTCGAAGTTACTCGGCTCGCACCGCAAGGAGACGAGGATGTTCTGAATGGGCTTAGACCCGCATGGTAAAGTTAAGAATACTAAGGAAGATAGATCCAAAGATGGCAGACACCTTCTTTGAAAGGGGGGTGGGGTGGGATGGAATCGGACTATATTTGAAACTATCTGTATCGATATCGCGGACCCTAAGTAAAGTGGTAGTCTCATTCAGCCAGACATGGCTCTGTGAGAGGGTCTGGTGAAATATGAGTTTTCCCGGTAACGCCAGAACGAGGCTTTCCCAAATTTTGGAAAAGTGATTTTATTAGCTGATGAGATGAAAAGACGTAATACCCCATTATGATGAAGAGAAGCACGAATACTCCTCCATCATCGGCGTCTGTTTAAGGATATTCTTCTAAGATGACGATAGAATGTTGACTGGAATGATTGCAGAAAGTATGTCAAGATAAAGTTTCAGAAAGGGATTAATGTCTTTTTTGTTTCTCTTCTTAAAAGTTAAACTCAGTGCCGGCTTAGATGCGCTTCATTGCAACGTCATTGGTATATTATGACATCTGCTCGCATGTTTATTCTAATATCATCGACCTTGTGTTTCATCACTGCAAGTAAAGAATTCCTGACTTTTTAGTCCTACTTATTACAGAAAATCTTTACATTTCTGCACGAATTCATTTAGGAGGAAGAATGGTAGAAAATACGATCTAAATTTAATACGATACATATATCAAAGCGTACGGTTTTCTCCAGGTGGCATCTTAGGAGGCGCTCTACAGATACTACCGGTATATACTTCTGAGAGAGTGACAGGTGTAAGGTGAAGTTGTTTGAATTTGCAACAATCACAATGAAGAGAATGTTGGCATACCTCTATGTACCGTGGCTGAAATTTCTTTACATATTGTACTTGTGGAAATTGTACATGATCTGAGCGCACAGCTGACAAAAATGGCCGCTCCCATGTGCTGTAAAAATCAGCCTGAATTAGTCTAAAGTACACTATTTTATCAGTTATTAAAATAGGGAAAACGAATTTTGCCAGAGTATGCAATACCAGCTTCTGAAAGTACAATGAATGAATTATAAAATATATATCAAAAGTAACAAAAGTTATCGGCTCTTTTTTTACAATTCACCTTTGAAGTCCAGGAAGTGAAAATGACCAAGTGGAGCCAGCAATTCTTTTATAGGTGCACATCTGAAGTAAGACCAAGGTGTGTACTCTATAACCCAAATTGCACGCATTAATCATGCACCAAAATAAAGAGAATTAAAAGTTTTTTTAATAATACCTAAGATATACAAGGTATTTTTTAAATAGCCACGATAGCCAGTGAGGAAAACCTGGGAAATTCTTTTTCTTTACAAATCTAACCCTATGCAAAACACGAAACTGAAGAGCGCCACCTTAACATCAAGTTTTCAGTGTTGTAGCTGTGGTAGCCTCGTACAAAACGGGAGATAACCTACTGTGTTGAGTCACTTAGAACATTTTCGTCCTTTTCCGTCTCATGCTAGAAAAAAATACTCAGATGTAAATATAGTGGCCATTTTAAGCAGCCTTTATGCCCGTTTTTGTTATTACGTCATAATAACCTCATTGACATTACAACGATTTATTGATGTGGCATCACTAATAGAAACGCAAGCAATAGTCACAGACTTTGGAAACTGAACGGTTTCTCCGTTAATTTTTTATTTTTAAATTCATAACTTCCAGGAATTATATTAAAAATTTAAAAGTGCAGGTATATCATTGATGGTAGGAATGTCGTGAAATGTTATTTTCACCGCCTGTATTTCATTATGAGAATCCATTCTTCGTATCTAGCCGGATGTTCGTCTACCAAAGCCTTACCAATTTGGGAAGTATCATTATGATTACCCCCGAGTCTCTTTCAGAGAGTCGAAGTTACTCGACTTGCATCGTAAAGAGAAGAGAATATTTCAAATGTGTGAGGAGTGTGTTTATAAGATTTATTTTTTGCACATCAAGCCGGATGTTCGTCTGCCGAAAACTTACCAATCTGCGAAGTATCACTACGATTACCTCTTGAGTCTCTTCCAGAGTCGAAACTATTTTGACTCATATAGTAAAGAGACGAGGATGTTCCAATTGGTGGCTGATCTAGAAAATGTATCTACAAGTAGATCATGTTCTATTATCATGTAAGCTAATACAGTGTACATAATTACTGTCATTATAAATAAGTTACCAACCGATGATTATCATCAGAGATGGATATAAAGGGTATGATTGTTATCAGATTTGGACAGTAATCTGAAGGGAAAGGTTGGTAAAGAGTAGTTGCTGGACAAACAGATTTCTGTCTTCCATGTAGTACAGGTGTCTTTAATATAAGTGACAGGTATAGGGGAATTCCCATTTATGGTAAGATTTACATTAAAACAAATTTCACAGTAGTTCATATCAGGTACAAAATCATACGATGTTTTCAACAAATCAAATTGCTTTCCTCTCGATTGGAGATAAAGTTTCTGTGTTTGAATTTCTTGGCTGCTACAGGTGCTCGGCATCTGCCTCATGAATACGGTTTATGGTACTGATCATGTTTACAAGATCAGATTTTCGTTACAAAATATACAAAAGCATTTCTACTTTATTACATATACAATTTTTAATAAACGGCAGAAATAGTGAATAATTAAAATCGATAGCATGAATATCAACACAATAAAGCACGCAAGACATAGAGTGTTTACACATATGACTCCACACATTATTAAAAATTATATTTGTCAAAAATTATATTTATCTGGATAGTCTATACGCCTGGGAATCCAATGATTATGAAGTTTGTTTTCTTTCGGGGACATGGATGACAACTATTTATCGCTGTAAAGCTTTGTTAGACCTGAAAGTCGAGCAAACTCATTCAAAAGATCGGATTTGTGTCGGGACATCATAAATCATCCCAAAATATCAATACATTTCTTGAGTATATGCGTAGCCTGAATGCATGTTTATAAGTTAATCGCTGTTGTTATAAAGATATGTACCAGCAGCGAACAAAGATTTGTGCATCAGTTTTCATACATTTTGCATTTAAAAGAGGACAGTCTTTCGTCTGTAGAAATACTAACCCTTCTCTACGCCAAGTATAAAGACTTGATTACAATAACAAATTATAGACCCGAGCACGCGATATAGAAACGGCTGAACGAGGAATCAAGTTGAAATTGGCATTTGAGTCGAATAAGTTTAATGTTATTTTGTACTGTCATTATTACATGTAGTAGTGACACAGTTGCCCTTCTGGTTGGAAAACAAGACTATAGCCAGGAATATGGCAATACAGTAATATATTTATTAGCTTTTTTTTTTTATCTCATTTTTCTTTTTTTATTCCAGCCATTGGGTCGAAAGACTAATTCTAGGGTCCAAACGGCAGCAAATAAGGACAGAAATGCTAAAAGGACAGGCAATACCCAAGTACATGGGCTGTGTTCAACGACTGTCGGACTGGCCCCCACCCCCACAGAACCGCTCAGAAAATTAACGGAGGACTCGATGCCCAAAGTTGAAGAGGTCAGTCTATCAATCAACGATTCAATCAATCTGGAAACACATGCACTGCCACCACAAAAGAATTAAAAATTCCCCCAATTCTCCACCTCCTCAAACTCATTCTCCTGCCCACTTTCTATTCACCCTTCCTATTCTCCTCCTTCTCTCCATTCTCATTCTCGTACTATTACAACAAGAACTACCACTACTGCTGTTTCCAGTACTACTACTACCATTAGTAGTGGTGCCACAATCACTACCATCACCATCAAGTTCAACTATGTCTTCTTCGACAACTTCTAACTCCACGTCTCCAATAGCAGAGATGAAAATACCCATCATTATCCTCATTAAACAACAACCAATAATAATAATAATAATAATAATAATAATAATAATAATAATAATAATAATAATAATAATAATAAATAAATAAATAAATAAAAAAAAAAATAAATAAATAAATAATGTTTTACAGATCGAGGGCAAGCGAAGTCTACGGGGTAGGCCTGACAGCGGTATTGCCATTAGTACTTCCTCCTCGAGTTACTCAAGTTCGGAGGCTGCGAAGGAAGCAGACGACCTTGATGAGGCATGCATGACAACCTTATCCTCCAAAGAGATGCGGGAAAAAGTGTTATCAGTAAGCAGCCTATTCAGTATTTCACGATATCATTCAAATGTGATGCCTTTTATCCGAATAGAGGAATCCAAATCGTGACCCCGGGTTAGAATCACTGTTTATTTTCATAAATTTTATTGCATGTCAGTCGCGGTAACCTTGTCAACGTCTCGTTAATTATTATTTGAATTTAAATTTTTTTAAAATAGTTTTTACTTGGAACTTAGGCATATTAGTTAGCCCCAGTAGTTACTGAACTGATATTCGCATTCCAGGGATGTGTCTTGTTTTGTAGTTTCACGTTTGTCTGAATCAACTAAGCTAACCCAGATTTGATCACTGGGGTTAAGTTAGAAATTGTTTTGACGTTTTTAATTCGGTATAAATATTGAAGCAGAAGTCGTATTATTTTAATTTTTTGATGTAATGAATGGTCTTCTCTCTCTCTCTCTCTCTCTCTCTCTCTCTCTGGGTGCTGTAAGAGGATAAACCTTGTAAATATAGGGAATTAGTCTTTATATGAGTTTTAAAAGATTTACATGAAATTGTGCTGTTTAATTTGTTTCATAAGACTTTCCTATAATTTGGTCCAACTCTAATCCATGTTTTCGACTACAGACATATCTGAGTAGGTCTAAATCTGCTAACATCTAGCAGCCGTTCCTCTGCCATAGGCGAGTGTGTGTTAAGTCATTTGTGCGGGTATAATTCAGACGCGTATCATTAGGTCCCCATTTGGTTGACCTTCGGCCCACAGATACTGCTAAATAAGGTTTAAGATCTGATCTTTTCACTTTTTGTAAACATGATTAGATTCAATGAAGTATCAGTAAAAGTAGGCTAAGATCTAGAGTTGTATCGTTTCATAAAAATCATTTTTCGTGCCATTTTGTTCTCTATTTACTCTTGTCAATTATGGTATAAAAGAGGCCTCGTTCTTTTGTGAGGTCTGTTCTCAGCTTTCATGAATCCCTTATGTAGACAAACTGACTATTCCTTGTCTTTGATCTAGTTATATTTACCTGGAGTTACATTAATGTTATTGCAGACAGGTGTTATGTAGCGAGTGATACTACTTCTCAAAAACTACACAGGAATAATCGAGTATTGGCTAAGATGCCTTGACTCAAAGGTCGACATATAGACGTAGATACATATTGACATTTTGGGAAATGTTCATTACTATCAGATGATTTCCTAATAGCGATATTATAGAAATACAGTTTAATATTTTAATGGTTGTCGAAGCCATTTTGTCGTAAAGTAAAGGAAATATGTACATTCTTCATCAGGTATAGCATACAAAGGTGTTATGGTAGAGATTTCTAGTGGATGGAAATATAATCCAGAACTGAGAGCAGAAAAGTCACTCCATCTCCTGTGTATTTTGTTAATTTTTCTTTCTTATCTTCCTTCGATCCATTAGAGTGCAAGATTTATTTGTTTTAATCCAGAAAATGCACTTATGTTTTATCGGCATTTATTCCCATATCATTGTAAGACTAGTTGTAAAATGGAAAGTACATGAAATTAAAACAGTATTCCAATGCTTAAAAATTAATTTCAGTGAGGAAGACAAAACTTTTTGGGTGGGTTTCTTTTATGCTTCTTGAGTATTGCTTCAAAGGGTATACACCCTCTCAGTAGATTTGGAGTCCGCAAATAAACCACTTTTGGTTACTTAGTGTGCTTCGGAGTTCATTTTTTAAAAGTGAAGTGGGGACAAATAGACTAAGTTTGTACCTACAATATCGTGTATACTTGGAATAGACACTTCTAGCCGGCGAGTTGCCAGAGTTTGAAGACTTTTTCCCAGTGAGGGAGTATTCAAAATATAAAGTGTTCGTTCTTAGTCATTTAAATCCTATGTCCTGAGACGTTGGACACCGAACGAGACTTTCCACTGTAAAAATTGTCGAAAATATGATTCGTACATACTTGATGGTTCTTCATTACTTTGTGATTGATGGTACACAGACTCTGTCCATCAGTCTTTCAAATGTTCACATATCGCACATTTCAATTCACTGACCAATGCCGTCACAGCAAATTTGTAGCCATTATGTAATTGTTCTTACACATTGAGCCTGTCGGAGCTTTCAGGCCCAATGATCCGACATCTAGGCAATTGCCATGCTTCAACATTCCTTATCCAATTAAAAAAAAAAAAATAAACAAGTCAGAAGAAAAAAACTGATTGTATTTAAAATGCAACGATAATGAGTTGACAGAGCTATCGCTACTCTGGCGATCAGTTAATTTTACTCTTAAGAAAATTGGGTTAATTCGGTGATATAATTTTACACTCAAGAAAGTGGATGTAATTAGGTAATATAATTTTAGTTATACTGGAATAAAATTGGAAACTGAATGATCGTGTTTAGAATAATACATAAAATGAGAATCCAAATTTTGCCCCTTCTGTATAGAATGTTTTGCGTTGATTTTTGGATTTTTCATCATAATATATGTAAATGCTGTACTCATGAGATTATATGTAAGTTTTCGCATTTTTATTTTACTTATTGCTATCAAACATACAAACATTTATTTTTTTAGAAAGGAAAAGAAAAAAATCAGTTACAAAAACACCGGTATCGAATAAAAAGAATGTAAACTTTCGTTACAGGTACGGGCAGATAAGCATAAAGACTTGAGAAGCCTGGTTGCAGCCATTACAAAAGGATTTACTTCTGAGTATAACAAGGCGCATGCGCTCTACTGCTGGTTGGGTAGTCAAGACCTTGCGGAATGTTTAAAATTTGACAAGAAGTCAGGTTCTCCTGCCGGCAAGTTGCGGTATCTGGCGGAAAAGAAAATATCGCATGCATCATTGTACATGGATCTTGCCAAGTAAGTTGATGTGTATATGTAGAACCAATACTATAGTCGTAAATCATTTCACGAGATCAGTAAGACGTAAAAAGCCAGCGGATCCTAATATTGAAACATATGAATCCCTCCACACCGTTTTTTTTTTTTTTTTTTTTTTTTCAAAGACCATGTTTTTGAGAGCTATTCACAAACTGTTATCTGAAATAAGACGTAAATCTTGATGTAAAATGGATATTATCGATTTTATCAACGACCCTGTTGCTATTCTGGAGCAAAATTGAAAACTGTTTCCCAGGCGGCAGCAATAGTTCTTATAAACTCCCGATGATGTTAGTTGGAAGAATAGGGGGAAATTGTAAAATACTTAAAACAGTTATCGGTTTGAATTGCTAACGAACCGAATAAATATTTCTGTAGTATTTGTCATGAGATTTACATATTACAAGGTATTGCCTGTCCAGGTAGTTTGAAATGGTCGTGCCTTAATTCGCATGTATGGCTTGGCTCTTCAACGATTTATATCACACATGTTCCTTTATGTTATAATGTTTTAAAAATATATTTTTTTTAAATATTAATATTCCCATACTCACCGATTTTTGTTTCTTTCTCTTCCTCTATTTAAGAATTGCCGGACTTAAATGTGAAAAGATTGATGGCTATGTGAAAAGCAAAGATTATCATCCTGGAAATGCCATTCAAGGTCCAAAGTTCCAGCATTCGTGGGTAGCAGTAAGTATGGACGGCCATTTTCGTTTTGTGGATCCCCAGATGGGGGCAAGCGAGGAAAAATTTTTCATGGACCACTATTTCGGTACGTCTCCAGATGAACTTGTGCTTTCCCATTTCCCCAAAGACAAGAAATGGTTGTTGATGAATCAAAACGTGAAATTAAACACAATAGAAGATTTTGAAGGCACGGCCAAGACGTGGCCAGCCATGTTTAAATTTAATATTAAGCCTTTGAGTATGAAATCAGTGTTACGGACATTTGACCGCCGTTTGAGTATAACGATGTTACTTCAAAACGTTGCCATCAACCCTCAGTTGGAATACACCGGACCTGGCCCGGAAATAGACCCCGATACGTTGGAAGAGAAAATTGACCACGAAATTAGGGACGTGGACAGTGCGGAAACATATCATGTGACCTTGCCACAGGAAGGAAATTATTACTTCACAGTGTATGCACATGTGCTAGAAGATGGTATAGATATTCCCGTACTGCAATATAGGATTGAATATCGGGACGAGCTTTTGTGAGAAAAACATTTGATTTTCTTGGGAAAAATAAATGTAAGGGAGATTCAAATGGATTTAAAAGAGGGATCGTATTTGTTTAAAAAAGTAGCACTATCAATTTTGAAAATGTCAGTCCAGCTAGAGAATTCATTCCGTCGCTTATACGTCGACTGTAATGGAAATATTTGAAGGATCACCAGAATAATACACTCTCTTGCCTAGAGCAGTCAGGTCTGTTCGGGGACCACGTTGGTCTCCTGCGGTAGATTGCTAATATGTGCAGTAATGACTGCACAATACTAGATGAAAGACGAATTGGTTTCACTCGGGGTAGATTCTACGTCAACCGACATTGTTCTTGCTTGTAATTAGTAGCTAACTTGACATGAGGATCGTTGCATTTAGTTCATGAAAGCTTTGTGAATCAATGATTTCATTGTTCTCATAATATCTTATTTTTCTTTACTCTTTGAACAATATCCTTCACACATTAAAAGATCATTATGGTTAAATTTCAGGGTGTGAAAGTTAGGCTTCTGCATTGACCCTTCCTTGAGGATTTATATCTTTTGCAGCATTGTTCTCCAATTGACTTACTTTTCATGATAATACCGAAGTTCTTTAGTTATGATAGACCTTTGTATGTCGTCCAAAACGTTTACAGAAAAAGGGTTAGATTTACGAGTCTATGGACGACTCGGAGATGATTCATGATGAAGGTGTTGGGGGTTTCTATGAATGATCGTTACAAAAGGTCACGTCATCATGATGGGTCCAAGACTATTTGGTATAAATTAACACAGTTGAGCAAATTCTTTTTTTTTTTTTTTTTTTTTTCGGGGGGGGGGGGGGGCATATATGAGGCAAATTAGAAACATTTTTTTTCATGCACATTTTGTTTTGGAATTAAGACATTTGTGTGTGTTGCTGTTTAAACGCTATCGAATAGTTTTGAAAATAAGTTGAAACAATAGGAACACGGCAGAATGTGGAAATTTGTATTTTCAGGTCAATGTTACTAGTCATTTGAATATTACATATTTGCATATTAAGAAGTATTAAATTTATTTAATATCATAAGTAATAGTTACATTTGTGGCTAAAGAGGTATATTTTCGTCATTCCAGCCATTTACTACAATCTTTACTATACGACATACCTATTTGGTTTTTTGCATGAAGACTATACAAGTTCCAATTTCATAAATTAAAACTGTTAGGCATGTGGATATAATGGGTAGGAAAATATTGACCGAAGACGCCTTGTTGGTAAATGGCTCATGGAGGGGAGCCTCAAAGGTCGCAAAGAGGTCATCATCTCAATTTAAATGGGCTTTGTCTGAAAGTAAAAATGCTTAAGTCCCAACTGTAGTAATATGCCCACGATAATTTTATTCCCAATCGATTAAACTTTCCCCCAAATTTTGGGACCAGGCTCCATACCCACCCATCCTTTAAAACGTCAGGGGCCTCGTAGTCAATGTATTGCATCATTTATCTACGGAAAAGGTATATTTACTCCAGATAAACCAAGTACTTGTTCGAAGTAAATTCTTCATTCAAAAAGCGTTTGAACAAAAAGATACATGTCAGGTCTGAAAGTATTAATTGGCCTTGACCTCAACACGAAGACTAATTTCAATTATTCATTGGAAACAATCATCCGCTTCTTTACAAACTCATAACAAATCACCATCGTGTCTCATTCATGTGCATTTTTAATGACGGGTTTATAGGAACATAGTGTTATTCTGACGTCATTTGCTCGAAGCCAAGGGCGTTAAGGTGTTTTGTTTAAATATCAGTATTATTTTCATGGTTATCACCTTGCTTATCAGTTCATTCATGAAAGTGTTGTTAACAGCTGATCATAATGCAGTCTTTGGTACATATCGTTGTGTAAATAAATGTACAAAATCCGTATGGTAAAATCAATTATAATGTAAGCTGACAATCTCGTTGTTAGATTTATTACACATTCATGTCTTGCGAGCCGAGAGAGTCTGATTCTGCTGTCTGCCATTAAGAATTCTTAAAAAAAAAAAAAAAAAAGAAAAACCGATAGACGGTGAGTTCATTTCTGTTATAAATTTTTTGGCAATATTGAGGGCCACTCTGAGCCTCACTTGCCTCTAATTCAGGGATAAATGATGGACTATTGAGTAAATAACAGGGATAAATGATGGACTATTGAGTAAATAACAGGGATAAATGATGGACTATTGAGTAAATAACAGGGATAAATGATGGACTATTGAGTAAATAACAGGGATAAATGATGGACTATTGAGTAAATAACCGGGATAAATGATGGACTATTGAGTAAATAACAGGGATAAATGATGGACTATTGAGTAAATAACAGACATAAACTCGTTTTAAAATAAGCCGCACGATGTGAAATTAAGCAGAAATGCAAACTTTTGTGTCATAAATTCACGATGTATCAAACAGTCAAGCAAAACTATAAAAACTCAGCCTCATTCTGACGGCAGTGTTGCAGAAAAGAATCAAACCAAAGTCAAGAATCGTTCTGGTAAAAAGTCAACTTGTAAAGCCAACAGAAAATAAAAATATGTTAGCCAATGGTTCTCTTCGTAATAATATTTAATAATCATTCATGAAGAAGCGATATTAACTTGTGTATTAGATTCATGACACAAACTACTTTTTCCAGGACCAAAATGTGATAGTGTATCTGAGTTTTGGGAACAGCTTTATGTGAGCAATTTCTTCTCTGTCAACATGAATCTATTTGTTTTCGGATAAGGGCGATACAAGATTCGATAGGTGATAATCAGCAACTAAGAGTGATTGCCACTAACGCAGTTATTGGAAGAACACCAGAATAACTCTCCTCCTGCTGTCAAAGTCATCAGACCCTGTCAAAGTCATCAAGACCCTGTCAAAGTCATCAGACTCAGAAATTAGCTTTAGTTTTATGACAAATATGAATAGAGTAAAAAAGGTCACGTTTACTGATGTGTATGGATGCATAAGTTGTGTTATTTTCTGATACACTATATAATTCCAAAGCAACAATAATTAAGAAGAACATTTTAAATCAGAATATACATTTCCTTAGGAGTATTTCAATATTTTCTTCTAATCCCCAATTTTTCGCGTAGTTACATATTATTCATCACATGACATTTGTTCTTCGTGATTTAAATGGAATAGGGTACCTTAGAACGTCGTACCCTTGTGCAAGTTCAAAATTTAACTTCTTTGAAGTAAATTATTAAAAAATGGATTAGGTATGACATGTCGATTTCTGGAAATACTTCACTGGGGATCAATAAATGCCGTGAACAAAAACCGTTGTAGACTTTTATTGATTAGTTTTATTAAATAATGAGCTCAATTTTACCATTATCATTATGCGCATAGATAATAAGATAAATATTTATCGAGTCGTTTATCGGGAGAAGAATGAACTGACTCCCACATAATATATGCAAAAGTAATTTGAGACATGAGAGGCATCCAACTAAAAACAATTTTTTTCTTTTCTTGCGAAACAAAGGTTCTAATATAATAATACTGAAAAGCGTTAACCATAACGTGGGGTAAGTTGAGGTGCAAAAATGGAGTTAAAATAGAGTGTTTGTTTGAAAGGAAAAAAAAATATCTGTAAAACACTATCCCATAATATTAAACAGTGCATAGGCACAACAAAACAGTCAAAACCTGATGTTTATTTCATGAAACTTGATTTTGTCTCAGCGTGTATTTTGAGTTATTCATTTTATTCCATTGTAATGAGAAGTTGTAAGAATTACCATTTTGAACAGTATTATTGCGGACAGTAAAATAATAAACGTTGTGAAAAGGTATTTTCTTCGCGCAATAATTATTTATTAATAGACAGCACGTTCACTTAATTATTATGAAGCACCAATTTTTTTTTTTTTTTTTTTTTTTTTCGGCAAACACTTGTTGAAACTTCGTTCGTATCCAATATAACCGGGGTTGCTTTCGTACGCACAACGCAAATTAAGTCCAGCTTATAAATCTCTAAAGCCGCAGCTGTCATTCCATAGCTTTCCTTGTTAGTTTTCTTGTGTTCGCTGACAATTACTGAGGGGAAAAATGCTAGAAGACTAGAGAAGGCCAATGTGTGTAAAGTGCTTTGTTTTGTATTAGGGATGTATGTAGAGGAATATCAGGCATTTACAATTTTGGACTTTTATGCTTTTCTGCTTGCTGTCCCTATAATAATAACATCAATGGAATTTTTAATTTTCATTTAGTTGAAATATATAATTTGGATTATTTGAAATTTTCTTAATGAAAGGATTTTTAAAAAAAAATATATGCCCTTTTAGGTACATATCTCGATTGGTAGAATAGATTTGCGCCAACTTCTGGCTTAGTTATCGTATTGATGCACTGTACGATTTGCAGCTTCTGTCGCACATTTATTTATTTGTAATTACTTAAAAATACTATATTATTTATTTGTTAAAAATTTCAAACTTTTGCAGACATCTTTACGATCAGTATTTTATTTCTTGTTTATAATATTGAATTGTTACAGTTTGATACCTTGTCAACCGAGAAAGTATTATTAATTGGTATGTATCAATTAATTCGTAATCTGGCACCCTTGTAATAAACAACTGTAGATAAACCCGTCCAAGTATGAAATCTGTGATACATTTTCATTATATAGCGACGCATTTTATTTATGTTATCATATTTCATTGCTTGAACCGATGTATGACTTTTTTGTATATCACAATGTTTTCAGAATTAAAAAATGTTTAAAATAATTCGCACGTGTTTTCGTTTGTATTCACGCTATATTTGATGAGAAAAACTTCTATAGGCCTATGATAAGTTTTGCAGAACATTTACATCTCTAAAACGTATTAATTATCGTTGTAATGCTGTTTCTTCTATAGAAGGGGGGGGGGGACCTTTTGTAGGCAAAACGGAAAAAAACATACCTACCTATCTACATATATACATACATGTATTTATGCATGACCTCCTGAGAAAGAAGAAAAACTGGTTCATCCACAACTCACCCTTCTTCCTATCCACCCTTTTTATATGTCTGCATATATATATATATATATATATATATATATATATATATATATATATATATATATATATATATATATATATATATATGTCTATCTATGTATCTGTCTGTCTGTCTATTTATCCATCTATCTGTCTATCTATCTATCTATCTATCTATCTATCTATCTATCTATCTGTCTGTCTGTCTGTCTATCTATCTATCTATCTCTCTATCTATCTATCTATCTATCTATATATCTATCTATCTATCTATCTATCTATCTATCTATCTATCTATCTATCTATCTATCTATCTATCTATCTATCTATCTATCTAAATACATTTAAATACATCTAAATACTTTAAACCATATCCATCAAATTTGTCTCTGTGTGTGTATGTATGTGGGAAGGAATGAATGTATGACGGACATACCTAGAATTAATGTGGTTAAATTGGTATTTTCAAATTAGGAGATGGAAATTTTTTAGTTCCTCTGATTGCAGAACCAATTATGTTATGATCTGTCAAGACATTTCACGGCAGACAACACAATGGTGTAAATAGAACAGCGTGCCAGACAAGGATATATATTTTTTATCAATGATAGCTGTCCCTTGTCAGCTTTCCCTGCATGCATGGTTAAGGGGAAGGGGTGATCGAACAAATCGTGCAAAACAACAGTTTAAAACAAAATGCATGATCTAAAAAGAAAAGAACAAATAATTTGCTCCAGATAAGTTATTGTATCTGCTCTTTTGACTGAACAAGGAGGGATGGGTCAGAAGGGTCCACTCAAAAAATAATTTGTGGAAATTTTTGTGTGTGTAATATGTTAGCATATTAGTTGAAGGGCGATACGCGTGCAAAACAGCTTTGAAACATACTGTAGTTAGATTTATCCAGCGATCATAACTACTTTGGCAAAGTACGCCAGAAACTCGTAGGTACACAGACACATCGGACTGCATAGTATCCTATTGCATGTGCGAAATTTCGCTGACCAATCCTACTGAGTTACCATTCAATGGTATGATGTCCTTGCAGGGTACTACTAATTATCGGCAAAAGCAGCTCAAAGTGATCACATATACACTTTTATATATACAGTTATGTAATTTGACGGGTGTGTTCACAGTTTAAATCACCATTGGCAGAATGTACATGTTAGGTAGAAGTGGCATGCATGTACTTTTCTTGTCCGAGTTTCCTCTGACCTTTCCTACCCCTTTTTATTGATAAGATCTCTGTTGTAATCAAACTGAAATACGTTTTAATTGTTATATATTAGAAGATAAATATTTTACTTACCGAGATGCGGCAAGAAGGATAAAACACAACATCGCTTAATCTTGATAACCGCTGTTTAAAGTGACTACCCTATGCCGCTACCGCGTTGTTTGGGCGAGTTCCATATTTTCGACAGAACCATGTCATTTTTCAGTCGCGTAACGCCAGAATCTTGTTCGCATTAGAATAAAGTAGAGACATGAAATATATTTATCTAATTGATACAAGTGGTCAGAGTATAGGTCTCTGTTCAATGGTCAAGGACGGAGTCTATACTTTATTTTACCTGAGAACAGACTGCTAAAAAAATATATCCCCTACGGAAGAAATAATGATGCCAAATGAAAATGCAATCGGAATGAAAGAGACTGGGAGGTAATTATTGTGATACTCGGTAAGTTGTTAGCGGACGTACATCCGGATGATGTGCGAAGAAAAGATCCTTATAAAATAAAGGGCGTTGAACATATAATTCAACCATCAATAAAATACCCGGCAGGCACTTTTTTATGTTACTCCTGCAACTTTTAATGAAAAAAATGGAAACAAATCATTCTGTTTCAATAGCCTCAAACTAATTCTTAATTGATTAGGTTGCTGATTGTGACGTCAATGAAGTTATTATGATCTAATAACAAACACGGACTTGAGTGCAGTTCAATCTGGTCACCATTTACATATGAGGTCTTTCTCTTGCATGCGACGGAAAAGGCTGGGGATGTTCAATGTGATGAAGGTGGTAAATAAATCAATTCCGAAATCTGTCTTCAATGTGTTTTGAAATAATCCTATCTTCAGTATCGGGGCGTGTACTTTTCGGGGTAAAATATCAACAGTAGGCGACCGTTATACAATTATGTATACAGATAAATGTTCCGAAAACTAATTAGTATGAAATTCAATAACCTACCGAGTTATAATTAAAAGGTAAAATCAAACTAATTAGTATGAAACAAAATACCCTTGAAGGATATAATTAAAAGGTAAAATCAATCTCATAGAAAGATTAGACGTTTAGATGACATATCTGAAATAACAGAAGGATTCGAAAGTTATTTATAATATCTGATAATGGATATAAGAGATGCACAGTCAGTCTGAGTGGAAAAGCAGGCGACGTGCTTTCCAGATACTAGCGGTGGCGAGGTTTAAGATGATTATTCTATGAGCCATCGTTTGTCATAGATGGGGTCAGACCACCATTAATTTTACTATATATTACCTACATGCATTTCTCCAAGTTGAACTCAGTCTAACATTCCAATCACACTAGGAGAAAAGGCGTGAAAATGCCATTATAGTCCATTACACACACCAAGACTTGTCATTTGTTGACCAGCATAATTACAAAAAACAGCCGATCAAAGCCTACTGGGGTCATGATTCCATTTCCGGGTAAATCAAAACATAGTTTTTGACCATATTTCATGCTTACTTTACATGTGCATTTCCACCACACTGCTTTCACAACCAAAAAAAGCATTTCAAAAAAAAGAATGACTCCTTCCCAATTATTCCATGGTAAAAATCAGTCCCTGTAATGAACATTTCACAGTCAAAGGCACAGCCAAACAACACTTCTAAATTTAGATAGGAACTATTTGGCTCCATACCTACCGGAAGCATTTTTTCCTGATCTGACCTCAGACGCTTTGGATATGTTGGGCTTAACTCCATTTTTAGCACATGATAGGCTATACACGGCGGCCATACTATTTGGTGGAGGAAGAACCCAGGAAGAATCACCGACTCATGGGAAGCTACTGGCAAGCTTTCTCACATACCCACGTTGGTCGAGCCGAGATTCGAGCTCACGCGGACGAAGGTGAGATGTGTGAGTGATCTGTGAAGGCGAGGGCCTTAGACCACACGGCCACCAGAAGCCCCCGTTTGTCATAGAGTTTACATTTCATAACTCTGTGTGGTTAGCCCATTCGTTGTCAAATTACTAGCATAACGATTCTGCAAATCGACTAAAGAGAATCTTGATCAAAAACCTGTTTAGAATTTCACCAACGCAAGTCTTTAACTTTAAGTCTAGATCTAAGACATATAATTGGTCAATTTTACGTGAGACTAAAATTTCAGTCAATCAGATCGTCAGTTTCTAGACTTAAGTTTGAGTCTGGACTTAAGTTATGTTGTGAAATCCAGGCCTTAGTCTGGTTGCATATAGACATACTTAACTCTAAAATAAAAAAACCCCTCTCTCACATGACCTTTCAACTAATATAATGGATATAATTTGTTCTTATGTTTACTACCAATCAGAACAAGAATAGATTTTGAAGCTATCTGGGGTCCGGAATTTTTAAAAAAAGAATCCCAGACACACCCTCCCTCCGCCCTCCCCGCAAAAATATAAAAAAAAAAAAAAAAAAAAAAATAGAAACAAAATTAAATGGTCGGTCCCTTACTGGATATCATTACGGAGCTGGTTTGTGTTTGGCGATGCTCTTCTTACCAGGAACAGGTTTCACTTCGATGACCTTGTTTGTGATAGTGTGACGTAATTTTCCGGCTGAAGAACAACCGAGCTTTTCTACTTGGTTCAAGAATAGGAAGATGGCGGATACAGGGGCTTCCATATTAAGCCGTTGTTTATGTACTGAAGCCACTGTGCTCCATCGCCGCTAAGTAAGCGCCTCTGCTATGGGGCGATTTACTATCCAGTTTTGGATATTATCCCTACGCTGACCAACTCGTAGGACACATCTCAATGTTGGGAGTAACAAAATAGTTTAAACACTTTACTCCATTACTTTGTTTATTTTCATGATTTGCTAAAGTCAATCTAATATATGTATTGACTGTAATTTTAACTAAGTAAAATTCTTCGTAAACAATTTGTTAGCATGTGTTTTTGAAAAACGTAAAATAGCGAATGCTTATTAGAGCATTTCAGTTGTCAAATCTTCAGTTTTGAAGGTGCGTTGTTTTGCACGTTGTCAAGTTCTTCAGTTTTGGAGGTAAGTAAATCTTGTATATAGTCTGCAATCACATGATACCTAAATAGAAGTGATCGATTTTGAAAAACACCGGAACTTATGAAGTTTGGTACTGAAGCAAAGATGTGCGGACCGGAGGTGGCCAGCTTTGCCCATACTCTGTCAGCTTTCGCACTTCAACAAGACCGTGTTTCTGGTTGAGTAATTCTCTGTCGAAACAGACACATTACGTCAGAGAGCAAAAACACACTAGTGAATTAGACTTTCTCCTCCAAAGTTTGGTTGGAAGGATACATAGGTCCACAAAACAAATGCAATGTTGCTTAGTTGAATATAACAAATACGATGTTGACAAATGTAGAAATAGTCGAACCCGTCTGTATAAGACACACAATTACATGACCCCTTAAAAGGAAATTTAAATTTAGATTCCAAATTAAAATGTGCCAATGAGATCTGAGCTCTAATCAGGATGGAAGTGAAACATCGATAAACAAGTTTCATTAAAACAGAGTCCGAGGAACCATTTTCTTTAAATGCATGTCAGTGAAAAACGATGCCATTTGACGGTGACAAATTAATATTACCTTTCCCTGAGAGACAGTGACAAACATCTAGATATAAAATACAGCCATGCTACAACCCTTCATAATGAGAGGATGGCTTGGGAAGTGTATCGCAGACTTGCACTCGTAATCAGGTTACATCATCTTAAATGTATATAACGATTTGACACATACTGTGCCACCTGGATATAAATGAGTCCCCGACATAGATAAATGCCACGATATATTTATAATAATGCAGCAATTTCAAGTAACTAACAATTGAATGAATGGTAATAAATGAATGGCTCAACAGTTTATGTTATACTACAATCAGATTATAGTATTTTGGGTGAGGGACATTGGGCGAGACGGGGCGAGGCGCGAGTTTAAATTCGATTTGACATTGATACGCAAGTGTTTTCAGCCTATCTGAAATAGTTAATTACAACTGGAAAACACAAAACAAAGCAAATCAAAACAAAAATACCAAAAAAACAAAGGAAAATAAAACCAAAACCAAAACAAACTGCGCCAGCGAACAAGGACTCTTGATTTGTTATGCTATAAATACATAGTATGCCACTTGGCTAGAAATATGTCCCTGACGCAGGTTAATGCGATGATACAATTATAAGAATTTAATCATTTAACGTAACAAACAATTAAATAGATGGTAATATATATGATTGGTTCAAGAACCTATTGGATAATTCAAGGGGTGGGGGTGGGATGCGAGTAAAATTCGATTTGACATTGAAGTTAATAAGTTATGTCTCTTTTAGGCAAGGTTTTCAGCACCATCCAACAAGAACTCTTTAAGGACCAGGATAATGTCCAAACTGTAATATTATTGTAAAGATATGCTGAGAGAACTAACTAATAATAAAGAAAAACAGAGGTGTATTGGAGAAATAACGGTTAAAAGAGTTAAAATTCCGCGTGTGATACATTCTTTAATGTTGGAGGGAACTAGGAAACACAATCAACTCAAGTGACGCTTTTAAGTAAATTTAAATTTAATTTTTACATAACTTGGTCCGGTGAGATTTATGAACTTTTTTGCACCCGTGTAGCGATACATGGCGAATTAAAAGCAGATAAAACAAATGATCTAAAAAAAGGAAAAGGTGTTATTTGGGACGCTGTCTAAGTTCAACTTTCTCTTGCTTATTGGTATCGCCTATATAAATTAAGACATGGTCAAAACCATGCGTACAAAGCGAGACAATTCGCAAGAAAGACAAATGGCAGATCCGTGCTAAACAAACTAACTGCACAACCAAACAACGACTATTACATCACTGTTATATTGTAGATCTTGTGCATTTAAAACAATGTACGGGACTAAAAACAATGTACGGGACTAAAAACAATGTACGGGACTAAAAACATAGTAAATATAATTTAGACATGATCATTTAACAGTTTTAACGGTTTCATACAGTCTGTTGCTGCAAATAGTAACAGGTTACAAGAGAGGGCCACCCTAAATTCTCTACCTGGGAGTTGTTTAAGCTGTTTTCCCTTTGTCTATGTCAGAGTTTATCAAGGGCTATTTAATTAAGCACGAATCGTTTCCATATATAATAGTTCCATATATTAAATACATCTAGCCTCATAATTTTTCAATTCTTTTATTTTTCTGAAACTTATTCCACGATATTTGCAATGTTTAGTGTCTTGCAAAAAGTCCATAATGTATTGCAATTCATGCTGCTTTCTACCTATGTAGGAATTCAGTTCTTTTACAGATTTAGTTATGTAGGATGTTCTTATTATGCCAACTGAAACAAATTAAATATTTTGACAAAAGTTGTACAGATGATGTATATTGCATCGCGCAACCTGTCCAATAAAGCCATTTAAGTGCATGCCAATTATCTATTTGTACGATTTACAAATCCAATTATTGAACCTTAAGTGTGACTAGTAATGTTTTTATTTGTGAATAACTAATCTCGAATCTTACTGCGCTTGTTATCTTTATAATTTGTGAAATTAATCCCTCAAGTCTTATTTCCGTAGAAACTTTATAATGTGTGCATTAATGACCCCTAGTCTTGCTGCGCTAGAAACTTTTAAATCTGTGAAATAATATTCACTAGTCTAACTGCACTATACGTGTTAATTTTCTATTTTGATGTTGGCTGGTGTCTTGCGAAAAGTGACCTAGAACTTTGATACTTTGGTGTTGTCGTATCGCTACACGGGTGTGTTGGTGTGAAGACTTTAACACTGTTAACTCAATAGTTAGACTAATTCGCTAGCGACTAAAGGATCGTACTATCTGAATTGTCACTATGCCCCAAAACTATCATATAGTACGTATTCCAATCCGATATACCAACTTACATCTGAAGAAAAAAAATTCGTCATCGAATAAGGACTCTTAAATGTCCAGGATGTATCCCAAACTGTAATATCATTGTGAATATATTCTGACCGCACTGTATTTTTAAAAATTATTAAAAGCAAAAAAAAAAAAAAAAAAAAAAGTGACGTATGAAAAAAATAACGGTTATAAGAGTTAACATTCTGTTTGTGATATATTCTTTACTGATAGAGGGAAAAAGATGCCTGAGATCGATCAATGTTTCGGGTATCGCGACCAGCACCATGTCGAAACGGACCGGTACATTGGGACATTTCTCGGCCATACTCCTCCTGAAACGGCATAATTTACCCCCCCCCCTTTTTTTTTAACCTGGTCCTAAATCGGCACTTCGCCGTTTTGCGACCATACCCATCCTGAAACGGCTTTGGACTGTGTCGTAACCGATTTATACGGTAATTTTTACCTGTTTCTGAGGTTGGAGCCACGAAAGCATGATTTTTGCCCCTTATAGTAGCTTTTTACAAGTGTCAAAAATAGGAGACAGAAAAACAGATAGATAGATAGATAGATAGATAGATAGATAGATAGATAGATAGATAGATAGATATAGATATAGACTAGACATATTGATAGATGCGACTAGATCTACCCATCTAAATGATCCGGCACAATGTTTATTAAAAAAAATTAAAAAAATAAGGTTTAAAAAAATTAAATTTAAAAAAAATTCACAAGACTACGATCAATGTTTAACGTCGGTGGAAATGCAAAATTAATTTCAGCTCCTAAACGATTAACCCAGAATTTTTCTCTTTTTCTCCTATCCGTTTTTGACCAGCAAATGTGTACCCATCACTCTCAAATGATCTGTACTGCAGTTTGTACTAAAATGTTTAGACAGATGTTTTATTTTTCTCTGCAGTCGCATGTCCTTAAAAGGCCCCTCCATCCTAACGCGTAAATTTCTTTTGGTTTTGCCTACATACTGCTTTTTACAGTTTAAACAATACACCACATATATCATATATGCTGTTTAATTTTCAAATTTCAACCTGTTTGCAGATTTTTTACTATGTCTGACTTAATTAGAAAATCACACAGCTTACAACCATTAAATTCACACTTAAAACTTCCAGGTTTGTCGATATTCGTTAGTTTGGATCAAGTCCTTTATGTTTTTATTTCGTTTGTAAGCTGTAACCAAAGTGCATGTTCCAAACGCTTCAGGGAATTTTTGTTGCAAATCACTAGTTTTCTCTAGCATACTTCGATGGAGAGGCTGAACGTCTATTCAAATGAACA